>OY757907.1:51304729-51412229 GCA_963585895.1 Sepioteuthis lessoniana
ACACATATATATATATATATTCAAACGATACAAGATCGAGCGCTTCTTGTAAATACACTTGCTCAAGCCGAAGCCATGCTCCATCGACAGGAGCAGGCAAGAAGAGGTATTGGCTTCTTCTTAAAATATGATAAAAAAGAGTACCTGTGTGTTAAAGAAGACGGTGCCATATATAAATATAGGTAAGTTGGCCAATCACAGTCGAGGGCGACCCAAAGGCTCGCTTTTTGATACCTACTACACTGGGCTGTACGAGAAGTCGTTACCTCCTTCCCTGGATTGTTCGACTTTCTCCTGATCCGTACCTTATAATGCTGAGTGTTAAGCAAGGAGGCATCAAGTACCATTTTTTGAGTCTTTGGTATGACTAAACCTGGGATTGAACTCTAGCCTTCCGGCTCATTGTCGAACACTCTAACCATTATATATATCTTCAAGTCACACTGACAGCAAAGAATTTCTACTCCCTCTCTCGCAATCAGTCCCTATCATCCATCGATCCTGGTAGGTCTTCTTGACGGTATCTCGTGTCCTCACAGAGCTGAGGTACATAAGTCCTAGCAAGTCGGCCATCCCTGACGTGTTCATAAGTAGAAGTCCACGAGAGAACGTCACAATTGATTTTGTTCTTACCGAGTAGTAGTACCGAGCATGTCTTGTTCATCTTTCGTGGATGATTTTTGACATGCTAGGTAGGAGGGTGTACAAATACTATTCTATGGCTTGTTGTTTCCAGGATTGTTTTAGAGCAGCATTAGGTATTCTTTTATAGTTCACTTCTAGCTATTTGTCAATGCGTTTTATTACCGTCCGTGTAGTGCATTCATATAGTACTATTCACACTACCACAACATGGAAGAAATTCCATTTTATTTTATGATATATGATTAATAACCTTTTTGTAACAGTCTACGCATTCATTAGGCCTAATCTGACACCGTCTTTAGTAGATGAGATATTACTGCCGACGTATGTTAAATGGTCCACTAATCTAAGAACCTTGCCACATTGTGTGGAAATGGTTCCTCCTTGTTTAAAACTCACGAACTCTGTTTTATTTGCATTCACCTAGATTCCAATAACTCCTGCGTCTTGCTTAATCTATACGGTAGGGATTCATTCGTCTTGGGCTGGTGTATTTGCGAGAAGGACGAGATAATATCCCTAGTCATCGTCTGTTATAGTGTCTGCAGGATATCGTCTGCTTCAGCCATATTTAGTGTTGAACAATTTTTCTTACATTTGAGTTATTGACGTTCTCAGTACGTAGCTAATACAAATTAAAAAATATATGACGCTGATGTATCGTTTTGTAAGTCTCCAGCGACAATCTTGCCATCAAGCATTTTGGAAAAGATCATTATAGCGGTAACATTTTCTTTGGAGAGACCATATGCGAGTAGTATGTGTTCCATCTTTTCTCTGTGCATGGAATCGAATGCCTTTGCGATTGAATTGTGTAGTCGCGAGATTTTTTGCTCGTACTCTTTTGATGATTCAACAGGCTGTCAGGATCTGTGAAGTTGTGGATCGATTTCTCCGAAAGTAATTCTGATATTCCCTTAAATTTTTCTCGATATCAGTTTGGATACATTCAAGAAACAAACCTTCGACGCTATAGCAATAAGAGTTATACCTTTTTAGTTCTTTTTGATTCCGAGTTCATTTTCTTTGGAGGAGAGGGTGAAGCAACTGTTTATATATTACTCTATTGTGCTTTCCCCGCACTGCATAATCGAAGTAGCATGTCACCAAATGTTCTTGTCTTCCATACTTCCAGAAGCAGTTCCACTAGGTATGCAGCTTTTTTGCATTTAATTTTTCAATACTGTGTGAAGTCCTGGAATTTGTCCGAATATAATATATATTTACACGTTTTTGATAGGTTTATCAGTGATTTTATCAGGGTTTTCAATTAGATTCTTGAAATGTTCTTTTCAAACTCTATAAACTTTATATCTGATTGCAATTATCAAAAATTCAATTATCTTATTCTTTCTCTTAATCAATACCAGGTATTTATAGCCCTAGACATACACACACACTGACACACACAAACACACACACACACACTCCACAAAAACACACTCACACACACACACACACACACATGTATATATATATATATATATATACGTGCACATGTGTGAATATATACATGTACGAGGTTGATTAAATAAGTTTCCAGACTTTTTTCGTATGGCTGCTTTAGTTGATAGTATACAAATGAAACTGTAGTCCCCTTCGAAGTAATCTCCTCTGGCTGCAATGCACTTGTACCGTTCCAACAACTTCTAGAAGGCGCCATAGAAGTTCTCAGAGCTTAGGGAATAAGCAAAAGTCACAGGGAACAGGGTCTGGGCGATAGGGAGGCTGAGGAACTGTCTTGATGCCCATCTTGGTCAAATCGTCTGTGACAACGTTGGACTGGTGCATTGTCCTGGTGGAAATGCCACTGACTCGATTTGAAGAGTGCTGGAATCTCTTCCTGAACTCCCTTAAAACCTCAACATAGTAACCCTAACCCAAACCCTTTAGTCAATCAACTCTGGTCTATTGACTTCCTTACTTCTCCCTTACCTCTCATCCTCCCTTACAGACTCCCTGCCTTTCTTGAATCTCTTATGCCACTCAAAAACTGATGCTTAATTCATGCAAGATGGTCGAAAAGTAGTCTGAAGCATTCCATACGTTTCTGTGTCATTTTTCCAAGTTTAAAACAGAATTTTATTGCATATCGTTCTTTTAAAGTGTCCTCACGTTCAGATTGCATTTTTGAAATTCACCCGCTGTGACAATCAGGATTTAGTAGGGTGTATTCCAATTGCTGCTGTAGCTGTTGATTTGAACCTTAAATCATAAAAATTGGTCAGTCGTCTCATAAGATGTATAGCAATAAGATATTAAATTTTCAAGAGTCTATGACAATTGTCAATGCCTGTAGAAAAAAGTCTGGAAACGTATTGAATGCACCACATGTATATAGGTGTATGTGATTGCATGCATGTGTGAGTACCGTTTTGTTTATTTTTAATAAAGTTTGTTCATATTTATCCCTAACTAATGGTCCAGGAGACCAAGTTTCAATCCCAAGTGGAGATATACCGAAAACTCAAAAATGGTACTTGATGCATCTTTGCTTAACTCTCAGCATTATAAGGTAAGGATCAAGGGTGAAGTGGAGCAATCCAGTGAAAGGCGTAGCGCCCTCCCCTCCACTTCCTTGTAGTTGCTATTGAAAAAGAAGCCTTCCAGTCGCCCTCGACTATGGTTGCCAATTTACTAATTTATATCTATCTCATTCTCTTCACACACACACACACACACACACACACACACATATATATATATATATATATATATATATATATATATATATATATATATATATATATACAGAAAGAAAGAAAGAAAGAAAGAAAGAAAGAAAGAAAGAAAACTTTGTCTAAAAAGAACAATCATGAAGAATGTACGATTTCTTTAAAAAAAGATTTTCTTGCATTTGAACACTTGAACACAAGTCCAGTTTGTATAGATATAAAGATTGTCCGTAAGCTTCAGGGTTTCGAGCGCTTTTGGATATGGGTCCTACCATTTTCAAGATTATTCGAATTTGTTTTTTATGGAATTTTTTACTTGGCAAATTTGAATGTTCTCCATTTTCTGCATATCTTGAGACAATGAAAATTAACCTCGTTTAAATCCTATGAAAACAATGTATACTACTCTTGAAGCTGCTCTAAATAGTGAATTTTTAAAAACTATTTTCTATACTCATTCGATCAGCGTGAACATTATCTTGTTCGTTAACAAGAAAAATTTAACGGAGATTAATTCATTCTTCCTTGTGTGTTCTTTTTCACCAGAAATACAAGAACAAGAAAATCACTGTCTCTCTCTCTCTCTCTCTCTATATATATATATATATATATATATATATATATATATGTACACGTGTATACTTTTATATGTACTTATATCATCTAATCATGTATCTATCTCTACTACCTTTTTAGAATACCTTCCCATTCCTATTTTTTAGTATTTCTTTATATACATGTATATTCATAAATGTGTGTGTATTTGTGTGTATATGTGTAAATATATGCACGTATATGTGTCTGTGCGTGAGTGTATGTGTTCATATACATATATATTATGTATCTATTCATCCCGCAAACATCTCAACCATTTATGAAAAACGTATCAGTCCTCCTTTCTAGTTTTCTTTTGCTATCTACCATTTGATGGCAATAACCTACTTGGTCTTCTTTTTGGTACACCTTTCTTCTTCATCCTTTATCTCTCTCACTCTGTAAAACCTTCTTTTATTTTCTATCCAATAGACGAAGCTTCCACTTTTCTTCAACTTATTTATTTCTCTTTCCTTTTTTTTTCCAGCCTCCCCACTTAAACCGTGTCTTTTATTTTGGTTGAGCCTAGATGCGACCCTGAAGACTGCTAGCGTGCCTCGTCTTTCTGGCCGTCTGAATCGGGAAAAAGCAAATAGAATCAGATATCCGCCGACAGCCCCAGGCCGCAATTACAAACCCTATCGAATCCTATTAGCGATCAGTGGAGCGCTCAAAAAAGGGCCACCCTCTGCAACAGGATAACGAAGGCAAGTTAATTAAGACTTCCTGCTGCTGCTGCTTCTGTAGACAGGCTCGTTTTTATGAGAAGACGAAGAAGGAAAGAAGTTCCGGGAATGATCGTGTGGTAGTGGAAGAAAAAAAAACAACAACATGATCTTGAAGATATTTGCGTCGGACGTGAATGGAAAATGAAGACTTTTTAAAAGAAAGAAAGAACGAAAGAAAGAAAGAATATACTTAGATGTAGATAAAGGGAAAAAATAACCGAAAGGGAGAAATCGAAAGAAAGAGAAACTTGCAAAAAAAAAAAAAAAAAGGAAAAAAAAGGAAAAGGAAATTAAAAAGAAATCTTGGGACGAAGAAATTCTCGATCATGTCTCGCTAAAACCAACGGTTCATGTAAATTCGCTGTTGTTAAGAGAGAACCGCCTGTTTAAAACCAAAATGGGCAAACACTTTGGTAAATGTTGTAAGCAACCTGAGGCCTATTTTTGAGACTAATCAAACATTAGTTAATAACAAGAAGCGAACAAAGTACACATAAATAAATAAACACTGACTGGAAGCACAAAACGAAAGATTGATTAATTGATTCATTTCAACGGCATTTTAACATATTTATGGTTATTTCATTCCCAGAGTTCGGGAATCGCTTTCCTTATACGTTCAAATTTGTTTTTGTAGAGTGGTTTCTTCAAAGGTTTCCTATTTTACTGTTGTGGTCTTCAGATAAGACCGGTGGAAGAACAACTTAAACAACGGGTGATAGGTGAACGTTATTGTATTAGCAGAAAAAGGAAGTCATACAAAGGAAGTACTAGCCGTTCTCTGCTTGTCAAATGTCTCGTCAGAAACGAGAAGTTATCCTCTCAAAGCGAGCTAAGCTCGGCGAATATATTTAGGTTGGACGAGTCCATCTTTGGGGTATGGTAGGATATGTCCCCATAACATTTACAAACGATCCTGTTGAAAACGAATGATTTTTAAACATCATTCCAGTTGCATAACTCTGAACAGGTGGTATAAGGTACCAGCCACTTCGTGAGTTCAGATGAAATAGAGTTTATATGTTTAAAACTAGATGCTGCCATCTCCTCAAAAAGTTGCTAATCTCTGAAATTAGTTGATCATTTCACATACCTTGGCATCAACATCTCATTCAGTGAATGTGATATCAACAGATGCATAGGAAAGGCATGGACTGTTGTTGACTGCTAATTGGCCATATGGAAATACAATAGTAGAAAACGGGAATTCTCCCCAAGTATACCAGTGTTAGTTCTACTGTATGGATGGTCGGATATTTATGGTATATAAACGGTTAAGTGCTATTTACTACCTAACCCTGAATATATATATATATATTAGTGTTGTGAGACCAAAACTTACCTGCATCATGGACTCTTCCAGCCCTATATTACTAGCGTAGAAATATCTTAATAGCGGTAGCAGTAGCAGCAGTAGTACAAGAGAAAGACTACCAATATTGGACACTATCCTTTGTAACTTTTATTCATATATCTTTCTTACCTCTAAACCATGTTCCGTGTTTTCCTTTAGTGTACCGACTTCGGGTCCACATCAATAAGTGAATAGTTTGTTGGTTACATTATTTTTAAACAAGTTAGAGGCTATTTACTTACACACAGTTAAATGTTTTCAAGCATTGTCTGGCACTAATAATTTATCATTAATAATTTCTTGGAAATCAACTTAAATAGTTGACTATTGCTATCTCGGCCACCGTCTTTTGGCATCTTTTAGATGAAATATTGCTGTGTTTTTGTTCGTCACAAGAGCAATTTGATAAGTACGATCGGGGAAACAATGTAGATGCTAAGGCTTGATATGACCAGTCGATTGATCTGATTGGGCCTCCCCGACTTCCCACTTAACCCAGGAAGAACTAAAGTAGACTGTAGCAGGTCACGTGACCACATTGCCATTTCAAAGACAACTTTGCCTCTAGAGTCCTGTTCTTCAGCATTACGGTTCAGCTCCCAGGACCAGCGTGTAGCCTCATTATCAAATGCCGTGTTACAGGTGGTGTATTCTTCAGCCCCAGCCAACAGACTGCATCTCTTGTATAGTTGCTCCTCTTAGACTCAACGAAAAGCACAGAGAAAAGACGTTGATGGAAACTACGCAAGGATGTTGCATGCTGTTTACAAAAACACCTGAGGTTCGCAAGCTAAAAAAAAACAAAACAAAAAAAAAAAAAACTGCAGGTTACCCATCTCACTTTTCACAAACCATCCAAGTAAGCCTAACAAGACATGCTGGGTACTGAAGGACGAACTATATGTGACGTTTTACTATAGACGCATGAACATGAACATACCAGTCTAACTGATCAGCAAAGGCTTAGATTCACTAGCTCTGTGCAGATACTGGATACAGTCTAGAGGACCTGCATATCTCAATTAACGATAGGGACCAATGGTGAGGGAGATACAAGGATATCATTTTTCCGCACAACTTGATGATTTATCTCTCTATATATATATTGTTATAGAATGGTGTCTTACGATGGGATAATTGATTTCGAAGTTGTAGCCAAGTTACACACCGACATATACATATGTGTGTGTGTGTGTGTGTGTGTGTGTGTGTGTGTGAGCGTGTGTGTGCGCGCGGGCACGATTCGCCTGTGTGTTGACTGTTAAATGTGGTGAACTATTTTGGCGGAAATTTTGCTGCCAATCGGTGTCATAGCGACAGAAGCAATATCGACGCTTTCGTTGAAAGAAGACACCAATAATTCCGTTGTTTTTATGGCTTATTACACTTGATGACATATCTGACAAAGAAGAAGAAGAAGAAGAAGAAGAAGAAGAAGAAGAAGAAGAAGAAGAAGAAGAAGAAGAAGAAGAAGAAGAAGAAAAAAAACAATAATAACAAAAGCAATAAGTGCAATCGCAAAAAATAAACAGTTGGTCGATGAGTATTTGGAATAAAGAAGAGTTAGTAAGACTGAAGAATAAAATATAGTTCAAATTGACACCTACTTCGCTTGTTTACCAATACATTTTCCATTAGTGATAATAGCAGTTCTTTATGATGATCGTTTGACTTCCAAACACGTAGAAAATATAATAAAATTGATCATGCAAATTAAACGGTATTTCTTTGAACGACAAATAATTTATTAAAAGACTATGTACTAAGATATCTTATGAATGAGAGTACAGTTCTATCAGTTGGAATCGTTGAATACGTCGAATGTACCTCTGTATAGGAGCAAACCCCCTCTCAACGGGTGGTGACATATAATGACTAAATACAGTGTAACATATTGACCCTCGACCGAGCAGTCAAATAAGAAATGCACCAGTGTAAATAACTGGTGCATCCGGTCGAAGATATCAGGGTATAACCTTGACTGTGGACGGGTTGAATTGGTTGTAGATGTGACGCCCACAAGAAGCAGGTGGGAGTCAAACAATTATATAACCAGGTGCCACAGACAGGTTCAGTTACTTTGTAGTCAGTTAATTGGAGATAAGATACTTTAAGAGAACCAGCACCCAGCAAAGGGCTATGGGCCCTCAGGACCCTTGATTGAGCAGCCTAGCAGAACGTGAAAGAAGTGCTGCTAAAGACAAAGATCAATATGTTGCAGTTTGTTCAGTCTCTAACTCCCCTCTCACATAACTCTTTCGTAACCCTTTCGCAACCATTTCGAATAAAGTGTGAGAGGTATATTTTTCTAAAGAAGTGAGTTCGTTCGTCATTATTGTTGATTTTGTTTCCGCATTGCGGCTATGCAACAACAAGATTCTGAAGGCGGCCGATCGGTCCGTTACCTGGTTATTAATTAATCACATGGATTGCAACACTCCATTTAGACTAGACAGATGGTCGAAGAGACCCGATTCGATCTATTGGTTTGTAATGTATCTATATAATTACGTTCTGACCTTTATCTAAAAGGTTCAAGAAAGTGGTATATGGAGAGGTCATAGGTGCCCAACAAAACATTTAAAGAAAATCATTTTTACTCATGTATTAATTCACATGAAATCATATACTCATAAAAGTTTGGCATTAAATAGCCCACAAGGATTAATAAACCATTGAATATAATAACCAACCAATCAATAATAAACTGAAGTTTTTTGTTTTGTTTAATCACTTACTAGCATTTATGGGTTATTTAATACCAAAGCAATCGTTGTAGAAGAATAGCGGTGATATTATTTAACCCACTGTTAAAGAAATAAGAGGTTCGTATCTTTTCGAAGGGTATAAGTGCAAAAGTGAATGTTATAACGTGAGTGGAGTTCGAACGGACTTACATTAAGGCTGCAGTCTAGTACGTTAGCCATTACTCCCCATCGATCAGAAATATTTATCTAAATTGATATGAATATTAAGAGGAATTCAAGACTCCATGCTCCAGAAACCCACTGTTCAATTGAAAGCAACGTTGAATGTGGCGTGCAAAGTTTCTTATAGCATGTGAATATTTCTTGAAGGTGAGTCTTTTTTATTAGAAGCTGAAATGGTTAGGAACTCATTGGTTTGCAATCTTCGCAAGTGCCATAAGCTTCAACGTTTATGACCAACTTAAAAATTAGTCTTTTGTTTGGAAATGTGTTGAAATTAGATGTTTTTCTTTATCTTGCTAGAACAATCTGGAAAGACTTAGAGTCGTAATGTCTCCACGCAAACGATCTTTTGCTCCATTGTCTAAGACTTGATTTTGCTATCTTTGGTTGAATATATCACAATGTTAGCTATTTCACAGCAAGAAACTGAAAAGAAAAAGAGAATAAAGTCAACAGGAAAAAATCTGAGCGGCCGCTGCTTTGTTTTAACAATTGTGAAACATCCAGTTCATTAACTTAAAATACTTCTTTTCACACTATCAGAATGCTCTGTCTACCTCTTCTACCGCAAGGGGGCAGTGAAATTCAATTAAATCGTTTCCTCTCCTTATGTTTGATTGATGAGGAGGCAGAAAAGACACAAAAGAAGACGCAAAATAATCCTTGTCAAAACAAAACTACACCTGTATAACCCGAATATAGCGAGTCGCGTCTGATAGCCAAAATATGTATTTAAACAAAACTTCCGTGGGATGAAACATTAGGACAATGTTTGAATGGCGTACGGCTGATTTTCATTCTCCTTGACTGATTGCACTACCAAATCTTAAGAGCTCAGTCTGCTCTACTAGTTACCCATTGTTAGAAAGAGACGAGTTGGATTCATGCCTTACCCCAAGTGGAATGTGAAATGATTTGAACTCCATTTCCTGATTCCATTTCTTATGTTAATAACCGATACAACAAAAAACTTCTCTTCCGAAGTAAAGCAACTGTAAATCTGCACAGGATTTAAATGGGTTGGAAATACAAGTGGCTGTAAACTAAAAAATGAATAAAGTGAATGAAATAAAGAAAAAACAGAATGATATCTAAAAAGAAACGCCTCCCGATTAGTGAAGTTGTCATCCTTTTGAGATAGGGTTACCTAGGTTTCCTCTTCCAAAATAACGTGGATCGAGGCCATATTAGCGAGCCCAGTACCTGCTTTGGCAGTAGATATACTATAATTGCTAGTGTACAAGGATAGCATGCAGATTCACGAAGCTTTTGAATTTTTTAATGATTTTAAGCTACACTAAGATGGTTGGTTGGCTTTATGGCATATCAAACCTTGTAGGTTAATGTCAAATATATATCATTTGTAAACAAATAGTTTGTAGGTATCAGTTTGCTGGGATTGTAAAATACAGCAACTGCATCTCTGTAGAGGGGTAAGATCCCCCCGACAAGTGTCCTGGATATGACACTAAACAATCTGATGGTGTGGTTCTAGTCATGGAGCTTTGTGGAATGTGGATCACCCATTCATTGCCATCGCTCTCTGGTCAACTCTGGCCTAGAGTGGTAGCACCTGATAAGGTCCTATCTATGGGTCAAATAGAACTAAACTGCGTATTTATGCTAAACTATATTACTTGAAGAGGAACTGTTTTGACATGTGTGTGGACAAAAACTATACTTATACTAAACTTAATCGTTTGAATTAAAACTATTTGACTGGGCTAAATTGCTTAGAGTGGAAATAACTTTGGCAAGTACTTACATTTAAACAGCATACTTATGCAAAACTGAATTGTTTAATATAGAACTGTTTTGATTTTTAACAGTGTGTAAACAAAATCTATACTTATATTAAATTGAATTGTTTGAATTAGAAGTGTTTTGGGAATTAAACTGTGTACTCGTGCTAAACTGAATTATTTGTAATAGAACTGATTATTTGTATAAAAATGGATATGATATTGAATAAACTACAAAGGTTGATATACCATAAAACCCTAACCACAGAACACCGAGTTAAATGAGTTAAATTATTCACATCAAATACGAACAGTTCTGTTCCTTATCAATCATTTTTTTGCACATTTAGCTGTCATTGTTTTGCACACGCTTAAATGGTTATACATATGATTTGTAAGAGAATAGTTTTGTAGCAATTCTGTGTTTTAAAAGATTGGAGGTAATTTTTTTGCACCCAAGTGATGGGATTGATCCTATACAGTTAACTAGTCACAAGAGTTGCTTTTTAACACTTATAACACTATTAAACACAATTTATTCATTTGCACATAATACAATGGTTCTAAGTGTTGCTATACAATACCAATAATTCATTTTTTGCACACAGTAGAATTGTTTCAATATTGCTCTTCAACACTAATAATTCTATTTCACATTAATCATTCGTTTGTACACTGATAAATTGTGAAACAGTTCTGTTTCACCAATAGATGGGACCCTACCAAGTACTACCACTCCAGGCCAGGTTTGACTAAGGAAGGAGTACTCCAATTTCCCGAAAGTTTCAGACTTGAGCCTCTGCATCAAATAATTTAGTGTCATGTACAGGTCACCAGTTAGAGTTTCTTAATCCTCTGCAGAAAAGCAGTCGGTTTATTCTACAGCCCAAGCCGACTGGTCTGGCTATACTAAGGATTGATAATAATATCTACTTGAAGCAATATAATTGCTGGTAAATTATTGGCGTTAGAAAAGAATAGGTGAAATCGTATAACTGTGCAAACAATTTATCATATCATATTTACCCAACCCCTCCGCTCGGGCAGGATATGACACAAGGTCAATTTTTAAGCGGAGTGTAACAGGTTTCAATTCAGAGTTTTCCTTCTCCTATACTAGTTGCCTCACCAAGGCTGAAGAACCCAGGCTGTCCTACTATTTACCCATAGCCTGAGGGAGAATAATTGGATTCATACCTTTCCCAAGGGTATTAGTGGTATGTGAAATGCAATCAGTCTCGTCCAGGTTTTGAACTCGTGTCGCCGATAACCATTACACCACGGGCACCTCCCAAAATTGTGGAAACAATTTATTATCAAATAGGAATAGTTACTTGAAACCATACAGTTTTGTCCTTGAATTTATTGCAGAAGAATAAGATCCCGACAAAAATAGGGTGTCCTATGTGTGATACAAATCTAAATCCGGTGCTGAGGCTCCTGTTTTAGAGCTCCGGGGAGAGTTGTACATCCCATCAATGCGATGACTCACGGGTTCACTCTGACTTAGTGTGGTTGTAGTTGTGGTTGTATTTGTTATGGTAGTGGCTTATATACTGGACTATGACGTCATACTAAACATGTTCGCACTTCAGTCAAGCTATTTTGTTCACTTTCGGACTAATACCGTCGATAAAGCTATAAACCCTTTAACTCACCCCAACAGTTATTGATTACCAAGTACCACTACAATTATTGTATAAGGATGGCTTTGGCATTAAATAACTCACGGATTTTAATATGCCATTAAACACAATATTAGAATATTAATTATTGTTAGACAGAGTTATGAAAGGGCATATAGCTGTGATCAAGTTATTGTAAAAAGAATAATTATTGAAAGCTACAATTTCTCATTATATAAAGAAAATTGATAACAAGGTGGATCTTGTAAGTCAATTAAACAGAATGGAAGTAAATAATGGAGTGTAATCAGACAATACATTAAGAAAAATTGATAACGAGGACTGATTATTTTTTCTTTATATATTGTCGGATTCCACACCATTATTTATTTCCAATTTCTCATTTGTTATTTGTGGGAGATAAAAATTCTTGATAGCAGTGTAAATCAATGATCATTATTATTATCATTATGATTAAATAAAAAATACTGTCAAAATGATTTGAATGGGATATTGAACATATAAATAATAAAGATTATAAACAACCATTTACAAATCAATCGAATTCCGGCTTTAAATAACCCACATTGAGTTGATATTCAGCTAAACAAATTAGCCAAACGAAACTTGAGCGATCCCAAGTTAATCTCGAAGACGTTACACAGCGTACTGTGTCTCCGGCTGCTAAATTCATCTTTCCTTGTGGATTCATCGCCTTGGCAACTGATTTGCAACTGGAAACTAACTGCGAAATTGAAAATAGCGCAGTGAAGAAAAAGTAGGCCCTTCTCAACTCCCTAAGCAATTTACCTGCGTAGGGCGTTGTCGACGATATAACGTACTAGACGAACACTCATAAATGATTGTACTTCTTACAAGGTAGACAAAATTAATGAATTTATAATCATCAGGTCAGTATCTATTTAATATTTTCATAGTCTGGCACAAAGTAAAAATTATGGGACATTCAGTGATAGACTGGGCCATGGGCATAATGGTTAGTGGGTCAAATAATGGTCCAGGAGACCGAGGTTCAATCCCAGGTCGAGTCATACCATAGACTCAAAAAATGGTACTTGATGCTGCCTTGCTTAATACTTAGCATTATAAGGCAAGGATCAAGAGTAAATTGAAGCAACCTAGGGAATGGAGTAGTAGCAATTGAAAGGGGAACCTTGGGGTTGTTCTCGACTACGGTCACCAACTTTATTTTACTTACGTTAGTGATAGTAAAATAACAGCAGTTAATAGAAGCATTTCCCTTGATCATTGGAATTTAGAGATTAAAATCTACTATTTCTAAATCATAGTTCTTAAGTTTGGGCAGTGGCGGATGTTATTCGGATGTTATCAACCTAAATGGCAAGTGACGTATTAGACTGAGACATCGAACCAAGCGAGTTCGAACTCTTGTCACCTTATATATTTACTTTCGGACGAATAAACAAAGAAAAGTTATTACCTCCTGTATCATTCCAGCTATGGGTTAAACAACACGTCTACTGTTCTTCTCGAAAGATGGCTTTGGGAGTAAATAACCCATTAATGTTGATATGCCATTAAACAAAGAAGCCAAAACCGAACAAAGCCAAGATAACCAGAGCCCTGAGGACAGGGCCTAGTATATACCGAATTCTGTCAAAGCCCCTCTCCAAAATACAAAAACAATTGGTGTCCTAAGTAATATTCTAAGGAATATACGGTGGTGAGGCTCATGTTCTTGAGCTCTGAGAAATGCGTACATAACTTCAGCTGTGCTATTACGTTCACTTTCAGTTTAATAGCCTTGGGAAATGTATGAACCCTCTTACCAACTTGTTGTGGGTTAAATAGTACCATTATTGTCCTTCCACATGAGTGGCTTTGGCATTTATTAAGCTACCGAATTTGACGTGTCATTAAACAAAGAAACCAAACCAAATCAATCCCAACCAAACCAAATATGAATATTTCGAAACATATAATTGCGTTAAAATTATTATTATTAGATAAGAATACTAGAAACTATGTAGCGGTGCAATTAGTTGTCCTCTAAAAGTCAGTAATTTTCAGTTAGAAAAAAAAAAGAAATTGGATATTTGAAACTAATAAATAAATTAATTATATATATAAGCCAACATATTTTTCAATTCGAACTTCTTTGTTTTTTGTTTTTTTTTAAAACTATTTTGTTGTTTGCTAATTCCTTTCATGCTGAACGATTTTATCACTATACCCGGAATTCCCATTCGCTACATTCCGTTCCGAACTCGGTAAACATTATTCACTACAATATTTACCCGATCCTCCTAACAAATTAATGCCTTTTCCATTAGCGCGAAATAATACTTAAATAGTATCATCCTAGATTTGAACGTGAATCGCTAGTTCCATTTCCTACGACACTAAGAGTTACACTAAGTGCAACACCCAAAAGTATTGATAGTAATTGCTAAATATTTGTAACACCTGGTTATTTTAATATCAGTACATCATACAAACTCTAAACGTAAGTCAGGAAAAACAATAAATAATCAGCATTTAGAATATTATCAATCCTATGAGATATTATATCTTGAACAAAGATAATTTTTTGAGAGTTCATTTTAAAACAATTCATAGATAAAATTACAAAAATTAAATGATTAGAAAATTGTTGAGTTATGCATGTAAAGATATGTATTTTTAACTGGGAAAAGTGAGTGCAAAATTTTACAAAAGAGTCGAATTGACTTTTTGATTTCTGTAAGAATTATCAAGTATACTATAACACTTACATCATGATAAGTTACTTTATATGAATATATTGATATATTCTGTTCATAAATCCTATCACTTATATTCCATATGTTTATATAAGTAACTCGAGAAATCGTGAGACTATCGCGTTATCGTTGTAACATTTATCCATATTAAACTTTTCTTTTGAGTTGATAATAAATATTTCATAATCTTATGTTATATTAAAGATTTGGATAATTAAAAGAATAAAATTCTTCAAGAAAACAGACAACACAACTATACCATTCAGCTAATAATTATTCTGGAAATGGTCTTATTCTCTCTGATAAAGCATTTTCATCCGTATTGCTTTAAGAAATATCGCGATGATTTATCATTTTTGCTGGTTACATTACATTACATACATACATGATGACTGCTACGTTATGAAAGTTGAGAGACGTCTTTACCACCAAAATTACCAATCAAACATCCTGGTTTGTATTCTGTACAGGGTTAATGGGATTTACCAGTGGGATATCCTTTTTTTTTTAATCTTCATGTCTTTATACTCCAGGATTTGATTTACTCATTTTACAAACAAACAGAAAATGTACGACCATGAGGACGAGGTAGTAACGAAAGTTCATAAGTTTCGTAATGTCTCAGTTACTTAGGGATTTGATATGGATAACATATCTAGCCTTTGATAATAGACGAGGATGGTAAAATTCACATTTCTAGATCTTAGAACCACTTGGCAGATTCACTGGTTAATCCTTCTTATGTAAAGCATGCTTCAATGATGCAGGTTGTATCTTTCAATTTTTTGTATCACATACAACCACGCTTAAAAGTTAGGTGGTAATTATTTTTATCTAAAGATTTCTCTACTCATTCTTTAACATATATTTCCAAAGACATACATAATTACATACAGAATCGCCAATGAATAAGTAAACTTGAGAAAAAAAAAAAACTTCTTAAAAAATCTAGCTTTTTGAAAAGCAAAGCTTAGTTGTCGACCTTAGTCGAGGATGACCCCAAAGCTCTCATTTCAATAGTTACTACAGCGAGCGGTAGGGAAGGGATCTACTTCATTCCCTGGATTGCTCCTCTTTACCCTTGATCCTTACCTTACAATGCTGAGTGTTAAGCAAGTAGGCATCAAGTACTATTTTTTTAGTTTTTAGTATGACTCGACTTGGGACTGATCCCCGGTCTACCGGACCGTTGGTAAACACTCTACTCATTTGGCCAAAAGCAAAGCTACCGGTTTATTATTTGTAGAAAATATTATAGAATATTATAGAATCCAAACAGATATTATTAGTACTTATTTACTGCCAAAATCTCTAGGGTGAACTCAATAATTAAGATTATTAATATTTAGCAATATTACATTAAGAACTCTTTTAAGCATTTTTGTATCTTGTAAGTTTCAAACGAACCTAGTTTTTTTACTATGCTGTTGCGTTTGATGATAAATGATACTTAATAATATCAGCTTTGCCTGTATTATAAATAAAAGTAAATTTGGCGACCGTAGTCGAGGGCGACCAGAAGGCTCACTTTTTAATAGCTACTACAGCGATGTGTAGGGTAGGGTGCTACTCCTTTCCCTGGATTGTTCCACTACGCTTGATACGTACCTTTTATTGCTGAGTGTTAAGCAAGGAGGTATCAAGTACCATTTTTAAAGTCTTTGGTATGACGTGATGTGGGATTGAACTCAGGTCTCCCAGACTATTGGCGAATTGGTTTATCAAAATAACGGTAGATGTGTATTTATTAATGGCTGATACTCTAAATGCATACAATATACATGTAACAAGAATTTTAGTCATATATCCATTATAAAGATATAAAAAATATGACAACTGACTCACTTTCACAAGTTATTATCGATTTGAAGTGACGAACTGAAAAATTCGATTTACTAAAATCGTCTGAGAAATTCTTTTATTTGATACGGTATATTTCGCAAAACATCTGATAGTACAAAACTTTTAGTTTCAAAGAATCAACTTACCACTCTGTGGTCTATACTTGTGGCCTTGTGCTAAACTGATTTGAATTTATTTCTTTAGCATATAACCAACTGAATCTCATGCGGCAGAGTTCGACCCTCGAAAACAGAGTATCCTTAAAATGAACAGTATATTGTACTGGAGTTCCAGTTCCGGTGTTGGGGCTTCAATTTCAGTCCTGGGGCTCCAGGTCTACTCTGAACTGGAGAAGTAGTAAGTATTTAATATGATTAGTATAAGATAGGAATACTTCAAACCATATTGTGAGGGAGTTCCCGTGGCGTAATGGCTCACATAGCTGACTGCGACCTCCAAGTAAATGAGTTCTAACTCTAGTTGCACCGTAAAGCTCTTTTTCGCTTTAATATCATTCAGAAAGGCATGAACCCTATTACCCCTGCAGCTTTATGTTAAATAGTATCTCTGCTGTTATTCTACAAGGATCACTTTAGCAGTAAATAACCATCAAAGTTTGATATGCCATTAAAAAAAGAAACCAGACCAAACCAAGCTAGACCAAACTAAACCTTTAAATTATATCACTGGGAGCAGATATCTTCAATCAAAAATTGTTTCCAATTAGCTTACAATTATTAGTTACCGAAAAAATGTATAACTGTATGCAAATTATTTGTATTTGATTAGAATATTCAAAGATCTTTAAATGTATACAAATTATAAAGACTATATGGATAGCGATACTTGAATCCTTATAAGTGCGTAAAAATTATTTGTATTAGATAGGAATATTTGATATCATGTAACTCTATACAAATTATGTGTAGTTTTTAAAGCTATAATGGTTTATAAATCAATAAAAAAGACGGATTTCAGCCTTGAATAACCCTACAACGGTTGTCATGCCGTAAAATTAACGGACCAGAAAAATAGTCTATGATTTATGATTACTAGGAGTTAACTTATTCTACAAAAAAGAAAAGAAAAACTCACGAAACAGGTGATGTGGATATTTTAATGTAATTGATGCCTCCCGCTATCATCAATTCTGGTACCGGGCTATGGGACAAACAGCAAGACGCCAATGACGAGAACTTTCTCCCTAACTGTGAGAGGTGATCAGCCATGAACTTGGCAGCTTTGGAAACAGGCCTTAAAAAACGGAAACTACTTATGACTCAACTCTCTCTCTCTCTCTCTCTCTCTCTCTCTCTCTCTCTCTCTTTATATATATATATATATATGGTTGGGTTCCTTTATTGAAAGGCATATTAATTTTTGTAGGTTATTTAATGCCAAAGCCCACCTTGTAAAATAACATCGGTGTAAAAATTTAACTCTTAGGTGGGAGGATAAGGAGGTTCTTACGTTTTCGTCCGAAAATGAAAGTAATAGCGCGATTGCAGCTCTCACTCTTTCTCTGTATATATATATATATATATACCTTTAGACATTACATCAAGGAAACACACACACTATATATGTACGTATATATATGTGGTGGGTGGTAAATGTATATATGTATATAACTAAGTAGAAATCAGGGTTTTACTGTTACTCAAGTTTCACGTCGCAACACGTCCAGTCTTCAGGCTCGAATTAAATATTGAGCATTTCGCTGCATGAAACTCGAGTAGCCGTAAAAAAAAAATTTAAAAAAAAGGAAAAAGAAAAAGAAAAAAGAAAAAAGAAAAAAGAAAAAGAAGCATAAAATTCCTCTAGATTGGTTGACATGCCAGTAAAATCAATCAATCTGTCTGTTGGAATTGGAATTTCATTGTATTCCTTACTTCTATGTCATAGCGTCATTCAATTTTATCGATGGATTTTTTTTTCTTTTATTGCATAGCCATAAAACTTTTGCGAATCTACACTGTTTCGTCAAAAAATTATGTAAGACACGTCAACAGGCATAGATTTTAAAAGCACGAACAGTAAGAAGGTAGAATAAATTATTTCTATTTTGTCACAAATGTAAATTTACTTGACAAATACTATGAAAGACCATTCAGCTAGGGGGAGGTTTGAAAAGTTGCCAAAGACACGAACAGGTGATGAAGACGGGTGAGTCCCCATGCTGTATTGTCTAAAATGGTGGACTACGACCGCCAAGTAAACGAGTTCGAATTTCAGTCAAGCACTTACATTCATATTCGGACGAATACTCTCGGGAAAGATACGAACCCCTTTATCCAAATCAACTGTGGATTAAATAGTATCCTGTTGTTCTCCATAGGCTTCTACATTAAATAACTCACGAAGGTTGATATGCCATAAGACAAGACTAACCGAAGTATTTTTTGGTTTAGAGATTGTGTTTCTTCAATCATCAAAGTTTGACCTTTCTGCCTCGATTAATTAAAGAAAACAACAAAAACAAACCAAACTGCCAGTGGGAAATACACTGCAAAAAAAGATTAATATTACTTCTAGTTTAGTTTAGTGGCTAACATGCCGGACTGCGGCGTCGAAGTAAGCAAGTTCCAACAGCAGTCTTGCTATTATGTTCTCTTTCGGACTAATACAATTGGGAAAGACACCGCGAAAAGAATTACCGACGCCGACTACGCCGATGGCATAGCGATACAGGCGAATACACCCAACCAGGCCGAAACCCTACTGCATAGTTTGGAACGAGCCGCCGCAGGCATTGGCCTCCATGTCAATACACACAAAACGGAATATATGTGCTATAATCAAACAGGCGACATTTCCACACTTGACAGAACCTCTCTGAAACTGGTAGACAAATTCACCTACCTAGGTAGCAGTGTCTCATTAACCGAAAAAGACATCGACACGCGGCTAACGAAGACATGGACAGCAATCGATACGCTATCGATCATATGGAGATCTGACCTGACCGATAAAATTAAACGCAGTTTCTTCCAGGCAGCGGTCGTATCGATACTGCTGTGTGGATGCACTACTTGGACGCTAACTAAACGACTGGAGAAGAAGCTAGACGGCAATTACACAAGAATGTTGCGAGCAATATTGAACAAGTCCTGGCGGCAACACCCAACAAGGCACCAACTGTACGGCCACCTGCCTCCCATCACGAAAACTATCCAAGTTAGACGAACAAGACATGCAGGACGCTGCTGGAGAAGCAGAGACGAGCTCATAAGTGATGTACTCCTATGGACCCCCACATATAGCCGAGCAAAAGTAGGACGACCAGCTCGAACATACATACAGCAGCTAGGTGAGGATACGGGATGTAGCCTTGAAGACCTGCCGGATGAGATGAACGATAGGGAGAAGTGGCGAGAGAGGGTCAGGGATATCCGTGCTAGCGGCACGACATGATGATGATGATAGACCATCTTAATCCCTAACTATGAGTTGAATAATACCACTAATGTTCTACAGGGAATGCTTTGGCATTAAATCATTCACGAAGGTTGTGCCAACAGCGACTCGTGTGATTTGAACACGGATCTCAAGCCAACAAACACAAGTGTTGAAATGGAATGTGCTACTGGAGTTCACGTGACTAGAAATAGTGGATATATAAATGGGTTAGTCAGAGATTTGACGTGTGATGAGTACGGAGACACGTGCGTTTGTAAAATACATGTGAAATGGAACATTGCGAGTTAATATTATTTAGGATTTCAGACTTAGTTTCCGGCATTGTACGAGAATTATTTCTGTTTCTTGCAACTTGATTTCTTGGAGATTTGTTTTCTTTTTCAAGAAATTCAGTCCGTCTTGTACTGTAAAATAAGGCGTTCTGCGTAATGTGATGTTCAACAATGGTGTCTCAGGTAACCAAACGGTGGTTAATTTTCACGGAAGTTTCACACTTTCTACCTAATTCTTATAATCAGTACTTTATATACATTAATGCTTTATGAAGCATATGTAATGTACTGGTTATGAATATTTGTACAAGCATAAGAAGGTTTTTGTTGTTTAAGATTGTAGGGAAATGAACTATTTTGAACCGGGGTTAGTAAGAGCATCCTAATTAATATAATATTTTGGAAACTTATTTAAACAGCGATGTGATTTTTTCTTTTTTGATTTCTTTGGTTGATTATTAAAATATTTTAAAATTATAAAATAATTTTTGTGTTTGTGTTGGTTAATTCCCTTAAACTTTTCCTGAGATTAAGCATTTAAAACTACCTGACATGACTAAATGCAAGCTTTTTTAAGTTAATTTCATGAAATCTGTTATTAAGTAAACTTTCTTTAATTGGAATCATTTTGACATGAGGCTTCTTAATCTGAGAATTAATTTTTTTATTTATTGCGGACTTTTTGTCCTCATCTTGGTGGTTTTTGTGTTGTTTCTTCTTTCACTACGTTTCGGCCAAATTTCACCTCTGGTCTTCTTCAGGTGATTTTACCACAACCTCAGATTGGAATGCTGAGTCTTGTGTCCATCCCCAGTAATTACTGCCTTCCATAGCTGTTGTCTATCGTACCACGTTTTTGACCAAGTAAACCTCTAGCTGGCTTGGGTAGGATTTGAAACCGCTATCTTCAGACAATGCTCACCTGGAACCGTAGAGACTCAACGCCCTCTATCCGCTGCGCCACGGACCCCGAAGAAGAAACAACGCAAAACTACCAAGACGAGGACAAAAAGTCCGCAATGAATAAAAAAGATAATTCTCAAGCTTACTTTATTCTGGTATACAGGGTTCAGATTGCCTGCAGTAAATGCCTTTAAAGCACGCATAATATAACGGTTATCCTCGGAAAAAATTGAATCACCGATTTGAGTTCGAATCCTGCAGAAAGCTGTTTGCATTTCACATCATGCTAATGACCTTAGGAAAAGTAAGAATTCATCTGCTTTCTGTTTATTTATTTTTTTTTTTTTTATTTGTTTGTTTTTTAGCTTTAGTGAGGCAACCAGTCTAGAATGAAACTACGTATTCAAACCAGCTTAACTTAAATAATCTTCTTCTGTCAAATTTTTCCCGTGGCAGAGGAGCTTGGTAAATACCGACTATAACTGCTTTTACTTTGTGGTCTCCGACTTAATCACCGAAGAGTTTCATCCTGGTTTAACTTCTATGATTTTATTGGAAACAGTGCTGAAAGGGTTACTCGGTTGTGAGTAAAAAAATTAGAACACAAAATAAGCATAGGTCTGCAAATATGGGGTATTCATTAAGGATCGAACCCACAATCCAGTGGTAATTGATATGTAAGAGTTGTATGCTAACCATTACACTCCAAAAATATGCCCGGGCTATTTACAAATCTATTCTCAGTCTAGCACAGGGGTCTGTACGCCACTCTCGGTGCGCGGGCCACATCCGGCTCTCCTGTGATTTTTGTCCGGCTTGCCATATTTCACTATATTACATTGCATTACAAATGACTTACAATGTGACAAATCTTTGAAATCGAAATTTCAGTTCAAATCCACGACTGACTTCTACAGGAAATATATATTGCCAAGCGGAATATATAAAAAAATCTTGACTAATTTGAATCTGATGATATCATTATTTGAAAGTAAAAACACCTTTGAACAACTTTTTTCCAAAATGAAATATACTAAAAATCATTTTAGAACAAGGTTGCGTAACGACCAACTGGATGATGTCATCAAATAAATATTTCATTTGATATGGAGAAGTTATCACCAAATAAGCAGAAACAAATGTCTCATTAAATCATTCACCATTTCTAACTCTATTTCGTTTTCAGCAAGGAATTTGCTTTTTTTGTGATTGTAATTGTTTTTCTCTTATTCCAGCAGTAAAAAAAGGAATTCGTTTTTTTTTCATTGTTGACTATGTTTGTAGTTATTTTCTTTCTTTTTTTTATATTCCAACAGTAAAATAAGGGGCCTTGTTAAAATTATATTATATCAAATTCATTCTTTTGATTTAAATCTCCAGAAAATTTATAGACATATTTAATAATATGGATCTCCTCAATGACACTGCACAGCTGTTTGGCCCTCTCTCGCCAAAAAGTCGCCGACACCTGGTCTAGCACTAAAGATGGTTAAAGTAAATGTTGCTTCGAAAAAGTGAACGATCTAAGTACTCAGCAGATTCATCTTTGCTTTATTGAAAAAATCTGACGATAACGTGGCATTGTAGCGAAATTTGACCGCCAAAAATCTGTTAAGCTTGGCTAAATCATGCACATCAACCTCAAATTGCTTATGATATCTGCTGTTCTGAAAAAGTGACCAAGCCTAAATAATTCACAAGTTCTTCGCTGCTTAACTTCAGTGATCTGACAACAAATTGTAAAGGTTAACTTTGAGCATAATGTTTCAGTTTTTAAACCACGAGAACAATTCGAAGCATATAGTCTGTTTGTTCAAATAATAATAAGCAATACATAATATACAGAGTCAGAAGTTGACCAAGTTCGAGGGTTAAGATAAGAGTTGGTAATTCTTTGTGTTTTACATCTCCAGATTTGCATTTAAAAATAAATGTCTATCATTTGAAAGATCAGAAATGTTTTCTGTCACTTACGAATGAGAAGCCTAAGATTTCGATCAATTCACGCATGTAGCCCTACATTTAAACTGTATTCTACGCATAAGAATCAGTTAATGGACCTTCAATTCATTATATGTGTATGTTTGTGCAACTGCGTGCGCAGGACAGTTTTGCGCATGCGTAGATCAGCACGCATTACAACTTTCGACGGATGCGTTTCGCTATTCAACTGGCGGAGAGAAGAGCACCTATAATTGGCTTAGTAATATCATTAACGCAGTTGCTGAGGGCGTGGCCGGCAGGCTTAGCTGGTCTTAGCTACCGAATCACTAGGGAGAACGAGAACACACGACAAGAAAAAAAATAAAGACAAAGAAAGAAATGGGGTAAAAGAAACGAGGAAGACATAATGTCGCCTCTCCCACCTCCCGCATAAAGAAATAAAATGAACGCCATTAAAAGAGAAGAAAATACTAAGTAAAATAAAATAAAAATCAAATGTGAATGTCTCTTTAAAAAAAATACTGATCCAGTTTTATTCTTAAAGAAATATTAGGCGTGCATAAAATTTCCGGTGCTGTTTTTGATAAGCTCGAGACTTTAATAAACAGTTGAAAACGAGTTTTTCAATGTATATTTGGAATGCACATCTATCTATCTATCTATCTATCTATCAATTCTTATTGAAATTTTCCTAAACTTCACCATACCCTAGTCTCTCTTTTTCTCTCTCACTACCACACACACACACACACACACGCACACATATATATATATATATATATATATATATATATGCAGATAGCTTACTCTTCCCGTTATGTCAATTTTCATACCTACTTTATTTTCTCGTACTTCTTCTAAAGCATGTCAAATAACAAATCGCCATCTTTCAGGGATGGTTTGGTTGCGTTTTATGGTACATTAACCTTGTGTTTAATTTAATGCCAGATTCTGTTGACACACACACACACACACACACACACACACACACACACACACACACACACACACACACACACATATATATATATATATATGTGTTAACAACATATATATATATGTGTGTGTTAACAAACATATATATATATATATACATATATATATGTGTGTGTGTGTGTGTGTGTGTTTGTCCTTGTAAGCAAATATTTTTGTACCTGAAACCATTTGACTGCGTGCAAATAACAGCAATACTTAATTGTGTGTGAACAAATTAGCCATAACTCATCTAAAAGTAAGAATACCAAAAACTATTCACTCAGAAATCATATTTATTACCATTCAACTATGTGCAAACAAATAACTGATATTAAATTAATTTGTTACTGTTACGTAGCAATGCTTGAAACTATTTTGAAACTCTGGCGCGTTTAAAAATGTTATCAAGAAACTTTGCCTTTAACAATCATATATTCTGTATATGCATAAAGAGTATTACATGTTTTCATATGCATAAAATCCACTCAACCAACCAACACCACGGGCAGGATTGTACACGTGGCCAATTTTAAATGGATTACAACTGAGTTAGTTTAAGAATTTTCAATTTCCTTAACTGGTTTCCTCACCAAGGTTAAAGAATCAAGTCTACCTAACTACTTACGCAAAGCAAGTGCGATATACAGGGAAGAACAGAAGTAACGCTCGTATATAGCAGTGTAATCTGCTTCTTTTCTAGTTTTTCTTTATAACCTGAAATGTACTTATGGGTAGAGTAAGAGTGAATTGGAGATGGCTGAAATGAACACACACACAAAATAGCGACGGTAGGGTTTTCTGTGAAATTTAATCTGCTTCGTTCTTCTTTCGTGAAACTAGTACAGGTCATTTCAGCGTCAATGTTTTTCAAACACAGGGCCTTCGCAAGGTTAACCCTTTTCCTTCATCTGGGATCATACGCATTTTCGACTTTAATGAGCCTCCTACAGTTACTCTACTTCTAAACTCTGTACCGTCTGGCACAAGGCTAGCGCCTGGATCGGCGTGACTTCAAACGATTCTTCTTCCAGCCCTTCCCTCACTTTGTCCACTCGGTTGGGGCTGTAGAATACACTGACTGCATCTCTGTAGAAGGGTAAGACTCCCCACCTAATGAGTGTCCTAGTTATGACACTAAACAATCTGAGATTGTGGTTCCAGTAATGCTGGAGCTTTGGGGAATGCGGAGTACTACTTCATTGCCATCGCTCCCCGGTCTATTCTAGCCCGGAGTGGTAGCTCCTGATAGGGTATTATCTATGTGTCAAATAGAACTAAACTCTGTACTTATGTTAAACTGAATTGCTTGAAATAGAACTGTTTTGACATTTAAACTGCTTACTCATGCTAAACAGAATTGTTTGAAATCGATCTATTTTTGTATGCTAAACAGAATTGTTTGAAATTGAACTGTTTTTGATATTGAAACTGTACTTACGTTAAAATGAAATGCTTGAAATAGAACTGTTTTGACATTTAACAGTGTGTAAACAAATACTATACGCATAGTAAACTGAATTGTTTGAATTATAACTGTATGATTAAACTGAATATCTTGAAATAGAAATGTTTTTGACAATTAAACTGTGTACTTATGCTAAATTGAATTCTTTGAAATAGAACTGTTTATTTGTATAAAAATGGATTTGGCATTAAATAACCAACAAAGGTTGATATACCATAAAACATAAACAAAGAAGCAAACAAACATTCTCTCTCTCTCTCTCTCTCTCTCTCTCTCTATCTATCTATCTATCTATCTATGTCACTTAGAGGGTTCGGAAATCGTCAGTCACTATATAATTTTCCAGAAGCCCCCGAACTTCGTTTACTTTAAGGTAAATGTATACATCTCGTTTTGATACCCACGTAACTAACGTAACTTGCCAAAAATCAAATATCTAATTTAGAGTAATGAGCAGATGGATTCATCTTTTTCTCAGTGGTATTACCGTAAAATGAAAGGTAAATAGCCTAATCCAGGATTCGAACACGGTCATCGACCCCATTTCTTCAAACGATAACCGTCATGTCTGATGCACCTCCTGAGAATATAGCGAAGATGAGAGGAAGAAATGAATAAAGTAAACACTAGCTACTATAAAGAAACAGAAATAAACTAATAAGCCCATAAAGTATATGAATCAGCAAAATTCTAACAATGTTGGGAGGTTTGAAAAGTTGACGAAGATACGAAAGGGTGATGAAGACACTTGTCACATGATCTCGGGGGCAAAAGATCAACACAATACATTAGATCAACACAAAAGTAAACACATAATAACGTTAAAGAAACACTTAATAACATCAAACAAACAACGAGTAATCACACGTTATATAAAAGGAAGGCAAAACAAACATAAAAAACAAAGAAAAAAGACAGAAGAAACCCATGAAATAAACGTTAATCATCTTAGATAAAGACAGAACATAAATATATATCATCATCAATATGTTAAAAACCCCACTCACTTTATTTTTGGAGGTTTCAAGTTCGTTTTTTGACTGGTCTCATAAGCTGGAATACTCAATATGGTTTCTCTTCCAGACAATAGAGCAAAGATCATCTCTCAGATCAATCAAGAGAGGCGTTTTGCATAAGGCCCTCAAATATTTTCCTGTTTCTCTTGACTTCTAAAATTCAACCCTTCATTTTATGAATCTTTCTTTTAATTCTCGTGTGACTGTCAACATTTATAGTTTCGCCCACAGCTAGGGAGTTTGAACTTTGACCTGCCATCTGTCTGTCAATCTTGCGAAAGGTTCCGTAAACCCAGTATTTTGATCAGAGAAGCCATTTTATTACACATAAAATAAACACTTTAGAACGTAAACACATCAGATCACCACAAAAAATTAAAAAGCAAAAACAAAATAGGTACGTAGAAAAACAAAAAAGACCATAAAATGAAGACGTAAAATAAACACAAAACAGCATGAAATAAAGATTTGAAATAAACACATAAAACGTAAACACATTAGATCAACACAAAAGTAAACACAAAATAACGTTGAAGAAACACTTAATAACATCAAAAAAACAACGAGTAATCACACGTTATATAAAAGGAACGCGAAACAAACATAAAAAACAAAGAAAAAAGACAGAAGAAACCCATGAAATAAACGCTAATCATCTTAGATAAAGACAGAACATAAATATATATCATCATCATCATCATCATCATGTCGTGCCGCCAGCACGGATATCCCTGACCCTCTCTCGCCACTTCTCCCTATCGTTCATCGCCTTAAGCTGGTCATAAACACAAAAAAAACCCAAAGAAAATACATTAAAATGTAAAAGATCTAAACATATGAAATATAAGAGAACTTAGAATATAAAATAAACCATAAAATGCCCACAAATAACGCGATAAGCGCATAAAACAAACACGTAGAATAAACAGAATATCAAAATAAATGCGTACATTAAAAAAATAGGAACGTAAATTAAGCACGAGTTCAAATCCTGGAAGAGACTGATTGCATTTCACATAGCACTAATACCCTTGGGAAAGGTATGAATCCAATTATTCTCCCTCTAGCTATGGGTAAATAGGTGGACAGACTAGGTTCTTCAGCCTTGGTAAGGCAGCTGGTCTAGGAGAGAGAAAACTCTGAATTCAAACCTGTTAAACTCCGCTTAGAAATTGACCGTGTGTCATATCCTGTCCGAGCGGAGGGGTTGGGTAAATATCATTAAGCACATCGTAATTGTAAGATTATAATATACATAAAATAAATAGGAATAACATAAAATAGACGCATAAAATCGAGAAAAACATTTAAGAATATATAATAAACTCATAAAATGAATAAAAAAAAACTGAAAATAAGGACATAAATTAAACATATAATATAAACAAAACTTAAAATAAGTACAATCAATAAACACATACAAACATAAAATACGTGCGTAACATAGATTGAAGACATAACACCGTAAAAGAAACACTTAAAAACATCAAATAAACGTATAAGAATATGAAATCGACCATAGTCGAGGGTGACCCGAAGGTTCCCTTTTCGATAGCTACGACACCAAGGTGTAGGGGGCGTTGCTCCTTTTCCTGGATTGCTCTACTTTACCCTTGATCGATACCTTATAATGCTGAGTGTTAAGCAAGGAGGCATCAAGTACGATTTTTTGAGTCTTTGGTATGACTCGACCTGGGATTGAACCGACGTCCCCCATTGGCGAACACTCGAACCGCTTGGCCAATGTCCGGTTTAATAAGAATATGAAACCAAAACAAAATAAACAGAAAGAACAAAATAAACTCATCACATAGAATAAAAAGAAGAGAATGCAAAAAGAAACACCTTATAAAACATGAAATAAATACCTAAGAACGCATAAAATAAATACGTAAAATACATACATAAAAACATAAAAAACATGAAATAAACAAAAAGAACATGAAATGAATGCATCACAAAGAATAAATAGAAGAGAACGAAAAAATAAACACATTAGAACACATAAAATAAATAGATAAAATACACTCATAAAAACATAAAGAAAAACATGAAATAAACAAAAAGAATCCAAAATAAACACAAAGAGCATGAAATGAACGTATCACAAAGAATAAACAAAAGAGAACGAAAAAATAAACACATCAGAACGCATAAAATGAACACCTAAGAACGCATAAAATAAATAGATAAAATGCACTCATAAAAACATTAATAAAAACTTGAAATAAACAAAAAGAACCCAAAATAAACACAAAGAGCATGAAATAAACACCTAAGAACATATAAAATAAACACCTAAGAACATAAAATAAATTCATAAAAAACACTCATAAGAACATAAGCAAAAATATGAAATAAACAAAAAGAACGTAAAAGAAACACAAAAAACATGAAATGAACGCATTACAAAGAATAAATAAATAGATGAGAACGAAAAAAGAAACACGAAAGAACACAAAATAAGCAGAAAAAATCTTCAAATAACCTGAAATAAGCATATAGAGTAAACATAAAGAGTGTAGAATAAAGACAGTAAATAAAGGCAAAGAACATAAAACAATCACATTAAACATAATCGCAAATAAAAGAAAATAAACACAGAAAATCCCCACAGAAAATAAACTCGAAGAAAATATAAATACTGAAAGAAATCGAGTGGAAGAAAATAATCTAGAATAGTTAGATTCTTTTAAAATCATCAGCGTAAGAACTAAATTATTTCCTAGTTTTAGATATTGTTCATATTAAGGGATGTGTTTTCTTTTCGAGCGACGGACAGTGAGACTCGTTATTTTTTGTCTTAGCGAGTTCACACGTCAGCATATAAGATTCAATTCTAACACTTATTAGTATTTTATTGACAAAATTATGTATTCCAAAGGCAAGCAACCCCACATACTATACGTATACGTGTCTATTGGTACGGAGGGAATGAATGTATATTTTTGCTGGTCAGCTAACATTGGTGAATCCATGTGCAGAGGTTCGTTGAAGGGTGTCGCTTAGGAGTTCATTCTTGCTTCTCCAGAAATGCTTAGGATGTCTTGCTCGTCTTGGATAATTTCTGAGATGGGAGGCAAATAACCGCAAAATTGCTGATTTGTGAGATGCTGCTTCCTGGATTTTTTCAATACAGCACAAGTGATCATACAATTTATAATATAAGAGAACCAGAGATTGTATTCAGATATTCAGATTCCACGAAAAGCCTTTCGAACGAAAGTCTATAAGAATAATATATCCTAATTTTCATACATCCTAATAAGTGTACGGAAAAAAATGGAACGAAAGGGAGGCAAAAAGAAAGCCGTAAATCAAGAAGAAATTAAATATTTAGACGTAGATTTTGTTTTGTTTTGTTTGACATATACTTGTAATTTGTGACTTTAATCCTCCCCACAGTCTCCACACGCCCTGTCGACAGGGGTTCAAGAATACACTGACTGCACCTCCGGAGAGAGGTGAAAATCCCTCCAACGAGTGTTCTGATATGACACTAAACTACTTTTGATGGTTAGTTACTAGTCCTGAGGCGTTGGGGTATGTGAAGTACCCGTTCATTACAATAAGTACCTGGTCCACTCTGACCCGAAGGAGTAATATATATATATATATATATCAGTGTCACATAGATGGTTCAAATAAAACTATTTAATTGTTTATGAAAGATCATGGTTATTTGAAACCATACGGCTGTGTATAAAATATTTATATCACATAAGTATACTGGATAAATAGAATTTCTGTTGTTTACTGGCAATACTTGAAACTATTGAACAGTCTGCGCACAAAAGATTAATAATAGATATAATTATTTAGGCTAGATAGGGATTTTGAAATTATTAACTATGAGCAATTAAAAGAGAAATATTAAGTAGAATTATTCATGTTCAATGGGAATACTTGACGCTATTCAATTGCGAGCAAACAAATGACTAATATCAAGTAGAAGTATTAGTGTTTAGTAGGAATACTTGAAACCATTTAACGGTATGTAAGCAACTCTTTTAAAAAGAAAGTTACCAATTCATCTAACAATTCGATTACAAATAAACACACACACACACACACACACACACACACACATATATATATATATATATATATATTATCCAACACCAAATCAGCTGATGGTGGGAACGATTCTATTTTCGGATTTTCTATCAACAATATACATTTAATTCAAAATCCAAAAGAGAGCTTAATGTTAAATTATAAAAAAAATAAATTACAGAGCCAATGATTCCATATAAAAGACAAATCTTTAAAAATGACTCATATTTTTTGTAATAATATTCATTTCAGCTGACCTTATATATCGAAAAAAATGTTAGATCTACATCTTCAGACAAAGAAATAATGAGAAATTTCTAATGAAAATTTAGAAAAAAAACACCAATTTCAGGTCACCCTTTCTTCCTAACCCAAATTTCATTTGCTTTGTTTATTTTTCTATTTTTTATTAAGTAAAGACTAGATCATTTGTTTTTCCTGTCTGGTTGACAAATGACACTCAATTCCTGTATCAAGATGTATCAATTTTTGAATTCTCTTTTCTTTCTACTTACTTTTTTATGTAATGGCAAACAGCCTTTTAAACCCAAATGAATGAGATAAGTAAAAAATATAGATTAAAGGAATAAATTTATTTAGGGAGAGAAAATTATCGACTATAAACAAGTACATGGGGATTAATAACCTCTTAAGAAAAATGAAATGAGATTATAAAATATTATATTGTATATTACTTCTATTTTATAAAAAAAAATTAAGAAATTTGTCATTTTAATACTACTCAATATAATTGATCGCATAAAAAGTTAATACCAGTTACAATTTAGACATTATCTAAAATTATAAACAAAAACATAATATTATATATCCTCAAGATCACAATTATATCATACACATTCTCATAATATTCATATAATTACAAAACCACAAATCCTTAAATCTATAAATAAAATCATACCAAGTAATATTTATAATAACATATCAATAATTATCCTCAGAATTAATATTGTAATTACTATGATCATTACTAATCATCAATTCTATTAACATTATAAAATAATCATCAGTTCATTATTATTATAAATATTATTAGCATCAATGCCAACAAAAACCAAAACAAAAATGATATCGACAACTACCACAATATGTTATTTACTTTATGTATTAAATAACATTTAATAATTAAGACCAATAGCAAACCATTCTAACTTATATTAATAACTATTACAACGTACTACAGAAATATCATTCATAATATGATCTCTGTAATCAAAATAAATTAGTACCTTATATAATTTATAACATTATCTAAATAAATAAAAAAAAACAACTATTGTTTCAAACATAAGAATTTATTTAAATTAAATCTTAAACCATATACACTAAAATCCAAAGAACATTTACTTTAAATAATCCAAACACACACACACACACACACATATATATATATATATATATATATATATATATATTTGTGTATATTGTCATCCATAGACAAGACTGTTTCGTTGCATCATAACTCTTCAATGTGGCTAGACACGTAGGACCTTCAATCTGGGATTGAAAGCCGCCCAACTTTACGTTAGACTTAGTATCATACCGCTCAGCCATCACTCAACATACATCAGCTCGGGAATTATAAGGCATTTTGTTGTAGCTTTCGCTTGTTTACATCTTGCCTTGCCGGATACCAGCGTGCTCAATTCATACGAAGAGCTTTGCATTACCCGAGTGGCAGCCGTTAATAGCTTCACCAGAGAGCCCACCCCGTCCGAGGGTGTGTGTATATATTGTCATCCACAGGCATACTGTTTCGTTGTATCAAAACCCTTCAGTGTGGCTAGACACGTAATATATAAAGCCTAAAGTCATCTTACATAAGCTTACATCTATTTTTATGGTGACATCTAAATATCAGTTCATTTCTTTGATTTAGTAATTTATTGGGATTTCCATATTTTATAGTACTAAATTTTTCTTGTAGACAGATATTATATCTGCTACTGAAATTACTTGGGGTGGTTGATCTTTAAATAAAATTCCATCTTAATAATAGTGTAAGGCCACAATCCTTCAGTCTCCCGAACCATTTAGAAAGGACTGTTTGGTTTCTTAAGGAAGGATTAGAAAAGGAATGTCTATGGCTATAAAACCTCTGCTTCCAATTTCAAGCAGAAATTCCAAAGTATATTGTTTTGTCATTTCTGTTTTCCATTGGGAAAATTGTTGCCTTGTATACTGCATTTACCAATAACGGGATATTCTTTTCTAACCCTGCAGTTGAATAATGGTTTACTTAAACGTTTTCTATCAAAATTTAAAAATAGGAAAGCTGCAGGGCTTGACGAGATTCCACCAGAGGTATGTTAGACCAGACAATTTGACGACATACTACTCCGACACTGTAACGCTGTCCATAAGCAAAGTCTGATTGACAGATGGATGAAGGGATGCATCCTCCCCTTCCCTAAAAAGGGCGACCTCGGATTAGCCAAGAATTACCGAGGTATAACACTTACTTCAATAGCAGCCAAAATTATAATGCCCTACTACGAAACCGCATAGAACCCAAAATCAACAACATCCTTAGGAAAAACCAAAATGGCTTCTGAAGAAATAGATCCATGACCTCACAAATATTGACCATCCGTAGAATCCTTGAAGGCATACGGGCAAAAAACCTACAGGTGACATTACTTTTTGTCGACTTTACCAAGGCCTTCAATTATATTCACAGAGGGAAGATGGAACAAATCCTACTAGCGTACTGCCTGCCAAAAGAAACCGTAGCAGCAATAATGATTCTCTATTCAAACACCAAAGTGAAAGTACGTTCATAAGATGGAGACACAGAATACTTCGACATTGGAGCAGGAGTACTACAAGGGGACACACTAGCCCCATACTTCTTTATCATATGTCTAGACTACGTGCTTAGAACGTCGATTGATAAACTCAGAGAGAACGGCTTCAAGCTGACAAAGAAAATAAGCAGAAGGTATCCCGCAAAAACAATTACCGACGCCGACTACGCTGATGACATAGCTTTTCAAGCAAATACACCCAACCAACCCGAAACACTACTGCATAATTTGGAACGAGCAACCGCAGGCATTGGCCTCCATGTCAATGCACAAAAAACAGAATATATGTGCGTTAATCAAGCAGGCGGCATTTCCACACTAGACGGAACCTGTCTGAAACTGGTAGACAAATTTACCTACTTAGGTAGCAGTGTCTCATCAACTGAAAAAGACATCGACACACGGCTAACGAAGGCATTGACAACTATTGATAAACTATCGATCATATGGAAATCAGTCCTGACCGATAAAATGAAAAGCAGTTTCTTCCAAGCAGCGGTCGTGTCGATACTGTTGTATGGATGCACCACCGGGACGTTAATAAAACGGCTCAAAAAGAAACTAGACGGCAACTACACAATTAAACAATACCTGGCGGCAACACCCCACAAAGCACCAACTATACGGCCACCTGCCACCCATCACGAAAATTATCCAAGTTTGACGAACCAAGCTCGCAGGGCACTGCTGGAGGAGCAGAGACGAGCTCATGTACTCCTATGGACCCTCACTTACGGCTGAGCAAAAGCAGGACGACCAGCTCGAGCATACATACAGCAGCCATGTGAAAATACGGGATGTAGTCCAGAGGACCAAATACACCCAACCAGGCCGAAACCCTACTACATAGTTTGGAACGAGCCGCCGCAGGCATTGGCCACCATGACAATGCACACAAAACGGAATATATGTGCTATAATCAAACAGGCGACATTTCCACACTCGGCGGAACGTCTCTGAAACTGGTGGACAAGTTCACTTACCTAGGTAGCAGTGTCTCATCAACCGAAAAAGACATCGACACACGGCTAACGAAGACATGGACAGCTATCGATATACTATCGATCATAGGGTGATCTGACCTGACCGATAAAATTAAACGCAGTTTCTTCCAGGCAGCGGTCGTATCGATACTGTTGTATGGACGCACTACTTGGACGCTAACTAAACGGCTGGAGAAGAAGCTGGACGGCAATTACACAAGAATGTTGCGAGCAATATTGAACAAGTCCAAGTGGCAACACCCAACAAGGCACCAACTATACGGCCACCTGCCTCCCATCACGAAAACTATCCAAGTTAGAAGAACCAGACATGCGGGACGCTGCTGGCAAAGCAAGGACGAGCTCATAAGTGATGTACTCTTATGGACTCCCACTTATAGCCGAGTAAAAGCAGGACGACCAGCTCGAATATACATACAGCAGCCATGTGAAGATACGGGATGTAGTCCAGAAGACCTGCCGGAGGCGATGAACGATAGGGACAAGAGGCGAGAGAAGGTCAGGGATATCCATGCCGTCGGCACGACATGATGATGATGATGATGATCAACACATGACTTTTCAATTAGATTTCTATTATGGTTTCTAATGATTTTGTATACATTATTAGGGCAAGAATTATTGATTTTAATTGTTTTCCGGTTAAAAATTATCTTCGTTGGTTTATTTCCATTCAAATGTTTATTTTAAGTCTTACGAAGTACTTACCTATATTAATAGTGGATAATTTACAAAAGGGGGTTGAATGATATAACATTTCTTTTCCTGTGTTTAGTTTTTATTTCTACGGCTGCTATCGTTGTTTTTCCTATCACTAGTGTTATTCTATCTATTATTTTTCTCACCATTCATTCTCCTACTATTACTTTTATTGATGTTGTTAACGTTGCTGATGTACACACACACATACACGCGTATGTGTATGTGTGTGTGTGTGTGTGTGTATAAACAGGATTTATCATTAAACAACCAACTAGGATTGATATGCCATAACCCCAAATGAGCAAGCAACCAACAAACAAATCTAAGCAAGGTTTGATTGCAGAGAAACAGGTAATACTTAGCGAACAAAATGGACGTACCTTTATGCTCAGTCGTGTATTAATGCATATGTTTGAAGAAGAACAATAACAACTGCACGGAGACTGGTATGACATATGCAATAAGTAAATTTGGGGAATTTAGAAAGGGAATGAAGCGGGAAAAATACTTTTCAATACAAAGAAAGGGAATTTATAATGAAAGAAAAGAGCAAGGTTTGAAAAGAGAGAGTTCGTAGGAAAGGGGGACGAAGAAAAAGAGATAAAGTTGAGTGAAAAACTAAAATAGAATAAATAAATAAAGTTCAGATAAAGATAGAGAGAGACAGATGTAAGGGTTAAAGGTTTCAAAGAGAAAAGAAGTAAAAAGAAAGAAAGATAGGAAAAGATGGGAAAATAGTAGGAATAAAAAGAAATCACGATTGAAAAAGAAAGAAAGAAAGATGGAAAAAGAGAAAAGAAATGAAAAGCCAGTTGAGTATTATTCGTTACAAAAAAGAAAGAAAGAGGAAAAGGGAGAGGGTTAAATAAAAGTAGAAGAAATAAAATAAAAACAAACTCGATGAAGAAATAAACCCAATTCGAAAGAAAAAAGTTCAGAATAAAAAGTGAGTATAATTGGTAAAGGAGACATGGATAAGATTGATAGAATTTAAAAAGTTTGAAAAATTGAACAAATACGCAAAGAGGCAAAGTCGAAAGAGGAATTTTAAAAGTAATAAAAATAATATAAACAAATTACAAAAAAAAACAAAACAAAAAAAAAAACAGAACAAAACAAAACAACGAACAATAACATAAAAACCAAATGTATCGATTGAAACTAAAATAAATCAAAATTAGAATAAGGAAAAGAGAATGAAAGAGAAAGCGAGAAAAGAAAGAATTTGGAAAAAGAACGAATGAATTTACAAGAAAAATAAAAAAATGTAAAAACTAAAATCGAGAAAAATCGAAAGAATAAAATAAACTACAACAAAAATAAATAAATAAATAAAGATCTTAAAGAAAAAAAGAAAAAAAGAGCTAGAAATAAAACGAAAATGAAGATATCATTGCAGGGTTATTTCTCTTGATTTGTTTCTCTTACCACTTCTCTACATCATCTTGTTGTTGGCATTATATTTTCTTATCTGCTGTCACATTTGAGAAGCACTATTTTGTCCCATCATCTGAAGAAATGCCTGCCCCAGGACACGACACTTCCAAAGAACCTTCTGCACATCCGTTTTCGTCAATCCCGAAATTCTTTATCTTCTTTCATTCATTTTATTTTATTCGCTTAATGTATTCTTTTTGCGGTATTGACATTCTTGAAAGTTACAGACATTTTGTCCAAATTTTCTTCCCAATTCTTCCCTGCTTGAGTTACCATATTTCTTTCGCTCAAATACATTTTACTCTCTTACGCTCCTATCTATCTATCTATCTATCTATCTGTGTTTACTTCTACACATATTTGTCTTATCAAATCTTTTCATGTCTCTGTCTAAAACTTATTTTATTCTTTGCATAATAATACTTTACTCTACAGCACCTTTCATCAATGTTCGAGTTCAGGTTAAGAAAAGCAAAACAGGATTTAATTGTTTTTCATAATGACAGTCATTACTAATTAATGTTTTTCTAATAATCAGAAAAATATTTAACGATATGCTTGTTTTTTCGTAATAAGATAGATGTGCATTTGTGTACTTAATACATCCGGCACGTGCAGGATAAGACCCAAGATCAGTTTTAAACAGAATTAAGCTGGTATGAGTTCAGAGTTTTTCATTTTCCCAGACTGGTTGTCTAAACAAGGATAAAATAACTCAGGTTATGAAACGATTTACTCATAGCTGATAAGTGCCAGATGGATGGGACACAACGTCAATATGTAAGCAGAGTTCAGATAGTTTGACTCCAGAGTTTTTCTTCTAGACTAGTTTCTCAACTAAGTTTAAAGAATCTAACCTTACCCTAAATTTTCCCCAATAATTGCTTTCTTGCAAAATGAAACACACAGCCTCGTCTAGAATTTGAGCAAGGGGGGCCGGATTTATTTCCTACGAATATGAACGTTACGCTTAGCTCACCTATCTACATGTTTGTCCTTATCTATCTATCTATCTATCTATGTGCACGAGTGTGTATGTGCGCACGTGTGTTTTTACCAACTCTTTCGGACTATCAAGATACAACACGATTAGTTTTTAAGTAACGTTTTATTGGTTTGAATTCAGTTTTTCTTTGCCGAAATCGGTTGCTATACCAAATTTATTAAACAAAGTGTGCCCAACTATTAACCCATAGCTGAAGAGAAAATAGTTGGATGCACACCTTTTCAAAGTTTCTAGTGCTATGTTAAATGCAAGCACCCTTGTCCAGTATTTGAATACACACACACACACACGCACACACACACACACACACACACACACACATATATATATATATATATATATATATATATATATTCTATCACTGGGCAATATGTATATATATATTACTGGATAATATATATATATACATATTACTGGATAATATATATATATATATATATATATATATATATATACAAATGCTGGACAATATACATATATATATATATATATATATATATATGTGTGTGTGTGTGTGTGTGTGTGTGTGTGTGTGTGTATCTTTGTGCCTATGTGTTTGTGTGTGTTCATTAACTATATTTATAAGACGCCCACACATATTCAACATATATATGTATAAGAAATACTGAATCTATTCATTCAAACCTGCATGATAAGAAACCCAGACACTCTCATGTCTTTGGCTATAGACTTGATTGACTTGCTGGTATAATTGTCAATCAGAGCCTGGATCTCACCAATAAATTCGCAAGTTCTTCTCTTATCTTATTGATCGAAAGTAGACTTGTGAGCTGCCGTACCTTCCTAATTACCACTGGACTTATCCAAATATTTTTGAATCCTTTACACCGTCCTCATATTGACATCAAAACAATGAGATCTTTGTATTTGTTATTCCGAGTGAATACCAGCAGCACAGCTTGCCGTTTTCAAATATTTCGAGAAAAAAATTGCGTCATGGCTTTACTTTCCTCCCATCCGGCTGACTTGAATTTTTGAATACGCCGACTGCACCTCTGCAGAAGAGTAGGACATTCCCACACAATGAGACCACTTGTTTGGCCATGTGTGATGACCCATAATGCTTGATGATGGTATTGTGGTGGCTGAGTAGTTCTTGACTCAGCAACCGTAATGGTCAAGTGACTCGTAACACTCCATTTTGGCTTTTACTGCTCTAGATAGGTGGAATGCGAACTCCGATTTGATCAATCGGCTGTCAAGCCCTAACAACAATATAATTCTGTAATTATTCAACCCTTTATTTTTTCGGAAAGTTACTTGAAAGTGCTGCGCTGAGTTAGTATACCTTGAAACCATCTAAACTGTGTGCAAAAAAGGATTTACAGGGCGAAAAGCTAAATTAGAAAGATTCTTGCATAATAATTAACGACACTAATAAAACAAGATTAATTCTAATTTAAAAAAAAAACAATAAAATAAGATAGACACAAAGCAGTAAATTTACTCAATATGGCCTTCAATACACCTTCGAAAAGATTTGTATGGCTTCAAAATAAGTTCTTCGGACTTTTTATTCCATTCTTCCTCAATAGCAGTCTTAAGCGAAACAATATTTGGATGGGGAGTTGCATTTATTTGGTCTTCTAAAATGCCCCACATAGCATAATCAAGGAGGTTACGGTCTTGGCTTAATGGAGGCCATAAAGAAATTCCGATTATTTAAGAAATTATTTTTGCTTGATTTTGGCGTTAAGCAAAATATAGATTTTTTTAATCGTTTCTTTCCTTGCTCACTCATATTGGGCTGAATTTTAAATTTTAAAATGTGCTTAAATAATGGAGATAATAATGAAAATTTAGATTCGTCAGGTTTTTTTCCGAAATTGAACAAAATACACTAAAGCGTTTTAAAAAGTATTCCATATTTTTCTTCCGCATCGTGTATTTTAGGTAGAATTATTACCGTTAACTACCAGTACTTGAGACTGTCTTAACAGTATACAGATAAAACATCGATGATAAATAGAATTATTAGAGTTAAATAGCAACATCTGAAATCATCTAAAACAGGTGCAAACAAATGATTAATGTGAAAAAGAAGTAATTGTACAAAAGAGCAATATTTGAAACAACTTATTTTTGTGCAAACAAACTAACATTGTTGATTAGAATTCTTAGTGTCAGATTGAAACATTTGAACATAGTTGTTTTTTTTTATGTATAACATTAAACTTTTTCTGATGGTGAAACTTTTGTCTTGGAGTTTGGGGAATATGGAGTAACTTTTCATTTACATTACTCCCAGGACCTCTCTGATCCGGATGGAGTACTTATGGTACTACATAATAGTCAAACAGAACAATTCAGGGGGCTCTCTAAAAGTTGTTCGTCTGAGGTAGGAACTCTTGATAAATAGAATTACTAAGGTTAAATAGGAATACTTGGAACAATTTAGCGGTTTAAAATCAAATAATTAGTACTTGATAGAATTTTTAGTGCTAGCAATACTTAAAAGAATTTAGCGTGTGAAAAAAGGATTAATATTGTATAGAATTATTAGAGTTAGATAGGAATTCTTGATACCACTTGATTATATACAAAAATAAGCACTAACTTGTTTCAAAATCATCTATCTAATATAAATATATGACAAAAATTAACTTAAATCACGAGTCGGAATTCTCCTACTAAAGTTTCACCTTAATGGATCATCAGGAAGTTTAGCGCCGACCAACGTTGTCGTTGGTCGGTGCTAAACTCCCTGATGATCCCTTAAGGTGAAACTTTAGTAGGAGAATTCCGACTCGCGATTTCAGTTAATTTTTGTAATTGACTCTACCTAGTATTGAGCACTCTTGTAATTGTAGCATTGCGGCATTTACGGTGGGTTTTATTTTTCTTTTGACCAACTGACTGCATATCTCTTGATTTTTTTCAACTGGTGTGACGAAGTTGGCCTTTTCTTTTTTTTTTTTTTTCTGTCCTACGATATTTTTTCTTTTTTCCCCCGCGCGGTGATTGGAGATATTTTTATCTCTTGTTCCTGGTGTTTTTTTTTTTCCCTGGTAACTGTGAATGCTGGTAGATAGTAGGTTAGTTAATATGAATATATGTATAGACTAGATTTGGCATTGAACAATCATTAAGAGTTGATTTGCCATAGAAAAAAATAACTTAACGTTTGCTGCCCCTTAAACAAAACCGGAACCAAACAGTTGCATGCGCAAAATTAATTATTCAAAATGGCGATTTACATATTGTATTATATATATATATATATATATATATATATATATATATATATATATATATATATTACTTTTCTCTTTTGAGAGTTTTTTACATCTACGTTAGCTGATGGTTTTTCACTGGAGTCTGAATGAGAGAAAATCTACACAAGCTTACAGGACTCTTGTCAGTATTCTTGCCGATCTCAACAATGCGGTAGTTTGAATGAACACTCGTCCTATTATTTCTATGTCCTCCAGTCTCTGTGGCAAAGCTTTGGAGACTGTACTGAGCGTACTAATTACTATTGCTATTACCATCACTTTCTTGTTCCATATTTTTTCAATTCTCTAGCAAGGTCTTGGTAATTATCCCTCTTTATGTTTCTTTCAGTTTTACCCTGTTGTCAGTCGGAACGCCAAAGTCCTTTCTTCGTCAGATTCTCTATTTTTTGATGACTATCACCAGGTTTAGGAGGTGCCCGTGGTGTAGTCGTTATCCTCGTTGGAAATGGACACGGCGACACGAGTTCAAATCCTAGACGAGACTGATTGCATTTCACATAGCACTAATACCCTTGGAAAAGGTATTAATCCAATTATTCTCCCTCCAGCTATGGGTAAATAGTAGGACAGACTAGGTTCTTTAGCCTTGGTTAGGCAACTAGTCTAGGAGAAGGAAAACTCTGAACTCAAACCTGTTAAACTCCGCTTAAAAACTGATATTGTGTCATATCCTGCCCGAGCGGAGGGGTTGTTAAATAGTATCACCAGGTCTGGTCATCTGGCCTGGATTGTTTGATCCATTTGTATATCAAAATCCCAGAGAACTTTGTGCATCTCATTTTCTCGGATGGATTCTGGGTTGTGGATATACCATTTGTTCTCATGGTCAAATTTCAATTTCTTGCACAATTCTCAGTAGATAACCTTTCCCACCAAGTCGTGTCTCGTCTTATAATCTTTTTGCGTTAATTTACTGCATTTACTTATTAATTCATTGGTAGTTTCGTCTCGATCACTACATAATCTACATCTGCTATTAGTAATGTAACTATTATTAATGATATTGGTTATTATTATCCTTTAATTTCCTTATTATAAATTCTTTTTGCAGCTCCATTGATTCATAGATAATACCGAGTAGCTTTTTAGGTGTGATACCATTCATGGTACTGTAGCAAAGTTGGTTAAAATACTGGTGCAAAGATCAAGGTGGAGATTAAGCATGAATGTACTTATCTTTACTCTGGTGTTTGATGTGTTTGAAAACTCTGATAAAATGCTGCTAAAAGAAGAATGGTTCGATTTAAATTATTAATATTTCAGCATTGTTGTCTAGATAAAACTTAAATTATCAGTAGTTCTTTTCTTGCAAGTTTAGTGAAATTATTATCCCCAAATAATTTCCTTGGTTTCTACAAAGAACATTTCAACATTACTCGACTTTTTAAACCATACTCAGCATAGCAGTTATTGTCGCAAGAAATAGAATGTGCTCTCCGATTCCATTCTTGCGACGATGATTGCACGTAGTTGACTGCTGTTTACATCACGCTAATGCCCCTCGAAAGGGTAGAAATCCACCCGTTTCCTCTTCTTTTACAATGGGTAAAATAGTATGGGAGACTGTTATTTCCAGCATTGGCAAGGAAACCAGTCTACGAAATGGAAGACTTTGAATTCAAATCAGCCGTGTGCTTAAAGATTGACCTTGTATCAATTCGTAGAGACTTTGTTGTCATCATAGTTGTTAAGTTGGCCAACCGTTGTTGAGAGGGAGTTGAAGGCTCCCTTTTAAATAGCTACTACACCGAGATGAAAGGGAGAATTATACTCTTTTCCCTGGATTGCTCCACTTACCCTTGATTCGAATCTTATAATTCTAAGTGTTAAGCAAAGAGGCATCAAGTACTATTTTTTGAGTTTTTGATATGACTCCACCTAAGATTGAACACCATTAGCAAACACTTTAACCACTGTGTCAATGGGAACTTTTTTACAACATGAATAACGTGAGGAACACTTAAAAATATCAGTATTGATAACATTTTACCCTTCATGAAAGAAATAAAATTATTCCAAAAATATTACAGAAAGCTTGTACTTCATTCTTCAGACTAACCCCTCAAAGCGACACTAAATCAACAGAGCAACAAACAACTGCAGACAATTCACAATCAAGATCAAGAAAGATTCTTGAAGAAACATTAAAATAACTCACATAATCCCAAACAGTTAACTTATTTTATTTCTTTGTAAAAAATACAAAGAAGGCACAAGGCCTTAAGGTTTGGGAGGAGGGGAAGGGAGCGGTCTTGCTTTAACTATGAATTCTAAGGGAACCTAGCTAGCCACATTTGCCGACCCATTCAACCGTACAAGAAATAACCGTTCATCCATCATCATGCGCGCAGCAGTTACCAAAATACCACATTTGCTCTATGAAGAAGACCTACTTAAAACCCGAAAGTGGTGTATGAATTTCCAAACAGTTAACTTATTGGCATAAGATATAGTCAGATGCGTTGACTAGCCGTTGAATCAAATGAGCCACAAATAGTATGTCCATCCTGCTCATCTCAAAGATGTTGTTTAAACACATATTTCTTGAACATTGATATATAAAATGCAATGTTGTTGACAAAGAGTCGATTAGTACCGCAAATCAACAAATACATAGGCTTGTAAGGCAATTATTTGGATGTATTTTTGTAAGAACGTGTCATTATCATCAATGCCTTCCAACACAATGGTTTCTCTTGACTCTCTCTTTCGTTATCTATCCCTCTTAACAATAGCTCATGATGAGTCCTTTAAATGACACCAAGTGTCTGCTCAGAGCTGAGGAATGTAAGTTTTTGCTGGTTAGATAACATTGTATAACAGCCGTTCATGCTTCTCTAGCAGTGGCTTATTCGTCTTTCCGTAAATTGCAGCGTATAAATTGACTTTTTGGAGATGCCCGTGGTGTAATGGTTATGGTTGTAAGAAATGGACACGGCGACACGAGTTCAAATCCTGAATGAGACTGATTGCATTTCACATTGCACTAATACCCTTGGGAAAGGTATGAATCCAATTATTCTCCCTCCAGCTATGGGAAAATAGCAGGGTGGACTAGGTTCTTCAGCCTTGGTGAAGGAAAACTCTGAATTCAAACCTGTTAAACTCCACTTAAAAATTGACCTTGTGTCATATCCTGCCTGAGCGGAGAGGTTGGTAAATATGATAAATTGACTTTTTAAGTCTTTACCATAGAGTGGTAAACAATTGTTAAAGGTTTGGATTTTAGCTCTGCTATATTTATATATATATATGATAGTGTAAGTGTGACGTTTAGGCTATGATCCCAGGGCTCAAATGAGTGACAAATGTACGTGATCATATTCAAAACATAATGTTACTTCGACCCACATATATTATTGAAATGTATATTTGTAAAAACGTGTCATCATTATCACCAATGTCTACCGACACCATGGTTTCCCTTGACTTTCTCTTTCGCTATCTATCCCTATTAATATTTGCTCATGATGAGTCCTTTAAATGACACCAAATATTTTTTCAAGCTTAAGAGGATGGTTTATGCGTTCCAATTTAGGGTTGATAGTGTGCATGATAGGAGGTAAGTGGCCGTACCACTCCTGTTTTTTAGGATGCTGCATCAATGTTTTGTTCAAAACAGCACATAATACCCTTAAGTAGTTCCCATCAAGCTTTTTCTCCAAGTTCTCTGTTAGATTCCAAGTAGTGCAACCATATTCTTGTACTGACACAGCTCTAGCTTGGAAGTATTTCTATTGTATTTTATCAGAGCGATCAGATTTTTATATCAGTGTCACGATACTCGGGAGATCAGACTCCCTCACGAAAATACAAAGGGTCTCGTTAAATTTAAATTATGTAAGACAATAGCAAGAAAATAAAAATAGACTTTTTTTCTTTTTTTGTGTCTCAAACGTGCACTCAAATCAAAAGGGTCCGTTGCTGTCATGGAACCAGAATCGACCTTGTTGCGAGGTGAAATTAAAATAAGCAAGTGGATAAAGAGACAGTGATTTTTTTTTTTCACGCTATTATCGAAATAGATTCCCGCCCTTAAAAAATATAGTATCTAGGAGAGGTCATTGGAGTGGCGTACATGCACTGGATGACACTCAGAGAAACAACACTCTGGCGACCTTTCCGGGGTACACAAGTTTACGCCGGGGAGTTGAATGCATTCATTTCACTTCTTATTTTCATCGCTTTTTTTTACTCGCTTCTCTTTCATTGAAAAAGTTCGCACCCCCATCTCCACCCCCTTTCTCTCCCTCCTTTAAGTTCGCTTTGTTCAATTTTTGTTTTTATCATTTTTGTTCTTCATCGCATCTCTTTTTATTCCAGTTTACTTTCTCTTCTCGCTTTCACGATGCCTGCCTCTACTGACGTTACCTTTGATGGGAATTTTCGATGCAATCACAAGTTTCTCAGTCTATTTATCTATTCTATCTACCATCCTTTCTATGAGACGCCTGACGAGAGGTGAAAGGTGGAAGGAAATGAAATGCAGACGAACATTCTAGATAGATGCCATTTTGTTTTTGTTCGATCATTTATTCGCTTTTATATATTTTCAGTGCGAACAGGGAGGTATGATCGGGTACATAAGTCTATAAACCTTTCACCCAAAGCATATATATATATATATATATATATATGTATATATGTATATATATATATATAGAGAGAGAGAGAGAGAGACAGGTATGTCCCACATCTTGTGATTAAAAACATTTATTTATTTTACATTACATTTGCTTATTAGACATTTCAGCGTCATATCCTTCCTTATCAATCGACCGAATTCACTGGTGAAAAATTAATCACATAGATTCAAGGTGAAAAATATCAGATCAATATTCAGCAAATAACTACTAATGTAGCTACGGTATATATAAACCCCAAAACTTTGCCATGGGTAGCATGTGACACAAGATCAATTATTAAGCGAATTAAAGTTGGTTTGAATCAAGAAATTTTCTTTCTCCTAGATTCCAGGAATTGAACTTTCGGAACTAATTACATTTCCTACGAGGCTCACCATTGATCTATGAGCATCTCCTGTAGATACGAAATAAAAGAAGAATTACGATACGCGTGGTAAACTTATACATATATATATATATATATATATATATATATACATGTTTGCTTCTTTGTAAGGTAACAAACAAACTTGTATGAAAAATTAATAAACGTTCTTTGTCCATCGCATTCATTTCAGTAATGTATGTGGGTCGAAGTAATGCTATGTATCGAATGTGATCACGTACAGTTGTCACTCATTTGAGGCCTGGGATCATAGTCGAAACGACACCCTTACACTTACACTAATATATATATATATATGTATATATAGGCACACACAAACGTATATATATATATATATATATATATATATATATGTGTGTGTGTGTGTGTGTGTGTGTGTGAGTGTTCTTATAGCCAAGATACAAATTGTCACCAAGCGCCATTGACCACGTATCTACAATGCTTAAACAACTTAGATTTATTTTAGCTTCGCCTATGTCTTTTTAAAAGTAGAATAGAAATCTTTTTTTTTTTTTATCAGGAAACAAATGGGGAATGGACTATATTTAATATTGTCTAAAATTCATACTTTTTTTTAGAGTATTCGTCCTTTTGTTAAACTAATTTAAGTACACATTGTTATTTTGTCTACTTGTAGTCAGAATTGAACCGCCGAAACCAGATGATTTCACCAAGAATTTATTTCAACTACGCACCTTTATGCATACTGCTAATTCACAGTGTATAAAGCAATTAATTTTATTTATCTATGAATTACTTTTAATTTCTGTCATTAACGATTTTTACCTTCGCTAATATTGCAATTCTATTTATCTATTTATTTATTCATTTTTCATTCTGGAGTGTGACCCAAAAATTACTATTTAAAATTAAAATTGCATTATGTGCTAAGGCCAAAAAATCATACATAATAGTTATAAGTAATATTTCATAAGGGGATAAAAGCATTTGACTTATACGTCCCAATAATTAATTCTGAATTGTCAAGCAGAGCATGTGGTTGGTTGGTTGGTAGGTTGGGTTTTATGGCATATCAACCTTTGGAGGTTATTTAATACCAAATCTATCTTTATACAGATATTCAGTATTATTTCAAACAATTCAGTTTCACATGAGTACACAGTTCAATTGTCAAAAACATTTTCATTTCAAGCTATTTAGTTTAATTAAGCAGTTCTGATTCAAACACTTCATTTTAGCATAAGTATAGTTTTTTTTCTCTCAGTTAAATGTCAAAAGAGTTTAGTGTCAGTAGAGTGTCAATGTTAAAAATAGTTGTTTCAAACAATTCAGTTTAACATAAGTACGCTGTTTACATGTTGAAACAGATCTATTTCAATCAGTTCAGCTTAGAATAAGTACGCAGTTTGAATATTAAAACATTTCTATTTCAAGTAATTCAGTTTAGTATAAGTATGCTGATTATTTCTATTCGACCCATAGATAGGACCCTATGAGGTACAAACACTCCGGGCCTGAGTGGACCCGGGAGGGATGGTAATGAAGGGGTACTCCGCATTCCCCCAGACTCAAGCATTCCTGTAACCTCACCATCAGATTGTTTAGTGTCATATTCAGAACACTCATTGTGAGGAGACTTACGTCTCTGCAGAGGTGTAGTCGGTGTATTCTGCAGCCACCAGCCTACTGGGCAAGCGGAGCATATGAATTAACGGGAATAGGCGTTTATTTAAAAAAAACCTCTACGTGAAATTATCCGTAGGTTTCAGGTAAAATCTTGACTATAAATAAAAATAACCAAGAATACTTACTATAGCTTAACGCTTATACCTGGTTATGGTTAACGGGACTAGTATAATCTTACCTAGTGGATTAAATCGAAGTTTCGTGTAGACTCCTAAGTTTGACAAGCATAATGAAAGTCAAAGAAAATATCGGCCGAAATGTTGTGAATATAATGATGGAGACAATTGTCTTAATTATCTAGATGATAAAAATATTTATTACAATATATTTTTGCTACTATTTAACAAAACATATATACTGTCAATTGAAAATGAGCACCAATAATCAGGACTTCGAATATAATCTCAGTGCTTCTTTCTGATCAATTAATGAAATAATTCCTCCTAGATTATAAAATTTATGTAAACACGATGAATGAAAAATTGACTTAGCATTAATTATTGAAGTGACGTTAAGTCTTCATCTTCCACCGATTCATTTATAAACTTTATTATTAAACAATTCCATTTAAAAGAAAATTATTCAATGTAGTGGTAAAGAACTTCCCCCCAACTTCTGATTAAGTATCTTAGATCACAACCATAAAAAGGAATGATTTAAAAATGTATTTGCTTAATTTTTCTAAGAAGTTTTAGTTCACTTGGTACGGTCTTTTATAATGTAAACCGTCTTTCGTTCTAGAGAAGAAAAATGAAAATATTCCGGGAAAAATCAAGTCAAAAGTTGACTTTTTTGACTTGAAGGGAATTTTGAAATTGCAAAGTCAAAACTCGGCAGTAATATTAAAAGATGGTTTATATTGAAATGTAATATATTGATTTCACCGGCCGGGAACCAGGTGGATGAAGTTGACTGATATATCTGGTCGTAGATCAAATCAAAAAAATAACGATCGAAAAAACGGAAATACGTGGGCGTGATACCCAAGGATGAAAAATGCGCGGGTGTAAGCCTTTATCAATGGAGAACAAGCAATGTGTAGGTTGAAAACAAGGCCAATGGAAAAACAAGTACTGTGTGGGTAAAGATGCATTGCTCTATGGGTTGCGTGGGAGTTTAAATACTATATAAGGCCAAGAATTTGGGCTGAAATTCAGTTTCCTTTAGCTGTTCCGCCTCCCAACAGCTCCTTTGTGTGTGCCAACTTTCTCCGACTGTTTTCTGCTCCACACAAGCAACACAGTCAAAGAATAAAAATATCTGATTATGTTTTAATATAATCGCATTCCAAATCTTTTTTCAAAATCCAGTGGTAGTTTACAACAGCAAGAAAATATTCTAATGTTTTTTTTTTTAATTGCTGCAAACATTGTTTTTATTTGTTGAACATTTTGTGTGCAGCAGGTTTATCAGGAAAGTATTGCCAGTGCATCAATATAGAACGTTACTCCGTTGTCATTTTTAACGCCGTCTAAGATGCAGTGATAAACCTTCCTTTGGTCATCCAGCAGTGAAGGTTCATTTTCTTCGATTAACTGATCCAGTGTTTGAATATCATAATTTGTCTCCCTATAAATTCCGTGGTGTATCTTAATTTTTTCATCAGACTCTAGCATACTGCAATTAGTCAATGTACTATCAAGAGCCTGGGATCGACAGGATGAGATCACTTTTTGTACTTTGGCTTGATACAGGAATTCCTCCGTCATATTGATTTTGTACTAATCTCAGGCTGTGAGCATAATTGCAAATAACTTTCTTATCTGACAGGCTGCTCGAGAAGCTGCTACTCCGAGTTTTTTCCCTGTAAATGGCCATATAATCCACGTGCTTCTTGATATGTTGCAGACACTATCTTCAAAGCACCGGAGATTAACAAATAATGTCGCTTCTCGAAAAGTCTGTAGAAATTAACGTCAGTTGAAAACACAGTTATTGGGGTGGACAGTATGAACAAGATCAATAGCATCATATACCTTGATTTTATGCCTTTTAAAATTTCTGCTGCTTCCGTCGAACCCTTCTTTTTTATATCGTCTTGGTATTGTTGATTGGAACCTTTGTATACATAGATGTAGCAAAAAACTGTTTCTGGTAACACCGAGCTATGGGTTACAACTATTTTCCTAGAAGGATAAATTTGGCATTGAATAACCAACGAATGTTGATATGCCATTAAACAAAGAAATTAAACCAAACCAAATGCTCCTGGCAATTTAAAAAATCAGTCTGAGTACTTTCAGGTCATGTCTGTTCTAAATGATCAGCTGTATCTTCAGTGAAGTGTGCTATTAAAATCCTTGCCACCATCTTTGAAGTTCAGTTCTTCTGCTGTTCATAGAATCCAGTGTTGGTAATCATAGTCAGGTCTTCTTGTGGTAAAATCCAAAAGATAGATCTTTCAGGCAGAAAGTTAAAGTCGCAATTATATCTGAGGAGAGCTGCGAACGATCTTAAACGCTTTCAATCATCGTCTCTGATTGGTTTATTTTTACTGGAAGTGCCTGCTGTTGTCGGGAAATTTCATAAACAGAAAAAAACTATTTTGCGTACATCTTATAATAAAGAGAATCCAACAAGTACACTTTATTTTCCAGATGGACAGGTACATTTACCCCTGTTAGATATCCTTAGAGTAAGTCGAATCCCAAAACTTTCCTGGTAGCTTCATAACTGTAAAATTTTTGGTCAGTTAGATAATGTTTGACTTCATCTCACTTACCCCCATCGCCAATGGTAAAAGTAGCCAGGTAGCTACCCTTGTTGACATACTTCGTAATGTATTTATCAACTTTCACTGTACATCACATAGTAGCAATACGTCACATTATGTATGCCTTTAGGATTTTACATAATAATCGATTGTATGGCTCTACCAGTTGATTGTCCGATGTCATATCCTCTCTTCTAATCATCAAAATTGTTGACTTGCTCCCATCTTCTCGTTTACGCCTGCTGTAAAACGGATATTTTTGTTGTCAGTCTGAGTTTATTGAACTTACCTTCTTTCGTTATTTTATACCTTATTTAGGGCTTTCATGAATTCCTGTTTCTAATTCCATATTTCAATATACACATTGTTGAAAATCAGGTAGCCATCTTGTTTTTAATTGTCAGATACAAAAAAAGTTCGCTCTCTCAATAACAAGGCTGGAATACGTTTTGACACTAGGCTGTAGTTTGCCGCTGCTCATATATGCTTTAGTCATCTCTGATTGGCCGATATCCTGCAACTGAGCGTCAGCGGGAGCCGTCTCTAATTCTTTTCGAATGGGCTGGGTTTATTGCCTGGCGCCCCATCTAAAGGAAATGCCAACGGGGCCCGAGGAAATTTTGTGTTTGCTAGGAGTGTCTGGGTTACGGCTCTGCGCCTTGACTCACCAAAATCTCGGCCTTGTGCCATCATAGCTGGTTTGATGACAAATATTAGTACTTATAAGACATTCCTCCAAACAATCCAACAAGGTTACTTCGGGGATTATTTATCCTTTCACCGCTATTTATTCTTTCTTTAATTCATGTATCACTATTTTAAGCTTTCAATATTTACCTCTGATTAATGTCATTTCTATCAGTATTAGAATAAATTGACACTTCCTTAACAATCAACGACTTTAAAATGTTTTTATTATTTTCATTAAAGAGCTGCCAAGCTAATTTCATCACTGTTAATATTGTAGCTATTTAAAAAAATAAACATTTTATCGAAAAAATTAATAGAATTTTTCTTAATTAAGAAAAGGTCGAATGGGATGAGCTGTTAGCTAACAAATGAAGAATACGTGGATATTAAAAAGAAATAAAAATAGATAATAATGAAATATGACACCAGGATTAAAATCAAATCATGGGATAGGCGACAAGCTACTTCTACTTTTGGCGATGAAGGTGAGTGAGATGAAGTTAAACATCCTGTGGATATCTTTTTATGTACTTTTTTTTAATCTCAAATATAAGTTGAATGTGGATTGATGATTTCACATTATCCAATAATGACTAGATTCCTGATGGTTTCGAAATGTTCGGGTTTGTAATCGTCATCAGGCAACTCAGCCGAAATGATTATGTCAACATCATCTCCTCTTATTTTCATCCGTACCTCAGTGTAGTGGCTTTTGAAAAGGAAGCCTTCGGGTCACCTTCTAGAAAGGTCGCCAACTTTACTTTTATTTGTATGTATGAATTGTATGTTGAACTGGTCCTTTGGCTTTGGAGGTAAAGTGTTTGCCAATGGCTTGAGAGAGCGGAATTCATTTACAGATCGAGTCATACCAAAGACTCAAAAATAGTACTTGATGCTCCTTTGCTTAATACACAGGAATATAATGTATGCATCAATGGTAGAGTGGAGCAATCTGGGGAAAGGAGTAGCGTCATCCATACAGCTCGGAGTAGTAGCTAATGAAAAGGAAGCCTTTGGGCTACCAACTTTACTTATTTTTAAGTAGTCTTCTATTTGTAACGTCTTTTGATTTCTTCGTATGAAGTCTAAACTTACCGTTTCTATTTTGATATACTTGTCCAATATTAATTAACTGGTCACTTGTTTATTATTTATTAAAGTGATTCCGCATCATGAAATGATAGGAATAGCAGTTTTTGCAACTAATTGATCGAACAGTATCTTGTCCGTTTTCTGTTTTTTTTTTCTGCCATAGCTAGAATTAATATCCATCTAGGCCATGAAAGAAGATGAATGGGTAGTGGGGTTAATCGTAGGCTCTGTGAGTTTCAGAAATACCTCTACATGCTCACTTTGTATTTGCAAATAATGTCACGCTGTTCATACTGTTCATCTAGGCGCTATAACATGCTGTTCCTTTTATTTGTAGCAGATAAAAATGTCACAAACTTTGGATCTCTAACAACATATAAAAACCAAGAACAGAGATATCATTTGATGGGTGCTCTACTTCCACAACCCAAAGAATCTCATAAATTTTTGCAGGTATATTTTATGGGTGGCAATCAAGCAGAAGCACAACAAAGAAGCACAAATGTTCATGGTGGACTGGAATTGAACAGTCATGCAGTTACAGGAAATAATTCACCTACACCAGTCAGTGATTTTTACATATGCGCTAGAACGCATAAAGTGGATGAAAAGAAAATTATCCAAGAAGACAAACACACAGCTGCAGAACATGCAAAGAAATAGAAGGCACCTGTTGCATATCAAATTTCAATTCATTATGATTTTAAATTCAGATATTCTTGGAAAATCAAGAAACATTAATGGCCACGGTAAGAATAAGTGTATTGATAAGACCTTTTCTGTATTGAAATAAAGCATTCATGATAAATTCAAATTGAAACAATATCTATGTTGACGTAAGATTAAAAAAATAACAATATGCTTTTAAAAGAAACCTGTTATAAAAATTACTATTTAATATATTACCCTATTAATAATAAAAAATTAAATAAGAAGTTGTATATATTCAAGGAATATCTGACTGCAACTGGCAATCGAAAAACAAACATTTCTGCAGGAATCTATTCTGTTGCAATTTTGTTGAAGGTGAAAATCACATAGCCAGGACTCATACTTGTATCGATCATTGACTTTAAGCAAGAGGATTTTATAATTCGCTTCCGTCAGTAAATATTGATGCCATAATTTCACATTTTGATATACTAAAAATATTCTTATAATACCAATCTAAAATTAATTATTTTGTTTTAATTTGTTATTTGTCAAATTTTATTTGTTTCAAAATGTTCTTATCAATTTATATTTTTATGTTTACTTATTTTGGAATAAAACGGCTTTTGAAATATTTATTTTATAAATCGTAAAACCGGGAGAATACCTATTTTATTTGCGATATTTAAAAAATACTTTTTAATAAATTGCGGATTAAATTGATAGTGTTAAAAAATTAACGTTATATTTCTAAAAAAGAATAATTCTTCAATCTTTAGAAATAAAATCATTTAATTTTATTTTAAATTCAAATTTTATTATAGATATTGGAATAAAACGTTCATTGTTTATTACGATGACGATTGACAAAGATACTTAACTTTTTTCCATTTCATCTCAATTATGTTTTCTAAAGTATTTTACGCTTAAATTGTTGGAATATACGAAATGTTGAAATTTGTGCAGGTTTTTTTTAAGTCAAGTATGGGAAAAAAGAAAAATATGATATTTCTCAGCAGAATAGTAATTGAATAAATAAAAAAAGATAAAAATAAATAAATAAATAAGTAGATGAATATTTGCTATTTTTAAAATCATTCCTTTATTTATCATCGTTCTATGTCATTACACAAAAAGATGATTGTTATTATTTATACGATTCTTTTAATCAAAAGAAATAAAGCAACTCTGTACATTATTATAGGATTTTTTTTATCTTTTCGATAGGCTGTTTCGTTTTTTGTTTTATATCGTACGCGCATATTTTTCATAAGTTTGCCTAAATGAAAGTAGAAGACTAATGATTTTTGGATATTGTAACAAACAGCATATATAACAGAGATATATAACCATAGACATTCATTAAAAAATCTGCAGCACAGAAATCAAAAAACCCTATCTAAGCGGTTTTGGAATTAAAAAGAGCGTTGACTAACTCCACGAATAAAGTGGATGTTTATTAAAAAAAATCTTCAACAGAGAATAGCTTCAATAGTAATTGTAACTTTTGCCTGGAGGAACAAATAAGTATGATAAAATACAAAGCCACTAGACAGTCATTGAATAAAAGTAATGAACTGATATTTAAATGCTGACATACAAATAGTTTTGAACTAATATAATATCAGTGTTGAATAGAAATGGGAATTATTGGAAAATTACGATCATGAAGTCAGAATGGGTGGACATAAATCTGAATATCAATTTCTGATGTGGATATTGCTAGGAATAAATTATTAATATAACAACGTTGTAATGATAATATTGATATCAACAGCAACAATAATAATAATTACCAATAACAATATTAGTAAGATAACACTTATTAGAGCAATAATATTCAGAGAAATGAAATTGGCTTAAGAACATCGAAGCTCTTTAATAGAAATAATAAAAACATTTTTAATCGTGAATTACAAAGAAAGTGACAATTATTCAAATACTAATGAAAATCAGCATTAGTTGGAGGTAAATGTTGAAGTACTAAAATAGCGATACATAAAATAAAGACAGAATTTAAGACGTGGTTAAAGGATAAAAGAAACCCCGAAGTAACCTCTTATATTGAAAGAATTGTCTAGAATTAGAAACACGGGAATTCATGAGTCATAAAAGAAAAGAAAAGAAGAAATAATTGATAGAATTTTTCTTAATTGAAAAAGTCGCATAGGATGAGATCTTACCGAACAAATAAAGGACCCATGGATAATAAATAGAAATAAAAAGAGATAAACTGAAATATAATATTTACATTAGAATACAAAACATAGGATAAGTGACAAGCTTTAAACCGGTTCTAACAGTTGTTTCCCCTGCTATTATCGGTCAAACTTTCGGCCTTTTAATTCTTCATCTTATTTTACAACTGAATAATATTTGTAGATCTCGATTTTGTAAAAAGCCATCTGATGAGGCAAGCCGAGTCTTCGAATTGTCGAAATAAATCTATTATGGAGCAATGACAGTCTGTTGAGTTTTATTTCAATTTAATTTACAGACATGTTTGCTCTATATGAGAGTTTTTATATATATTTGATACACTTATTATCAATAGACATACATCGAGCCCTGCCGTAGAACCATATGAAACTTCTCATATAATCTATATCAGAATAATTCTAAACCCATCAACTCTGGACAATTATTTTATATAATCGATATACATATACAAATATATATGTGTGTGCGTGTGTGCGTCTGCGTGTGTTACTCTTTGAGAGTTATTCACAGCCCCATAAGCTGATGGGTTTTCGCTGGCGTGTGAATGACAGCAAATCACGTCTAGTATCCAGGACTCTTCTCAGTATACTGGCCGATCTTAAAACTGCTGTTGTTTGGATGATCTACACTTTTCCTCTTATTTCCATGTCTTCCAGTCCCTTTATCAATACTTTGGTGATTGTACCGAGCGAACAAAATACAATTGCTATCACCGACACTTTAATGTTCCATAGTTTTTTCAGTTCTCTTACAAGGTCCAGGTTATTATTACTATTATTATTATTTTCCTTGCGATTTTTTTTTACATCAGCGTTGCTGGGGTCTGAGTGGCAGTAGGTCTTTTCAGTCTCCAGAACTCTCAACAATGCTGTAGTTTGGATGATCCTTATGCGCCTTCCGATTTCCACCTCTTCAAGCACCCCCTTTCCAATCCTTTAGAGACTTCCAAGCGTGCCAATTACTATTTGTATTACAATCAGCCTCATATTCCACAACATTCTTGGTCCAAGTATCTGTTTTTTTTTCTCGTTTTCTTTAATTCTCAATCTGTATTCCACTGAGATGGTAAAGTACATTACACGACAAATTTTCTTGTTTTTGTTAATTATGATAAGGTTGCGTCTTCTGGCTGAGGTTTGGTGTTTTATTTGGACAAAACCCCAGAGAATTCATGCGTCTTTTTCCAGGATGGATTCTGGATTGCACATGTATAATTTGGTACTGTGGTTAAATTTCAATTTCTTGCACAATTCCTAGTGGATTTCCATTTTCATCCAGTTGTCCATAGTCTTATGATCTCTCTGTGCTAGTTTGCTGCATTCACTTATTATGAGATTAATCCTTTTTATTTGTCACCAAATAACCAATACTTGTTATTCTGTAATGTATTATAGATTTTAGCTTTGATATAATTGGTCCTCATGGCGTTGTTTTGTGCTGCTATAAGAAGGAATTCAGTTTCTCTCTTTACGTTTCCCTTTCGTGGCCATGATTTGGTCATCTCGAGTGAGATTTCACCAATTTGTCCCTTGAAACATCAGCACAGTTACTTTACCTTCCACTTCTGTTTCCTAGTTATTGTCGTTCCGTTTGTCCTTATATTGTCACTGCCTTTACTTGCAAGTATAATTCTCCATACTTTGCTCTTTCTAATCTAGTCTTCAAGTCGTCATATTACTGCATCAATGTTATCTTCAAAGCTGTCAGAATCCTGCTCTTTCTTTTCTTGACATATTACCTATTTGATCTCTTGAATGTAAGGTATTGTGCATGGTCATCAAATGTCTTATCCTCTCGTCCAATTACCATGTCTATTTTAAGAACGGTCCCGGGTATCTTACAACAGGTACTGCTCAGGTGTTTCATTATTACTCCTTTTCGAGTTTTTCACACCAGCGTTAGCCGGTGGTTTCTCATTGGAGTTTGAGTGACAGCAAGTTTTAGGCTCTTCTTAATATTCTTGCTGATATCAATTATACTGTAGTTTGGATGGCCTCCAATCGACCTCTTATTTCCAAGTCCTTTTATCCATCCTTTGGTGACACTACTAAGAGCACCAATTACAATTAATATTAGCGTCACTTTTGTGTTCCTCATTTTTTCAACTCCCTGTCAAGGTCCAGGTACTTATCTTTCTTTTCGCTTTCTTTCAATTTTACTGCGTCCATTATTCTGCAAGTTCTATTTTTTCGTTGATTATTATAAGTTCTGGTCGTTTGAACAAGATTAGGTGATCGTTTGTAAGTCAATATCCCAGAGGAGTTTGTGCGTTTCATTCTCCGGGACAGATGTTGGGTTGTGCATATACCATCTGTTCGTATGGTCAAATTTCCTTTTCTTGCACAGTTCCCTGTGGATCACATTGCCCACCCAGCCGTGTATTGTCTTATACTTATTCTGTGCTAGTTTGCTGCATTCGATTATTATGTGATTGATGGTTTCGTCTCTATCACCCCATAACCAACATCTTGCTTTGACATGATTGTTTCTTATGGCGTTGTTTTGTGCTGCTTTTAGAAGAGATTCCGTTTCTCTCTTAAAGTTTCCCTTTCTAAGTCACGTCCGCGATTTTTCTTGTTAGTCGCTTAAAACGTTCATACAATCGTTTTTTTTTCCCATTTTTTGTTTCTGGTAATTTCTGTTCAGTGAATACTCGTGTTTTCAGGATTGTTTTTGGTGGTTATAATCAGTCTTCCTCCACGCTTTTCTGTCTAGTCTTCGAGTCGTTGCATTGATGCGTCAACACTGTCTCGAGTGCTAGTAAGTCTTCTTCTTACTTCTTTTCTTGCGACATATAGTCTATCTACGTCGTCTCTGGGATATAAAGCCTTATGCATCGTCTAAGTTTTGATGTTCTCCGATCCATTTTTTAAAGTTCTTCTCTGGTACACTTAAAGAATTATTGATATTATTATTATTTTTCAGATTTTGCTTGTTCTAAATTTGTTATATAATTGTGGAGGGATTTTTTTTTTATATTATCATTTTTCGTTTTATATATCTTGCCTTTCGGTTTAGTTAGGCTGAGAAACTTTCAGCTTAGTGCATGGGTTATTTAGGTGTTCACGCACACACGAGGCGGATGTGACAATCACAGATGTCACAATAAAAACTCCAGGTAGGAAATGTGACCGGGGACGTGAATGACGTCATGCCCGGAAGCGATGGGCTGAGGATTTTGGAATTTGAAAATAACAGTGAGTTGAGATTTGGGCTTGGACGATGCAAGTCGATTTCCGGAGCTTGCCGAGGCCAGACCAGTAGTTTGCAGTGGGGGCCGCACGTGGTGGGATCAGATGGAAAAGTCATCAATGAAAGAAATTGTGTCTCTCTCTCCTCATGTCGAAAAAACCTAAAACTCAAAAAGGTAATAAAAAGTTTCGTACTTGAACCAATTGCTAGTGTTTTCGGATTCCTATGTCTATTTCACATATTCATATCTTGGTCGTATTTTTGGACGTGGATATGTTACAAATTATGTCTATGGATTTACACCCCTCTGTTTAAAATATTAATTCAACATAAAGGAAATCATAAGATCATTACTCTCCAGAATTTATTTGCTAAATTTTTAAAATCTTTTCTTTAAATAGAGAACGAATTAAATTAATTACATTTCAGAAATATCTAAACAGCGTATTTCAAACAGAATAATCCTTCAATAGTTAAAAATGCAATTCCCTGATTTTGTATTTAATTCTCAAATTTTTATAAAAAATATTGGATTCAAATTTTATTGATTGTAACAACGATCACGTAATGCACGCTGTTTTTTTTTTTCATTTGAATTAAATAATGTAACCTTTTTTAATATATTGACCTTAAATAGTTCTAACAGATCTTTACTTAAATTAAAGAGTAATATTATGTGATAATGTAAACAGTAATTAAACAATGTAATAAAGGTTTATTTTACAAAATCAACTTTTACGACAAACGGTTTGATTTTTATTGTTTATCATAAAAGTAATTTTATCAAAAATGTTCTTAAATTAAAGTATAGATATTTTACTTTCTTTCTTTCTTTGCTTCATGACACTATTGAAGCAAGCCTGAGAAACTTTGGGAAATGTAATTACGTTCGTTCGAACATTGTCAGAATCACTGGACCAGAAGAAGAAAATAAGACTAACGTTTTTGTGAAGTCATTTACAGTTTTGAGAACGACACACTTTTGAGAAGGAATTTTGAGGACTTCAAAGCAATCCTAGAAAGATTCCTACAAAATATATAGCATCCCCATCTAAGATGGTTGGAAATCCACTAAAAAAGCCTGTCTGATTAAAACATTAACAAAATTTCCACATAAACTGTAATTATTGCAAAATCTAAATGTCTGGGACAAAAAACATACATAATGATTTTTGTAGAGAAATTCTGGAACATTGTGAAGATGAAGATAGATTTGTGGAGCAGATTATTTTCAAGCGATGAGTCGAGTGTGTCTGGCAGTAATAAATTCTAATTGTTACTTTTCAAAGCTGTGAATCATGAGTGTCAATATCTTTGTCGATTTTAATACATTTTTAAAACTGTTTATTTATTTTCTCGACACCTGTATATCGATAATGTTTTGTTTTTTTCTTATTTCTAAGTCGACATCTCTGCCATATAAAATTGTTTGGTAAACTCGGTTAAAGCATGACTAAATTGGATTTTCTGTTTTAATCTGATCTGATTAGAAAAAAAGAAAATGTCGTTACTTTTATTTATTCTAATGTCTTAACAAAATTTAACCAATGGCGTGTACAGTTGACATCACAAAGACTGCCAAACCGCACGGTTCCTACTATATTACATTCATATGTCTAACTTTGTTTATTATTATCATTATTATTTTCTTTCGGGAATTTTGCTCACCAGCGTAAGCTGATGGTTTCTCATTGGAGTTTGAGTCATAGCAAGTCTTCTCAAGTTTCTAGGACTCTTCTCAGTATTCTGGCAGAACTTTATAGTGCAGGAACCTAAATGGTTTCCGCTTGTCCACTTATTTCCAAGTCGTCCAGTCCCTTTGCCACTCCTTGGGGATTATTCTAACTGCATCAATTACAACTTCGCTTGTTTTAGTTCTCTTGCAATATCTAGATATATATCTCTCTTTTCACTTTAATTAATTTTTTTTTTTTTTGGTTGGAGCTGCCCTAATAGCAAGTCCACTCTTCGGCAGATTCTCCTTTTTCGGTTGACTCTCTCAAGGTCTGGTCGTCTGGCTGAGATTAGGAGATCCGTTTGTTTCTCAAAATTTCAGAGAACTTTATGTGTCTCATTTTCTTTGGCAGATTCCAGGTTGAACATATACTACTTATTCATCAGGTCAAATTTTAATTTATCGCACAAATCCCAGTGGAAAACCTTCCCCACCGAGTTATGTTTAGTCTAATATTCTTTTTGTGCTAATTTGCTGCATTTGCTTTTCATTATTGGCCCTTTCGTCTCTATTACCAGATAACCAACATTATATTTTTGCTTTATATTGATTCCATGTCAGTTACTAATACTAGTTGTAACTGATGTTTCTCACTGAAGTCTGCGTGAAAGCAAGTTTTCTCTGGTCCCCAGGGCTCTTCTAAATTTTCTAGTTAATATCAGCAGTTCTGTGGTCGAGACGGTTTCAGTCATCCTTGGAGTTCCAGTAAGCTAGTCCTTTTTCTAGGGTTTTCGAGAATGTCCCCTAAGACATCGATTTTCTTTCAATTTTACAGCGTCCATTATTCTGTAAGTTCTATTTTTTTCGTTGATTATAATAAGGTCTGGTCGTTTGAATGGGATTAGATGATCCGTTTGGGTGTGAAAATTCCAGAGTAGTTTGTGTGTGTCATTCTCCAGGACAAATGTTGGGTTGTGCATATATCAATTGTTCGAATGGTCAAATTTAATTTTCTTGCACAATTCCCAGTGGATCACTTTGCCCACCCAGTTGTGTTTTGTATTATACTCCTTCTATGCTAGTATTCACTTATTATGGGATTGATGGTTTCGTCTCTATCACCATATAACTAACATTTGCTGTTTTGTTGTGTCTTATAAGTTTTTGGTTTGATATAAATGCATCTTATAGCATTGTTTTGTGTTGATATCAGGAGAAAATTAGTTTCTCTCTTAGGTTTGTCTTTTTTATCTACATCCATCATATTATTATTATTCACTCATTTGAGTTTTTCACATCAGCGTTAGCTGATGGTTTTTCACTGGAGTTTGAGTGTCAGCAAGTCTCCTCAAGTGTCCAGGACTCTTCTCAGTATTCTGGCTGTTCTCAATAATTCTGTCGTTTGAATGGTCTCCATTCGTCCACCAACTTCCAAGTCTTCCAGTCCCTTTAGTAATCCTTAAGTTACTGTTCCAAACGCACCAATTACAATAGGTATAATTGTCACCTGCATATTCCACAGTTTTTTCAATTCCCTAGCAAGGTCGATATGTTTATCCATCTTTTCACATTATTTCAGTTTTATTCTGTGGTCAACCGGGACAGCAAAGTCGACAATTTTGTAAGTTCTCTGTTGTTGTTTTTTTGGCCGAGAGTTGGTGATCCGTGTGTATGTTAAAGTCCCAAAGGTGTTTATGTGAGTCATTTTCAAGGACAGGTGCTGGGTTGTGCATAAACCATTTGCTTGTATGGTCAAATTAAAATTTCTTGCACATCTCCCAGTGGATCACTTTGCCGACCCAATCATGTCTAGTCTTATATCCCTTCTGTGCTAATTTGCTGCATTCGCCTATTATGTGATTGATGTTTTCATCTCTGTCACCACATAGTCTACATTTGCCATTTTGCTGTGTCTTATCTATTCTCGCCTTGATATGATTGGTTCTTACGGCGTTGTCTTGGGCTGCTATAGGTAGAGAATCTGTTTCTCTCTTAAAGTTTCCTTTTCTTAGCCATGTCCATGTTTTGTCATGTGAGATGTTGTTTATTAGTCATTTAAACCGCCCATGGAGTCTTTTTCCTTCCCATTTTTGTTTCCTAGTTATTTTAAATCTGTTGTCCATCGTGTTATCAGGATCGTTTCTGATGGCTGTAATGAATCCTCCATCGGGTTTTTGTATATAGTCTTCGATTCGTTGTATCAATGCGTCAACGCTGTCTTCAATGCAGGCAAGTCCTCTTCCTCCCTCTTTTCTTGAAACATATAGTCTGTCAACGTCGTCGCAGTGATGTAAAGCCTTATACATTGTCATTAGTTTTCTTGTTCTTTAGTCTATTTTTATAAGTTCATCTCTGGTCCACTTGAGGAAGGGTCCGGGATATCTAACGAAGGGTAAAGCCCAGGTATTTATTCCTTTAAGGTTTCTGCAATTGAGCTTTGTCTCGAGTAGTTTTCTAATTCTCCCGATATATTCTTTTTTAAGATATTTTCATTCATTTTTACTTGTTTGATGGTGTCAGCCTCCAAGATGCCCAAGTATTTGTAGGTTTCGTTTTCTGCGAGCGTTTAAATCTTATCTTGATTTGGTTGTTCCATTCCGTCAGTTAGATGTCGTTTGCCACTTTTCATTACAAGCATTGCACATTTTTCTATGCCAAATTCCATTCCTATGTCCTGACTGTATATTCTAACTGCGTGTATTAGAGTTTCGAGTTCTTTTTCATTTTTTGCAGATAGTTTGATGCCATCCATGTACATTAGGAGACTGATCATTTCCTGCGATCTACTAAGTTTGTATCCAGCTGTGAATTTTCTGAGTATGTGTTTAAGTGGCACCATGGCAATTATGAATAGTAAGCGTGGTAGAGCATCTCCTTGGAAAATACCCCTTTGGATCTTTGCTTCAGCTAATCTTCTTCCTGCTGCTCTCAATTCCACTCTCCAAGTTTTCATGGTTTTGTCGATGAAGTTTATGACTTCATCTGATATTTTGTACATTTTGAGGCTGTTTATTATCCAGGTATGCGAAACCCTATCATATGCTTTTTGTAGTCAATCCAGGCCTTAGCTAGATTTTTCCGTCTGGTTTTGCTCTCATTTAGAATGTGTTGATCTATGTAAAGTAATTCTGTTGTGCCTCAGGATCCTTTGCAGCATTCTTTCTGTTCGTCAGGGAACAATCCACGGCTTGTTAGTGAGTAGTAAATTTCTTCCCTTATTTGTCCTGGAAATATTTTCCACATCATTGGTAGGCAAGTTATGGGTCTGTAATTGTTTGGGGCGGTTCCTTTGTTTGGGTAATTTTGTATCAATGTGGTCCTTCCTTTGGTCATCCACTTGGTACGTGTGCTGTTTGTAGGCATTTATTCATTTCTAGTGCTAGTCTGTCGTGAATGGAGGTGAATTTCTTCAACCAGAAACAATGTATTCCATCATGGCCCGACGTTTTCCAGTTTGATACCTTTTTATATGTCGTTTTGAGTAAATCTGTCTGTATTTCAGCTTTCGGGCCTTCCTAGAGTTCTTCTATATGTTCCAATATCGTTGGGTTTCTTTTGTATCCGGTTGTTGGTGTGTTTTATTGTCATCTCCTTTCAATTATTGATAGAATTTTCCTTCATTGTTTTGGAATGTCCTATTTTGTCTGTATTGTTTTACCCTTTGTCGATATCCCTTTTATCTTCCTTCTTTTGCCAGTACTTTCTGGTATATTTCCTCAAGTTGTATGGTAAGTCTTTCCTGTGTTGTCTTTTCTTTTCTGTTCCAAATTATTCCAGTGTTTTTCTTTTGTTTTATCATTTTTAGCTGTTTTCGTATGTATTTCACCTGAGTTTCTTGTCGAAATTCCCATCCTGGTTTTGACTTTTCTTTCGTGATTTTTTAGGGGATCCCAATTTTCTTGCAAACTAATTGCGCTCCTGCATACATTAGTTCATTTAATTCCGTTATATTATTCGTTGATATACATGTCAATACTTGATATACTTTATTTGTTTCTGCCTTAACTATTCTCCATTCAACGTTTCTTAATGATGGTAAAGTGGTCTTTTTACTGTTTAAATTTCTCTTTAAATTTCTTAGAATTAACTTTTGTTCTTGTGTTAGTGTTTGTTCAGGGTTGTTTTGTTGTGCAGTGTTTGGTTGGGTGGGGTTTCCATTTTCCGAAACTGGTGGTTCATTTTGGATGGGCTGTTTTTGTTTGTTAATATTTGATGTGCCAGGTAATGTATTATTACTCCTTTCTTGATCATTTATTTTTTGGTGTATTTCTATCATTTCAAGTTCTGAAAACCAACCCTTCTTCATTATCGTTCTAACTTGATCAACGAGTCTCTGACTAGTTGTCTGAAAATTAGAAAGTTCTTGCCAGGTCTCCATCATTCTTTTCCTGTATCCTCTTTGTGTAGGGTTACTCCTAAAATAGCAGTGTAATGCAAGTTGGTTGTCTTCTCAAGTCGATGGTTTCCGTTTAGGTCTCTGGTTGATGTGGTTCTTTAAATCACCATTTGCGTACCTGAAAAGAAAACAGCCAACATTCGCAGGTTGACGCTCGGACCTCCCATGTTGGCTATCAAGATTGCACCTAAGGAAAGACATCAATTTGCGGAGTGTCTGGTATAAGTGATATCCCTATTTCTGCTTCTAGGACTTATGTGAGCATGACATAAAATCATATAACATTGACTCAAACTCACGAGAAAACGAGAAGCAACACGTTTTTTTTTTTTACCGAGAATTAAGACAGGATTTATGAAAATGTCTCTAGAATGATTCACAACAATCGGCCCTTGCATTCAGATTAACAACAGATATCTATCTTCCAAAAAAAAAAAAAAAGATGAGACAGACTGCATTCCCTGGGGTTTGGGGATAAAAACAGATCTCACAATTCAAGCCAGTAAACCAAACTATCTTTTATAAAGAAGAGGAAAACTCATCATTTTGTATATTTTGCCGTTGGAGCTGATCACCGAAAAGAATTAAAGGACATCTAAAAACTGAGACAAATGTGGAATATGTAGGTGATATAGTTATAAATCATCACCAGAGCCCGAGGAAGAGTCTCAAATAACTGTAAAAGATAAGGGAGAATTGGAGATCCTGTTAAGGACAGATAGCGTTTAGACCACAGCACTACTGAGATTGTCTCAGTTACAGAGAAAATCCCGGAGACGTGATGAGATTTGCTAAATTAATAAAAGAAAGAAAATGACAATGCGCTGGAGATTATCAAATGCAGATTAACTGGTGATACAGACGAAACAGCTAATCTCTTCATAAGGGAATTCAAAGAATAGATGAACATATACAATCAGGTTTGAAGATCTAAAGGGAATAAAAAAAACCCTTGAAAACAAATTCTACAGCAAATTTCTTATCAAAAGTATAAATACTAAAGCAGTTTTTTTTTGTAAGACAGTTTGGACACTTCGTCAAATTGACAGGAGAGGAAATCGATGACCATGTAAAAGGCTTTCCATTCGAGGGAATTGCTTTCTAAGATTCTATGAGATAAGAAAAGGAAGTTAAGGACTCACCGGCGTTGAGGATTGCATGGATGCAACATTTAGGGGACTTAAATAATAGACTAAAAACAGGAAAGAAATATTGAATAGAGTTACTAGAAATATGAATAGAAATAACTTAAGGACAAACAAGAAAACAATCATAAAATATTGAGAAAACAAAATTGGAAGGATATTAACTGCATGTCAAATTAAAGCGCAAAATTAAGGAATTTGCTCATAAGATGATTTGGATATGACTACGTTAGGAACCTGTTGAGAGAAATTCACAACTGTAGATTACAGTAGGGAGTAATTATATCAAATCAAAAATAGTACAATACAGAATATCAAGTTTTGATGGTAATAAAGACAAAATAGTTAATTGTATAATAAGCGAAGGCAGAAATGAGAACAAATGTATACAAGAGCAGGCACGACTGATTCGGAAGGTAATCCTCTGGGAATTGGGCAAGTGACTGAGGTTTGGGCATGATGACACATTTGTGAGTACAAGCCAGAATCTGCCGAAAAAAATGAAACGCTTAAAAGTCTCAAGTACTTTGAGATACAAAAGACCGCCCAATCGTGTCTACAAAACTAGAACGGTTGTTGATTAAAAAAAAAAAAAAAACTGCTCATCTTGTGGACTATTCAGTTTCAGCAAATCACAGAATGAAAGTAATAAAAAAAATGAAAAACTTGACAAATTCCTGGTTTTTGACAGAGACTTGTAAAACTTATGGAACAGGGAAGTCGCAGTGATATCAACCGTATTAAGAGTCCTGAAAACATCGCAAATAACCTCAAAAAGAGACTGAAGGAACAAAGAATAGGAGAAAAGTCAAGCATCTTTAGACCATAACACTATTAAAATCAACTAGGATTTTAAAAGAGTTTGGGGGATCTGAAATTACAGTTATGGCCATTATCACATGAATAATTTGAAGCATTCCAAAAGAATGGTTTGAAATATTTGAGGCAGAATAAAACTATCGCCAATGACGGGAAATATACTAGAGAATTCCTGTCGGCTGGAAATGCTGTCGAATACACTGACTGTACCTCAGCAGAAGGGTAAGACAATGAATGTCCTGGATATGACACGAAACAATTTGATGGTGAGGTTTCAGTAATACTGGAGCTTTGGAGAATCCGAAGTACCCCTTTATTGCCATCGCTCCATTGTCCACACTGACCCGGAGTGGTAGTACCAGATAGAGTCCTATCTATGGATCAAACGGAAATGCTTGACATTTAAACTGAGTGTAACAAATAACTTATGCTAAACTGAATTGCTGAAACAGGACTGTTTAATCATTTACCTGTGTAAACAAATAACTGATGTTTAAGGGAATAGTTAGTGTTACATAGCAATACGTGAATTATTTTTCCTTTGTTGACTTATGCTGAAATGAATTGTTTGAAATAGAACTGTTTGATCCTTTAACTGTGTGTAAACAAATGTCCGATACCTAATTGAATTGTTAGTGTTAAATAGCAATACTTCAAAGCATTTAAATGTGTGCAAAGAAATGATTAATAGTAAATAGAATTATTCGTATTAGATAGAAATAAGTAAAACAATTTTACTGTATACCAAAAGAATGAAAATCGTTACAAAATGTGTTTATAAATAATATTTGATATAAATGTAAAAGAACTATTGGGCATTAAATAATTAGAATGGTTAATAAACCATAAAACCGAATCCAAAACAAACCAGATCAAATCAGACCTATACGAGAGACTAGATGTCACTTGATCTCCAGTAAACGCTGCCAATAATTAGGGGCGTGAATACTCTATGAATACAAATAAAAATTTCTTGTTTCTCTCACTCATCCTCTCTCTCTCTCTCTCTCTCTCTCTCTCTCTCTCTCTCTCTCTCTATCATCTGCCACCAAAGCTCACTTTCTTTAGAACCGTATCATTCCGGTCTTTTTTTTTTCTCCCCTCTTCTTCAGTATTCTACTATAGAAAACCAGTTTCCTTCGAGAGCATTCTCTCCCTCTACTCATCCACGTGATAGATGACAGTAAGACGTTCTGCCTTATCACGAACGGAAGGATGAACGTTCAGCACGGCAGGGTGGGGAACGCCCTGGCTGTTTTGAAATCTATCACACAAGAACGCGCGTAATACAACAGTGGAAAATGTCCCGACACCACGTGGTTACTTCCGGTGGTATCATAGGAAAACGGCGAAAAGAGAGAATGAGTAGAGAGATGAGGAGAAAGAGGTATGAAACAAAAAAATGAAAGAGAGAATCAAACGAAATGAGGATAACATCGAAGGAAAAATATGCTTGGAAAACAGAATGGAAAATAAGAAAAAAAATAGTTGAAGTCGAAGCAAATGCTTGAAACAAGAACTGGGTGATCTGCCCCAGGAGTAAATAAAGAACGGAAAGCAGATGCAAAAACAAAAAGAAAAATGATGGTGGTGTAAAGGAAAAGACAGCAATAACAGTCGAAAAAAATTATAAAGCCGACAACGTTAAATATATGTATATACATACATACATACATACATATATATATATATATATATATGTGTGTGTGTGTGTGTGTCTGTATCTGTATTATCACAGCTTAAGCTCATCCCTTGGTGACTGTTAAATTGCTCTGATGATCGCATAGTCAAAGGAAAAAGTCACCGACCACCGTAGAATCTGTATCAATGATATCCTCACTTAAAATATATATGCTTTATCCTCGATATTGGCCGTTCCTTATTTACTAATATAGTAATATAGTAAACAATGTATATATATATATATATATATATATATATATATATATATATATAATTGTTTCTACTAAATTTTATAAAGAGTTAATTTTCTTCGAAATCAAACGTACTTATTACTTCTATTTGAACATTACGCAAGCAAAACGGATGTTATAAAGTACTACTTAATACCATACTCTACAGCAATGACCCTTAGTAAAAATGTGATTATGAAAAGGGCTAAAAATAATTACACTCTTATATGTAAGAAAGTTTATTTTATTTAACTGGCGTTGCAATTTTATTTCATGTTATATATTTTTAGTGCTATAAAATCAGGTTATGAATAATATATAATACTATACAGTTGCATGTTACTCCACTTGGAATGACAGTATTTCTGTATCTTTTCATTAGAACCACTTAAAAACAAAATAATATGTTTGGAATATACTTATTTATGGACAACCTTTTATATGTATATTTACGCGGGTGGGAAAAATGAGCTTATAATGACATATCTGGAAAGAAGTGTGTGGCCTGCAAGAAGGACTATGTTGAATATCCGGTCACATTCTACGATAGAATCGTGGTCAACTTGTGACATTTTCTGGAGAACCTCGTATATATATATATATATATATATATAACCTCGTGTGTGTATATATATATATATATATATATATATGTATATATATTGCAGTTACTACTAAGTCATTAATTGAAACTTTAATATGTGTTCCATAGGTATATTCTTGTGAGAAACTGAAACTATACTTAGTAAACAATTATAATGTGAGTTTCAAACGGAATGCCACAAGACAATTTGAATTTAAACCGTTGCTAACCTAAAATTATATGCAAGAAGAGGAAGAACAGGAAGAAAGGATAGGGAAAAAGAAATAGAAGGAACAAAAATATTCGAAATCTTTCATCATCAAAAAAAGTTATAAGGAGAACAAGATATGGTAAGAATTGGAAATAATTTGAAAATCAGATAGATAGATGAGAAATATAACTATATCTACTCCTTATTTGCCTCTGGGAAGATATATGGATATGAATCATCTTAGGAACGTTTTCATAGACGGATATGAATATGCTTAAATATTCATGAGCAGATTGAAATAGATCACATATGTTTAGGGAGAGGTGTCCAAGAAACGAATTGGTAACTCCTTACAGGGGATTAATCATCGAGGCTGTACCTTCCCATTAAAAAAGAGGTGTATTGTCAAGAGGCAAAACAGGTGGCACCTGACTTTGATTGCAAAACGGGCAAGATACCCATGACATGTGCCAACATAAACTGTATTTTGTCGTGTTCTTCATATGTGAGTTTACAAAAGAAGCAATATGAATGAAAGAAAGAAAAAGAAACAAAGATAGAAAGGAGAAGAAAGAAAGAAAGAAAGAAAGAAAGATGACGAAAAATGAAGAACTGTAGCCAAAACGAAGCAAGAAAAGAAATAGAAAACGAAAGGTAGAAGAAACACCAAAAATAAAATCCGAAAATAAGAAGTAAAATTCAAGAATGAAAGACAAGGAGCTCAGGGAAAAATGAATTTAAAAAATGGAGGAAAAGAAAAGAAGCAGAAGGCAAATAAAAGGATATACACCAAAAAATTAGTTGGAAGAAGAAAGAAAACAAAAACAAATAAAACCAGAAAGAAAAAAGAAGAAAACAAGAAGGAAAAAAATTAAAGAAAAGATGGAAGAAAGAAAGGAAACAAAAAACAAGGAAGAAATAGATTAGTTGGTTTGTTTGGGTTTTATGGCACATTATCGGTTATTTTATGCCAAATCTTGTTCATATATAAATTAGATATAATTTGAAAACAATTTGTTGGTAACATTTTTAAAAGAGCCAAATCTCATTTTTTTTAACACAAACCTAATTGATTTCAACTATTCCAATCAAACACAAACTCTTCAAAATTAATCATTTACTTGTGCATTGTCAAATGGTTTCCAGTATTGCTATGTAACACTAATATATCAAATTAATAATAGTCATTTCTTGCACACAGTTAAATAGATATAGATATAAGTTTTGCTAGTGAATAGTTCATTAAAAAAAATTAGGACTAATTTTCTTTTCCCAAACTAAAATAAGAGTATTGTTTGAACACCCTTAAATAGTTTCAAGTATTGATATATAGCACGCATGATTCCACTCAATGTCAGACATTTGTTTTCCCACAGTGAAGTGCTTTCAAGTATTGCTATTTAACATTAATAATTCTATTCAGTGTTATTTAATCGTTTGCACAAACTTAAATAGTTCCAAGTATTGCTATGCAATACCAATAATTCAATTCTTGCACACAGTTAAACGATTTCATGCATTCCTATTCTTGCCTAGTTTGTTGGGGCTGTAGAATACACTGACTGCATCTCTGCAGAGAGGTAAAAAAAAAAACTCTCCATCGAGTGCCCTGAATATAACACTTAATAATCTGATAGTGAGGTTCCTGTAATGCTGGAGCTTTGGGAAATGCGGAGTACTCATTCATTGTTATCGTTCCCAGGTATACTCTGACCCGGAGTAGTAGCACCTGATAGGGTCTTATCAATGGTTCAAATATAACTAAACTGTTTACTTTTGCTAAACTGAATATTTTGAAATAGAACTGTTTTGATATTTAAACTACTTACTTATGCTTAGTTGAATTGTTTGAAATAGGAATGTTTTACATTTAACTGTTAGTTAACAAAAACTCTGTTATAATAAACTATATTTTTAAAATACATCTGTTTATTTGAATAAAATGGATTTGGAATTAAATCACCTACAAAGTTTGATATGCCATAAAACACAAACAAACATTTCTATTTAACTCGTATAATTATATTCAGTATTTATCTTTTGTTTCCACACACTTAAAAGGCTTCAAATATTTCCATCTAATACTACTAGTTTTAATTGCACGCAGTGAAATAGTTTCAAATATTGCTATGTACCAACAACAATTCAATTTAACATCAGGAATTTGTCTGCTCACATTTAAATGGATATATATATATATATATATATATATATATATATATATATATATATATATATATATATGATTTATAAGTGAACAGTTCGTCGGTAATTTTATTGTTTTAAGAAGTTACAGCTAATTTGCTAGCACATTGCTATGTAATAACCATAATTCAATTTTTCACATAATACATTGTTTCAAGTATTCTACATTTTTATTTGCATACAGTTTAATAGTTTCAAGTATTGCAATGTAAAACTAACAATTTAACTTAGTTATCATTTATTAGCACGCAGTTACATGGTAAAACAGTTCTAATTGATCCATATCTCAAACCCTATCAAATTCTAACAATTTGAGTCACATTAGACCTGAGAGTAATTGCCATGAAAGTGTGCTCCTAATTCTCCAAACCTCCATGAATGAAACCTCACACTCAGATGTTTTATTGTCTTAAACAGGGCACTCGTTGGTGAGAAGGGTCTTACACCTCTGCAGAGATGCAATCAGCACATTCTACCACCCCAACCGACTGGGAAAGAGAAATAGAATACCGTAAATATTAGTCTATAACACGGACTCTTGTATCATACGCAACCTCAGCTTTGGTCCATGAAATTCTGAAAGGAAGAAATTCTATTGTATAATATGCAAATTTCACTGTTTTTCAAATGCATAGGTATGTACACGCAAAAAGCCAACAAGCTTGCGACGAAACAAACTCTTATTTGGAGAAATAAAATTATAAATAGATTAACATTTCAGCGCGCATTTATCTATAAATGGCTAAACCACTTTATTCTTTACTAAAGACTTAAATTATTTTCGGTCATTATGTCACGAATATAGTTAGGCATGTGACCGGAAAAAAGTTAAATATATAATGTTCGTGTATGATACGTACTTCTGAGTTTTGGAGTGAAATTTTCTGTTCAGTCTTTTCCTTTGGATTCTTCTTCTTCTTCTTCTTCTTCTTCTTCTTCTTCTTCTTCTTCTTCTTCTTCTTATTATTATTATTATTATTATTATTATTATTATTATTATTATTAGTAGTAGTAGTAGTAGTAGTATTTAATCCTTTAGAGTTTTTCACATCAGCGTTAACTGATGATCTTTCACTGAAGTTTGAGTGACAGCAAGTCTCCTCAAGTCTCCAGGACTCTTTTCAGTGTTCAGGCCGTTCTCAATAATACTGTCATTTGGATGGTCTCCACTCGTCCACCAATTTCCAAGTCCTCTTGTTCCTTTAATAATCCTTTAACTACTGTGCCGAAAGCACCAATCACAGTTGGTATAATTGTCACCTTCATGTTCGATAATTTTTTCAATTCTCTTGGAAGGTCGAGGTATTCATCCTTCTTTTCTCAGTCTTTCAATTTTATTTTGTGGTCAGCCGGGACAACAAAGTCGATTATTTTGCAAATTCTCTTTTCTTTGTTATTATTTTAAGGTCTGGTCTTCTGGCTGAGAATAGGTGATCCGTCGTGTCTAGTCTTGTATTCCTTCTGTGCTAATTTGCTGCATTCGCTTATTATGTGATTGATGGTTTCATCTGTGTCACCCCATAGCCTAAATTTGCTATTTTGTTGCGTCCTATCTATTCTCATGTTGATATGATTGGTTCTTATGGCGTTGTTTTGTGCTGCTATTAGGATAGATTCTGTTTCTCTCTTAAAGATTCCTTTTCTTAGTCGGGTCCAGGTTTTCTGGCGGGAGATCTTGTTTATTAGTCGTTTAAAGCGCCCATAGAGTTCTTTTTCTTTCCATTTTCTTTTCCTAGTTATTGTCATTTTGTTATCCATCGTGTTGTCAGTATTGTTTCTGATGGCTGTAAACAGTCGTCCTTCGTGTTTTCCTATGTAGTCTTCGAGTCGTTGTATCGATGCACCAACGCTGTTTTCGATGCTGGCAAGTCCTCTTTCTCCCTCTTTTCTTGAAAAATATAGTCTGTCAACGTCGTCACTGGGATGTAAAGCCTTATAGATGGTCATAAGTTTTCTTGTTCTTTGGTCTATTTGTTTAAGTTCATGTCTGGTCCACTTCGGAAAGGGTTTCGAATATCTAATGAGGGGTACAGCCCATGTATTTATTCCTTTGATAAGGTTTCTGCAATTGAGTTTTGTCTCGAGTAGTTTTCTAGTTCTCCTGCTATATTTTCTTTGAATTTTGTCTTTCATTTCCACTTGTTTGATGGTGTCAGCCTTTAGGATGCCAATTATTATCATTATTATTATTAGTTCTCTTTTGAGAGTTTTTCACACCATCGTTAGCTGATAATTTCACACTCGAGTGTACTTATCCCTCTTTTTCCATTCTTTTAAATTTTCTGAGTGGTCAACTGGGACTGGGAACTCCACAATTCTGCAAGTTCTCTTTTGTGCATGTACCAACTGTTCGTATGATCATATTATTATTATTATTATTATTTACACTTTTTCGAGTTTTTCACACCAGCGTTGGCCAATGATTTCAAATCGTAGTTTTAGTGACATCAAGTCTCCTTATGTCTCCAGAACTCTTCTCAATATTCTAGCCGATCTCAACAACGCTGTAGTTTGGACAGTCTCAACCCGTCCCGTTATTTGCAAGTTCTCCAGTCCTTGTACTTATCATTTGGTAACTGTACCAAGAGCTCCAATTACAATTGGTATAATTGTCACTTTCTTGTTCCACATTTTTTCAATTCCCTAGCAAGGTCGAAGTACTTATTCCTCTTTTCACATTCTTTCAATTTGACTCGCCGGGATAGCTAAGTTAACAATTCTGCAAGTTCTCTTATTTTTGTGAATTTTATAAGATCTGGTCTTCTGATCAAGATTTGATGATCCGTTTGTATCTTGAAATCCAAGATGAGTTTGTGCGTCTCATTATCCAGGACAGATTCTGGGTTGTGCATATACCATTACACAACCCATGATTTATTAATTTGTTTGAAACCATTGAAGCCAAACAGCTCTGTGAAAATTATATTACATAGGAATACTTAATAAATAGATTTACTAATGTAACTCAGCAATACTTGAAACAATTTACTGTGTGCAAACAAATGATTATTAGTGTTATATTGGAATACTTGCTGCCATTTAACTGGGTGCGAACAAACGAATTGATATCGAATAGAATTATTAGTATTAGATGAGCAATTTCGTGTTCTGGTTATGACATTATATTGCTTTCGATATTATTATATACCTTACCTAAAAACATTATATTGCTTTCGATATTATTATATACCTTACCTAAAAACATTAATGAGTATGTCCCGTTCCTGATAAATATATTGGACATTATTTTGAGGCGGGGCGGGGAATATGCTGACTAAGTCATCATCCCCAGTAGCGGTTTACGTTCTTCATGCCGCTGATGAGAATTATATTTTATTAATGTTGAAAAGATTTCCATTTTATGTCCAACCTCCATTTTGGTTATTTCTCTTTCAGTAAACCATTTGTTAGGTTACAGTAGATGGTGACTCTCGATTCTTGGAGTTTGGGATATGAGGAGTACATTGCCAAAAAATAAGTTATATATATATATATATATATATATATATATATATATATATATATATATATATATATATATATATATAATCAGTTTTGCCATTAAATAACACACAAAAGTTGATATACTATAAAAAAAAACCAACCAAACAAACAAACAACCAAAGCACATTCATCTGTCTGGTTTTCGAAACACACACACGTAATTAAGCCACACACAGCGTCTCAGAGAAATAACGACAACGTACTAACAACTACACTAGTGCCCACCATGACTTGAACTAGCTTTGGCTATGTGATAAATGCGCTGCAAACTAAGGCCCACAAAAATATAGCTAAACATTTGATCATTCCTAGTACTACAATTGCATTCGTTTAACTAACAAAATTTAAAACTTTTATCAAACACCGATATTTATATTTTGTCTATGATTAAATCATTGATAGGTCCATGTCTTTGATAACTCTTAATATTAAAATCAATGTGTTATTAAGAGTCAAGTCATGTTTATTAAGTTTGATTTACTATTTTGAGAAGTAAGAATTTTCTCTCGACCACATGAAGACAATTTAGACACATTTTATCTTCTAAATTACATTATATTTTCCTGTTAACATTGAGAAATTTGATCTGGTTAACAAGAATTTATTTTCCGCTCGCATATTCTACTGTTATATCAATTTTGTGTTAACAGAAAGAGGAGTTATAACAATGAAAGCGTTACAAAAAACAGAAGTAGTTGTTGAAAATACTATTAGTGGATTCGTGGCTAGTAAGGGGTTTTGCCATTGTAAATTAGGCTTTTTTGACCGACATTATAAAATATCAAGTCGTGAGTGTTTTTTTTATATAAATATATACAAATATTGTAATATTAGGGTTGTTGTGTTTTTTTTGTTTTATGGCATATGAAAATAATTTGGCTATTTTATACAGGGTTACTATATAATACATATCTGAGGTATAAGGAGGTTCATACTTTCCCTAGGGTATCCGTCTAAAAGTGAACAGAATATCACGACTGAAGTTCGTTCTCGCTTATGACGATGTCGCAGTCCAGTGCGTTATCCACTACGCCATGGGAACTCCTTAATATAATGTGGTGATATTTGCACGGTACTTTTGTTGTATTTCAAACATTAAAAAAAAGAACAGTGACAGCAATGGCCACACAAGAAGAAGTAGAAAAAACACAACTAAAATTAGAAAAGAAAAATTGTTAGAAAAACATCTGTATGGATACTTCAAGCCATAGACTTGCAAGATTGTACACAAGAAGACCTAGACATGAATAAAAATTGATCAACTCGAGAGAGAAACTCAATTTCTTTTAATAGCAACAAGAAACAATACCATATTTCAAAAGTCAAAATAACTTTTTATACTTACTTATAAAGGTATAAATCACCCAGCTAACCAAATGTCGTGAAGCAACAGTAGCGGGCAGTGCCTGCTGTTACATAGCAACAATTAACGCCATGTGCGAAATTGACATATGATGTTCATAACGATAGAACATATATAGAACATAGGAATCTCGAAATTCGAAAGCACGTAACGACTTCTTGTTCAGGTACGAAACCTTTTTATCAACTTTGAGTTAAAGGTTTCGACATAAGGAGGAGAGCCACCTTCTCGCTATGCCGTCTTATTCATTTGGCCCCTATCTCGAGCGGCACCCACGGACCTCAAATTCGTCTCGCCTCAGCGAGCCACAAAAGTCGACCGTCTTCGTCTAGTGTCTAGTCTCCAACTCTTCTAACTTTCTTTCAATTCTCTACAAACCTCTGCGCGCTTCCGGTGCGTGACGTCACTCGCACTCCATCACCCGTTTCGTCTCGGACTATTGTGACATCTCTGAGTGACACCTTCCAATGGTCCCCCGCATATGGCCAAGCAAAAGCAGGACGACCAGCTCGAACATATATACAGCAGCTATGTGAGGATACGGTATGTAGCCCTGACGACCTGCCAGAAGCGATGGATGAAAAGAAGAAGTGGCGAGAGAGGGTCAGGGATATCCGTGCTGGCGGCACGACATGATGATGATAATGATGAACAAAAGGTGTATGCACAAACCAGACTCCGTCATAAAAGATTAGACACATAAAATTCTCTGAGATATTGAGATGCTAAATAATCGCCTAATCCCCGATAGAAAATAAGACTGTGGGGGTGCCTGTGGTGTAATTGTTATCATCGTAGGAAATGGACACGGTGACACGAATTTAAATCCTGGACGAGACTGATTGCATTTCACATAGCACTAATACCCTTGGGAAAGGTATGAATCCAATTATTCTCCCTTCGGCTATGGGTAAATAGTAGGACAGACTGGGTTCTTCAGCCTTGGTTAGCCAACTAGTCTAGGAGAAGGAAAAACTCTGAATTCAAACCTGTTAAACTCCACTTAAAAACTGACCTTGTGTCATATCCTGCCCAAGCGGAGGGGTGGGTAAATAGGAGAAAATAAGACTGTGTATTAATTTAAGGGATAACAGTTGTAGTTGGTGCGCAAGGAACGGTCTACAAATACTTTGAAAAAAGCCTGGAGAAATCGGAGAAAGTATCATAATGAAACTAACCACTGCATTGTTAAAATCGACTAGAATATTCAGAAAGTTGTCCAGGAGACCTGAGGAGACTCTCTTTCACACAGAATCCAATGAAAGACTAAGTGCTAAGCTTGTACGAAAAACTCATTAGAAGTGAAACAATAAAGATTTAAAAAAATCGTCATAAATTGGATTTTACGGTGTCACTAAATCACAGAAGGAAAATGTGAAAGAAGGCGAAAATCTGGACGAATACGTTCTCTTCGCCAGAGAGCTGAAAAAGTTGTGGAACATGAATGTAATCAGAAAGAAACTTTTGAACAATCCCTGAGAGACTGGAAAAAAGAAAACAACGATCTTGGGAGCAGACGAAGAGTCAGAACTATCCATATCACATCACATATAAAATCGGCCAGGATATTGAGAATAGTCACGGAGATCTAAAGAAAATTGTTGCCATTCAGACAGAAAAATCACCAGTTGAAATTAGTGAGAAGAACTAACAAAAAGTGATAATAATAATCATAATAATAATAATCATAATAATAATAATAATAATAATCAATCAATCAATCAATCAATTAATCATGTCCAAACAAGAATAGATAAGACGCAAAAAAATAGCAAATGTAGGCTATGCGGTGACAGAGATAAAACCATCAATCACATAATAAGCAAATGCAGCAAATTAGCACTGAAGGAGAATAAGACTAGACACGACTTGGTGGGGAAGGGGATCCACTAGGTGATGTGCAAGAAATTTAAATTTGACCATACAAACAAATGGTATGTGCACAACCTAGCAACTGTCCTAGAATATGACACACATAAACTACTATGGGAATTTTACGTATAGACGGACCACCAATTCTCAGCCAGAAAACCAGACCTCATAATAATCTATAAAAAAAGAGAATTTGGAAAATTGTCCACTTTGCTGTCCCGGCTGACTACAGAATACTACTGAAAGAGTGTGAAAAGAAGGATAAATACCTCGAACTTGCTGGAGAATTGAAAAAAATTATCGAACATGAAGGAGACAATTATTCCAATTGTGATTGGTGCTTTTGGTAACTAAAGGATAATTAAAGGGATTGGAGGACATGGAAGTTTACGCCCGAGAGGACACCATCCAAGCGACAGCATTATTGAGAACGGCCAGAATACTGAGAAGAATCCCGGAGACTTGAGGAGACTTGCTGTCACTCAAACTCCAGTGAAAGACCATTAGCTAACGCTGATGTGAAAAACTCTAAAGAAGTAAACAATAATAATGATAATAATATGGAAGTTTAACCATAAGAACAAATGGTTTATGCACAACCCAGAATTTTCCCTGGAGAATGAGAAGCAAAAATGTCTCTGGGATTTTGACATACAAACGGATCACCAAATCTCGGTCAGACGACCAGATCTTATAATAATCAAAAAAAGAACTTCCAGAATTGTAGACTATGCTGTCCAAGCTGACCACAGAGTGAAATTGAAAGAATGTGAAAAGAGGGATAAGTACTTCGACCTTGAAAAAAACTGTGGAACGTCAAATTATACCAATTGTAATTGGAGCTATTAGTACAGTCACTGAAGGATTAGTATAAGGACTGGAGGGCTTGGAAATAACAGGATGAGTGGAGATCATCCAAACTACTGCATTACTGAGATCGGCCAGAATACTGAGAAGAGTCCTGGGGACTTGGGGAAATTTGTTGTCACTCAAACTCCTGAGAGTAACCATCAGCTAACGCTGGTCAGAAAAACTCTCAAAAGAGAACAGATGATAATGAAAATTTCTTCCAACAAGTTGGGGGAGATGACACGAAAACATACCAACAACTGGATGCAAGAGAAGCAGAACAATGTTGATGTAAAATATGGACAAGAGAACATTACTAAAAAGCCGAATGGATAGGCAACATGAAAAAATATTTAGAAAGACCGAAAGCAGAAATTCAAATTAATTTGCTCAGAACTAGATTAAAAAAATTAAAAATGGAAAACGCCAGGCCAAAATGGAATACATGGATTTTGGTTCAAGAAATTCATCACCATTCATGACAGACTAGTACTCCGAGTGAACAAATGTCCATTTGAAGTAAAAATACCCGAATGGATGACCAAATAAAAGACGACATTGATCCAAAAAGACCCCAATCTTCAAGTCGCCAGGACTGCCAACGTCATCAACAGACACATAACTTATCACTCTGAACTAGATTGGACCTGGGAGCTATGGCAATGAAGGGGGGTTCCATATTCCCCAAAGTTCCTGCATCACTGGAGCCTCACCATCAGATTGTTTAGTGTCACAAAACAGCGTCATTAGAACGAATCATAGGAATATCATATATAGTTGGGGCTGCAGAATGCACTAACTGCATCTCTGCCGAGAGATAAGACTCTCCAACGAGTGTCCAGGATATATGACACGAAAGGTTCCAGTAATACTGTAGCTTTGAGGAATGCTGAGTACCTCTTCATTGTCATTGCTTCCAGGTCAACTCTGGCCCGGAGTGGTAGCTCCTGGTAGTATCATATCTATGGGTCAAATAGAACGAAGTAGTGTACTTATGCTAAACTGAACTGTTTGAAATAGAGCTGTTTTTTAAATTTAAACTGCGTACTAATGCTAAACTGAATTGTTTGAAATAGAACCGTTTATATTAAAAAATGTATCTGGCATTCAATAACACACAATGGTCGATATGTCATAAAATCCAACCAACAAACCAACAAACCAACCATTATTATACTTCTGCAAATCATTTATAAAACTTTTTCTTCTAAACCTAAGATACCGTGTATTTTTTTTATTTCTAGTCGAACAGTATGCAATCAAAAAGTACACTATTAGATGTAAGTGACTTCCAAGTTTTACAGCATCGAAAGTCCGTAACCAAAACATGCCATTCAGTGGTAGGGCGTATAATATCCTCCTCCAAAAAGTGTAGAAGCCGACGGCAATAATATACTGTTGGCTTTGATCCAGCCGGCATTGTCCACAAAAACAGACTTGAGGCCGAAAGACCCCCGGCTTCAACTGGGCCATTTTGGACGGGCGAGCTGCAGCATTGACACCTTTGTCACGCCGTGGTCCAGTTTAAGCTATAATCAAGCATCCGTGTCTGGACCCATGTTTGGATTCATGTTCAGCTAGACTCATCAGGCCCATATTGCACTAGGTGGACCTATGACCAGCATCGACCAGCAGGGCTTGAGCCTCAGCTCGGGTCTGACCTTCCCTTCCTCTAATCCCCACTGTAATCAGACTCTCGAGTCATTGACATTGAATCAAGTTCTGTTTGGTGGAAGCAGAAACAAATACAGCCCCTTCAATATGGTTATCCGAGCTATGAGACTAAACTGCATCCTGTTTTACGGTTTTAACTGTGGTCCTTTGTGGAGTGTTAATGGGGAAAACTCTCCGGGCCTAAGTCGATAGAGTGTTCTCCAATCGCCCGGGAGACTAGAGGTTCACTCCCAGGTCGAGTCATACCAAAGACTCAAAATATGGTTCTTGATGTCTCCTTGCTTAACTCCCAGCATGATAGGGTAGGGATGTAGGGTAATGTGGACTAATCCAGGGAAAGATGTAGCGTTTTCCCCTACAACTTACAGTTGTAACCAATAAAAGGGAGACTTCTGATCGTCCTGGATTACGGTCACTAAAATTACTTTTTACTATTGTTAAAGCGCCATCAGTGATTCAAATATATCTGTTTGAGATAATGGAGAGTTTAGAATCATTGTGAAGATACGTTTTTCTACCACATATAATTAGAGGCCAAAGTATTTTGAACTTACCACAGCATAAAATAACCCAAGAAGAGTTGATATGCCGTAAAACCAACAAACCAACTACCCAACCTGGATTATGCTTATGTGTATATGTATCCAGCCTTTCGCCACTAACAGGAATTGACCAAAGGTAATTGTTTTAGCGATGTACAGCTGTTGAAATTAAAATTTAATTCTAAGTCTGGTTGCCTTATCAATTCTAAATAACACTGTCATACTATTTACATATTGCTGGAGAGGGATAAACTGGTATCAAGCCTTTCTTAAGAGTATTAGCGTGAGGTAAAACACAAACCGTCTCGTTCAGGTTTTGAACTCATAAAGTATGAATATCCGGCTGTACAAATTCGAAAAACAGCGTAAATCGGAGAACAACGCTGTAGAGTTTGGTCACAAATAATAACTAATGATACCGTTTTTACTGTATGATGTTCCAACAGAAATGCTAAAAACCTGATATCTTTATTTAGTTTTACGAATTGTACAGGTGCATTTATACATCAATGATATTGTAGATATCTGAAGAAGTCTTAAAACTGTTTTGACCACAGGGGTTTGGGGCATGTATGAACTCTGATAAAAGCATTAGAAATTTGTGGTGACTTGCTGTCTCTTAATCTCCGTTGATAACTACTAGATATCTGGTGTTAACATGCAAACGCATGACATAAATAATAATAATGAATCTCCACCCCGCCTCTTCGAGACTTACTGCCCACTACCATGCCTCTGCAACCACTTCAGGATGTCCTGTCGTAAAGACAACTATCACGTGGGTCAGTGATACCATATTGGACTGTCGCTATAAAAATGTCCAATTTCCTGTCCAAGAAGTCTGAGAGATGAGACGGGTCCACGCTTGCAAAGGAACTCACCACTCCTTACTCTGTACCAACCCATCATCTGTCCTCTATTCTCATCTGTCTCTTTAAACTGGTCCTGATGCGCCCTTCACTGGTTAGCCTTGCTATTGATGGCAGGGATTTGACGAGTAGACATATATGTGTGTGCGTGTGTATGTGCGAGCGCACGTGTGCTCTACTTTGTCGTACGCAGTGTTCGGAATAATCCAACCTTTTATGTTTTTTTTTTTCTTTTGCACTTCAGCACCATTCTACTTTCCACCACCCGATTACAGTCATCAGAGCGTTCTTTTTGTGCTTGTGCCGACTGAGTCCACTCTTCAACAGTGTGTCCATCGTTCATGAAGTTTTCAGAAGTCTGTCAATTAACAGACTGGTTGGATTTGGTTTAAATAAGAGAGAAAAAATAGGATAACACAGGGAAAAAAATGTAGAAAGTGAAAGAAAGAAAGAAAGAGAAAATGATCAAATGTCGATAAAAGTGGTATGAAATAGACAGGAAGAGAAAAAAAGAACAAGTCTGAAAGAAAGAAAGAAAGAAAGAAAGAAAGAAAGAAAGAAAGAAAGAAAGAAAGTATTGGATTAAAATGGTACAAAAATAAATAATTAAATGTATATATGATGTGAAATAAATAAATAAATAAAGAAAGAAAGAAAGAAAGAAAGAAAGAAAGAAAGAAAGAAAGAAAGAGAAAATGAAAAAAAGAAAATTAGAATAGTAGGTAAAAAAAACAGAAAGAGAAAATAAAACAAGGGGACCGGTCCGAAATAAGAAAGAAAGAAAGAAAGAATAGGATTAAGATAGTATGAGAAATGATAGATAAAGAATTGGATGCAGTTTGAGATTGAAAGTAGAGATTGGAAGAAATAAAGATAAAAGAATGATGAAATATCGAAAAAAATATTTACAAATAAAAAAGAAAGAGATATGAAAAAAAGAGAAATCTAAAAACGAGAAGGGAGGTGTTAAAAAGAAAGAAAGAAAGAACCTAGTCAAAGGAAATGCACTAATTCAAGATGCATGCAAAAAACCTGAAAGGGAAGAGAGGATTGAGAGAAAGGAAGCAAACCGAAGAACACAATTGAAAGACAGAATTAAAAAAAAACTAGAGAAAGGTTGAAAAATGAAACAAAAGAGATGATCCCAATAAAAGCTAATAAAGAAAGAAAGAAAGAAAGAAAGAAAGAAAGAAACTAGACAAAAACGTAGAGAAGCAAAAGAAGGAAAAGAAGAAACGTCGGCATAAGAAAGAAAGAAAGAAAGAAAGAAAGAAAGAAAGAAAGAAAGAAACAGAAACAAAGAAACGTTGGTCGGCAAAAAGGAGGAAAACTAGAAGCGTCGGTATAAAAGATGGTATGTAAAAGAAAGAAAGAAAGAAAGAAAGAAAGAAAGAAAGAAATGGACAAAAACGTTGGGAAACAAAAGGGAGGTACTCAAGAAACAACGCCATCACAAAAGTTGCAAGAGAGAAAAAAGGAAAGAAGAGATGAGAAAAGAAAACTACTCATTTAAGGAAAAATAAAAAGTGATTATTATCGAAAAAATCAAAACTTGATTCAGGCTTGAAGAGCCAACCCCTGTGAGATCGTCTAACTTCAACAGCGACAATGAGCTAGCTTAGTGTGATTCATTGGGTGACCGCTTCGTAATATCAGGTATTGTAAGCGTGTAATATGAGGAAGAAAAGTTTAGGAAAAAATTAAAGTCAAGTTTTACCATTGAAAGAAAGAATATTAGCAAGGGACAAGCAATCAAAGACGGAAAACAACAACAAAAATACAAAAAAAAAAAAAAAAAAAAGAAAATGGCCACACTCCTTATATTGCAATCCCCTTTATTATTCGAAGGGCACTGCTGTGAGAGAGACCATCAAAACGACACGCAACACAAAAGTGGAATTTTAAAGAAGGTGAACGTTGGAAAAGATTGCTGGTGATTTTGAAGTCTCAAGAGACCAAATCAATTAAATTTATCCGATTTCAAGATATTTTCATGTAATTTTAGTAAATCTTTTTACGAAATTTAGACGGCAGTTAACTGATGCGTTATATGTATATACATAAGTAATTAATGTCTTCGGTTTATTTCCACGGAATTTACAAGGGATGTAAGAAGCAAAATGACATCGTTAGATAAAACAAGTTTTCTATGCGAAATAATATTTCCCCCTAGTCAGAAATATTGCCTATGCATTTTTTCCTGTGAGTCTATTAGTAAAGCTCAAAAGTGGGTTGCTTCAGAAGTTATAATTCATATATTATTATGCTGTACCAAAACGACACAGGCAGATGTTGGTTACATGGCAGTTGAGGTTGAGCCATCTTTCAGATGTACTAAAATGACACAAATCATAAAAGAAAACGTGTGTTCTCGAATACCTCTATGTTCAAACAATATATATCCAGTGACATTCGTCGACATTTTTGAGTGTTTAACCGGACGAGAATAATTGGCAAGAGAACACAGTAAGCCGGTGGGTAAATGGTTTCAGTTGCGGAAACAGCAATCTAAGCGACCAGCCACGATTAAAACAACAGTCACTGACTGAAAAAAAAAATAGAATATAATAATGCCAATGAAAGATCTACGCTGACAGCATTCACCCGAAGAAAATACCATTTTTGCTCTTCCTGTAAAAACTACGGGTGCAGATTTAAACCAGCGTGGCACGAAGACTTTTGGCTGAAAGGCACGGCATGTGACGGTGAATTCAGGGAAAAAATAGTGTTTTCTGTCAAAAAATGTGCTTTAATAACGGTGAGAGTGTCCTCCGCCGTGGAGTTCCCGTGGGGTAATCGCTAACTAGCTGGACTGTGACATTATGATATGTAGGTTAGAACTCCAGTTGCGCTATTACATTCATTTTCGTACTAATATCCCTAGGAAAGTATGAGCCCAGTCGTTCCCCAAGCTATAGATCAAATAGCACCACTACAGAACTTCTACAAAAATGGATTGGTTCGTTGGGTTTTATGGCATTTCAACCTTTGTAGGTTATTTAACGCCAAATCCATTTTTATGTAAATAATCTGTTCTATTTAAAACAATTCAATTTAGCATAAGTACACAGTTTAATTGTCAAAAACATTTCTATTTCAAACTATTCAAGCAGTTATATGTAACAGTTTAGTTAAGTGTAAATATAATTTTAATGTCGAAAAACAGTTCTATTTCAAATAATTTAGTTAAGCATAAGCACGCAGTTTAAATGTAAGTACGGTTTAATTGTCAAAAACATTTCTATTTCAAGCTATTCAGTTTACTCAAGCAATTCAGTTTAGCATAAGCATGCTGTTAGTTCTATTTAACCCATAGATAGGGCCCTATCATGTGCTACCACTCCGGGCCAGAGTGGACCTGGGAGCAATGGCAATGAAGGGGTACTCTACATTCCCCTAAGCTCCAGCACTGCTGGATCCTCACCATCAGATTGTTTAATGTCATAATCAGGACACTCGTTAAGGGGGGTATCATCACTCATCAGAGGTGAAGTCAGTGTATTCTACAGCCCCAGCTGACTGGGTAATCTACAAAAATGGATTTGTCATTAATTAGCCGGTGAAGGTTGATATGCTATTAAATAAAGAGAAGAAACCAAAGTACCCGAGTGTTCTTTCTATAAAAGTTGGTGCTTCCGATAAAATAATTTCGAGATCTCACTTTTCAATCTCTCTCTCTCTCTCTCTCTCTCTCTCTCTCTCTCTCTGGCCTTTTTAAGTCTTCAAAAGCTGTCAGCATGACAATTTTTACTGATGGCTGCGCTCGAAACCTTTTCCTTATCAGATAATTAATGCGCTCATGTGTTCATACTCCATGGAGTGCCGTTTCAATTCCGGCTGGAAATGAGAAACCCATGTTTGTGTGAGACGGGATTTACTCCCGGTCAGTTGAAACAGCTTCTCATTCACCTCCTCAAGAAGGTCAACCAACCACGACGGTCCTAGGATATCAACGAGATGATTGCCATCTACTTACGCTTCCAACGGCTAATTCCATACAGGTATGGGACCAAGATCAGTTCAACATCTTTCCTCAGAGTCCTGCACCTTGTTTTCAGTTGATCACCTCGATGCTTCCTGCAGCTCTCTGACATGGACTGGATCGATAGATTTCTTGATGAAGGTACCCGGTCGTTTATACAGAGGTTGACCAACCCAGCAAAGAAATCTCCGGAGAATATATCGCCGGAAGAAGGGGTTTTTGCGTCGAGCACGAATTGCATAATCGGAGATGAATTGTCGCTCGCGAACATGAAGAAAGCAGCATAAACAATAATAGTTATAGGAGGTGCCCGTGGTGTAATGGTTATCGTCGTAGGACACGGCGACACGAGTTCAAATCCTGGACGAGACTGATTGCATTTCACGTAGCTCTAATACCCTTGCGAAAGGTATGAATCCAATTATTCTCCTCCAGCTATGGGTAAATAGAAGGGCAGACTAGGTTCTTCAGCCTTGGTGAGGCAATTAATCTATGAGAAGGAAAACTCTGAATTCAAACCTGTTAAACTCCGCTTAAAAATTGACCTTGTGTCATATCCTGCCCGAGCGGAGGGGTTGGTAAATAGGATAAACAATGATAGTTAAAAACCTCGAATCTGTGTAAGTTCCCTGCCTTCATTTGATATGTTTCACAGCTCTTTTGTAAATATTGTTTTAAGCATTACTAATGAACACTTACAATTCAATTTAATACTAAGTTGCCCAGTCGGCTGGGGCCGTAGAATACACTGACTGCACCTCTGCAGAGGGTAAGACCACCCCCAATGAGTGTCCTGGATATGACCTTAAACAGTCTGATGGTGAGGTCCCAGTAATGCTGGAGCTTTGGGGAATACGAAGCACTCCTTCATTGCCATTGCTCCCAGGTCCACTCTGGCCCGGCGTGGTAGCACCTGATAGGGCTATATCTATGAGTTAAATAGAATTAACGGCATACTTATGCCAAATTGAAACCGTACTTACATTTAAACAGCATGCTTATGCTAAACTGAATTATTTGAAATAGAACAGTTTTTTGACATCGAAACTATATTTAGACTAATCTGAATTGTTTATCATAGAACTGTTTTGACATTTAACTGTGTGTAAACTAAATCTGTATTTGTACTAAACTGAATTAGCTGAATTAGTAATGCTTGACTAAACTGAATAGCTTGAAATAGATATGTTTTTGACAATAAAGCTGGATACTAATGTTAAACTGAATTTTTTGAAATAGAACTAATTATTTACATAAAAATGGATTTGGCGTTAAATAACCTACAAAGGGTTATATGCCATATAAAACCTAACCTACAAACCAACTAATATTAAGCATCTTCCACTCAATTTAGATGGGTTCAGGTATTACTATCTCTGTGTATGTGACCCAACGCCACCATCTTCAAGCACTTTTAAAATAAAGTGGGGTTAGTACTAGTTTGTCACTAGATCAATTTGAAGAACACGGTCGGAATAATCGTTTAGGTGCTAGGGCTTCACATGACCAGCCGATTGATCAGATAAGGCGACTCCTACCACACGTCTAGTCAAGTAAGGGCCAAATTGACTGGTTGACCTCTTGGCTTTCTGGATCAAAGGCTGCTCAGCCACTAGGATCTCGTCCTTAAGCATTATGGGACTCTACCCACGACGAAAAGGTAACCTCATTGAGAGGAGTCTTACTCCTCTGCAGAGATGCTGTTAGAGTGTTCTACAGCCCCAACCGTCAGGGTTGACCGATGGATGAAGTCTATGGACTGCAAGGGGCACTATATTGAAAAATAAACCTTATTTTGTTATATTCCATGAGAGTATCTTGGTCAGCCTATGAACTTATCAGCCAGTACTTGTTGCTCGTTTACATTGCATCACGCAAGGCGCTCTATGCATATACCCAATTTTGTGCTGATTGTTTCGTATTTGTATATGTGTCTGTGAAGATACGTTTGTGGTCTTGAGTGTACGTGAAAATTGTTACCATATACAAATTTTAAGTATACGCATGTAGGCATAAATGATTGGTAGCGTAGGTTAAGCATCAACTGGCTATGTTCACCGAGGCAGCTGGTAAGTCGTTTCTTTGACCTGCAGCAAGGAAATCATACAAAATGCACATTTCTTTAAAGTCTCCATTCCCAGTTTCGTTCTTCCGTCATTTTGGAAACATCGGGCATAGCAGATAACATTTTTTGTATATTCTATTGTTTACCTAGATGACATTCTAATGATACTTTTATTCATGTCAAAAATATTCTCTCTTTTACGCTGGAACAATTTTTATACAACTTTACTTTTTCTTCCTACCTGTACATTCTTCGTTGCTTATTTAATTTTCTTTTTGATTTTGGATTCTTTTTTTTTTTTTTGCTTTGTTTATATGCATTTTTATTTCTTCGGTTCTTTCTTTAGTTCACTTTTTTTGTTTTTGTCTGCATTTAAATTTTTTTTTTCCATTCTCTTTTTCTTTTATTTCGTTTTTTGCTTGTAATTTTCAACTTCTTTCTTTGTTTTTTTCCCTTTCGTTCTTCCATTTATCATTCTTTCTTATTTTTCTCCTTTGTTTTCTTCTTCTGACTTACTTCTTCATTTGTTTGTTTGCTTCATCCATTTATAATTCTTTATTACTTTCTTTTCTTATTTTTCTTTTTCCTTCCTTTGTTTGTTTTCTTCTTTTTTCATTTATTGAACATTCTTTCTTTCTTTCTTTTACCATTACTTCATTCTTTCCTTCTTTCTTTTCCCATCCTTAATTCTTTCGTTCTTTGTTTCTGTATTGGTTTCATTTATTATTTCTTTTTTTCCTAACATTGTTTTAATAGTCATTTTATCATTTGTTCTTTTCTCAATTTCTTCCGTTTATTCTCTTTCTTTTACTATTTCTGTTCTTCCTTTTACTTGTTTATTTATTTGTCTATTTGTTCGTTTCTTTCTTTCTTTCTTTTATTTATCAATTCATCTTTCTTCTTTTCTTTTCATTTCTTTTCTCATTTGCTTCTTTCTGTCTTCCATTTATAACTGCTTTATTCTTTCCTTCTTTATTCTTTTTCGCCACTCACCTTGTTTATTTCTTTCTTCATTTTCTTTCCTTCTTTCTTTTATTCTTTTTTTCTTTCTTATTTTTTTTCTTTCTTTCTTCCATTCATCATTCCTTTTTTAATTCCTTTAAAGTTTTTCATCTTTATTTCGTCATTTGTCCCTTTCTAAGCCCCATCCTATTATCTTTCTTTTCTTATTTCTTTTATCCTTTTCACTTCTTTTATTGTAATTTGTTTCATTGTGTCTTTATCCTTCTCGTTCAATTCTTCTTACTGAACTCTTTTCTTACTATCTTTCTTTTTATTTCCATATTTCCTTTTCTTATGTCTTTCTTGCATAATCGTTCTTTCTCTCCATTTTATATTTCCTTTCACTTCGTTTTTTATATTCATTTTTTTTTTTTTTTACTTTTTCTAGTTATTTTCCTATTTCTTTCCTTCCTCTATTTTTATAGAATAACATTGTAGCGGAGAAGAATATAGCTGACAGGGTGGACTGGAAGCCATCTGAATTTAAAAAAATAGGGTTATCTGTATCGTGATAATTTGCGCCGGGAATCAAAAAGCCGACAAAATGATTGCTACTCAGTGGCTATTAATCGTGATATGGACAACTGCAACAAGGACCCCAAAGTTGCAGCTAGGAAGAAGAAAGACAGTAAGCATTCTGACAGTGTCAGAACGGCCGAACGTCACCCTACAAATTCCGGACAAGATGAAACAACCGAGCCAAGGAATACGGGGTTTAGCGGGAGAGATAAGAGTCCAAGTCTTCACCATGTAGATGATCCTGAATGAGGCCCTTCGTTCCACTCGTACAAGAAGTACAAAGTACAAAGTTTCACATCTCTGTCCAAGGTTAACTGCTGTATACAACTCTAAGTAAAAATTATGGAACAATATTAAATAATATTGTATCGAAATATAATCATGCATTATAGTGGGTTCGTTTTCCAGTGGTTTTCGAGATAGACCAAACTTAGTTTAGCCAATCATATTGTGTATTAATGGGGTGCCCATAATAGAGCAATGTTTAGCCGGCAGTTTGTCCCTTAACTAGTGAATGAAACTTTCATGCTAGTGACAAGAAATTTTGTCAAGATATCTGATGATTAAAAGAAATAATCGATTTCTAATTTTCTAAAAGAAATCGATTAGAAATAAACACAAAGAAAATGGCTTATAGTTAGTGGGATCCATAGAACCTGTCGATTACAATGACCCCAAGTCCCGAAAAAATTACGCAATCAAACCTACATTTCTCAAAAGGGTACAGTGAGAAAAAGTCTCGTCAACGTTATATAGAACGTTGAATAAGAGTTTAATCTCTTTAATTCCAACAAGTTCATTTAAAAAAGATAATTTGAATGGTCAAGCTAGAAATTATAGCCTTCATACATAACCTTTTTAGAATAAGAACAATATCAAATTCAAAATCATGCTTAAGACAGCCGTAGAATATCGGAGGTCTTCGATGTCGCGTAGAGAATTGAAAACGTGTATAGACAAATAAATAAGGAGATCTATCAAAAAATTGATCATCCTGATAAAGATAACAACAAAGAAATGATTCCATACTTCTCGGAGCTCTCTATTACTTATTTTACTTAATTTCTTATATATATATATATATATTTATATATATATATATATATGGGGTTTTTGTCGTTTTATTTTTGTCCTACTTTTCAGTAGACTCACGTTAGGATAGTGACAAAAAAGAACAATCCAGTAAGAATAGAAAGAGATGAAACAAGTCGTTAAATAAGAAATAGAAAATAAATAATGGATAAAAGAAAGTAGAGAAAGAGTGGGTGAAAAAAAAGCTGAATAAAAAAGGGATGAAAGTTTCGAAATATATTCAAGATAAGTATGAAAGAAGCTAAGAAAATGTGTTCAGTAAGAATAAAAGATATACGAGGCGAAAAAGAAGGAAAACACAAGGAAGTAAATAAATAAAGAAAGAAAGAATAAAAGAAAGAAAGGAAGGGATAGAGAGAAAAATTTCCAACGTAATTATTATCAAAGAGAAAAATAAATAAAGTAAATCTAAAATAAATGCAAGTAAGAAACAAGGAATAAACAGTAAGGGAATAAAGTTGTAATTTATGAAGCTGTTTTCTTCAATGTGGCACAAGGCCTAAGGAATTGAGCACATAGTGAGACTCGAACTCACTCGTGTAAGTTTGCTAGTCTAGCTTTTAAACCATTGCACCACCAGAGGTGCCTCAGTAAGAGGATAAATATAAAATAACCTGAGATTGAGTTTTGTAAAAAAAAAAAAGAAAGAAAGAAAGCAAAGAGAAATAAAACAATATTGAAAGAAAAAACGACGAAATAATGAAAGAAATTATGAGAAATAAAAGAAAATTAAGCATTGAAAGTCATTAGAAAATAGAAAGAAAGAAAGAAAGAAAGAAAGAAAGAAAGAAAGATTTGATAAAAAGTAAAAAGTAGAGAAGAAAAGAATGAAGAATGGAAAAATACTGAAAAAGAAAAAGTGGGAAAATGAAGCACGAAAAAAAAAGATAGAAAAATGTGAATGTTCTGTTTAAAGAAAAAAAGATGGAAAGGAAAAAGAGAAAAATAAAAAAATGTTATTGAAGAATGTTGAAAGTAAAGATGAGAGTAATCACGGGACAAAAACGGATACAACGTAATGGAAAATACAGAAAAGAAGAAAAAGAGAAACTGGATCAACTAATTCAAAAGAAAACTACGAAATGGCTGATAAGAGGGAATAGCCGAAAAAAACAAAACCAAACTTGCTCAACTTCAGCCCAGAATTAAACTCCTTTAAAGAATAGGTACATGTGAGAAAGGACTTAATATACTTCATAAAAACAAGTCATCTGCCCTTACATTGTTTATTTCGTGAAAAGCAGTCGCTCAACTTCAGCCCAGAATTAAACTCCTTTAAAGAATAGGTACATGTGAGAAAGGACTTAATATACTTCATAAAAACAAGTCATCTGCCCTTACATTGTTTATTTCGTGAAAAGCAGTCGACTAGAGAATGTGACTGAAGACGGTAACTCAAGAGGAACTTTGACAGTAATAGCGTGTGGGTGTTCTGAGAAAACAACACAGGCTTTGTGAGAAAAAAAGTTCATAATCTTTGATGTTTATTTTTTTTCATTTCTAGGTGTACTTAGGAGATTTAGCATCAAAGAATGTGAGTTCAAGTTTAGAGTACATTCTTTGTTTTTAGTGCATCTGTATGGCATGGTTGCGTTTTCGGTTTCCTTATGAGTGTACAATGAAGATGCCATTTTTAATAATTTCGATATGGGTCCTTTCAAACCAGATATAACCAGAGAAAATCACAAATCTGTCTAATTCTTCCATAGAGTCCAGTCATCTCTCTCTCTCTCTCTGTCTCTCTCTTTCTCTCTCTTTCTCCCCCCCCTCTCTCTCTATTACCCCATCTCTCCTTCTCTCCTGAGACGCATACACACAAATATATATTTGGTAGTTTCATTTACTTTAATTTCTTTCTGATCAAACATTTTTATCTATATTTACTTGGATGTTCTAAAGAAAGACAGAAAGTAAAGACACAAAGCCAATAACAAATAAAGGGATGCATGCAATTATATATATATATATATATATATATATATATATATATATATATATATATATATATATATCATACGGAAGAAAATTTATATTTAAAAAAATTTCTTACCGGTTTCTTGGTAAGAACAAATGATTGTATTTTACGGCAATACAGGTTATTTAATGCTTGCGACTAAAATGCTGGACGGTGACATTCGAACTACTGTCATATTTTCGGATTGATACCCTTGGAAAAGGCATGAGCCCACTAATCCTGTCAGTCTTAGTTTAAATAGTAGCACTGTTTTTTGATGCAAGGATGGCTTTGTTAGTCAAAGTAACCCGCGAAGATTGATCTGCCATGAAATAAAGAAACTAAACCTATCTTTCTTTCTGTGTAATTTTCCTTCCTTCTTTTTACTTTCTTTCCTTCTTTAAGCTTTCTTTTTTCTATCAACTTTGCCATTTTATTTTTCCTGATTTTATATGACTTTTCTTAAAACGAATTCATCACTTTTTACTTCCTTTTTATATTCACTCTTAGTTATTTGATCTTGTACATTTTATTTCGATTTGATTTATTTCTACTTATTTTTTTCAGGAAAGGCCTAACAATTTATCAGTCTCTACTGCAGCTGCAAAATTTGTGCAGTACTCAAGCGTGTGACAGCCTCTACTGTCGATCGTCGGGTGCAGTAAGTGGTTTACCCTTTGTGACATGGACCCATCCTTGCGAGTAGACATTCAACTTTTATGCGAAATCAGAGAGACATCACGTCATGCGGACACTCCGGACATGTCAGATAGGACCATGAGCGGTCAATCACCGGACACTGGTCATCTACTTATTCAGATGGTGATCGCCAGAGAAAACAAAGAAGCACACCAATCGGACGAAGTTACAAAATAAGAACACGAAACACAAGGAGATTTTCTAAAGTGGATTACCTTTCTTGTATGGGCGTATCATAAAACTTACACCAATATTAACTATTATTATAATATTCAATTATTATAGATTATATTTATAATTTCATATTTATGTCAAAAGTTCAATTTTGAACCTGATTATTTATTAAGAAAGGATAAACCAAAGTCAAACTAATAATTTCATATTATTATTATGATATTCAATTATTATTAGTTGATATTGATAATTTCATATTTAGGTCAAATGTCCAATTTTGAACACCATTCTTAATTAAGAAATGATAAACGATAGTTAAACTAATTTTAAATTTATTTAATGATTTTTAACGAAGAAAGTTTTAATTTGATTTTATTGATTTATTTCGATGGCACGTCAGTCCGTCTACATTTATTAATGCCAAAACGTTATAAATCATATTTATTGTAAATTTATATTTACATTTATTCTGTTTTTTTTCAAAGATTTTTTTCACCCAGTTATATATCAAGTATTCTGATCTTATATTAACGATTTTCAATGATGATATTTGACACATAGATGAAACCCTAATAAGTATAACACTTCCGGTTTTGGATTAATAGGAATGAATGTGTACTTACCTCTCGCAAGACCTTCAGAACTGCGGGTTAGTAGAGCCGTTTTATTGGGGAGGAGGATATAATCCCTCTGCGGAAGACCGAGTCACCGAATTTGGGTCAAAAAGAAAGAAAAGGCCAACCTCGTCCGACTCCTTGAAAAAAATCAAGGGATACGCCCTTTTGTGTCTACAACTATTTAACACCTCCGATCTTTTGTTTAACATATTCCTACTTTTACAATCCGCTATCGCCAATTTTTCCTCCATACAAAGGCTACAAGCTCTATTGCCTGCCCTATATTTACGGCATTTCTTTATTACTTCCCATTTCATTATAGGATCTACCCCTTTGTTCTCCTTAAGCTCCCACACATAACTAGATAATGCAGTGCTATGCCTATATTTCTCGTGCGAGAAACTTGTTTTATGGTTATAGTACCTAGTCTTAAAATCCCCTTGCATCGACCCAAAGTATATCTTTTTATTTCTCTTATTATTCGAATAATTATATACTTCTACTTTATACACTACACATTCCTGCTTACATTTGCCTTCGAGGGGACATCTAACCTTATCCCTACAGTTACATTTATCAATTACCTTATTTTTCTTCGTACTTAATTTAGTTATATTACTCTTATTAATTATTCCATTAATGTTTGGCATGCAACTATAACTTAATTTAACACAATTCTTATTAAATATCTTATGTAACTGACTCCCACTAGGGAAATTTATTTTTAATAACTTGAAGAACTCTTTTCCCAAGTTGTTAACTACCTCCATATTATAAGGGGGATTAAACCATAAAATTTTCCTAGGTCTATTTCTCCTTCCTTGTGTTCTACTTTCATCCCTATCCCTATATTCTAAATTAACCCTATATCCGTCGTTCTTTAAAGCCTCCTCATATTCCTGCTTGCTTCGTTCAAAAATTTCCCTGTTGGAGGAGTTATTTGATAATCTATGCTCTATTCCCTTGGGTACATGTTTAAACACCTGTATCACATAACGCAGATCCTGGTTCCTTTTTCTAAATGGAGATACAGTTCCACTATATAAATTTAAAGTAACATCAAGATAATCGGTAATTTTTAGGTCTGTTGTTACATCTAACCTAAACCCAAACTCCTCAAACAGCTTATACAATCTTTTCCTAATCCCATCACATTTCTTCGGTGTACTTTTATCCACGATAATCAGACCGTCATTATGATAAAGTCCATGGCTACTTGTGTCCATAATCTTATTAATACTATATAATAATACACAACCGACGAGCTCACAAATTTCTGCGCCGTCATATGCCCCAATAGAAACGTCGAAATTTCCACCCTCCCCTTTTTTTTATCCATGTACTATCTTCATAGTATAGCAATGTTTTATGACAATGCTTAATTATCCCGACCTTATCTAAAGGTATAACCATATATTCTTTAGCCAAATCTAACGCTCTATCCAATGTCCTTTCTGTTATCGAAGAATAAAAATCCTTTATATCATATTTAATAAAGGAGCACCTATCATTCTTCTCGTACTCTTCAAACCACTTAATGCAGTCTTTAGTGCTCCTCCACTGGTTGATGTTTAATGCCAGCCTAAGTGAATCATATTTCTTGGACGATTATTTTACTAATCCTACCTATTTGTGTCTTTGCCGGGTTAATGAGCCTACATTCCGGATTAGTCTTGAAATCACTTTTGTGGTCTTTTATAGTAATGAAACAATTCTTGGTATTGTATTTTTCCACTCTATCAACAATACCTAGTCTATGCACCAACATTTTTGCCTCGTTATTTAACTCTTTTTTGAGATCAGGTGGTGCTTTCTTATAATTCTTAACCACCTCCTTAGATATCATTTGCTTATATTTTCCCTTTTCTATTTCATACAAATTGCCCGACTTATCTGACTTTACAAATATGTTTTCGGACTCCTTAAATCTCCTCATATCCTCATACATTTTTGGCTGAATATTATTGCGCATTTTCCTAAATTTTATCTCCTTAACCATTCCTATCATTTCAGCCTCAAGTTTATCCATCTCTTTGATATGGGGGAGTGTTTTGTAGTTTTAAACTCATATTTTCCCTTCCCTCCTTTTCCGTACAGTTAATTGTATTGAGAAAAAAATATGCTTTCCACCTCATATTCTTTATAAAGGATTCTATCCTCCTCAACAGAACTAACTTATACTGATGCCTATCAGGTATTGGTATGTTCTTGTATGAATAACTTATGTTCGCTCTCTCCATAGTAACAAGAGCAAAGAAAGTGCCCAATGGAAAGTGCTCAATATATATATATATATATAAGTATATTTTGGCTTTCACATATTTTTTAAATATTTTATATTATATGGAGCATACGTGGACCACACACACACACATAAAGACATATATACATACACACACACACACACACACACACACACATATATATATATATAAAATCCTTTATAAAGGTATTTTATACGATATCATATATCATACTATATATATATATATGTGTGTGTGTGTGTGTGTGTGTGTGTGTGTGTGTGTGTGTGTGTGTGTGTGTGTGATTGAAAAATAAAGACATTTTGTCTATGTAATTTTATTAAGATCCTTTCAAGTTTTTTGATAAGAGTTGCCCAGTCGACTAGGGCAGTAGAATACACCGACTGCACCTCTGCAGTGGTGTAAGGTCCCCACCTCACGAGAGTCCTGGATATGACACTAAAAAATCTGATGTTAAGGTTTCAGTGATGCTGGGGCTTTGGGGAATGCGGAGCACCCCTTTATTGCCATTGCTCCCATGTCCACTCCGGCTCGGCGTGGCAGTACCTGATAGGACCCTATCTATGGGTTAAATTGAACTAACGGCATACATATGCTAAACTGTATTGTTTAACTAAATTGAATTGCTTGAAATAGAAATTTTTTTGACAACCGCGTGCTTATGCTAAACTGAATTATTTGAAATGCAACTTTAAAAAAAAATTCAAACTGTACTTACACTAAACTGATTTGTTTAATATAGAACTGTTTTGACATTTAACTGTGTAAACAAAATCTGTACTTATACTAAACTGAATTAGCTGAATTAGAACTGTTTGAATGAACTGAATAGTTTGAAATAGAAATGTTTTTGACAATTAAACGCTGTACTTAGCTAAACTGAATTGTTTGAAATAGAACTGATTATGTGTATAACAATGGATTTGGCGTTAAATAACCTACAAAGGTTGATATGCCATAAAACCCAAACAACCAAACAACCAAATAACCTGATAAGTGTCTTTGTTTCAAGTTGGAATTGCTAAATGAATTTCCCTAAATTTTCCCGGGCACTTTCGGACCTTTCATAGGCACTGTTCATGGGTTGCTTGCATGTATAAAGAGTGTTTTTAAAGAGTTTTCGAAAGGATTTTTTAGGTTTTTTATCACATTACAAAATTTCGTAAACGCAGAATTGGATAAAACTGACATGCTGATGAATTAAAAAAAAAAAAACAGAACGCTATCAACAAAAATAGAATATTATCAAGAAATATGGAACATTTAAAAAAAACAAAAAAACACTGAAGGCATTTTAAAGCATTGTCGCTCTTTTCAAAATTATTTCTATTAAATTTAGGTAAATTAATCTACCAATTCCAATTTGAAACTAAGACACTTATCAGGAGACTTGAAAGATCTTTAAAAAATTATATTGACAAAATGTGTCTTTATTATTTCATCAAACATGCTTAAAGGAAAGACTGCTGCCTAACTACACACACACACACACACACACACACATATATATATATATATATATATATATATGTGAATAGAAGTTGGTGACCGTAGTCGAGAGCGACCCAAAGACTCCATTTTCAATTCCAGGTGGGAAAGCGCTACTCCTTTTCCCGAACTGCTTCACTTTACCCTTGATATATATATATATATATATATATATATGATTGCATGTTTGTGAGTATGTGTGTGACCATATATATATATATATATATATATATATATATATATATATATATATATACGAGGATAGACAGAAAAGTTCATAGACTGAAAAGTCCATATTATGACCATATATTTACTGTTCGTTATGTTTTTTACCAATTATATTCAAACACAACAATAACGGTGTAAAAAGTTTGAGGAGCTCAAGAAAGTTTTCTTTGTAAAATAAAACTCAATCAGTCACATTCTTTGAGAGTATCTTGTCGAGCCAACAAACCTTTCAGCCCCACCTCTCTCTCTCTTTCTGTCTCTCTCTCCGCCTGTCTGTCTGTCTCTGTCTCTCTCTCTCGGTCTATATATATATGTATATAAATGGTTCACAATTTTTATGCTTGGGATACATTTTAAAATGAAGAAACAAAATTTTTAAAAAAGACACACATAAATAGATCTGGGAATGCTGCCCTTTGACAATGGTGTATTTTTATCGGAATCTGTCGATTAGTCAGTATCAATAATTGACTCTTATTCGTTTAGATTTCTAATTAAAAATCTAAATGTAAAAAATGATCGCTTTATTATATAATTTTCTCAGCTGTACACGCGATCTCATTTAATTTTAAAGGTTCACACTCTATACTTTTTAATCAGACTTTACGTGTAAATAGATAATTCCTTAAAAACCAGTTCAGTTTTACGGGTTGAAAATAATACCACCTTGTTGAAGTTTCAGCACGTTTGAATAATTATGATAAAAACCTTTTTTGGAAAACTGACATGTTTTACTAACCTGTTGCAATCGCATCTTATCGTATTTATCCTAGGACTGAAGGATTTTTCACTTCAACAGATGCGAATGCATTAAAAAGAGCATGAACTCGTACAGATGTAAGAACATATATTAACCATATTTACCCAACCCCTCCGCTCGGGCAGGATATGACACAAGGTCAATATTTTTAAACCGGGTTTTAACAGGTCTGAATTCAGAGTTTTCCTTCTCCTAGACTAGTTGCCTTACCAAGACTGAAGAACCAAGTCTGTCCTACTATTTACCCATAGCTGGAGGGAGAATAATTTGATTCATACCTTTCCCAAGGCTATTAGTGCTATGTGAAATGTAATCAGTCTCGTCCAGGATTTGAACTTGAGTCGACGCATCCATTTCCTACGACGATAACCATTACACCACAGGCACCTCCTATACACCACGGGAACCTCCATTTTTTTTCCAACCCTTCGTTCGGGCAGGATATGACACAAGGTCAATTTTTTAAGCGGAGTTTAACAGGTTTGAATTCAGAGTTTTCCTTCTCCTAGACTAGTTGCCTCACCAAGGCTGAAGAACCCAGTCTGTCCGACTGTTTTACCCATAGATGGAAGGAGAATAATTGGATTCATATTTTTCCCAATGGTATTAGTGCTATGTGAACCCCCAAAAGAACATATATTAACACACAGAAAGATTATTTGCCCTGCCGCTTTCCGTTATTCTTTATTCAAATTAGCGTCTGATTGATATTGGCAGATGTAAGAAGCAGATGGATCTCTTTCATTGGCACCGGTTTAAATTGTTTAGTTTTCAATTAAAAATTATTTATTAAGTGTGAAAGGAAAAAATATCCATTAGAAAATAGTTTTAATCAAACATAAATAAAATTGTTTCGGAAAAGTCATTTTCACAACATTCGATACGTTGTGTTGTTTTCCTTTATTTCATTATATATATATTTTTTATTTTACTTTTTTATATTATCATTATTTATTTATTCGTCTTATTTATAAAGCTACAACCGTTAGACTAAACTGGTCAGTGATTTGACAAATCTTAAAAAAAATATATATATAAAATATAGACTGAATTTTGGTCTTACTGGTACAACACTGTTTCAACTACATAGATTTTAAAATACCCACGAGATCTTTACGAGTACTCTGCTACGTATATTAAGAATGTACTTATTTTAGAACCTTCGTAATTGATGCATTGATTTCTTCTATCGATTACACTAAGTTCTAAGATTGATAGGTAGATAGATAGATAGACAGAAACCACCTGTGATAGTTTGATATGAACTTACTGGGATATACTGATATGAATTAAGTGAGAGAAATACTACTACTTGAAATAGAGGAGTCTTTTTCTACTCATCCAATATATATATATATATATATATATATATATATATATATATAAAGTAAAGTAAATTTGGCGAACGCATTTGAGGGTGACCAGGAGACTCCCTTTTCAATAACTACAACACCGAGGTGTAGGGGAAGGTGTTACTCTTTCCCAGGATTGCTCTACTTTACCCTTGATACGGACCTTATATTGCTGAGTGTTAAGCAAGGAGGTATCAAGTATCATTTTAAAGTCTTTGGTATGACGCGACCTGGGATTGAACCCAGGTCTCCTGGACCATTAGCAAACACTCTACCCACTTGGCCCATGAGCCTCAGATTTCTTTTGATAATATCCTTATGCTTGAATTTTTGCCTACTTTTATACGTGATCTTTCTTTAATTTGAGAGTACAAGATCTGTTTTGGCAGTTTGCTCTCATCATGTCTTTTAAAGTGTCCACCCACTTTTGGGTTGCATTGGGAGGGTATATCGTACTTTCCGAAGAATTTAGATTTTTTCCTGGAAGAATCTATTTTGAATATACTGCCACCACTTGACATTTAGTATTTTGCACAAATGATGCAATATGTTTAGACGTGAAGTCTTGGGTATCGGTTTTGCATAAATTTCGAGTTTCTGTGCTGTTCATGTGGTTTGAGAGAACAAAGGCCTGGTATGCTGTACATTTAAATTTTATGGAGAAGTCTTTGTTAAACCAGAATCCCTTTGTCAGCCCACCAAAGGCCTTGGAAGCATTTGACGTTAATGTATTTAGTTCTGCATCTAGTTAGTTGTTGTTAGCGACAATGGAGCCTGAATGTTTCAATTTGTTTACTTGGGTTAGTACCTGGCCCTCAATTTGAATGTCTTGCCTAACATAAAAAAAAATTGCGGTGGTTGTTGGTACATAACCTCAATTTTCCTAATATTAATTTTCGACCCTATATGTCTTTGCATATTTCGAGAAACAGATGATTATTTCCAGTGCATATTGGTTGTTGTGTGCTACGAAGGCAATATCGTCAGTAAACATAAGCTTGCTAACCAGAATATTTCTGATCTTTCTTGTTGGTCTAAATTGTCTGAAACTGTATCTATAGTCTTTGATTGAAATCAGTGAATATATCAGGCAAGACCATAGAGAGATAATCAAGAACAGAGTTGTGGTAAAAAACACAACTCAATCTTGCTCCGCTCCCAACTTGAAATAGATCCAAGATTTCATGCAAGAAGAATGGTTCCCTTATTCATGTATGCAAGGCAGATACGAGCTTGACGAAATGGACGGGGCAGTTTAGTTTCGGTTGAATGTTCCATAGAGTTTCCTTGTTCAAAGTATTGAAATCTTTAGTGAAGTCGACAAAAATCATGTAGATGAGCAAATTCTGTTCAAACTATTTATCATGTATTTTTCTCACAAGGATATGATCATGCTTGTGGTTCATCAGTTTTTGTTGAACACAGTTTGTTCCTCAAATTGAAATTCCGCCATAAGGGTCGATAGTCTATTGAGCAGTATGTTGGTGAACACTTTCCCAGATATGGAAGGAAAAGAGACACCGCTCTAATTGCTACAATCTCGATTGTCTTTCTTCTTCAAGATGGTGATTAGTTGTCCATCCTTTCAGGCTGCAGGGACATCCATGTTTTAACAAGCGTCTCATAAGATGATGTTGAAAACCTCAACAAGCCACCTACCTTCTTTTTTTTGAAAACTTCTGGATGCAGTCCATCTGCACAATGAGCATAGAAATAATTTTACTCACTTTTTCTAGGTCTGGGCATCAAGTGTTGGGTTAATCTTTGTTCAATGTTGTCAACCGCATGTTGTCCCACTGATGAAGATTCACTACACTAAGCAGTTTAGTAAAATGGGCCCTTCACCTGACAAGAGGCTCGAGTATTTCAATGATTATTGTTTTGTTTTTAAGGACTAGCAATTGTTATGGGTGATGTGTTATAAGTCACCTGGGATACTTTCATAAGAACTGATTCGTATAGAAAGGTATGAACCAACTGATAGAAATATATGAATAAAATGAATTGCGCTAACAAAAGGTGAAGATAAAGTCCATATTTTCTTTATTAATAAATAAAGAAAATTTGTTTGCGAAATATGCTAAAAATATATAGAAGCGGAAATATAATTTTCTTAAATTCTAAGATTTGAAATTTAGAATTCAAAATTTAATTGAGGACATATGTATATCTGAGCCACTAATATAATATATTATCATCATCTTTATCATCATCAGTACGGATTCCATTCATTCTCTCTCTCTTGCCATCTGTTCAAATCGGCCACCTATCTTGGAAGGTCATCTAGACGACATTCGGGGTCCGCCTTCGGATAGTTAATGCAACTTTTTGCTCCTCAGTCCGTTCTAGTTTGTCCATGTGTTGTATCCCATAAAAAAACGTTGCTTTTGCGTCCGTCCTTCTTATCTAGCTGTGTTCAACATGTTCACTTCATTTTACTTGAAGTGTTTGTGAGATCGGAGATAAGCGGCCGTTCAGCTGTTGATTTGAAGAATGCTGTTTTCACGCCCAATCTATTCAGTGCCAGTTTGAAAACTATCATGTTTGTGTTTACCTTTACTCTTCCGCACGACCAGATGTTCAATTTTTAAGCCGAGTTTTACATTTTTGAATTCAGAGTTTTCCTTCTTCAAGATCACTTGGCGTACCAATGCTAAAATATCTAGTCTGTACTACTATTTACTCGTAGCTAGAGAGACAATAGTTGGATGTGCACCTTTCACAATGGTATTAACGTTATGCGAAATGCAAATAGACACGTTCAAGATTTCAACTCGGGTCACCGTGATCATTTCCTTGGCCGATAACCATTCAATTAAGAGCGCCTCCATAATTTTTTGAAAGATATTATGTAACTAGTTTTAATATTTTGTGAACGAAATATTTTGGCAAAATTCTGAATTGTATGTGTGCAGTACTCTCTTTAGTCACAAGATTAATAACAGTGCAATATGTCTTGTTACCAAAATTGAAAATTCACTTCACCGGTAAGCTTTTCAATTGTGGGCAACTTTTAAAGAAATATGATTGTGCATTTTAATACCAGAACAGAAAAGAAATTGTAGGGATGCTTTGACTAATAGAGAACTCACTGGAATAATCCTTTTCAATACCAATCGGATTATTTTGAAGAAAATTAACGTTTCATTCATTGTTCGCTTCTGTTTTGATCGATGCAGCTTTAGTCTCGATATTTTTTACGGTGCATGTATATTGCACAGTATTTTATTTTTCATTATCATCATCATCATCATATCGCGCTGGTAGCACGGATATCCCTGACCCTCTCTCGCCACTCCTCCCTATCGTTCATCGCCCTAGGTAGGTCTTCAGGACAACATCCTGTATCCTCACATAGCTGCTGAATGTACGTTCGAGCTGGTCGTCCTGCTTTTGCGCGGCCATGTGTGGGGATCCATAAGAGTACATCTCTTATGAGTTCAGCTCTGCTTCTCCAGCAGTGTCCTGCATGTCTGGTTCGTCTAAATTGAATAGTTTTCGTGATAGGGGGGAGGTGGCCGTACAGTTGGTGTCTTGTGGGGTGTTGCTGCCAGGACTTGTTCAGGATTGCACGCAGCATTCTTGTGTAATTGCCATCTAGCTTCTTCTCCAGCCGTTTTGTTAGCGTCCATGTAGTGCATCCATATAGTAGTATCGATGTGACCGCTGCCTGGAAGAAACTGCGTTTCATTTTATCGGTTAGGTCTGATTTCCATATAATCGATAGCCTATTGATAGCTGTCCATGCTTTCGTTAACCTCGTTTCGATGTCCTTTTCGGTTGATTCGACGCTGCTTCCTAGGTACGTGAATTTGTCTACTAGTTTAAGTGGGGTTCCTTCTAGAGTGAAGATGTCCCCCGTTTGGTTATAGCACATATATTCCGTTTTGTGTGCATTAACATAGAGGCCTATGCTTGCTGCTGCTCGTTCCAAACTATGCAGAAGAGTTTCGGCTTGGTCAGGTGTATTTGCCAGTATCGCTATGTCATCGGCGTAGTCGGCGTCGGTAATTGTTGTTGCGGGGTATCTTCTGCTTCTTTTCTTCGTCAGTTCGAAGCCATTCTTTTTGATTTTGTCAATCGATGTTTTAAGTACGTAGTCTAGACAAATGATAAAGAGGTACGGGGCCAGCGTGTCCCCTTGTAGTACTCCTGCTACAATGTCAAAGTATTCTGTGTCTCCATCCGGTGATCGTACTTTTACTTTAGTGTTTCTATAGATATGCCTTACGCTAGTAGGATTTGTTCCATCTTTGCTCTGTGAATGGAGTCGAAAGCCTTGGTAAAGTCGACAAATATTAATGTCGCTTGTAGGTTCTTTGCCCGTACACCTTCAAGGATTCTGCGGATGGTTAATATTTGTGAGGTCGTGGATCTATTTCTTCGGAAGCCAACGGGTTTCTGGCTTACATTCAGATTTAATAAAATATCGGTATTAACGGTTATATCTTCTTCATCTCGGCAAGATGAAAAATAAATAAAATGAAAGAAGAAAACTTAAAAGATTATTGAATATTGAAAAGAAAAGAAATGAAGATAAGAGAATAAACTATTTCAGTTGAAATTTTTTAACAAGACGATGAAAACGAATAAAAAGAAAAGAAGGAAAAAATAATCAAATAAAAATTAATAATAAAAATAGAAAAGAATAAGAAATGAAAGAGAAAGAAAGAAAGAAAGAAAACTTAAGAATAAATGTAGAAAATAGAAAATATGAATAACAAAATAAATAAATAAATAAATAAATAAAGAAAGAAAGAAAGAAAGAATGAAAGAAAAATTAAGAATGGTTGTAGAAAATTTAAAAAAAATGAATAATAATAGAAATAAATAAATCAATCAATAAATAATTAAATAAATAAGTAAATAAAGAAAGAAAGAAAGAAAAAAAGAAAGAAGAGGAAAGCAAACGTAAAAATGAAACTCATGTATGGAACATTAGAAAGAAAGAAAGAAATTGATACAAGAATAAATAAGTTGTAATGAAAACGGGATGATTAATTTGAATGAATAAAAAAAAGAAAGACAAAAAAGAAAAGAAATTAACAAACTAAAAAAGAAAAGAAAAACAAAAGTAGAAAATCCAGAAAGAAAGAAATTACGAAAAAAAATGAGTAAAAAAAGAAAGAAAGAAAAAAGAAGAAACTACGACTAAAGTAAAGAAAAAGGGAGGAAAAGGGGAAGAAAAGTAAACATTTACAATTTTACTGAGACCTAATGTCATTATACGATGACGTTATAAAACATCAAGTCTTTAACTTTCTTATCCTTATTAACTTTTTTTTTGACATTTCTAATATATTTTCATATAAACTAAGGCCTATCAACACGGTTCAAGCCTCAGTGGGAAATTTCAAAGTATCTACAAATAAGATTTGCAAGAAATGGTTGAAAAAGAAAAGAAAAAAAAAAAAAAACGAGACGCAAATTGCATGAGAAACAACGAAAAACTGAAAATCTAGCGCAATAGCGCCATCTTTAAAAATGTTTAATAGAATTTGCAAATATTTGAAGAGTTAACCATTGACTTAATCGAAATAATGTGAGATTTTGTTGTTTCTTTTTGTTTTATATTCAAACAACTTCCAATTCTTTTTATCAGCTTTATGTCGTCTTTTTGTTCTTCACTATTTCTTTTCCCACCTTCTTTTTTCTATAATGAATCTTCTTCTTCTTCTTCTTCTTCTTCTTCTTCTTCTTCTTCTTCTTCTTCTTCTTCTTCTTCTTCTTCTTCTTCTTCTTCTTCTTCTTCTTCTTCTATGCATTTTCCTTTTCATCTTTTCATTCATATATTGTCTTTTCATATTTTCTTCAAACTATCTGAAGAACGTATTCGGCTTTACATTCCTTCTCTCTAATTTTGTTTACTTAAACCTAAATATCACCATGTCCACTTGTAAGAAATGATTTCAGGAAAAAAGTTTTTCATTTTTCATTTATTCGCCATTTTCTTTTTCTTCTTCCCCTATTTAAACCATATTTTCTGCGATTGTTATTTTTTTCTTGAGTTTATTTTGTATTCGGAGGAGTAAAAAAAAGAAGATTATAAAAAAAAAAGAAGTCTTTCATTCAATTATTTTTTTATTTCATTTCATCTGTTTTTTCAACCTTTTTCCTTGTTTGTTGTTTTTTTTAACTTTCTTCTTTTTACTTCCTAGCCCGTAACCCCTTAATATCAACCAAGAAAACCATGACCAAATTATTTCTAAACCAACCCACAAACCTATGTGACACAATAATCTTGCCCGCTCATATATTAGCTTTTAGCTTGAATTAATGCGTTGGCCCGACTGATAGTTCGCTGATATTACAAATCGCGCGCGGAACTTCCGTTAGCTGTTTAGTCGACGAGCTGGTTGGTGTCAGGGTCGGATTTGTAATGGTGGCTTCAGGGAATGGCCGGGTGGCGACAGGGTGGGGAATTCGGAAGGGTTATGAGGGTGGGATGGAGGTCTGGGGCAAGCATCTGTTTATTTAGGTGTAGCTCATCTTCATCCATACCAACCTCCCATAAACTAGCCTTAAGTCTCTTATTTGTATTGATTGTTTATATTTTATTGCATTTTTTTCCCTTACAGTCCTTCTGCATTCTCCTTTTTTTCCGTCCGTTTACTGACTGCCCCAGGGTAAAAGACATATCCATCCACCATGGCCAATGCTGTATAAATGATTTTGTTGTTGTACTTGTTTAGTTGTGGTCGCCAGTGTTATTGTAGTTGTATTTGTTGCTCTCTCTCTCTCTCTCTCTCTCTAATATTGCCTAACTCGGTTTTCCTTTACATTTGTTTGCGTTGACATTCAGGGTTTGTTTTGTTTTTCGTTCTTTCTTTCTATCCTTCCTTTCTTCTAGCCTTCCCTTTTCCTTTCTTTAACAGTCAAGCATTTGTTTAACTTTTATTTACTAATTTGCTGTATTTTATAATACATCTTTAGTCGATTTTTCTTTCTATCTTTCATTCATTCATTCTTTCTTTTTTTCTTTGTCCTCTTCACCGTCTTTCTTTCTTTATTTACTGACTTCATCGTTTGCCTTTCTTTCTTCCTTCGTCCACTTCATTTTCTTTCTTTCTTTCTTTCTTTTTTTCTTCATCGTTTGTTTTTCTTTCATCCTTCACCCACTTCACTTTCTTTCTTTCTTTCTTTCTTTCTTTCTTTCTTTCTTTGCTGACTTTATCGTTTTCCTTTCTTTCTTCCTTCATCCACTTCATTTTCTTTCTTTCTTTCTTTCTTTCTTTCTTTCTTTCTTTCTTTCTTTCTTTCTTTCTACTTCAAGCAATTCACCATCTT
>OY757907.1:51414729-51589729 GCA_963585895.1 Sepioteuthis lessoniana
ATTGACGTGCAAAACCAAGTACAATGAACTTTGTCTCACACTCCCATATGTATATATATATATATATATATAGAGAGAGAGAGAGAGAGAGAGAGTGAATTATTCTATATGCTTTCTTCCTTAAGAAATGCTTTTTTATTTATTTCTTTTCTTTTTCTTTCATTTTCTACGTCTCTGTTTCCTTTACATCTACTTTCTTTTATTCCCTTTTTATTCCGTTTTTATGTATTTTCATTCTTTTCATTACTTTTTTCTGATCAACCATCCTTCCTTTTTGCTTGCCTCATTATTTCTCCTTTTTTTTTCTTTCTTTCTTTCTCTTTCTTTCTTTCCTTTTTCCGTTTACTTTTTTTTATCTCAACACTGTCACCTTTCGTCTTAGCTTCACTTTCCAATCAAATTTAAATTCTATTACTTACACCCTCCCATACATTTCTTTATTTAACTCTCGTTTTTTCCTTATTAACCTTCTTTACCATTTAGCCTTCTTCCCTGTTTTTACTTTTGTTTTATGCCCCTACGAATATTTATAAACCGAAAGTGAAGTTTGTTTTATATCTTCAAGTTCTGAAAATTTAGATTATCGTACTCCTGTGGACCCCCACTCATGGATGTGCAAGTGTGGGACGACCAGCACGAACTTACATACAGCAGCTATGTGAGGACACGGGTTGTAATCCTGAAGACCTGCCGGAGGCGATGAGTGATAGGGAGAAATGGCGAGAGACGGTCAGGGATATCCGCGCAGACGGCGCGACATGATGATGATGATGATGATGATGATGATCAGGTTGAAACTATCAGATTGTACCATTAGATTTTAGAGAGTATATGATAAATGAAAAAACTTCTGTCTGAAGTAATATTTAATCATTACTATTGTTTCAATTGTTTCCTAGGACCTAATTCCATCTGCCAACAAGATTTTAGAGACCAGGTTTATAAAATTTTGATGCAAAATATGAGGCTAGCCTGTGTTCAACCTCTTCTGTTGATGTCACCCGAAGACCATGCAAATGATTCTGTAATTCATTAAACAAGAAATAATCAGAAGGAGCAAGGTCAGGAGAGTAGGAAGGATAAGATAATTTTTCCAACTAAATTCCTTTAAGAAATCTTTTGTCAATTGAGCAGTGTGAGAACAGACAAATTGACGGAAAATGACTCCCTTTTTCTTGACTATGGAGCTTCGTCCTTTAAACTAAAATCTTATTTTTTAAAACGGGAAAACAGCCTTCTGTAATTTCATTCATTCACTGTATCATTTTCATAAATGATCTAAAAGGATTTTGATGCAGTACTTGCGTTGATACCTTTATGAAACATATTGAGTAAAACATGTCTAAAGTGTTATTTTCTTTTTTGATAAATAGAGGGTTGAAAACTGAAGAAGTTTACGAACGGCATTTTTTTTATGTGAAAGAAAAATATAGAAATTACTCATTCCTAAACGATATCAAGAGGCAAAACTTCCATAAATGTTGTTTAAAAAATTCAAGACAATCGAACATTTCATTCGTGTTACATACCCATAATATACGGATGTGTGAAATAGACATAGGGAATCTAAAAACATGAAACTTTACGAAATTGGTTCAGGTACGAAACATTTTATTACCTTTGAGTTAAAGGTTATTCGACATGAGGAGAGTGAGACACAATCTTTCTATGCTGACTGCTTTTACATCGTCTGCTCTCAACCAAACCAACGCGCAGCGCCCGTAGCGCACAAAGTCGTCTAGCCTCGCCCAGCTCTGAAAATCAACCTTTTTCTTCCGAGGCGGGAACTCAACTCTCCTTTTTTTCAAATCTCAGCCCACGCTTCCGGTGCGTGACGTCACCCACATCATCTGGTCAACCCCCATCTGGGATTTCTATTTTGACATCTCTGAATGACACATCTCCGCGCGCGTGTGAACACCTGCGTTAATGTTGCACCTAACTAACCCATGCAATAAACGAAAGGTTCTCATCCCAACCAAACCGAAAGGCAAGATATATAAAACGAAATCCCTCCGCCATTATATTATATATGTTCCAAACTAAGACAAGAGTCAACTGAAAAGTTCTAAGCTTGAGAAGTCCATATGATTATGTCATATCTATCGTTCATGACTTTGTTACGCTGCAACACCGAAGTTTTGGGACGGCAAGGGGTTCTTTGTTGAAAAATAAGCCTCATCTGGTCACATTCCATGAAAGTATCTTTATTAGCATATGAACTCTTCAACCGATATTTGTATTTTCATTGAATTCACACACCGTAAAGGACAGCAAATTTCCCTGAGAAACTTGTCCCTATTTAATAATTATTTTATGACTTGAACATAATCGTTATATTGGTTGTTTTACTATTTAGATATTTAACTCGTTTTAAAAGGTTCTTCAAGATTATTCCTAAGATTAGAATTATCACTTCCATTTTTCTTATTCCCGTGAAGACATTTCAAAGTGGAAGTGGATACGTCGATCAGAGTTCAAATCAAGGATGAGGCTGTTTGCATTTCACAATACGCTTGAAAAAATATATATCCAACTATTCTCGCTCCAGCTATGAGTAAATAGTGGTGCAGACTGGGCTCTTAAATTTTGGTATGACTGGCGATCTAGGAGAAAAAAAATCTCTGCATTGAAGCCTAGTTAACTCTGCAATAAAAAGACTTACATCATATCACTTTTGTTATATAACCTGACGAAGGAAGAGACTATAATACTTCCATTACAAAAATATTACTGTCTCAAAGGGCCAGAAGTTAACTATATATGCCAGCAAGACAGGGAGACGATGACATACTGAGGACTGCTATATTGCCCCTTAATTTATCAACTACGGTGTGTTTCCATACTCAAGGTTTCACTTAGCACTTCTTCTTCTCGGCTGGGTGAGGAACAACTCCCCTCTGGGCATGCGCCGGCCGTTCATTGTGCCTGTTGACTGCCCGACCGTGTATTTGAGACTGAGACTGAGACTGCCCTTTACTGCTGTAGATGTCAGCATATATAATTTTACACCAAATACGCGTTTCTGGTTCGTCCTTCTGGCTCTCAACCCACGCATCTGCATCTGCCTGTTTACACAGGTGCAGCCTGCTTGAGAAATCCCTGCCTGACGGCTCTGTCGAAGGTCAATATGCAACACATTCAATTCGTGCCGAGGGTTTGGAAAATACATACGTTCAACTTCTTTCGTTCATGAATAATTTTCCCCATGCCGCATTTGATGGTCATCGTCACAGAAAATAGAATGGGGAGGCCGAGTTCAAATTAGCATAAATGTCTACAGAAAAGACATAAAAAAATCTCTCTCCCCCTCTCTCTCTTCTTCCATATACGGGCAAAATGTCAAGACGAAGGAAATCTTTAGCGTCTAAGTAAATATTATTAACCAACCAGATGCCTCAAATTGGTTTATAAGGCCTTGAATATCTTTTCAGTCACCTCAGGAGATAAGGAGGAGCTTTTATGCCATCATATACGATAAGTTTTTATCTGATGTCGCTTGCTAGATACTGGCAACAAAACTATTTCAATGTCAAGAACCGTTTTCAGTGTTTTTGATTGAATTCTTTCTTTTTCCGTTTTCAGTTATGGATTAAATAGTATCACTGCTGATCTGATACAAATATGACTTTGCTATTAAATAACCCACATAGTGTGATATGCCATTAAATAAAGGAACTGAAGCCGAAAACAAAAGTTTTATTGTCTTTCTTTGTTTTTTTTACGTTCTTTTTCTTTCCTTGTATTTATTCATTTTTCTATTTTCATTCTGTTTTTTTCTTTTTTCGTTCATTTTTACTTTTTCGTTTGATCATTTTTACTTTTTCTTCTTACTTTATTTTTGGCGTTCTTTTTCTTTTTCCTTTTAGTTTTCTTTTTCCTTTTAGTTTTCTTTTTCTGTCCGTTTTTTTTCTCTTTCTGTCATTCTTTCTTACTTTTGTTTCGTATCTTTCTTTTTCAATCTTGTTGCAATTATTTCTATCGTTTTTTCTGTTTTTTTTTCTTTCTTTTGTCTTTCTTTTTTCTTTTCTTTTCATGTTTCTTTTTTCTTTCTGTTTACTTTTATCTTCTATTTGTTCTTTTTCAAATTTTTCCTTTTTTTCCATCTTTCATTTTTCATTGATTTTTCTCTCTTTTCTCTTCTATCTTTCTTTCTTGTGCTTTCCTTCTCTGTTCTTTTCCGTCATTCGTTCTCTCTTATTCTAATCTTTTTATTTTTTCGTACTTTTCTTTCTTTCGTTCTTTCTTTTTGTAAATTGCTTATTCGTCTTTTAGTTCACTTCCTCTTTTATTTTTCTCACTTTCTTTCTTGGTGCCCCTCTCACTACCGTCTCGTTTCCAGGAATATTGCAAAACGCCAGTTTTATATTCTATGTTATCTTTGCGAAGAATCGTTGAGAGTCTTGTCTGTAAACAGGGAACAAGGCTATTCCGAACTTCAAAGAGCGATCTAAAAGAAAGACAGAAAGATGAACCAATAAGATAAACACAATCCACCAGAGAGCAACACAGATGTCCGAGCATGCATATACACATGCGCACACACATGCGCACACCACATGACAAGCAGACGGACAATTCTTTTGTCACCCACCTCGTTTTGCGTCCAGGGACAATCACTGCAGTTGGCCAAGCTGAAGTGGAACGAAAGAAATCATTGAGATTGTTGAATGGGACAAGACAAGATGAAGTCCGGCTGAAGTGGAGATGGTGCATATTTTCCAACAGTGGCAAATGAGAAATACGAAGGATGGAAGGAAGGAAGGAAGGAAGGAGAGAAAGTAAAAGACGGAATGGTGTAGTAAAAAGAAAAAAGGAGGCGTGGATACTTGAGATATGGAACCGTTCAAGTTATTGTTATTAACGCTGGTGGCCATATTGTGTCCCGGATTTTGTGCCCGTCTATGCACTCTTCACCTTGCTATTTCTCTCTTCTTTACCAATGGCACTTTCTATCTATCGAGTCATTTTCCTTCTGTCATTATGTAGAGCTTGCTCTTTCTCTCTCTCTCCTTCACTCTCTTTAACTTACTCACTCACATACACAGACTCTGATTCTCTCCCTCACACACACACACACACACACATACACACACACAAAAACACTCTCTCTTCTCACACACACACACTCTCTCTCTCTGTCTCTCAACAACAATGAATATAGATACATGCGTCTATCTATGTTGGTATATCGATAAGTCCAACAACAATATCTTTAAGCATAATACCTCTCTTTGTCAATGATATAAATCTGAGATGAATATTTATCACACTGATTGATGATGATGATAAAGACAACATTCTACAGGAAAACTATTCGGACTATGGACTTACTGATCCGTTGTATTATCGATCTAACTAATTCAGTTCATATCATTCTATCTATCCATTCAATAGTCTGACGATGATTTTCAAATGATAATTAGATATATTGAATTATATATATATATATATATATATATATATATGTGTGTGTGTGTGTGTGTGTGCGTGTGTGTGTGTGTTGAACCTTTAAAAATTACTCATATCTTTTATAATAATATCCATTTTAGCTGACCCTATATTTTTAAAAATACTAGATCTGAATCTTCAGACACTGAAATAATCTAAAGATGTAGATCTAACATTTTAAAAAGTAGAAGTTCTGCCTAAATAATTTACTGCTGAGTGATTTTAAAAGGTTTATTCTTTTATATGGAACTATTTGCTGTTTTCTTTAATTTATTAGTATTTTACAGTGGGCCCTCTTTTCGATTTTTAATTACATGGATATTGTAGAAAGAAATTCTGAAAAAAAAATCGTCCCACCATCGGCTGTCTTGCCGTTGGATAATATATATATATATATATATATATATATATATACGAGGATCATTAAATAAGTTTCCAGACTTTTTTCGAATAGGCACTTTTATTGAGGGTACACACAATAAAATGTAGTCCCCTCCGAAGTACTCTCCTCCGGCTGTAATGCACTTGTTGTACCATTCCAACAACTTCTGGAGGGCCCCATGGAAGTCCTCTTGTGTGAGTCCTCTTAGTCACAGCATCTTTCATCTCCTCAGTTGCCTCATAACGACAGCTTCTGAGCTTAGGGAATTAGCAAAAGTCACAAAGATCAAGGTCTAGACTATAGGGATAGGGAGGAACTGTCGTGATGCCCATCTTGGTCAAATAGTCTGAGACAAGGATGGAGTTGTGGACTGGTGCATTGTCCCGCTGGAAATGCCACTGACCCGATTTGAAGAGTGCTGGCCTCTTCCGATGGAATCTCTTCCTGAACTCCCTAAAAAGCTCAACATAATAACCCTAACCGTAACCCTAACTCTGTGGCTAATTAACTCTGGTGTATTGACTGCCTTGCTCCTCCCACACCTCTCATCATCCCTCACTGACTCCCTGCCTTCCTTCCTTGAATCTCTTATGCCACTCAAAAACTGATGCTCGATTCATGCAAGATGCTCCAAAAGCAGCATTCCATACGTTTCTGTGGCATTTTTTCCAAGTTTAAAACATAATTTTATTGCATATCGTTCTTCTAAAGTGTCAGATTGCATTTTTGAAATTCCCCAGGTGTGACAATCAGACTCGAGTAGGGTGTATTCCAATTGCTTCTGTAGGTGTTCCTTTGAACCTGAAATCATAAATATTGGTCGGTCACCTCATAAGATGTATAGCAAAACATTCTGAATTTTCAAGAGTCTACGACATTTTCAAATGCCTGTGCAAAAAAAAAAAAGAAATCTGGAAACTTATTGAAAGCCCCTCGTATGATATTTTCGTATCACTTCGCAAGACGCCGGTGACTGTGTCCCAGAAATCAGTGTTATCGTCGGGTGAGCTAACCATTGCTTTCAAGTCTTTGAAGAGCATCATTATAGTGGTAAGTTTCTTTGGCGAGACAATATGCTGGAAGTATTTGTTTTATTTTTCCTTCCATGTTGGGTATCAAATTCCTTGGAGAAGTCTACGAATGAAAGTGTAGCCTCGAGATCTTTGCAGGAACTCCTTCGATGATTCGACGAATAGTCAGAATCTGAGAATCAGAAAATTCGTGCATAATTTTTGCCTCATAAATTCTCTTTCATGGGACCGGAGAGATGATTAACATTACGCCAGTAACGAGAAAGAGAAAACTGCAGCGTTGAAATAGCTCAAATAACAGTTAACAGAATTTTACGAAGTAGGGACACATGCTCTAATTGGGAGGCGGAACACTGCTATTGAGAGAAACAGTGACTATGTTGAGAAGTAGGGATGTGATCCTCTGAGAACAAGCTTCATTTTGATACATGTTTCTGTTATGGTAATAATTCCTTTCCTAAAGAAAAAGAGATTACCCCAGTATATATATATATATATATATATATATATATATATATATAAACTCGCGTGCACACACACACACACACACACACACACACACATATATATATATATATATATATATATATATATTCACATATCTATATGTAATTATGAAATGTTAAGCTAAATTTAGAGAATTTTCAACTGACTGACAAATCTGTTCTTCAGCCAAGTTATCTTGGATTTTCTATTTCTCATTGGTCATTTCATAAGTAACCGTCAGTGCCAGTCCATCAGGAAATAAAATCGCATCTCATATAAAATTATTATGCCGTCGAACACAGACTGGTAGGGCTAAGTGTGAATTGCGTAATGGTGTCAGACACCTCTTACCTACATAAATATGGATTTATAGATTACTTTCTTTCAAAGGGAGCAAGTGTTAAAGAAAAAGTGTGCGTGCGTGTGTGTAATTGTGTGAAAGAGAGAGAGAAAGAGAGAGGGGAGGGAGAGATGAGAGAGAGAGAGAGAGAGAGATGAGTTTGGCAATCAAAAGGGAGATGTAAAAGAAGAAAAAGATGATACTTTTCTGGACTTCAAAAGATTTCCCTAGAGATTTAAATCATTTCAGAAGGTATGCTAATGTTTGAAGAATTTGAACAGATTGAGCAGTCAGTCCGTACATCTAGTTACATCAGCATTTTCAATATATCATAGAATTTTCCCTGCATCACTTGGAATCAATCTGCGAGGAAATAAAATCTCATTTTCAATAATTTTCTTCCTTTGGAGGGTCAAAATTTGTGACATACCACTATTCAGATTCTTGAATGCAGCTTTATATATATATATATATATATACACGTGGCCTGTTCAAGAAATTCTAAGCCTCACTCAGAAAGTGTCTAAGAAATGAGACAATTTTTCACTATTTTTCAATAAAGTCTCCTTTAACATCTGTGCATTTTGTCCAACGATGCTCAAGTATTGCAGTCCCATCAGGGAAGAAGGTAGGATCCTGATCCTCTAAATATATATAACGTTGTCATTGTTTCCAAAATGATGACCACGCAGGTGGGTTTTGGGTTCGGGAAGAAATCGGATGGAGCTGACTGATAAGTGAGGGTAATGGGTTTGTAATTCTAAGCCACAGTTTACTAATTTAGCAACTATAACCTTATCAATCGGAACAGGTTCATTATTCTCCAGTAAGAGCCCACATGACCCCACTTATCCACTTCGTTTCAACTTGATTTCTTCCTTTAATAGTCTTAATTCTGATACATAGGATCGTTTATTAATATTTTTTCTTTTCCTAGTAGTCTATGGCGATTAGGTCTTTAAAATCCAAAAATGAATTAGAAGCCGTCATCTTGCAAACAAATGCTGTCTACTTGGTCTTATTCGGAGCAAGAGAACCATAATATTTTCACCTTTTTCTGAAATCCTTTTTATTCATGTTTGAACTGGTGAACCTAGATTTCATAATGGGTTTCTAATCCGCAGTAGAAATTTATAGGGTTAACTTAAAAGCGATTCAGAAGTGTTCTGGAAATATTAACTTTATTCTGCTTGTGTTCTAGTGTCAAAATTCTTGGGACCAAACTTGCAGATAGCTGGCTCCTCCTCAATGCACCTGTTAAAATACTGTGGACAGAACCAGAACAAATACCCATGGACTGAGTTATATGCTGGAGACTAAGATGTCTTTCATCCAAAACCATACAGTAAAAATCATCTGCTTCTAAATCAGTGGCTGAGATTTTAAACTGAAAGTCATATTTTACGTTGTCCATGCCCCAGTTGAATTTCACAGCGAAAATTGTATAGTTGTATAAGAAGGTAAGTCCTTTGTATGTATTTGTACCATGTCCTTATGGATTTCTTTGGGTTGGTTGTCTTAACATTATTTTTCAGGTTGCCCGGCCAGGGGGCTGTAAAATACACCGACTGGGTAAGACCCCCACTAACGATTCTCCTGATATGACACTAAAAAAATCTGATGGTGAGGTTCCAGTGATTCTGGAGCTTAGAGGAATGCGGAGCACCTCTTTATTGCCATCGCTCCCCGGTCACTGTGGCCCGGAGTGGTAGCACCTGATAAGGCCCTCTCTATGGATTAAATAGAAACAAACAGCGTATTTATGCTAAGCTGAATTGTTTGAAATAGAACTGTAAGACTAAACTGAATAGCTTGAAAAAGAAATGTTTTTGACAATTGAACGGTATAATTGTGTTAAACGGAAGTATTTTAAACAGAACTGTTTATTTGTATAAAAACTGTATTGTTTAAAATAGAACCGTTTTAACAATTAAACTGTGTAGCAATACTAAACTGAATTGTTTGAAATGGAACTGTTTTGACATCTAACAATGTGTAAAGAAAAACTCTGATGTGTTTTAATAAGAAGTGTTTGTCTAAACTGAATAGCTTGAAATAGAAATATTTTTGACAATTAAACTATGTACTCATGCTAAACTGGATTGTTTGAGATAGAACTGATTATTTGTGAAAAAATGGATTCGGCATTAAATAACCTACAAAGGTTGATATGCCATAAAATCCAACCAACCTATTAACCAACTTAAAAAAAAAAAAATTAACTGTTCGGGTCTCTGTTTTGTCAATTGTTATAATCGGCATTTACCTCTCACTTTTATATGGGCTTCATTTGAGCAAAAATTAAGACAGAAATCTGAATTAGTTTTTATTCTTTTATGAGAAGTAGTATTGTGTTGTCATAACAAAAATATTCAGCCATGGCTCCCCTTTCTGAGTGAGGCTTATAACTTTTTGAACAAAACTCATCTGTTATAAGCTCATCCAAAAAGCAGACATATATACAATAATTAAATCACAGGAGACAGTCGTTCAAAAGTTCCCACCATTACCTGTTGTATTCAGCCCTGCTATGTCGAGACCGGCCGGAGACATCATATATGATGTCTACCATATTTTCAAAGGTGATAACTTTCATTACCACTTAAATTCTAACTCAGAAATCCTGATTAATAACTATTTCAGTTTGAAAAATGTACAAGATGCATAAGATAATAAGCTTGTAAGATATAAGAGAGATGAAAACAACAAGCTGGAAACACGCAGTATGTTAGAATGCAATAAATGATTCTTAAAAAGATAAGACTTTTCGCTTTATATATATATATATATATATATATATATGTCTGTAAAAGTGATCAGGACAATTTCTGTAAATTCATCCACCAGTTCCAACCTGAAACCAATGTAATATTTTGACCTTCGCCCCGCCCCAAAAATGCTATTCCAAGGTGATACACCGGAAGGAAGTGACACATTCCAATGGCCAGTAATCGAAAGAGATCACGTGGGCGGATTAAGGCTTATGATATGTGACAAGGTGAAGGTCTCATTGTGCCATTACAGTCATGCACCGCAAGAGAGTAACATCTGAACTGCATGACAGTTATTTCCGCTTGATGACGATTAAACATCCGATTCAAAGATCCAGTAGGCGATCGTGTGGGCGTTGAGTTATTATTTAACTCAGTTGAGTTTGGGGTGCCAAAGCAGTTGCCAGTATAGTCCCAGAGGGTTAGAGACGAGATGTGGTAGGGAAGGCCACACCCGACCGAGGGGGACCTCGGAAACCCCCGATGCAGTTGCCAGCAGACTCCCAGAAGGTTAGAGACGAGATGTGGTAGGGAAGGCCACACCTTACCGAGGGGGACCTCGGAAACCCCCGATGCAGTTGCCAACAGACTCCCAGAGGGTTAGAGACGAGATGTGGTAGGGAAGGTCACACCCGACCGATGGGGGACCTCGGAAACCCCCGATGCAGTTGCCAGCAGACTTCCAGACAGTAGAGACCAGATGTGGTAGGGAAGGCCACACCCGACCGAGGGGGCCCTCGGAAAAGCCCCGATGGAATGGACCCCAATACCTCTGGTTGAGCATCTAAGAGAACAAGAAAGACACAACGTGACGGTCATAACAGTGGGGTCAAAATATGAAGTTTATGTTCGGTCTCCAGCATCCTCTCACATGCAAACCCTTAAACAACCCTTTCAAACCCTTGCAATAAAGCGAGAGGTGAATATAATTGTAAAGAAGTCTTCTTGTGTCTTCCTTCCTGCATCTTAATTCTTCTTGCGTCTTCCTTCCTTCATGCGTCTTAATTATGGTGTCGTTGTGATGCTGAATGAACGTGTAAATAACTATATAACACCAAGACACTTATCTATATACTTGAAAAGATCTTAATAAGATTATATAGACAAAGTTTGTCTTTATTATTTAATCAAACATGCTTAAATGAAAGACTGCTGTCCAACTGTACACACACAATTATATATATATATATATATATAGAGAGAGAGAGAGAGAGAGAAAGAGAAACAGAGAGAGACGGAGAGACAGAGACAGAGAGAAAGAAAGACAGACAGATAAAAAGAGAAGGAAAATTGGAATATTTCTTTCCTGTTATTTTCTGATTATTCTCAACAGATTTAGACCTTTGGTCTTCGTCAGGAAGAAATATATCGAGAACTATGTTTTTGTAAATGGGTTGATATGCAATAAAAGACGCAACAAAAATTGAGCGATGACGTAGCATATTTATTCTTTAAATGAAATTAGTTTTTCATATCCATGTTTCTACAACTGACCATTTTACGAATCTGTTACAATGTGTTCGGCTTTTGTTTGAGGATTATACCTGTTAAATGATATATTTTAATGCTTGTAGAATTTCATACGAAAAATACCATTCACTAAAAACCCACATTAACTATATCAGTCGTATTTGCTTATTCATTCAGCGGTGCTTCTTTTAAATAACAATAACCTCAGTTTGTTACACTCAGTGAAAAAGTTTCTTTTTAAGTAAATTTAAAGAGAAATCTATAAATATTGATTTGTGTTTGCTCTACGTTATCTAAAAAATTATAAGCAAATAATTAATAGTGTTAATTATTTACGAACATGTACACATTATTTTTTTTTTAAATCTTAGTCAGTGTTTATTGCCCATCCTTTATCTTATTAATATATCGTAATTTTATTTCTAGGCAGGTATTTCAAGAACAATATTTGGTATAAAGTTTTATACTTTCGAGGATCTGATCATATCTGATGTGAATTACTTTTCAATCTTAACATAGTCACGGACATCATCGTTCTTCTTTGCTTCTTTATCAGACAGAGTTGATCCAATGCGAACCTGGAGTGTTGTGTCTGAGAGAAAGCTGTCCATTAATTCGGCTAGTCTTCCTTCCTGTCCGAGATTAAGTAGATTTCGCACGATCACGTATTTCCTGTTAGTTTCATATGCTTTTTCTAGGTCAAATAATATACTTTTCCTTTTACTTTTAGCATATATGCGCCTTTTATAAAATATTTTTTATGAATCACGTGGTCCTTTGTGCTTCTGTTGTTTTGGAGACTACATGGTAAATCTGTAATCTTTCATTCATTAATCTTTCAGTCACCATTATTTTCATTGTTTTACATAGACATCTTGAGATAGCGATTGGTCTACAGTTTCCAGTGTCTGAATTGTACCTTTCCTTGTTTTGGAATTGGTATAACAATCGTTTGTCTCCATAATTGTGCTAATTTCCCGTTAATCCATGCATCTTTATACATATTTAGGACTTTTAATGATGTGTTGGGGTGATGTTTTTAGAATTCATAACGAATTCCGTTTAGTTCTGTGGTTGTATTTTGAGAGTTTTTAATGGCACCATCAAATTCAGAGAGAGAGAGAGAGAGAGAGAGAGAGAGAGAGAGAGTGAGAGAGATGGCCTCCACACCTTCTTGAACAACTTTAAGCTTGGGAAAAAGAAAAATTTCACTCAGGGAAAATCAGATGAATTGGGAGGTTATTCCTGCGTGAAAATATTCCTCTCAGCCAGGAACTGCCGGACGCTCAAGGCGTTGAGAGCAGGTGTTTTGTAAATCAGATACGATTGGTCCTACTACAACTCTCGTCACTTCTCACGCACTGAGAGAAGTAGACGCTGCAGAATCTTCTTGTAGATATGCTGATTGATCGTCTGGTCCTGAGGCAAGATCTTGCAGTTGATAATGCCTCTTACGTCGAAGAACTTGATCAGTAAGATACTGACTTTGGACGGACTGTCTTGCTATCTTCGACCTCGGACTACTCTGGGGTTTGATTTCTGGGTTGTAATAAAAAATTCATCCATCACAAATGATGATTATACGATGAATGTTTGGTTCAGTTTAAAGACGCTTGATGAAGTCCAGACACATCTGCATGCAGTGCTCATTCTGATCATCATTCACAGCCTTGGCCCCATTTTTGCAGACTTTCCCCATCCTGAAGTCTACGATGATAATCGTACAAACATTGTTATTTTTTAAAGTCTAGCGGACTTGCGATCATTCGAACTGTCAACCGACTATCATCACACACTACCTGTCTTACACGCTTGATATTGAACTCAGTTCAGTTTGTTGAAAGCCTTCCGCCCCTGGAGTCATCTGTCACCTCTTATGCCACTCAAATGGTTACTGTTCTGTCGACTGGGACTATAGAATACGCCGACTGCACCTTTGCAGAGGGGTAAGACCACCCCACTAGTGAGGCTACCTGTTGGCCGTGGGCGGCGACGCGTAAGGCGCTTGGACGTTGTGGAGCAGTCATTGATCTGGTGAGTGAGTGGTCAACGACTTGCAACATACCACTTTGGCCCTTACTTGGTCTTAAAGTAATCGGGATGGCCCGATCCGATCAATCGGCTGGTCATGTCAAGCTCTAGCACCGATATGCTTTATTCCGACCGAACTTTTAAATCTTTAGTTGCCGCTAGTTCCCAACTCTCATCTTTTAGGTGCCAGAAGGCGGTGGCTGAGGGTTAATTACGTTTAGAGAATAGAAATTTGATCAGTGCAAGGAACCTGAAATTGACAACGGCTCAAAAACTCCCCCTCAGCCTGAGTGTACTGATCGTGTATCCCCGCCTCAAGCAAGGCGAATGGGTTACCTCCTTGGTACATTCCCAACACAGGTTGGACTCCATGGTGAGTAATAGAGCACAGGGCCAGCTAAAAATATTCAGCAAGTATGACGTCAGAAAAAACTGAACGAAACCTGTCAGAATCAGACTCAGAGAATGAGGCAGCAGACTTCCCCATTTTCATTGTTATTGAATCTTTGGAGGAGGTCTACCTGGCCAAATTCTAATTTTCCCCATGGAAATGTTATTTCTTCAAGGGCTACTCCAAGAACTGTTTAGAAAATCAGGAATGGAAATTTACTTATGTAGGTGGACAGCCGTAGGCAGGAAGAAAGCATATTAAAATGGAACCCTTTCATATGACGAAATGCAGAGCCTACCCGCATGAAAAACTCAACACTTTCAGAGGAGTTATCAAGAGCAGGGAGTTGGCAGTGGATACAGAAAAAAAGATAACATCAGCCCAGGGAAAATTGGGCGTTACAAACATAAAAAGAATATCAATTAGTAAAGGCGAAGAATGAATGCAAACGAACACTTACATCCTGATATTTAATTAACCCCATACTCCTAATGAGCTAAAGATCAGCTATTGTCTTGAGAGAGTTGAGCAGTACATCCCAGCGCATCTGTGATACTTCAAATGCCAAAAATATGGACACCACAGGGAAGCCTGTAGAGGACGAAAGATATGTGCCAAATGCAGTGAAATTGACCCAGACCACTTGAAGGAAGATTGTCTGAAGCGAATTTGATGTGCAAACTGCGTACAAGATCACCTGGTTTAAGAAAAGTCTTGCAATACTTACAAAAAAGAAATACTTGAGGTGAAACACAGGAGGAATGTGTCCTTCCTGGAAGCAGGGAAAAAATGTTGTGGCCTACATGGGAGAAAACCGTTACGCCTCTGTTGCATGGAGGGCGGATACAACCACTCAAGACAAATATAGAAACCTCATGCAGAAATTGATCCAGTTGAAAGCAAATGATTGGCCTGAGTTTCAGAAGTACCTGAAAAACTACACGGCTTAATTGTACCAAGCACCAGTTCAGCAACAGTCTGAGAATGAGGAGAGATACAATGTTATAATCCAAACACACGTAGAATCTACCACTCCAACACGAACTACTCCTAAAAGTGTAAAATCTCCAATATCCGTTACGTAAGTCAGTAATCCGCTTACCAAAAAATATTAAAGACAGACTAAAAAAAATTGTTTCCCATAAAACCTGAACAACTTAAGCAAAAATATGAAGCTTCCATTAGCCAGGCTGGGAAAATTCAGATGAACACCAAAGTGAAGAAAGAAAGACCGGTAAGCTCATTCAAAATGCCCTCAAAAACATAGGCACCTATAAGAATCAATAAACAGTGCAATGCTCAGGGATCGACAAAACCCCTAAAAAAACCTAAAGTATAGAAAGTATGGATAGTGACACAAACCGCATGGTTGCCAGCCTTAATCTTGAAGAAGTATAAAATAACTACAATACTTGACACAATTTAACTGTAGACAAACTTATAAACCCACTCACCTTTTTAAATGTTAATTTCTTACATATACATATGTAATTAAATGTGTGCAAACAAATGACTGATATTAATTGTTACTGCTACTGTGCGCAAACCAATGAGGAAAAGTGAATAGAATTATTCGTACTATATAGAAATTCTTGAAATCACTTTACTATGAAGTAAAATGAACTCAGTTTTGATCAAAACTGTTATTAGAAAAATGTACACTCACCATGTGTTTTTAATATATAAGTCTAAACAGGATTTGGCATTGAACAATTTGCAATGCATGATATGATATAACACCAAACCAACTTACGAAGAACTGTTTTTGACATTTTAACTGCCTACTTATGTTGACCTAAACTGTTTGAAATAGAACTGTTTTTACATTTAACTGAATGTAAACAAAAATTATACTGATGCTAAACTGTACTTGAGAAATAGAATTGTTTATATGTATTATGTGGATTTCGCATTAAATAACCTAAAATCGTTGATATGCTATAAAACCAAACGAAACATAACCAAAATACTTACTCACAATATGGTGTTAAATCCATACATGTTCTGAAGAATTTCGAGTGCTTGTGACGGTTTTTTTTCTCAACTGCGCCAATAATTTCAGGTTTATTCGTTGCTCTTCGTTCATCATTCGTTACTCAGGGCTCATATGTCTTGAAAAAGAGTCGATGTAAACAAAAGTATGGGAAAAAATGTGATATTTGCATTTTAGTTATATATTCCAAAGATATCCTGTTAAATGATTACATAATCCACTGATCCCTCTTTCGCTCAAGGCTTACACAGCACACCCAGTCCCGTTAGTTTTTAGACAAATTTTGTATCAATCATGAAAAAAGAAACACATAGTCACACAGATAACAGTAAATTGACATGTAAGGCATAATAAAAAAAAAAAAGAGATCAGCATGGTTAGGAAGGAGATAAGTGTCAGTAGCTATTAGTAAGTACATAAGACACCAGAAATTGAACTAATTAAGGAAGAAATAATTCCTGAGTCAGTTTCCTGTGTAAGGTGAGAAACTTAAATAATTGTAAACTAAGAATATCTAAGTCATCATCATCATGATGGCGTGCCGGCAGCACTGGTCTCCCTGGCCCTTTCCTGCCACCTTTTTCTACTATCCATTGCTCCCGGTAGGTCTTCAGGGCTACATCCTCAGTCGGTAAAGAGCTGTTATATATAGGTTCTAGTTGGTTGTCCTGCCCTTGCTCGTCCATGTGAAGGGGTCAACAGGAGTATGTCACTGATGAGTTCGTCCCTATCTCCAGGACTTGTTTAATATTGTTCGCAGCATTCGTGTGTAATTGCCAAATGCATTTAACTTATCGGTTACGTCTAACTTCCATATGACCGATATTGTATCGATACCTGTCCATGCCTTTGCGAGTCGAGTGTTGATGTTTGTCTCGTTTGATGAGACACTGCTTTCTAAGTAGGTGAAGTTGTCCTTTAGTTTCAGAGAACTACGGTTTAGTGTGGAGATATTACCTCTTACTACAGTAAATTAGTGAAATTCCCAAATTGAATTAGACTACATAAATTAGGAAACTGGTTTACGATACCCATTTTTCTTGTCCTCAAGTTACGTTAGGTACCTAAAAATAATCTTAATTATAATCTTTTGGTACGTAAGTGTATTTTTGATTCTTAATATTGGACAGTCAAAGTTTTAGAAAACTTCCCTAGAGTAGGTGATGTCTATTGATCCGCTTTATCTATCTATTTATCGTTCCCTACCTTTTTTACTTTCCCCTTTTTCATTTTTTCTCTTATTTTCTTAACTTTCATTCTGTCCTCTTATTTTCTTGTTTACCTTTTTTCCCTCATTTCTTTTAGTTTCCTTTTGTATCCGACGTTCTTCCTTCTTTCCACTTATTTCTTTATTATAGGACTTTTTTCTCGCTTTCTTTTTTCCCTCTATCCTCTTATTATCTTTTATTTTTCCTTTTATTCCCTCTTTTTCTTCTTTCGTTTTATTCCATTCTTTGAACCTTTTTCCTGTTATTCCCTTTTTTTCATTCTTTCTCTTGTTCCTTTTTTCTCTTCTTTCTCCTTATTTTCTTCTTTTTGTTTCTTTCCTCTTATTCTCTCTGTTTCTTTTTTTTCTAACTGTCTTCTTTTTCCTTATTTCATTTTTTTTTCTTCTTTCAACTAATTCCCTTGGTTTCTTTCTTCTTATTTTTCCCACCTGTCTCTCAATTCGAATCTCTCTTTTGCAATTTTAATCACCTTATCATACCTCTTTGTTTTCTTTCCATTCCCTCACTTTCACTCTTTTTCTCTTTCTCTCTCTCTCTCCCATTTTTTCATTCTTTCTTGCTTTCTCTCTTTCTTTTCTTTCGTTTTCCACTCTCTCACTTTTTCTCTTTCGTTTTTACTTTCACTTTTACTGTCACTTTCACTTCTGTTTCTTGTGGCTGCTTCCTGTTTGTTCTATTGACATCAGTTGACTGGATTCCCTCATATTCTCCCCATTCCTCTCATCTGCCAGTCGCATTGTAACGGACAGCATCCAATAAAGCTCGAGGATTTTCAATCGTTACTTTTTTTTTATAATTTCTATTCTTTTCTTTGACTTTTTGTCTAAGATTTCGGATTATTATTATTATTCTTCCTTTTCTTAAACCTAAAATTCATCATTTGTTTTATAGATTTGCCCTTAATTTTGTTTTTCTCAATATTTTTGCCTGGTTTGGGTTGATATGGATTTCTGTGTACAAATGCGGGAACGTTTTAATTGCATCAGTGAATACTGTTTATTTTTGTTATTACGCTGTTTGTACATTTTAGCCCACCCTCGCTATGTTTAGCCGGGCCACTTTTATTGCACTTGCTGTTCATCTTTGTCTTCTCTTTGTTCATCCTTTTCAGCACTTTACTTCTTCTTCATTTTGTTTTTCTTAAAGATTACTGTATATCTGTCTTTTTTCTTTTCTTCTTCCTTCTTTTTCTGGAAGATTGGAATATTTATATACTTTCTCCTCCTACTCTTTCTTCATTAATATCTTTCGCCATCTCCAGTACCTTTCCTTTTCTTTATCTTCCACTTTCTCTTTTCCTCTGCCTCTTACTCTACCTCACCATCTTCTTCTTCTTCTTCTTCTTCTTCTTCTTCTTCTTCTTCTTCTTCTTCTTCTTCTTCTTTTGGTCTCTTCCTTGTCAGTATCAAATAGTCGTCAAAGTCTTCTTTTTCTTCTTGATTATCTATCTATCTATCTATCTATCTATCTATCTATCTATTTTCTTATCCTACTCTTTTTTCTGTTTTATAAATGTTTTTCACCTTCCCCATTTCTTCCTCTTTTCTTTTTTTACCTCTTCGAATTTCTCTTCTCTTTGTTCTCCTTTCACTCTTTATTTCTATGTCATCTTCTTCGCTTCTTCCTTTCCTACTACTTCAACTACTACTGATAACAATATTATTCATTATAATGGTAATACTGTTACCTGTGTGATTTATTTAATAAATGTTTTATCACTTCTTTCTTTTTTATTCTCTCATCAACATTTTCTCCATCTTAACTAACTTGTTTAAAGACAGCCTTCAGCCATCATTATGCTCTAGGCTGATTCAAATCCCATTAAAAGAATTTATATTATGGTTAATTAAAAATAAATGAATAAATGATTGGACGTTTTACAAGGTGGGAAAGTAATAGTTGCCTTCAAAATAATAAAGATCAAGGTGAGAAAGATGCAGGCCCTTCATTATTAAGATGAAATGTTCGGTCACTGGTTTATTTATTTAATAGCCTATTAACCTTTGCGGATTATCTTATGCTAAAGCCATGCATGTAAAAAAACAGTAATAGTATTATTTAATCCATCGATAGGGAAAATAAGGTGTTTATACCTTTATCGTGTGTATTAGTCCGAAACTGAACGTAATTATTCGATTTGAGTTCGAACCTGTTTGTTGACGATACTGTTGTCAACCTCTTTAACAGCAATGCCATGGACACTCCCTAACATACTACTTCGATTAAAATTTACTTTTCACGAAAACGTCATTTTTATTGTACCAATGTCGCATAGTGTATAATGGACCCGACAGAATAGTTTGATGTCCAGTTCTTTAACAACCATGTCACAGAGACTCTCCCACCCCCACCGACGGAATGATATTTTGAATTTTGCTATGTAAATGCCAAAGATAACAGATTTTATAAAAAAAATTCATTTTGCTATGAGAAAAAAAATAGGGGTGACCTCGTGGTGTAATGTTTAAAGCGATGGACTACAAAATCGTAGTATCTAGTTCGAAACCCATTCGCGCTATTACGTTCACTTTCGGACAAATACCCTTCGAAAAGGTATGAATATCCTAATCCTCCCAGCTATGGGTTATATAGTACCACTATTGTTCTTCTAGGAAAATGGTTTTGGCATTAAATAGCCTACAAAAGTTGTTATGCCATTAAACAAAGAAGCCAAACCAATAAGAAAAAAACAATATTTGCCATTGTATTTTGTTATCGTCATTCCTCTTTTTTTAAATTGTATTTTCGACCAAATGCTTATGAATTTACGTGGTGCATTCAATAGGTTTCCAGACTTTTTTGTACAGGCATTTAAAATTGTCGTAGACTCTTGAAAATCCAGTATCTTATTTCTTTAGATCTTATGAGATGACTGACCAATTTTTTATGATTTCAGGTTCAAATGAACAGCTACAGCAGCAACTGGAATACTCCCTACTAAAGCCTGATTGTAACAGCTGGTGAATTTCAAAAATGCAATGAGAACACTTAGAAGAAAAACAAGACCGATAAAATTAAACGCAGTTTCGTCCTGGCAGCGGTCGTGTCGATACTGATGTATGGATGCACCACTTGGACGCTAACAAAACGGCTTGAGAAGCAGCTAGACGGCAATTACACAAGAATGTTGCGATTAAAATTAATAAGTCCTGGCGGCAACACTCCACAAAGCACCAACTATACGGCCACCTTCCTCCCATCACGAAAACTATCCAAGTTAGACGAACCAGACATGCAGGGCAGTGCTGGAGAAGCAGAAACGAGCTCATAAGTGATGTACCCCCACATATAGCCGAGCAAAAGCAGGACGACCAGCTAGAACATATATACAGCAGCTATGTGAGGACACGCTATGTAGCCCTGAAGACCTGCCAGAGGCGATGAACATTAGGGAAAAGTGGCAAGAGAGGGCCAGGGATATCCGTGCGAGCGGCACGACATCATATATATATATATATATATATATATATATATATATATATATATATGTTGCATTCAGTTATATGTTATAAAGCGTTCCAAACTGATATAAATGATTCATACACAGATTATAGTTTTAAATAATGATTCCTATACAACATTATTCATTTGTTTACACAAAGTCAAATGGTTTTCAGAATTCCAATTTGATACAAATAAAGAATGCAACGTTATATGCTTTCATGTATATCTATCTAATTCTAATAGATTGCATTGAATTATATGGCTTCAAGTATTTTTAGTACTCATAATTTGGACACGAGTTTTCAATAATTTCAAGCAATTATATGATTTTAAGTAATTAATAATAATAATGATAATAATTGATAGAAAGACCGGAGGAAATCAAAGAAAGAAAGAATCAAGACGATCCAGATGAAGACATTCTTGAGTTCAGCCTCGAAGATTTCTGGACACCTGTGTAGATTTGCCCTCACTCTGTAATATCTTTATTTCATGTAATGAAAGAAGGAAAACAAAATCGTCTGATTTTTCTTGACGTGTTGATCATTCGAAAAAATTGAAGATTCAAGGGTTCTGTATAAAATGAGCAAATTTTCTCGGGACAGCAAAAAAAGTATCGTCCGATGTCTCCATCTTCAAGCAAAACTCATGTGGCCACTAAAACAAATATCAATAAGAAGCGATCGGCATAAGAAATATCCTCCAACAAAAAAATAACCTTTTGAGCATTCCACAAGATGGGAGGGTTTACGACAATAATCAAAAAGACAGTACGCTCTGACTTCAATACAGATTTGTGATTCATAAAACATAAAGAAAATGTTTTTAAATTACTCTCTTCTTTTCTTTCGTATATTGTTGTCTTTTTGGGATTTTGGTTTGATTTTAATCATCCATTTCCTTAACTACTTGAGTCAACCATTTAATGCAAACGGGGAAAACCTGTAAGTGTATAATAATAATAATAATAATAGTAATAATAATAATAATAATATTCAAAACCAGCATCTGACACATAAACTCCCGTGCGACTTTGACAAACTACAACACTATTGAGAACGGTCAGAATACTGAGAAGAGTCCTGGAGACTCGAGGAGACTTGCTGTCACTCAAACTCTACTGAAAAACCGATGTGAAAAACTCTAAAGAAGTATGTAATAAAACAATGCTATGAGGACTAATAATATCAGATGAAAGTTGATAATAGGCAACTGAATAACAAGCAGAGTTTATGCGGAGAAAGAGACGAAAAAGTTAATAACATGATAAATGAATGCAGCAAACTAGTATAAAAGAATTCCAAGACTAGGCATGACTTACTGGGACAGGTGAATCAATGGGAACTGAGCAAGAAACTAAAATTCGACCATATTAATACACGGTATTTTCTCCAATGCCTTTGTCTTTATACAGAGAGGAAAGATGAAGCAAATAATTCTCGCCTACAGCCTCCCCAAAGAAACCGTTGCAGCCATAACGATGCTATATAAAAACACGAAAGTAAAAGTCCGCTCACTGGATGGGGACCCAGATTACTTCGACATTGTAGCAGGTGTGCTACAAGATAACCCATCAGCCTCATACCTGTTTATCATTTGCCTCGACTACGTGCTCGGAACGTCTATTGATTTCATGAAAGAAAACGGTTTTAAACTGGCAAAGGAAAGAAGCAGAAGATACCCTACACAAACAATTACGAAAGCGGACTATGACGATGACATAGCGCTTCTGGCAAATTCACGCGCCCAATTTGAAACCCTGCTACAAATTCTGGAATAAGCAGCTGCTGGCATAGGCCTCTATGTCAACGCAGACAAGATGGAATATTTGTGTTTTAATAAAAAAGGCAACATCTCCACACTAAATAATAGTTCTCTGAAACTAGAGGACAAGTTCACCTACTTTAGAAGTAATATCTCATCAACTGAGAAAGATATCAACAAGCAACTAGCAAAGGCATGGGCAACTATCGATAAACTATCGTCATATGGAAGTCAGACGTGACCGATAAATTAAAATGCATTTTTTACGAGCACCGGTCATATCGATACTACTATATGGATGTACTACATGGACGCTAACTAAACGCTTTGAGATAAAGCTGGACGCAAATTACACAAGAATGCTGCGAGCAATATTGAACAAGTTCTAGGGGGAATACCCCACAAAACAACAGCTGTACAGCCACCTACCACCTATCATGAAAACTATCCAAGTTAGACCAACAAGACATGCGGGAGACTGCTGGAGATGATGAACTTATAAGTGACATACTCCTGTGGACCCCTTCGTACGGATGATGAAAGGCAGGACGAACAGCTAGAACCTATATACAACAGGTCTGTACAGATACATGATATAGCCTTGAAGACCTCCCGGGAGCGATGGACGATAGAGATGGGTGGCGAAAGAGGGTCAGGGAGATTCGTGTTGGTTGCGCGATATGATGATGATAATAATGAGATACACAAATCAGAATCGGTCCAAGAAAATTAGACGCCAAAAATTCTCTGGGATTTTGAACTACAAGAGGATCACCTAATCCAGGCCTGAAGAGGGGACCTAATGTTAATTAACAATAAAAAAGAACTTGTCGTCAAGTGGATTTTGACTTTCCGGTTGACCACAAAGTGAAAATCAAAGAAAACGAAAAGATGGACAAATACTTAGACCTTGAAAGACAACTCAAAAAGAAAAAAAACAAACAAACAGTCAGTAGAACGTGAGGGTGACTGTGATAGTAATTTTAGTTGGTGCACTTGGGACAGAGCCTAGGGGCCAGGAAAAAAACTGGAGGAATTAGAAATCAGATGAAAAACTGAGACTATCGAAAATACAGCATTGTTAATAAGAGTCCTGGAGACGTGAGGAGACTTACGGTCACACAGGGAAAAACCACTAGCTAACACAAGTATACTGAACTCAAACGGAACAAAATAATCCATTGTGAGCATCTCAAGTTGTTATTATTATCATAAATAATAAAAAGCCATTATAATATTTTACAAAACATTTTAAAGTAACTCTTCTATATTAAGAATAAACATTTGTTTGGTTTCAAGTATTCCTATCTAACTACAGTAATTTGCCTGAAATGGCATGGTTTCAAGTTAATCCTTATGTGACGGCAAATTAATTTAAAAAGACCCCCGGATGAGCAACCATTTAAAAGCGTATGGGAACTGGTGCATTTAAATATTGTTATCACCAAACGGGGAGTTTATTTTTCGCATGTGTGAAGACGGGGCGGTCTGGCACTTGGCCCCTCGTAGAATAAGTCCTTGTTCAGAATCCTTTCTCGGGCATATAGGAACTGGCATATTATGTGGGGGGTTAATTTGGTGCTAGACTGACCGCCGCTGGCAAGGGGTTTCCAAACTTCACGTTAACACACACACCCACCAGGCCACTAGCTCTTCCTAACCCTAGAATAAAGGAAGATATGAGCCTCTAGGTTTTGATATAATAATATTAACTATAGCAGTCGACAACTCTGGTTCCCCGTATAATATTTTTAAAGGAAAGAATAGGACTATTTAGGCGGGGATAATCATAAGGCGAAAGAAGCTGAAAACAAACATGAAACAGACAACTTGACAATAGGCAACACAATGAACAAACTTCAACACGTGGGGACATTAAAATATAACAATCTTTTTTATATACACGCGGACGCACATATTCAACGTGTCGGCTATATTATCAGCGGATAATACATAACTATAAATGTCTTTCTTCCTTTTTTCCTTTTCTTTAGTCTTTCTTTAAATTGAGAGAGAGAAAGAGTAATTGCAATGCTTAAGAAGGGTGTAGGGAGAAACAGTCTTTATGTTTACTTATCTTTTGACGGGTTCCTTCGGAGAGTATTTTCTCTTTTATGGGATGGCGAAATTTTACATATATATAGCTCTGGCTTGAAGGCAGAGGTTCTTCTTGTCCAAGATCCTATTTCGCTTCTTCACCCGGAGTCTTGGCATGAGACGCGCCCCATCTGTTCACGACGACATCTCTTTTCAAAAAACTGATTTTCTTTTTACCCTATTTCCGTTTTAGGGTTCTGTCTAATCATTTCGCTTCTATCTTCTTCCTTCCCCTGTCAAGCGATTCTTTAGGACTACTATCTCTTTCACCCAGCCACAGAGTGCAAACATCTGTTGGCTTTCATTCTGACTTGGATTTATTACTTCAGCCGCGAGGGATTGACCTAGATTCCTATTCCTCTCTTAACGGTCATTCTTTGGCGGCCTGCTGATTCAAACACGGAAGGAGAGTAGAAATTCCTTATTTCTCTCTTCTCAGTGGTATAGCTTCAAGTGATTATTTTTAGAACAGATAATTGACTTAAACTTACATGATTTTAAGTATTCTTATTTGATACAAATAATTTTTAAATTGATACATTTTACTCTGATAGTGGTTGGTTGTTTTGTTTTATGGCGTATCAGAACTTTTTGGGTCATTTGACGCCGAATTAAGTCATTTTGATAAAAGTTTCAAACGCTTCAGTTTATCATAACTAAAGTTTTTTGTTTGCACTCAGTTAAATGCCAAAACAGTTCTATTCCAAACAATTCCGTTTAGTATAAGTAAACAGTTTAAACACAAAGTTAAATGTAAAAACATGATTTAGTTTGGTTTTATGGCATATCAACCATTGTAGATTATTTTATGCCAAATCCATTTTTATACATATAAACACTCTATTTCAAACAATTTAGCATACGCACACAGTTTAAACACCAACTATGTCGATGAACATACCGCTTCTGTCAAATACACTCGCTCAAGTCGAAACCCTGCTACATGGTCTAAAACGAGCAGCTGCTGGCATAGGCTTCCATATCAATACACACAAGACGGAATATATGTCTATTAATCAAAGAGGCGATATCTCCATACTTAACGATAGCTCTCTAAAACTAGTTGACAAGTTCATCTTCCTTGGAAACAGTATCTCATCAACCGAAACAGACATCAACACACGACTAGCAAAGGCATGGACAGCTATCGGTCATATGGAAGTCAGACGTGGCCGATAAAATAAAATGCAGTTTCTTTCAAGCAGCAGGCGTGTCGATACTGCTATACGGATACACTACATGAAAACTAATTAAACGTAGGGAGAAAAGGCTTAACGGCAATTACACAAGAATACAGCGAGATTACAACATAGATCGATCATTCGAGGTATGCTAAAAAGTTCTTCAACGAACCAAGTATAATATGAACAGATATTTTAAATTGTATTTTGTAAAGAGTTTAACAAATTTTAGAAGTGATGTGCAAAATGTGTTTAAAAAACGGAAGTAGGATATAGAATAACAGATGTGTTTAACAACTCGGGGTCGAGTGGAGAACTTTCATGCAACACCTTGTAAATTATTTACTTTGAAACAACAGCAAATTTAATTTCTTTCAGTATACTTGTCGATCAGATATGTACAAATAATGTCATGTATGTACCAAAGCCAGATACGGCTATGTGTGAAATGTACATGAATGTTCATATATATATACACAGAACATAGGAATCTCGAAACACGAAAAACACTTACGACTTCTCAGTTCAGGTACGAAACTTTTTATTACCTTTGAGTTTAAAGGTTCTTCGACATAAGAAGAGAGATACACATTCTTTCTATTCTGGCTTTTGCATCTGCCCCCAATCTCGTGTGACACATGCCCAAGGCCTCCGTGAGCAAGCGAAAGTCAACCGTCTTCTTTCGAGGCAGGTCTCAACTCTACTGACTTAAAAAAAATCCCCAAATCCTCAACGCGCTTCCGGTACGTGACGTCATTCGCACTTGCTAGTTCCGTTTCCCATCTGGGCTATTGTGACATCTCTGAGTGACACGTTCGCTCCGCCCGCACCCGCGTGAACACCTGCGTTAATGTTGCACCTAAGTAACCCATGCACTGAGCCGAAAGATTCTTAGCCTAACTAAACCCAAAGGCATGAAACGAAATCCCTCGACCATTATATTACATGTACAAATACAGCAAAACTGTCGATACATGAGTATTGAAAAATGAAGTTTGTTTCAAAAGAATGTAAAATAATTACGGAGTCCTGTTGATGGTGATTTGTTTCCAAATCAGATTTACTGGTTCAACTCGGGATGGTGAAAAAATAGGAAAAAGGAGAAACGAATAGGAGAGAGAAAGTTAGGTTCCCGAAATCCAGATCATCATAGCAGCAGGTACCCAAATTAGAAGTAGAATCGTATAAACAGCAAATCAGCAACGAATTCTGATTGGCTGAAGAAGATTCCAACGGAAAAGCCGCTAATAGTGTGCGCGAGATAGGATGCAGAAAAAGAATTAGTTGGCTTCTAGACTCGATGATGTAAAGACCACAGTGAGACCCCAGCCTGGACAATGTGAAGACAGCTTAAAGTTGTGGCCCCTATTTTGGGTTTAGCTTCGTGAATGAGCCTCACAACCACCCCGAAGCTGTGAAGACGAAAATAGTGAATAAGCACGTTTTAGAACTACAACAGAAAACGAGAAAGATAATTCAAGATCTGCGTATGCTCTCCCTCTTCTCATGACATCTTATTTCCCTCTGTCTTGCTAAAGAGGTCGATTCTATTCATATTCTGTTTCTCTCTTATTGACAACTACTAAAATGTGTAAAAGCGAATAAACATTGGTATTAACGAACCAAGACGGTGTTTTTTGTGTTCGCTACCTCTTTTTTTTCATCACGGCGGAGGTTATCACAAGCTCCGACAGACAGTTGGGACGTAGAGCTACGAAGGGTACAGAGAGCAGTGATAGTACAAGTGTCTATATGTAGTAGTGTAATATTCTAGCTTAGTTGGCGGCAATGGACTTAGCAGATTTGATGCGGTCGCAAGATAACATAAACAAAGTGGGTCACAGTCAAGAGATGATAAAGGAGGATGACGAAAAATATAATTTATTGCCTATGGATAGAGTGACAGATATTTCTGTTCGCAGATAAGATCAACAAATTACCGGAAAATCAAAACGGAGTATGTAAATTCCGATAACCAGCCATAAACAGAAAATACGCGAGGCAAAGAGGATGTTCATACTTCGGCGTAGTACTTGAAAAGACAATATAGGGTCTATAATTTTAGATTGAAAGCATAGATCCACTAGAGAGATCCACTGGGACGCTCAAAAGACGGGAAGAGGTCCAATGGTCTCTCAAGCGAAGGAGAGAGACCCCCTGGTCACTCAAGCAGACCTTTTAGATCCTCGTGTGTTCTCCAGCAAGAAGGGTCCCCGCCATAGAAGAACGATATGTGCGAACTCTATCTGACTGTATTCCTACTACACAAAATCGTCTTCGTCGAAGAATGAAAATATAAATTATATTTTTATATATCTACGAGTTTTTCGTTGTTTGTCCAGTAGTGTGATATGCGATATGCGACGGTAGTGGTAGTAGCACATAGGTCTATTTAGACCGTACTCTCACAAACGTCCGTTTTAAACTTCTAATTGCGCCGTGAAATGTTACAACCTTTTATTTAGTGTCGTAACATTAAAAGAAGTAGAATTTTTTCCAGCTATGATTGTTTTTTTTTTTTTCGTATTCACGTGAGAAACTTGTTGAATCTATTCAAATGGCATTTTGATTTATTGATTTGTTGATTTTAACGATATTTTAACCTATCTAGGGTTATTTTCTTGAGTGAATGACGTTCATTGTACGTTCACATTTGCATTTTTACACAGTTATTTTTAGAGGTTCTTTCCTTTGTGCACGCGGTCCTACCAAATACGAATAATTCTTAAACAGTTCTAATATACTCATTGATGGGAACTTAATATTTTCTACAACTCCGAATCAGAGGGGACCAAAAGGGGACCAAAAAGTAATGATAATTAAAAGGTATTCTACAATCTCTAGATCTATCGATCAGATAGAGTTCCGTGTCAGACCAAGAACATAACTTTTAATAGAGGGGCTTGTCCCTCTGGAGAGGATACAGCGAGCATATACTAAGCCCTGCCGACAGAAACACAACATTTTAAAACAGTGAAATGCAAAGAGATATTCTTAATAAATTTTCTAAAATAATTCATCGGAAAGGCATTTTTTTTTTTTTAATGTTGAGGTTCCTTTAAGGAAACGTTACGTTTGGATCTTTGAAAAAGTAATTTTTGATGAAGGCATTTAACAGTTATTATTTTTTTAAAAATATTTTTACCAAGAAAAGTTGGTATAAAAAGAAAAAAATATTTTGGCTTTAGTGGAGTCCTCTGTTTGATTGCAAGTCCAAACTGAAGTCGTGTTTTTATGTTGACTTTCGGACAAATAAGCTTGGGAAATGTATGAACGTCCCTATTCCCACAGCTATGCGTTAAATAATACCACTAGTTTTTTACATGGTTGGCTTTGATATTAAATAACACATGAAGGCTAATGCCGCATAAAAAGTTCTTGACAAGAAGTACCTGAGGTATAATGTCTAACGTGCTGGGCTGCAGCCTTGATATAATATTCAGACAGTTTATATATATATATATATATATATATATATATATATATATATATATATGTATTCCAATTTGCCAATTAAAAAATATAATATTGTCTTAAGAAACTCACATTTTTCTAAAATTTAAATCTAACAAAGTTGAAAAGATAAATGTTACTAAAATAAACCTTTTTTTGCGTTCTTTAGTATCTTGTTTTTCATTTATGAATATTTTTATCATGAAAAACTGCTTGTGTCAAAAATTAGAAAAGGATAAAACCTCTTTAACAGGCTGACTGATGAAAGATATAAAACCCCTGCTGCGTAAAACAATTCTGTATATATTTTTTCAAGATTTTATTTCTTTTTGGAGAATACATACTGTCACTTTTTCATGTAATTCAGATGATATGTGGTTTCCTATTTTGTTTTTTCTTTATGTCATACCAACACTTAGGGGTTATTTAATGCCAAGTTTTTTTCATATATATGTATGTATGTGTGTGCGTGCGCGTGCGTGTGTATTTTGGCAGAATTTCTTCGTTAATACATTTTAATTAAGCAATATCGACATACGTTTTCTAGATCATCATCATGTCGTGCCGCTAGCACAGATATCCCTGACCCTCTCTCGCCACTTCTCCCTATCATTCATCGCCTCTGGCAGGTATTCAGGGCTACATCCCGTATCCTCACATAGCTGCTGTATGTATATTCGAGCTGTTCGTCCTGTTTTTGCTTGGCCATATGTGGGGGTCCATAGGAGTACTTCACTTATGAGCTCGTCCTTGCTTCTCCATCAGTGTGCTGCATGTCTGGTTCGTCTAATAGTTTTCTTGATGGGAGGCAGGTGGCCGTATAGTTGGTGTCTTGTGGGGTGTTGCCACCAGGACTTGTTCAATATTGCTCGCAACATTCTTGTGCAATTGCTGTCTAGCTTCTTCTCCAGCCATTTAGTTAGCGTCCAAGTGGTGCATCCATATAGCAGTATCGACACGACCACTGCCTGGAAGAAACTGTGTTTCATTTTATCGGTCAGGTATGATTTCCATATGATCGAGAGCCGAACGATAGCTGTCCATGCCTTCGTTAGCCGTGTGTCGATGTCTTTTTCGGTTGATGAGACACTGCTTCCTAGGTAGGTGAATTTGTCAACCAGTTTCAGAGAGGTTCAGTCTAAAGTTGAAATGTCGCCTGTTTGATTATAGCTCATATATTCAGTTTTGTGTGCATTGAGATGGATGCCAATGCCTACGGCAGGTTCGTTCCAAACTATGCTGTAGTGTTTCGGCTTGGTTAGGTGTATTCGCCAGTAACGCTGTCATCGGCGTAGTCAGCGTCGGTAACTGTTTTTGCAGGGAACCTTCTGCTTCTTTTCTTTGTCAGCTCGAAGCCTTTTTCTCTGATTTTATCAATCGAAGTTCTAAGCACGTAGTCTAGATAGATGATAAAGAGGTATGGGGCTAGCGTGTCCCCTTGTAGTACTCCTGCTACAATGTCAAAGTATTCTGTGTTTCCATCCGGTGTACGTACTTTCACTTTGGTGTTTCTGTAAAGAATCGTTATTGCTGCTACAGTTTCTTTTGTTTGGCCGTATGCTAGCAGAATTTGTTCCATCTTCCCTCTCTGAATGGAATCGAAGGCCTTGGTAAAGTCGACAAATAGTAATGTCACCTGTAGGTTTTTTGCCCGTACACCTTCAAGAATTTTGCGGATGATCCTTGTATTTATTCTTTCGAGTTACCGCATAGATGAGAACCCAAATCAGGAATCAATTAAATGTCTTTAGTTATTGCTGCAATTTAGAGAACCAAATTTGAATATAAAAGCAACAAAAACATACCAGTGTAAATAATAAACGCTCAATCCTTACAAAGTAATGTTATAAATGCAAACGTCATATCGCTGATGCAATATACACACCCTGGATGACGGCTAAAGTTTGGTCAGAAAGTACCAGGAAACTAATTAACCATTGGGTGTTTATTAACCAATTCCCGCCTGATCGATGCGGCGACTCAAAAGGATAAAGACAAAAGTGTGTAGACAAACGATTTATTTTTTGATGAAATATATATATATATATGTGTGTGTGTGTGTGGTTTGGTTGTGTTGTAAGATAATAGTTCGGCGATGATATAATTTTTAACACACAGGAGTTTATTTGGTTTTTGTAGTTTTGGAATATCCCATACTCAATCTCAGTCATCGGGAGTAAGTACATATTAAGTGAACACGGCATTATACCACACCGCACCCTTGGGATGAAGCCGACGGCATTAATTCGCTGTTGGCTTTGACGTTGTCCAACAATGCAGACTTCGGCTTGGCCACCTTTGGGTGAGCGAGCTGCATCATTGACACCTTTGTCACTTTTGTAGAGCCGTGGACCTTGCTGTCCAGTTTAAGCTTTAATCAGGCATCCATGCTGGACCCAGATTTCGATCCATATCAAGCTAAACTCATAAGGTGCACTCGGTGGGCTGATGACCAGTATAGAGCAGCAAGGTTCAAGCCTTGGATCGCCCGGAACTTCCTCTCTCATAATCCCCACTTTAAGCCGACCTTTGGATCATCGACGTTATGTCAAGTCCTATCTGGTGGGACGCAGGGACAAGTAACGTTCCACGTCCTAAGGATGAAGCCATAGGCATTAATTTGACGTTGGCTTTGACCCCAGCCGTCTTTTTAGCTGAGCTGTCAGGCATTCGTTCCGACGGGGAATTGTCGAGCAAATGCTGACTTGAGGCCGAAAGGCTCCCGGCTTCGGCTGGACCCCGTTCGGCTGGGCCATGTTCGGCTGGGCGAGCTGCATAATTGACATTTTTGACACCTTTGTATACCACTTAATCCCGTCATCCACTTTAATCTAACATCCGTGCCTGGACGCATGTTTGGGTCCCTGTCTAGCTAGGTTCATCGGCTCACATTGCACTAAGTGAGCCGGTGACCAGCATAAACCAGCAAAGCGTTACCTTCGTCTCGGGTCCGACCTTCCCTACCCTAACCCCACAATAATCCGACTTTCGGGTCATTTGACCCCGTGTCATGTCCTGTCTTGTGGGAGACAGAGGCAAATATTGTCCTTGCTTTGAGAATTAGTAGCATGCCTCACTATTCCTTGACTGTCTTATGATATCTCTCTTGCCATAAAGCCTTTTCTTTATTCTACGAACGTGTTGACTGTTCCTTTCCACTCAAGTACCACCTTGTCTGATTCTATCTCTTTTAAGGACACAACAGTTGTGCACTGTCAGATGGTTTTAATTATATTCACCCAACATAAATAACTGCATTCGAAATCATTTACTCGTACACAAATAAATGGCTTTAAGTATTGCTATTTAACATAAATAATTCTATAATATAATATTAATAATCCATAGTAAATGAGTGACTCATTCGATTTGACTCATAAATGAGACAGTAATACCCCAGGTCAGAGTGAACCTGGGAATAATTGTAATTCATCTTCCTTGACTGCTTGCTTGGCCATAGCTAAAGAGCCCAGTCTGTTCTGTTATTTATATATAAATGGAGGGAGAATAGATGGATTCAGACCTTTTCAGAGTGTATTATCTCGATATAAAATGCAAGCAGCATTATACTATTTTTGAACTCAGGTCATCGTGTACATTTTCCACGATGACAAACATTTGGACTTGAGTGCCTTATTGGTTTAAAACGTTTTTTCTGTTAGTCTAGTGCAGTGCGTTTGATTAAAATGACGGCTGATTTTTTGGCCTTGTGTCGTACCAAGCTAAAACTTACACATTATCAATTGTCATATACAGGACATCAAACAATCTGATGGTGAGGTCCAGTAATACTGGGACTTTAGGGAATGCTGAGTATTCCTTCAATGCCATTGCTCCCAGGTCCACTCAGGCCCTGAGTGGGAGCATCTGATTGGGTCCTATCTATTGGTCAAATAGATCTGTTTTACATTTAAACTGTGTGTAAACAACTGATTTATGATGAATTGAATTGTTTGAAATAGAAGTATTTGATCATTTAACTGTATAAACAAATGACTGATGTTTAATTGAATATTTCGAACCATTTAACTTTGTGCAAACAAAAGAGCAATAATTCATATATGAATATCAATTTAAATGTGGGCAAATAAATGACTGAGATTACATTGTTACTGTTACATAGCAATACTTGATGCTATTTAACTCTGTGCAAGCAAATGATTAATAGTACATGGAAATATTTGTTACATAGAAATGCTTATAACCATTTAACCGAGTATAAAAGAATAAACTCAGGCTCGTTTAAACATTTGTCGACAAAATGACTTTATAAATCATATATCTAATATATCTGTAATTACAGTATTTAACATTGAATATCCTACAATGGTCGCTATGCCATCAAACCTAACCCAACCCTTTAACCTTTGTACGGCAATTAATTTAGTAAAAGAAATCTCTGAATTCAAATCTGTTAAATTCCGCTTAAAATTTGACCTTGTATTGCATCCTGTTCGTTGCTGAGAGGTTAAGTCTGTACATAGACAAAAAATAAAAATAAAATAAAAAAAACTTACATATAAAAAGTAAGATAAACGCGATTCCTTAACTTCTAGGAATAAACTAACCCTACACAGATTGACAATCAATCAGTAAAAAAAAAAAATAGCAATTGAGAGTACTTGTATCTAAATTATAGCACACACCCACAGTAAGGATAAACACATCCGCCTGTTTAAACGAGTCAAATTCACATGCAGGGGCTTCTAAATTTTTCCTTGTGTATTCCTTCTAATCTTTTAATTACCCTCCAATATTCTCAGAGTCACGTGCGTTTCCCATGGGGACGACGTCTTTGTTTCATTTCCCGAAAGATAGTATTTGGAAAATCACCAAGTCGTTCCGACACATATGTGAATTTTGATTGGCTATCGATTTTAAGAGAATTTAAGGCAGAGCAGTGGAATGGCGGAGATGTGCTTCTTCTGGTATCGTGATTTAATTTTTTTTTTTCCTGTTTGGCTTGTTTCCTCTTCTCACTGTTTGTGTGATTATCAGTATTTAGATTTAGTAGCTCGTTTGGGGAAGTCTTAATTATTCTTTAAATTTAGCGGGAAAATTTGTTTTGTAAGGGAGAAAAAAAAAAATAGAGAGGGAATAAAATGAATTTTAGAGCATTGAGAAGAAACAAAGAATGCTGCACAAACCATGAAAGAGTTGTAAGAAAGAAAAAAAGAAAGAGAGAACAAATATGAGGAAAAATTGAAAGGATTGAAGAAAGGGATAATGGAAAAGAAAGAAAGAAAGAAAGAAAGAAAGAAAGAAAGAAAGAAAGAAAGGAAGTAAGAACAAATATGATAAAAAATTGAAAGACTTGGTGCATGGGATCATGGCAAAGAAAAAAAAATAGAAAGAAAGAAAGAAAGAAAGAAAGAAAGAAAGAAAGCACAAGTAAATATGAGAAAAAATTGAACGGCTTGATGTATGGGATAATGGAAAGAAAGAAAGAAAGAAAGAAAGAAAGAAAGAAAGAAAGAAAGAAAGAAAGAAAGAACAAACAAATAAGAAAAATTGAAAGGATTGAAGATATGGATCTTGGAATAGAAGAAAGAAAGAAAGAAACAAACAAACAAAGAAAGAACAATCATGAGAAAAAAATCGAAAAGATTGATGAAAGGGATAAGAGTAATTGAAAGAAAGAAAGAAAAAAGAAAGAAAGAAAGAAAGAAAGAAAAAAAAATGAATGGAAAAAAGAAAAAAAGAAAAAAAAGAAAGAAATTAATAACAAAAATCAAGATGTCTGTGAAAATAGTAATGAGATATACACATGCGGAATTATTTTGAACAAAAAAGAAAGTAAGGAAAGGAAAAAACGAAAAAATGAAAATAGACTATCGAATAAAGAATATAATATTTATCAAAAGGAAGATACATTTAAAGAAAAGAAGGAATGCCCAAGGAGTTGTTTACGAAAATATATGTGAATGAAAGAAAGAAAGAACGTATATAAGGAAAAATAAAATGTTTGAAAAAAAAAGAGTATAGGATAAAAACAACAAGCGAAAGAAAGAGTGACGGATAAATAAAATAAGATGAAAAGACATATTAAAGAGAAATATATATAGAACACACATTTGAAAAAGGAAATATGGAAGATAAAACAGAAAGTATAGTCATATAAAAGATAAAAAAAGAAAGAAAGAAAGAAAGAAAGAAAGATTAAATAAAATGTATGAGAAAGAAAAAAAAAGAAAGAAAGAAAGATTAAATAAAAGGTATGAGAAAGAAAGAAAGAAAGAAAGAAAGAAAGAAAGAAAGAAAGATTAAATAAAAGGTATGAGAAAGAAAGAAAGAAAGAAAAATTAAATAAAAGGTATGAGAAAGAAAGAAAGAAAGAAAGAAAGAAAGAAAGATTAAATAAAAGGTATGAGAAAGAAAGAAAGAAAGAAAGAAAGATTAAATAAAAGGTAAGAGAAAGAAAGAAAGAAAGAAAGATTAAATAAAAGGTATGAGAAAGAAAGAAAGAAAGAAAGAAAGAAAGAAAGAAAGAAAGATTAAATAAAAGGTATGAGTAAGAAAGAAAGAAAGAAAGAAAGAAAGATTAAATAAAAAGTATGAGAAAGAAAGAAAGAAAGACAGAAAGATTAAATAAAAGGTATGAGAAAGAAAGAAAGAAAGAAAGAAAGAAAGAAAGAAAGAAAGATTAAATAAAAGGTATGAGAAAGAAAGAAAGAAAGAAAGAAAGATTAAATAAAAGGTATGAGAAAGAAAGAAAGAAAGAAAGAAAGAAAGAAAGATTAAATAGAAGGTATGAGAAAGAAAGAAAGAAAGAAAGAAAGATTAAATAAAAGGTATGAGAAAGAAAGAAAGAAAGAAAGAAAGAAAGAAAGAAAGATTAAATAAAAGGTATGAGAAAGAAAGAAAGAAAGAAAGAAAGATTAAATAAAAGGTATGAGAAAGAAAGAAAGAAAGAAAGAAAGATTAAATAAAAGTTATGAGAAAGAAAGAAAGAAAGAAAGAAAGGAAGATTAAATAAAAGGTATGAGAAAGAAAGAAAGAAAGAAAGAAAGAAAGATTAAATAAAAGGTATGAGAAAGAAAGAAAGAAAGAAAAAAAGAAAGAATATCGGATGAAGAAAATGATATAAAATTAATATATCAAAAAAGAGAAAATCATAGAACATACAAATGAAGAAAAAAAGTAGAAATAAACAAAAAAATATATAAAAAAACGTTATGTAACAAGTAGAATGTTGAAGAAAAAGGAAGAAGGAAATACATAGGAAAAATATTTCGAATAAAAGTATAGTATAACTTGCATTCATTAAAACTAAATAAGAGGGAGAGACAGAAATAATAGTTATATAAAAAAGGCCATCTAGAAAGAAAGAAAGAAAGAAAGAAAGAAAGAAAGAAAGAAAGAAAGAATATTAGCAAAAAATCAGAAGATTGAAGAAAAGGGGCATGGAATAAAAAGAAAGAAAGAAAGAAAGAAAGAAAGAAAGAAAGAAAGAAAGAAAGAATATTAGCAAAAAATCAGAAGATTGAAGAAAAGGGGCATGGAATAGAAAGAAAGAAAGAAAGAAAGAAAGAAAGAAAGAAAGAAAGAAAGAATATTAGCAAAAAATCAGAAGATTGAAGAAAAGGGGCATGGAATAAAAAGAAAGAAAGAAAGAAAGAAAGAAAGAAAGAAAGAATATTAGCAAAAAATCAGAAGATTGAAGAAAAGGGGCATGGAATAAAAAGAAAGAAAGAAAGAAAGAAAGAAAGAAAGAAAGAAAGAAAGAATATTAGCAAAAAATCAGAAGATTGAAGAAAAGGGGCATGGAATAAAAAGAAAGAAAGAAAGAAAGAAAGAAAGAAAGAAAGAATATTAGCAAAAAATCAGAAGATTGAAGAAAAGGGGCATGGAATAAAAAGAAAGAAAGAAAGAAAGAAAGAAAGAAAGAAAGAAAGAAAGAATATTAGCAAAAAATCAGAAGATTGAAGAAAAGGGGCATGGAATAAAAAGAAAGAAAGAAAGAAAGAAAGAAAGAAAGAAAGAATATTAGCAAAAAATCAGAAGATTGAAGAAAAGGGGCATGGAATAAAAAGAAAGAAAGAAAGAAAGAAAGAAAGAAAGAAAGAAAGAATATTAGCAAAAAATCAGAAGATTGAAGAAAAGGGGCATGGAATAAAAAGAAAGAAAGAAAGAAAGAAAGAAAGAAAGAAAGAAAGAAAGAAAGAATATTAGCAAAAAATCAGAAGATTGAAGAAAAGGGGCATGGAATAAAAAGAAAGAAAGAAAGAAAGAAAGAAAAAGCGAGTATTGGTTCAAGGAAAGAATATACTATTGATATATCAAAAGTGAGAAATATTTAGAAACATATATCTAAAGAAAGAAAGAAGAAAGAAAAAAAATTAGAAAAAACAATTCTATAGAAAGGACGAAGCTGAAGAATAAAAGAAAGAAAAAAAAGAAAAATATTTCGAATAAAGAATATATTAAAAAGAGCATACTTCTAAAGAAAAGGAGGAAAGAGAGGATGAATGGTTAAAGAAAGAAAGAAAGAAAGAAAGAAAGAAAGAAAAAAAGAAAGAGATGAGAAAAAACTAAAAGGATTACAGAAAGGGATTATGGAATATAAGGAAAAGAATAAAGAAATAAACAGAGAAAAACAAAAGATAAAATGAAGGAACAATTATGACAAAAAATTGAAACGCTTAAAGAAACTGATCATGGAATTGAAAGCAAGAAAGAAAATTGAAAGGCTCGAGGAAAGAAAGAAAGAAAGAAAGAAAGAAAGAAAGAAAGAACAAATATGATGAAAAAATTGAAAGGATTGAAGGAAGGGGTTATGGAATAGAAAGAAAGAAAGAAAGAAAGAAAGAACAATTATGAGAAAAAATCGAAAAGCTTGAAGAAAGGGATAATAGAAAGAAAGAAAGAATGAACTTATAGGAGAAAAAATTAAAAGGATTGAAGAAAGGGCTGATGGAAAAGAAAGAAAGAAAGACAGAAAGAGAAAGAAAGACAGAAAGAAAGAAAGAATATAAAAAAAGGAAATGTTATCAATAATAACAGATCAAAAGAAAGAAATGTAAAGAATATGCATTTAAAGAAGGAAAACTCTTTCGTTATAAAAAAGTAGCTTGTCATTTACTAAGCATGAAGCATACTGTGAGAATCGAACTTACCAACAATGGTTGGAAAGCAGAGCTCTCTAACTACGAAAACTGTACCAGAAAAAGAAAAGAAAAACTCAAAAAGAAACACGACGAAATTTTTGTGAGCTGAAACTGTATTAAGATGAAAAGAAAGCTAAATACAGTAAATATTGGCGAAGAAAAATCTGATGATTAAATACGAGAAAAAAAGATCTTTCTAAAAGCTGTGAAAAATAATAATGAATAACAATGTCTTCGAGAGAGAGAGAGAGAGAGAGAGAGAGAGAGAGAGAGAGAGAGAAGCAACTTAAAAAATAAAGATTTAAAAAAATTAACAATGAAAAAACTGAGTTATTGCAATGAAAATAGCGAAAAGAGACAAAGAGGAATTCTAATTGGTTTTTCTTTGCCTGGTGTGGTTAGGGGAAGAGTGATTGTGAAGTTTCCTATGGATCCCATTTACTCCTTAGACTTTTGTCAGATTTCTTTTTACCTCCTTTCACAATGATTAGCAGCGAACCCAACCCCCAATTGGCGAATCTTTTTAAGCTTTTTCACCTTTCATCATATTTTATTTTGCTATTACTTTTTGCCTATAGTCAATCAGCGGTCTATAGTGGGATATTGATTATGACAACGGCGCGAACCCAGACCCCCAAAGTAAGTTCTAATATATCCTTGGAAGTTAGCGGTTATGCTGCATTGAAATATTGTTTTTAGAAATAATATGGGAAGTAATTATGAGATTCCCAGTGGAGAAAAGATATTCGTTTTTTTTTCATTGAGCGGGGAGAGATGACTAGGTTTCTAATACAATACATAAAGAAATGCATCAGTATGTCCATAACCTGACACGCATAAAAGATCATTATCATTGATTGATCTTTACGGTATATCAACTTATCTAGGGTTATTTTACACTCAGAGGTTAGGGAATCGCGTTCATTGTATATTTGTATTAACATTTTGAGTTGTGATTTCTTAAAAATTGATTGGTTTGGTTTGGCTTGGTTTTATGTCGTATCAACCAGTGTAAGTTATTCAATACCAAATCCTGTCAATATATCTATATTAAATATAGATAACTTGTAAACACATTTAGTTGATAACATAAAAGAGCTTGAGTTCTTTTGCTGCTCACAGTTCAATAGTTTCAAGTATTGCTAGATATCAAACAGTTTTACTAGACCTATTGATAGGACGTTATCAAGTGCTACAATTCCGGATCATAGTAGACCTGGGAGAAATGCCAATGAAGAGGCACTCCACATTCCCCAAAGCTACAGCATTACTGGAACCTCACCATCAGGTTGTTTAGTATCATATCCAGGATCCTCGTTATGGAGTCTTTCTGCTCTGCAGAGGTGCAGTCGGTGTATTCTTCAACCCTAACTGAATCGGTATCATAAAAATTGAGTTTTTTTGCACACTGTTCGACCAAATAAGAATAATTTTTAAGCCCATCTATTTGACCCATGCATGTGGCCCTAAAAGGTACCACCACTCTGGGTCAGAATGGATCAGGAAGTAATGGTAATGTAGGGGTACACCGCTCTCCCTAAATCTTCAGATCAAAAGCCATACTATCAGATGCAGTTTACTTTCATACTGCTGCATAGCAGGTGAGAAAGTGAATAAAAAACTTATTTTTAAATAATTAAACTCTTTTTTTTTATTTACGAAAGTCATGATGTGTGTGTGTGTGTGTGTGTGTGTGTAAGAGAGAGAGAGAGAGACAGAGAGAGAGACAGAGAGAGAGAGAGACGAATAAATACCAATCGTTAGGATTTAGAGACAACTACAGGGTCAGTCAAGAACTGCTAAGATATACTGCGTATCTTCAGATTTACACTATGTTGAGATTGAGATATTCAGAGCATTGCTTCCTCGTGGTTCTTTCACGGGAGACTGATTTTCAACCCGGGGCCGCCTCTCACTCCGAACTAACGCTCCCCCGACTGATCACAAGGGTTGAAAACTTCCGTCGTTATTTATTTTTCTGACGCCCACACATTTTCTTCCGGTCCTCCACCTAAGTAATTCTTCGAAAGAATTTCACGTGGCAATTCTGCTGTACGTTGTTTACCGTAAAGACACAGTTGGACATCCTGTTTTTGAAATCTACACAAACAGGCCTTTCAAAGGTCAACGAGTAACAATAACAAGGACGCCCCTTTTTATTTATTTATTTTTGTTGTCACTCTATTTGGGGTGAAGTCAGCGTATTTTATGCAAACGTATAAAAGACGTTGATATGAATTATTTACTGCATCATGTTTGATCTGCATTATTAAAATTCGACACTAAAACTCTCCATTATCAAAATAAAAAATTATGTTGAAAAAAATAATGATAATGCCATGCACAAAAAATGCTTTTCATTATTATACCATGTATTTTTTTTTTATTTACTGACGTGCACGTGTTTGTCGTCGAGTGTTTTGGTCTCATAAACAAACCGTGACATATCCCACACACTGGTGCGCCGAGTTGTGTAACTATGAACTCATTGAAGATATATACATAGAAGCACCATAAAAGATATGCCTCTAATTGCAGGAGAGAATTGGGCACATTTTCTAACAGAAACTAAATGCTTATTTTACATCAGTACCCTGCAAGATTTGCAGTTGGCTTGGAAAATCATATTCATTTGAAATTGTTTCAAGAAATGCCTTCTGTATTCCGTGATCCCAGGCTTCAAAATCAAACCGGAATAATTATCAACTAAGATATTTTGGATTTCTGTTCGGGAAGATTTTCGTACCCACTGCACTCAGAATGTTCGATTATCTGCCCTTGTTCAACGTTGATGCACCGGAGAGGGTTTCATCTACGGTTTCCATTGGCAACCGATCCTACACTAAAAGACAAACGCAAAAAAAACCAAAGTTTTTCCAAGCACGACAATTAGTATAAGGTGCACGATCTTCAGATGCTTTTTCAAATGTCATGGAATTTAAAATTTAATTCCCGTTAAATAATAAAAAGGCAATTCTAACTTCCCGACACACACAGAGAAACGCAGACACATCCTCACACACACACACACACACACACACATATATATATATATATATATATATATATTGGAAATAAAGGCATCAAAGGTTTTATTCAAGATGAAAATTAAAACTTAAGAGATGAAAGGCTAGCTAACCAGTTTCGTTCCTCCCTCAACAGAGCTAAATTGAGGAAACTAAATAATTAAAAACAAGAAATATATTGGGTGAAACAAAATTACATTAGAGACTCCATCGAAATAATATTACATCCGAGTAGACATTCCCTCTGTTTACAGAGGGACAGCCTGCTGGAAGATATATGTATATTTTCCTCGATTTAGGTCTGTTGGGCGAGGTACGAAATCGGTTTGTTAGAACTCCATCTTGTAAGTTTTAATTTTCTTTATAAATAAAGCGTCTGGTCTCTTTACTACAATTATAAAATTTTGTACCATTAGAAATATATTTAAATATACATATATATTCAGTCGTGGCCATTGACCCAAGTGTCTTGCTGTGTGACTGACAACAAAACGTCAATCACAAGACATCTCGTTCTAGGTGCCAGGTAAGATCAGTTAATTAGTGGGAGAGCGACAAATCACAACCAAAATCCGGGATTAAGCAAAACAAACCCATTGAGAATCAGCTATAATTTCTCAAAAAATTGGTTGTTGATAGACTTGAGAATACCACTTTACATCTTCCTGTTTTTGAGAACGTTTCAGAGGGAAGTTGCAACAATGAAAATAATGTGAGTGAGATTTTTTGTGTGTTGTATACTGACCTACGACCCGGCCGGGCTGTCAAAATAGAAAATGTGCCTGTGTAAATAACAGGTGCATCCGGTTGAGGAATAGCAGAGTATAACCTTGACCGTGGATGGGTTGAATGAGTGCAAGAAGGTGGGCGTGGAACTATTATATAATTCAGTCCACAGGAAATTCAATCAGTTGGAGACAAGATGCGGTAGAGAAGACCAGCACCCAGCAGAGGGGGCCCTCAGGTCCCCGATTGACCAGTTGCAGTTTGGAGATCAGGCCAGTTGGGGATCAGACGAGTTGGAGATAAGATGCGGGAGAGAAAACCAGCACCTAGAGAGGCTGGGGCCCCAGGCCCCCGGTTGAGCAGCCCAGGAGAACAGAAAAGAAACGCAGTTATGGCCAATAAAGTGGGGGTCAATATGTTGCAGTTCTGTTCGGTCTCCAACTCCCTCTCACACACAAACCTTTCACATAAAGTGAGAGGTATATTTTTCTAAAGAACTGTGTCGCTCGTCTTTATTGTGACGTCGTTATGAATCTGCATATGAGTATACAACATTGTGACCAAATGTCTGATGGTTCCGTTCCTGATGTCTGAAAACTACATCTCGTCGTCATCACTTTACCACGTCTTTCTCACTTAATCTGCACCATAATTAATATTTTCTTTAAATTGGTAATATTTTGTCGCTAAAATCAGTTTCCAGTATAAATATGAGGTACTCGACATGTCAAATAAATATCAAATTCTTTCCAACATAGGGTTATTAAGAGTTGATAAATTTATCTCATCTTAAATTCGAGCCTAAATAAACATGTGTCCATTGGATGGTTTATCATATTTTTTGAAAATTTGTGATGTTCGCTCTCGAAGTTCACAAAATAGCCAATTAAGCTCGCAGATGTTAAACAAATATTGCTTAAAATCAATTTCTGAGGAAGTAAAAGTTTTAAATGCTAATAATTTGTGTAATAAAATGTGTCGTAGATACAGGAATAAATCATTCTTTGATAAAGATGTCCTTTTTTATCATATCTGTTTAGCGATAGACTCTATCAAGTTGCCATCCTCTCTAATTGATTTCCTAAAAAAAAAAATAGCTGCCAAACTAAATGAATTTGTTTCAGAAAATGTATTTATAATATCAATAACTTGTTAATCGTCACTTGATGGTATTTAGCATTGTTTAAATGTTAACATATGATAAATGAGAAAAGAATGAGAAAGAGTTTCGTGCTTAATAGATATCTTGTAAAATGACATATACACAGAAAATAATCTGAAAATGTGACCTTAGGAAGAGCGAAAAAAATAAAAAATAAAAAACAGAAAGAGAAGACTGAATAAACGAATGATCTTGGGAAGAAATGAAATATGGTTAATTAATGAGAAGGGAAGAAAAATGAAGAGAAAACTGAAAAGAAAATAGTTTTGGTTGAAAAAGAAAAACAATAATGAGAGAATAAAACCTAAAGATTAGAAAAAATGAACAAAATAAGATGGCATATATATATATATATATATATATATATATATATATATATATATATGCTAAATTTTCGTCAAACATAGTTATATTTCATCTTTCAATATTTTTCAAAACTGACGAATTGCCAGAGTCGAGGCAGATATCTTGTATGTTAAAGAAAAACTATTAGGGGAAAAAGGTTCTATTGTTTTCGTTTTCTTGAGAGGACCCAGGTGGTTTGAATGAACTGAATTTTTAGTTATAACAGGGGAGCCAAAAGTTTTGCAAAACTTAGTTACGAGCTAGTTTTGGGCATGTATATTATGTGGCAGAAGCATTTGAAGCCGTCGTAGGTATCCACTATAGATTGTCGTGTTATTTTAGCTGGTGCGCTGAAGTGTTGTGCATTGTTTCACCCAGTGTATGCTTTGAAAGCCACACAGAATGCAACGTCGTTTTATTCAGTAACTTTTTGCTTTGCCATTTCGAAATAGATCATAGCACATTCGAAGCACCAAAAACATATGAGAATGGTGAATAGTAGAATATCACTCTACAGTAACCAGATGGTTCAAGATATTTCGTTTACGATGCAACAACCTTGACTGTCAGATATAGTTAGTTACAGACATTTTATTGGAAAACTTGGGTCGAAAGCAAGGAACGGTGTGAAATAAACAAAAATAAATAATGCGCTACCACTGAAACTCGAACTCTCGTTGATTCCATCTAAAATATATTCTTATCCTTCATCCTGTCTAAAACAACGAATATCGTGCCAACCTATAGGAGACAGGTGCACTAAGTAACTTTATGGTTGTCATTTGGATATCTGGATTACATTCTGTGCTCACGTGGCAGACATAGAAAAGGAATTCGTATGTAAAACCAAACACCGATGCAAAAAAGGAGTTCGATTCTCACTAAGAGCTTATTCTGGTTTTCTATGCACATTTTAGCTGTCGTTTGTAGAAATGGATAATCCGAGTAATTTGCGACCAAAACCAAGAATGAAGACGATGATCGATAAGTAATAATTTTCTAGATAAAACTGCTTGAAATAATAAGCCGTTGGTTTGGTTTGGTTTTAGGACATATTAATCCTTTGAAGTTATCTAATGCAAAATATGGTGAATACATAAATATTAGATATATATGATTTGTAAACATAAGTCAAAAAATTTAAAAGTTTCACGTAATGCTATGCATCACTAACAATTCAATTAAAAATCAGTCACTAATTTATGCACACTTGAATGATCAAACAGTTCTATTTCAAACAATTCAATTTAGCATAAGTTATTTGTTTGCATACACTTTAACTCTCAAACCATCTATTTGATCCATAGGTACTATCACTTCGGGCCAGAGTAGAACTGGGAGCGATGGCAATGAAGGGGAACACCGCATTACCTAAAGCGCCAGTATTACCGGTGCTTCACCATCAGATTGTTTAATGTCATATAAAGGACATTCATTAAGGAGCGTCATACCCCTCGGCATATATGGAATCGGTGTATTTTACATCCCAAGCCGACTGGGTCAAAATAATAGGGGGAAAGGAACTAAAGAAAAGACGTAATGTAAACAATACGATTACTAATATAGTATTGTGACAGGTAAACTATTGGGCTGAGTCATGAATTCCGTTTTTCCAAACGTGTTTTAGCTACGCATTTGAAATTTTCAGTGTTTAAAGTTCAAATGGAAATTACCAGGTTAAAGAGTACCGTCATCGGTCATTCTTATTTCGGTAGTGAAAGAATGCGTTTCATAATTTAATCTCACGTCCCTAAAATGGAAGAAATGAAAGAGCACATGCAGCATTTAATGTTGTAGGAGTTACAATGTTGTGGGAGAATAACAAAAATGCTTTAGAAATAGCTAAGAAAACGAGTATAATTTATTGCTAAGTGATCATTTCTCACCACCAAGTCCAAAACTGGTTTTCAAAGTTTCATCCTGATGAGAAGTCATTGAAATATGAACCTAGATCAAGATGCTCATCAAACCTCGATCAAGGTGCTTTAAGAGAATTGGGGGAATGTAATCCACGGAAAAGTGCTCGAGAATTAGCACTTGACCTCACCATATATCGATCCATAATTAGCTGCCTCTTGAAAAAGTTAGGAAAAGTGAGCATATTGGGAGTTTGGGTTCCTTATATTCTTAGTGAGCAAGATTAGAGTGGTCACATCTCCAAAAGATCCTATTTACCAACCCCTCCGCTCGGGCAGGATATGACACAAGGTCAATTTTTAAGCGGTGTTTAACAGGTTTGAATTTAGAGTTTTCCTTCTCCTAGACTAGTTGCCTAACCAACGCTGAAGAACCTTGTCTGTCCTACTATTTACCCATAGCTGGAGGAAGAATAATTGGATTCATACCTTTCCCAAGGGTATTAGTGCTATGTGAAATGCAATGAGTTTCGTCCAGGATTTGAACTCGTGTCGCCGTGTTCATTTCCTACGACGATAACAATTACACCACGGGCACATATCCAAAGGATAAAGATCAAGGCAGATAAATTGCCAGTTTCTCAAGAATATTATTACAGGCGAAGAAAAATAGGGTTTTATGACTGTTCAATGCAAAAGGCAGTGGAATGACAAGGATATATCTTTGTTACCTTATGGAAGAAAAATTAGGCTGTATGATCATCTTGGTATTATTTATCTTAATTTTTTGCCCGTAATCAGACACTCAATGTCGACATATATTCACAACAACTGCAACTTATGCATAAAAATCTAAGAAAACGCTCAGCATGGAAACGCAGTGCCTCTCTTATGATAACGCAAGGCGACATTCAAAAAAATATTGGATTAGGTCTGGTCTCTTCTACCCCATCAATCATATTCATTATACCTTGCACCAAGGGATTTCCCACTTTTCTCTTTCTCTACAAAATTATCTGAATGGCAACCAATTTTCTCAAGGAATTAGGGTAAAAATGTTTGCGGAATACGTCTTCAATTCTTTGGCTCGAAATCAGCTGAATTTTTCTAGTGAAAAACAAAAATCTACATCATAGATCAGAAGAAGGGGTTTAAAATAATGGTGAAAATAATATCTATTGAACTTAATTCGTTATTAAATTATTCATGAATAAATTAAATTCTACTTAAATGGATATCATTTTTTATTCAACCCAATAAATATGTGTATATTTTGTAATCGCATAGTGTGTAGAGTACATTTTGAACGAGTCAGAGGTAATTTCTTTGCATATAGTTAAACGGTTATACATCTGATTTGTAAGTCAATAGTAAGTAGATAATCTTATTCGTAAATTCATTTGTAAGTTAATTTGTTTGGTCAGAAGTATGACTATTGTTTGCACACAGTTAAATGATTCTATATTATCTAAAACGTTTTTATATTTTGTATTGATCATTTGTTTCCCCTTAAATATTTCAAATATGGCTAACTTGAATAGTTTTATTCACACACCGTTAAATGGTTTCAAGCATCACTATTTGACAAAAACAATACAGTTTAGGCCCAGTTAAAGAGTTTGAGTATAGTTTATCAACACAAATGATTCTGTTGAACAATCGTCTTTCATTAGTTAAATGGTTCCAAATATTGCTATGAATCACTAACAATTCAGTTAAACAACAGTCATTTGTTTGGATAATTAAATGGACAAAGCATCTATTTCTAACTATTCAATTTAATATCAGTCATTTGTTAAATGGCCAAACTGTTCTATTTGATTCATAGATAAGACCCTATCAGGTGTTACCACTGCGTGTAAGAGTGAACCGGGGAGCGATTGCAATGAAAGTATTCTCCACATTCCCAGAACCCTATCACTGAAGCCTCAACTTCCAATTGTTTATAGTCAAATCAAGACACTCGTCTTAACCCTCTACAGAGCGGTAGCCGGCGTATTCTTCAGCTCCGACAAACTAGGCTGTATGTGTATATTGAATAAAATCTAATGCAAAGAAGAAATCTTTTTCTTTACAGAAGTCACTGTGTTTCCATTCTATTGACTATCTTTTCGATTCAAGACCCTAATAGCAAACCTATGCTTAACCCATTTCTAAACACTTTTTGACTTGAACATGCTGCAGTAAATTTTAGATGGGTTGTAATTCTCAGCCACCAGAATTTTGATAATAAACCTTTGTTGAAACTTAGAAACACTCTTAATAGTCGCCATTTTGAATAGCTTTAAAATAAATATTTTTGAGAGATCAAAATAATTTTTGCTTTAAACTAATTCCAACCAATGCACAGTTTACATTAACGAAAAAATACAGAAAAATGTTGTTATACTTTAAAAAAATCTCCTCATCTATTGAATGACTCTCGTATACACACACACACACACACACATACACACACATATTCAGTTTACGACTTTTGAGTTTTTTTTATACTAGTTCTAACGGGTGTTTTTTTTTTATGAAGATCATGAAAAATGAAAGTTTTTTTTTATATACACTAACGCATGCAAATATATAATTAATAATATATCGATGTTTGGAACTATAAATATACTCCGTTTGATACAGCTTTTTATATTTATTTTGAGCGTGTCAGCATATCATATCCAAGATGACACAAAGATTTAAAGTGGAACTTTTTTACTAATCTTTACAGCTTCACATGTATGTTTAAAATTCAACCCTAAAAACGCTTCCGAATTGTTAATCCTTACAGAAATTGTTGAGCAATATCATCATCATCATCATCATCATAAAGTTGCACTACGAGCAAGAATTTCCCAGAATCTTTCTACATCCATCCCGATCATCAATTGCCCCCGACAGGTCCTCTAAAATGCATCCTGTGTCCGCGCAAAGCATTTTAGATACATTCTTGCTGATTAACCAACACTGGCATGTCCATGAGTCGGGATCCATTGGAAAATGTGATTTATGAGTTAGTCTTTGCTTCTCCTGTACTGTTCCACATATCTTGTTCGTCTTACTTGGATGGTTTTGGTGATGGGAGGTCGGTGGCTATACAGCTGTTGTTTCGGGGGGTGTTGCTTCCAAGATTTATTCAGGACAACTCGTTGCATTCTTGTGCAGTTCCCATCAACCTTTTCTCTTGGCGTTTTGTCAGCATTTTTGTGGTGCATCCCTACAGGAATACTGACACAACAGTTGCTTGGAAGACATCCCCTTTCTATAGAAACACAAAAGAGCTATATATTATCAATTAAAACGTACAAAATAGGAAAATACTCTTTATATATCCACAGGCATTCACTTATTTTGGCTAAGAACGTAATAAATAGGAATGTTAAAATTTCTTTGTTTATAGGAACATTAACCTTCGCTAAAGTACAAAGAAAGTTACTGTTTGATTCATAGCTGGGGTAAGAAGAAATCAGTTCATACTTTTTTTCAAGGGTATTAGTTTGAAGGTGAACCCAGTAGCGCAACTGAAGTTCAAACTTGATTACTACGATGTCTCAGTCGAATACGTTAACCACTAGGCAACACAAAGTCCTGCCAAAATGAGAAGATAAAGAAAAAAATGAACTTTGGATAGATTTTTTTAAACACCGAAGAAATATTCTGTTTCGATCTTTTTTTTATCTTTATTTCATTAATATTCGTATCGATTTAGCAGACATAAACATTCAAAATATTTCTAACATTTTTCAAAAGTGTGTGAGGTCAAGACCGATGAGGTAGACACAAGGATCCAATAAAATTTCATTTTATCTTTATTTTTGGTGATTAGAGGGCCCAGAAGTGAATGAAGTTTTTTTTTTCTGTTGACACAATCAACAAGTCCGGGCACACAGGAGTGAAGATAACACGAAGACACACACAAAGAGAGAGAGAGAGAGAGAGAGAGAGAGAGAGAGAGAGAGAGAGAGAGAGAGACAGAGACAGAGACAGAGAGAGAGAGAGAGATGGGAGAAAATAATGGCAAGTTCAATGAAAGAATATATCAATCTAAATGTAAAATATTGATAAAATGCTTACAAATTCTTTTTCTTTGATTTTTTTCTTTTTATTCCCAAATAAAAACGCTATTTCTTTAAGATACTTTTTGACTCGAAAATATAGGTTCAGTTTGCTCAATAATTCTCTTCAGTAAAATAGAACATTCATCATACACACTCACATCAACTCATGTATATGAGAGAGTCGTTCAAAAAGTTATAAGCTTGACTAATATTTTAGATTTGTCACATAGATTTGTCACCTTTTGTCTTCATATCCGTGTACAGGAGGTCCATACAGAAATCTAAATTAGTCTTTCTAGTTATATGAGAAGTGTTACTAAATTTCCATAACAATAATGTTTAGCCATGGTAATTCTTTCTAGATAAGGCTAAAAACTTATAGAACAACCCTCGTATATACATCATCAGCAATTTGTTCTGACAACATGGAGTTCTCTTGATTCTCTCTTGTCATCCGTCCCTATCATCTATCTTTCTTAGTTGGTCTTCTAAACCACACCCAGATTTTACGCAGAGGTGATGTATGTAAATACTAGCTGGAAAGCCAAGACTGGGGCGTCCGCATGTAGGAGTCCATAAGAGAACGTCGCAAATTAGTTTCTTCTAAAGTCCCCAGGAATGCCCAGTATGCCTGGTTCATCTTACTTAGATGTCTTGGGAGGTGGCCATACAGTTTCTATTTGGAAAGATGTTGGTTCCCTGATTTGTTCAAAACAGAGCTTAGCATTCTTGCGAAGTTCTTTTCTTGCTTTTTCCCCAAGCGTTTTACTATAGTCCATGTGGTGCATCAATTCAGTAGTACTGACACAGCTACTGCCTTGAAGAAATCATTTATTCTTTTAGAATGATCAGATTTCCATATGACTGTTTATCAGTCAAGAGATGTCCACGCCTTCCCAATGCGTAAATTGACATCGATTTCAGTAGATAAGTTATTCCTGCGGAGAAACGTAAACTGGTTTACTAATTTCAAAGGCGTACCACTTAAAGTGGACATAGCTCCTTCTGGTTTAAACCATGTGAAATGTGCTTTCTTTGTAGCGTTCACGTAGGAGCCAATGTTACTTACTTCGTGCAACAAGGTACACTGTAGAGATTCGGCTTGGGCATGTGTATTTGCAAGAAAAGCTATATCTTCTTTGTCTACATATAAAGAAAGATAGCAGTATATATATATATATATATATATATATATATAGGAGCCAATGTTACTGCTTGCAACAAGCTACTCTGTAGAGATTCGGTTCGGGCATATGTATTTGCAAGAAGAGCTATATCTTCTTTGTCTACATATAGAGAAAGATAGCAGTATATATATATATATATATATATATGCGCTGGAGTAGGTATATATATATATATATATATATATATATATATATACCAAGTCCACCGAACGAAAAAGATGCTACATGGCGTATATTTTCTTTTGCGGAGTTGAAGACGTTTGGATCTAGAGATTTCCTTCGATGAGGTTTGCCATATCGAAGTTAAAGAGAACAGTCTGTCCTACTATTTGCCCATAGTTGGAGGGAGAATTGTTGGATTCATCCATTTTCCAAATATTATTAGCACTATGTAAAATGCAAACAGCCTGTGTGCAGGATTTAAACTCGTCTCGTGTCCATTTCGTACGACGGTAACCATTATACCATGAATTCCTCCCTATATATATATATATATATATATATAAATGCCAAAAGAGTAACAAAAAATTTGAATATGTTTGTTTTTTGTATACTTTTGATCGTACAATATATATATACATATATATAGAAAGAAAGAAAGTTGACAAAAGAAAGAGATATAGCTATACATATGCTCTTTTTTCACGAAAAAACCCCCATCAAGTTTGGTATTTAAAGGTCCCAAAGTAACAAAAGAAAGAACCTGAAGGCAACCCGCAAAAGCAATTACCAACGCCGACTGCGCCAAAGATATAGTGCTTCTGGTAATGCACCCACCCAAGCCTAAACCCTGCTACATAGTCTGGAACGAGCCACTGCAAGCATCGGCCTCCATGTCAATGCACACGAGACGGAATATATGTGTTTTAATCAAACAGCTGACATCTCCACACTAAAAGGTAGCGCTCTGAAACTAGTTGAAAAGTTTACCTAGTTAGGGAGCAGTGTCTCATCAACCGAGATATCAATGTGACACGCGACGGAGGCAAAAATGTGACACGTGACGAGCAAAGGCATGGACAGTTATCGATAGACTATCGGTCATATCGAAGTCGGACCTGACCGATAAATCATAATGCAGTTTCTTCCATGCAGCGGTCGTGTCGATACTACTATATGGGTGGACCACATTGACGCTAACTAAACGTATGGAGAAAATCTTTTATAGCAACTACACAATATTAAACAAGTCCCGGAGACAGCACCCTACAAAACAGCAGCTCTACGGCCACCCACCACCCATTACGAAAACTATCAGAATTAGACGAACTAGACATACAGGACACTGCTGGAGCTGTAGGGACGAACTCATAAGTAATTTACTCCTGTGGACCCCTTCACATGGATGAGCAAAGGCAGGACGTTCAGCTCGAACTTACATACAGTAGCTCTGTGCTGATACAGTATGTAGCCTTGAGGACCTGCCGGGAGCAATGGACAATTGGGAGGTGTGGCCTGAGAGAATTAAGGATATCCGTGTTGATAGCACAACATGATGATGATGATGACAGCGGAATTATCACCAAGGATTAATTTAATAATTTTGTTTAAATTACGATATATTGAATAGGCATATATGTATTTTGAAAACGATTATTAATCCAATACATACATACATACATACATACATACATACATACAGATATTCATACATATACACATATATGTACCTCCGAAGCAAGCACAATACGTACATACAGACATATATATATATATATATATATATATTAAGTAAAATTGGCGACCGTAGTCGAGGATGACCTGAAGGTTCCCTTTTCAACTGCTACAACACCGAGGTGTAGGGGAGGGCGTTACTCCTTTCCCGGGATTGCTCCACTTTATCCTTGATACGTACTTTATATTGCTGAGTTATAAGCAAGGAGGTATCAAGTACCATTTTTAAAGTCTTCGGTAGGAGAATGAACCCAGGTCTCCCGGATCATTGGCGAACACTCTACCCACTAAGCCAATGAGCCGGTCGATATATATATATATATATATATATATATATATATATATATTTAATTATGATGCTTTAAAGACACAAATCCTTCAACAAATTAGAGCTCAAGAACAATGATCTTTTTAACTGTAAATAAACCAATAACAGATGAGACATAAAAGAGAATATTCAGCAGGAAGAGATGAACAACTGATCCGACAAATGCTGTAACCTTTTCGTTTTTCATAGCACAATCTATTCATACCACTGCCATCAAAAGTGAAATCCGCGAAATATAAACTAGGATTCAAAAAGCAACATTTACCTACTTCTGCTCATGGTGAATGACTCTTTAAATGAAGACCTCTGCAAGACAGGTCACAAAGTTCTAAATCATGCGTAACATCTTCCAGAATAGTTTTGAATTCTGTAAACTTGTCTTTTCTCTAGACAGCTGGCTTTTTAATACCCCAATATATATATATGCAAAGCTCTTCGAAAGAATTGAACACTCTGGTAGCCGATAGGGTATAAAAATGTAAACAAACGGCTGCTGCTGTTATTACATAATACCTTAAAAATTCTCTTAGCCAAGCGTGGTACGCTTGTTGGCCGGACGGTCTGAGACTTAGTCTAACGTAAAATTGGATGGGTTTCGATCCCGGCTTCGAGCGTCCTACGTGTCTAGCTACACTGAAGAGAGCTGATAGAACGAAACAGTCTGTCTGTGGATGACTATATATGGGTGGGTGCTTATTTGTTTGGGTTTTATGGTATATCAGTCTTTGTAGGCTATTTAATGACAAATGTATTTTTATTCAAATAAGCAGTTCTATCTCAAACAATTCATTTTAGCATAAGTACACAGCATGATTATAAATAAAAAAAATTCTATTTCAAGCTATTCAGTTTAGTCAAACAGTTCTGATTAAAACAATTCAGTTTAGTATAAGTATAGATTTTGTTTACACAGATTTAAATATCAAACAGTCCTATTTCAAGTAAATCAGTTTAATGTAAGTACAATTTCAATGTCAAAAACAATTCAATTTCAAGCAAATCAGTTTAGTATACAAAAACTGTTCCATTTTAAACAATTCAGTTTAGCATAAGTACGCTGTCTAAAAGTCAAAACAGTTCTACTTCAAACAATTCGGTTTAGCTAAGTACAGAGTCTAAATAAAGTACTGACTTTAAATGTCAAAACAGTTCTATTTCAAGAAATTCAGTTTAGCATAAGTACACAGTTTAGTTGTATTTGACCCATAAATTTGACAATCAGATGCCACCACTCTGGGTCAGAGTGGATCCGGGAGCGATGGCAATGAAGTGGTACTCCACATTCCCCAAAGCTCCAACATTATTGGAACCTCACAATCAAGTTGTATAATGTCATATCTTGGAGTCTTACCCCTCTGCAGAGATGCAGTCGGTTTATTCTACATCCGCAGGTTACTGGACAAGTGTGTGTCTACGTATGTGGGATGTGGAATGTTGCGCAATACTCTTTCTAAACTTTCGTGTCAATTACTCTTGAATTTATCCCGGTTATTCATGTGATTTGGTTATTAAACATAAACGGGTAACAGTCAAAGAGAAAATATTTAGTCAAAGAATTCCAATCATTGTTCATGGATTATAATCCACAGGTTGTGACACTTGATTTATTCGGTTTCAGCGTGTCAACCTTAATGGGTTATTCAGTGCCGAGGGCCATTCTTTTAGAAGGACAATAGTGACACTATTTAATTCATAGCTTGTGACCTTTCCCAATAGTATTAGTCTGAATGTGACATCTTTGCATGACTGGGGTTCAAACTTACATGTTCCAGTATATAAGCTGCGATTACGACTCCACTTGATTCATTTATATCTAAAGTTGAAATGACGCAGACAAACGTATCACCACGTTTTATTAAATATCTCAAGAATTCTCTCTCTTCAAATATACAAACTCCTCTTCCTTAAGCCTTGTGTTAATTTTTATGACATAATTTGAAGACAAGATTTTCCGAAAATTTTAACACATAAACGGAACCTAACAATCTCAAATTTTTATATTTGTAAGCCTCTTTGATTTCCAATAACGTAACTATTTATTAGAACTTAAACTTATCCAGTTACCTGGTTTGATTGTGGGTACACTAAAGTAAGTAAAGTTGGCGAGCGTAGTCGAAGGTGACCAGAAGACTCCTTTTTCAATAGCTTCTACACCGAAGTATAATGGAGGACGCTACTCCTTTCCCTGAATTGCTTTACCCTTGATACGTTCCTTATATTGCTGAGTGTTAAGCAAGGAGGTATCAAGTACCATTTTTAAAGTCTTTGGTATGACGTGACTTTGGATTGAACCCACTTCTACCGGACCAATGGCGAATGCAGTATCTCTTGGGAAATTGGTAACCTACCGGAAGTGATCCTTTTCTTGGTCTGATTTCAACTCAATTTTCCTTCTCTTAGAGTGGTTATCATAACTATTAAAGGGCCCAATATTTCCTATTATTAACACATTATTAGCTGGAAGAAAAATTATTGGAATCATAACATAGCTAACGATACTAGAGCTTTGTGAAATACAAATAACCGCATCAAGAATTTGAACTCGAATCGGCGAGTCCACTTCCTACATCGATAGCCACAAGCGCTTCCCTGTCAACTTTGTAGTAGATATAAAAAGAAAAGAATAAGAGTAACTTTTTACCCAAATCTGCTCTGTCTGCAAAGAAAGAGAAAAGAAGAGGAGAATAATTTTTAAAAAAGAGTTCTTTTGTTGTTGTCATTCGTATATTTTTTCGGTTTGGACTGTACCTTGTTGACATTTTTTCCAGGAAATCGGCACATTTTTATTATTTTGGTTGGACAAGTGATCTTCGATAAGGTTGAAAGAATTTCTTAGAGCCTCGTTTTAATAAATTCCTTTTCCGAAAAGAACTTCCAGAAACTGCCGTTGAATGATTGGCATTATTTTCTCAAAAATGCCTTCACTGACAAATGTTTCTCTATAGTTTTCCATGCATCATACCACAGCAAAAGTTTGCATTAAAAATTCATCTCAGCACAATACTACATGTTTGGTTTGGTTTGGTTTGGTTTTATGGCATATCAACCATTGTAGGTTACTTAATGCCATATCTATTTTTATACAAATATACAGTTCTATTTCAAACAATTCAGTTTAACATAAGCACACAGTTTAGTTCTTTCTGACCCATTGAGTGAATCATATCTGGTGCTAACTCTCCGGGTCAGAGTGGACCTGGAAGCGATGGCCATAAAGGGGTACTCAGCGTTCCCGAAAGTACCAGCATCACTGAGCCCTCCCATCAGATTATTTTGTGTCATTTCCAGGACATTTTTCTAGGAGTCTTACTATCTGCAGCAATGCAGTTGTTTTATTCTGCTGGGCCGCCTGGACCATTTCAGTTTAGTATAAGTATAGTTTCTTTGTTTCCACACAGTTAAGTATTTAAAATTCTATTTTAAAAAATTCAGCTTAGCATAAGTACACAGTTAAGCTCTATTCGATCTATTAATAAAGCCTAATCAGGTACTACAACTCTGAGCCAGAGTGAACCTGGGAGTGATTGCAATGAAGGGGTACTCTGCATTTCCCAAAGCTCCAGCATTACTGAAGCTTCATCATCAGATTGTTTAGTGTCATATCCTGGACACTCGTTAGAGGAGACTTACTCCTTCGCAGAGATGAAGTCGATGTATTCTACATCCCCAGTCAACTGGGCCAAATACTATATGTAATATTTGCATGATATAAAAAAACAACAACTGAGCTTCTAGACCTTCTTTTGGGGCGAATAATCTTCTGATAAAATGAATACCAACTTATAAACAAGATACCTAGTTGACTCAGAAAGATTTTAAGTGTACATCCGAATGGAGAGAGATATCTGGCTCTCGTAAAGATTAATCAGAGAATGAGCTTCTTGCGCTAATATGCTAAGCTGTAGCATTTTACTAGGTTTCGCTCATTGTCTCAATATGTACATCAAAGTCTTTGACATTATCGCTGGAGTCTTGCAAGGAGATACATGAGAACGTCATCTATTTATAATCTGCCCAGATTACCGACTAAAAACGTCAGTAAATCTAATAAAAGAAAATCTTTCACAAAATAAAAAAATAGAAGCAGACGATATGTCACAGAAGCTGAGAGAAACAGTTTACGCAGATGATATAGAACTTCTCGCAAATACAACTGCTAAGGCTGAATTTCTGGAGCAAGAAACATAATTTGTTGGCCTCTGTGGGAACGCAAATAAAACTGAGTTAACTATTTTTTTTTAATAAGATTGAGCCATCTGCACTTTAAATAGCCAGCCTTTGTAATCATAAGAACAGTTTGCATATATCGACAAGAATATCTCATCAACTGAAAATGATGTCAACATCAGGCGTGGACTACTATCGACAGCTGGTCAATTATAGGGAAATCTGACGTCTCTGATAAAATAAAACAGGGTTTATTCTAAGTTGGGGCTGTGTCAGTACGACTGTATGGATGTATCACCAGCATATTAACGATACTCTGGGAGAAAAAGCTTGATAGGAACGGTGCAAGAATGCCGGTGTTGCTGTAAACAAATCCTGGGAGCAGCACCGCACAATATCCACAAACATACATCCCACAATATGAATAAAAATAAACATTACTCAAATACCTACCTTAAAAAGAGACATATAACTTTCACCGACAAATCCCACTCCCACTCTAATTGAAAAAAAAAAAATTAAATCACTTAAGCATAAAAACCGCTACTCGCAAAACAAAAATTAATAAAACAAATAGTAAAGAACTTATTTAGAAACACAGATTCCCTATACAACGCAGGTCTTAACAAAATCCGCTGCCAAAATTGCAATAAATTTTACATAGGAGAAACAAGTAGAAATTTAAACAAAATAACCTGACATAAAAAAGACTTTAAAACTGGGAACACAACACACTCTTTCGTTTCCCATAACATTTTAACTAACACCATTCCCTATTCCAAAAAACTAACGACTCTTTTGACTTTCAAAATTCTGCCATAATTGACTTCATTCATGACAAAAATAAAAGAAGTATAATTGAAGCATGTTCCATAGCACATCACAACACAAGGCTTTTTTAAAAATTTAACCATCTATAGGAAAATAATATTAAAAGAATTCAAAATTCACACTATATATTAGCTGATTTTTCTTTAAAAATTAAAAGTAATAAAACGTCAAAAATATGTTTCTCAAACCACAAAACACCATGGACTATTCCAAAAAATTCCATCACTTGACTTGACGCAATTTGAACATACCAACCAGTATTAATCCTTTTTTCCACATAGCTAGATCTACAAGCCCTGATGAAAACTAATTAAATCAAAATTTATCTATCATAATTATTTCTCATACTAAAATAATTTCGATAAAACACTTTTGCACTCAAAAAGAGATAGAAGTCGAAACGTATTGGCAAATAAACAAACCATCAAACATGTTTTACTTCCGTTTTACCTTTTCTTTATATATATATATATATATATATATATATATATATATATATATATTAGTGAAAAGGAGATATTTTACAAGAGTATTGAGGCAGGTAATAGGAACTACCAGTAACCTTCTCCGTTACTGATATATATATATATATATATATATATATATATATATATATATATATCGTTGATTTTGAGCAGAGTCTTCCCCCATTGCATTTTTTAAAATGACGCGGCTGCGGGAATGGTAAAGTGCTTTGCATATCTGAACTAGATCTTCCGTTGAAACAAACGTTACGTTTTGTAATCAAGGATGAGGTAATGCTGGTTAATGGACAATTAGATATTTAAGGAATACTTCCGTCCTTTTGACGCCTCAGTAACACCAAGTAAAAGAAACATTAGTGACTATGCCAGGTTTTCGCTGGCTTTTTGCTTAACCTTCACATACACGTACACACACATACACCCCCATATATATTTATGGCAAAGTTAATAATATCAACATTTTTTTATTTTTTATTTTCATTACCAAGTGCGGGTACCTTTCATTTGATTTTTGTATTACTAATCTGGATTTCACATCGTGATTTCATAATATTATCGATTTTATATTCTGATTGGAAATCCTTGCTTTAGCCTTAATCCTAGAATACGGATTGCTGGTTAGAATCAAAATCAAAACTGAATTAAATCAGGCGACTTCTCTCTTTCATACGATAAAAATCAACCGCCATTGTTCTAAGTTGCTTGGCAACAGAATATGTTCAATAGCGCCAGTTAATACATCTTACTGAGTCACGTTTAACGTATGTGTATGAGCTTTTGTGTATGAGTTATTGTATGTGTTCAGGTTTTTGAGTATATATATGTGTATGTGTAGGTTTGCGAAAGAGTCGATTAGAAGTATTTAAATAATATTCTGCTTGTAACTTCTGAGCATGCTGATACTGAAACTTCAATTCAAGAAGTGAAATATTATAATTAGTCTTTCATGGTTATCAACGCTATATCAACAATTTGGATGATTAAAAAATCATGTTCAGAAGAAAGCAAATTGAACAGCAAATTGCTTTATCATCTAAGTTAAATCGTCATACGTGCATGCACTTTTAAAGATATGCTTAGGAAAAGTTTTTTCAAACGATGGTTCCTGGACGATAGTGGGGTCCGCAACGTTAATACTAGGGGTCTGCAGACGCAGCTGTGGTCTCTTGAAAATGTTTTATTTTCCGATTAGCAATAGAAGCAGAAATTCCTGTTTCTAGTTACTACTACAGAGCTATGAAAATTTAGTTCAAACTGCAACGACTCCTAAAATTCGGGCTCACGTGGTTTCTGAGTATCCACTGATATCTCAAAAGACAGTAAAAAATGCTGCTACCTTTTGCAACAACATATTTATGCGAAATAGCATTTTCACCACAAACCAGCATGATGACTAATACAGATCTATTGTTATATAATTAAAGAATGATTTTTCTTTATATTAATCATTTTTCATTAATTATTTTTTATCATTCAATTTGGTAATCCTTTGAACTATTCGAGTCTCTTAGTTCCAGCACATAGTCATTTGGTGCAGTTTACGTTCGTGCGCAAAGTATATGACTATCACCATTGTCATAATAAACCCCCAGATGGATGACGTCATGCTCGGAAGAAATGGTCCTGAGAATTTGAGGATTTTGAAAAAGATGTGAGTTGAGATTGGACCATTGAGGTGAGACTTGGGTCTTCTGTCGTTGAGGCATGTGGTCAAGTTTTGCAGATCTCTACCGACAGAGATCTTAAACACCACAAGATGCACCACGCGTTGGGGTGGAGTCAGCATGGTATGGTTAGCATAGACTTTTAAAAATTGTGTCTCTCTCCACGTGTCGCCATGGATCGAAGTCAAGAAATTAATAAACCGTTCGTACCTGAAACGACAGAGTCCGCCTTTGTTTTGTATTTGCATTTGTATATGTACTGTTGTGGTTGATATCATTATGGTTATGGCAATACAACACAATTTATGTCAAGCAAGGCAAGTACATTTCTCTCACTAAATGTCTTAAGTCAGTCCAAATATTGGATATAATTTTCGGTAATATTTTTGATAAAACTAATTTTATTCATTTAGGAGTTCATGAGTTAGGCCTTGAAATAGATTGCGGTTGCAATTTGTTAAGGTGGGGCATTTTGCTTGGTTAAGTCTATATCTAAACGGGATTGTATTTATATATATTTTTCAAAAATAAGATTGGAGAATAATCATTATTTTGTCACACTGCTTCAACGGATTTATTTCACTTTCTCTCTCGACATTCATCCTTATCGTCCACCAGTCCCGGTGAGTCTTCTAGATTAAATCCTCTGTTAGCACAGAGCTGTTGTTGGTCAGTTCTTTTTGGTCGGCCAACACTAACACGTCTCTCTGAAGGGGTCCATACGAGAGCATAACTTATTGGTTCGTTTTTGCTTCTAAACCACTGTCCTGCATGTCGTGTTCGTCTTATTTGGGTGATTTTAAGGACAGGAGGTAGGTGGTCGTAAAGCTGCTGTTTGGTGGGATGTTGCTTCCAGGAATTTTTAAATTATAAAAGACGATAAAAACTCGCGACTAATGGTTTGACGCGGTCAATCTTCAAGTGAACTAATATCAGCGTTTGATTTCTGTTCGATTCAACTGAAAAAATATGTGCTCGTTTTGAATATTCTCATGTTTTTTTTTTATTATCATGTCTTACTTTCACTTGATAAATTATTTTAGTGTGGCATCTATTTTCTTCTAGGCAAGAAAGCTGCCTTGTCTTCTTGTTGGTTCAAGGTTAGCATAAAATTAGTTCTTTGAATGTAACAGAAAACCGATTTGTTTAATACAAATTAAATAAAAAATCAGCAACATGAACCTCAAAGTCGTGAGTTTTTATCGTTTTTTTCTGTCTTTATTTCATTGGTAGCGTTATTTCATTGCTATCTTATTTTATTGCTATCTTTATTTCATTGCTATCGCATTTTAATGCTATCTTTTTAATTTCCATCTTCGTTTTATTGCAATCGTCATTTCATTGCTATCTTTTTTCATAGCCATGTTATCTAAATTCCTCTTTATTTCATTGCTATCGTTATTTTATTGCTTATTTTATTGCTATCGTATTTAATTTTCATCTCTATTTCATTGCTATCTTATTTTATTGCTATCATATTTAATTTATATCTTTAATTCATTGCTATCTATTTTATTGCTATGTTTTTAATTTCTACCCTTATTCTATTGCAATCGTTATTTCATAGCTATCTTGTTTAAATTCCTCTTTATTTCATTGTGATCATTATTTTATTGCTCTCTTATTTTATTGCTATCTTATTTAATTTTGATCTCTATTTTATTGCTATCTTATTTTGTTGGTGACTTATTTAATTTCTATCTTTAATTCATTACTATCGCATTTTATTGTTATCTTTTTAATTTCCATCTTCATTTTATTACAATCGTTATTTCATTGCAATTGTTATTTCATAGCTATGTTATTTGAATTCCTCTTTATTTCATTGCTATCATTATTTCATTGAAATCTTATTTTATTGCTATCTTATTTAATTTCCATCTCTATTTTATTGCTATTTTATTTTATTGATATCTTATTTAATTTCTGTCTTTAACTCATGTTATTGCTATCTTTTTTTCCTATCTTATTTTATTGTTATCTCTATTTCCTTGCTATCATATTTTATTAGTATCGTATTTAATTTCTAGTTTTATTTAATTTGGATCTTTTTTATAGCTATCTTATTTTATTTCTATCTTTATTTCAATGTTATCTAATTCCATTGCTATCTTATTTTATGCTATTTTCATTTCATTTCTATGATTATTTCGTTGCTATCTTATTTCAGTTCTACGTTATTTCATTGCTATCTTATTTGATTGCTACCTTTGTTACATTGCTATCTTATTTTATTGCTCTCGATATTTTAATCACTATATTATTTTATTGCGCTTTTACTTCAATTGTTGTCTTCTTTGATTGCTATCTTTTTATTACTATCATTATTTCATTGCTATCGTAATTTATTGCTATTTTTTCTATTGTTATTTTATTTCATCAATATCTTATTTTATTGTGACCTTATGTTTTTGATATCGTTATGTTGTGACCTTATGTTTTTGATATCGTTATAAAGAATGATTGCAAAAAATATTTTGCCATCATTCTTTATTGCTTTGCTTGTTTTATTGCTATCTAATTTCCTTGCTATCTTTTTAATTGATATCTTAATTTTTGCAATCGTATTTGATTGCAATTTTTTTGTAATTTCATTTCATTGCTATTCTATTTTATTGCTATCTCATTTTATTGCTATTTTATTTCATTATTATCTTATTTTATTGTTATTCTAGTTTTTGGCAATCTTATTTAGTTGCTATGTTTATTTCATTGATGTCTTTAAAATTTTTTAGTTTATTTCATTGATTTCTTACTTCATTGCTAATTTATTTTATTGTTCTTTATTTCATTATTATCTTTTTTTTGCTATTTTATTTCCTCGCTTTCATATTTCATTGCATTGCTATTTTATTTCATTGCTATCATATTTTTATACTTGAAAAATATTATGATATGGCTCTGAATTTTCATACGTAAAGAATGTGAAGGTCATGCCAATAAAATGCTTTTCACACACACACACACACACACACACACACACACACACACACACACACACACACACACACACCTATATATATATATAGTAGCGAGCATAAAGATCAGAATGATGTTAAGAAAAAGTCTGTGAAATAACTTTTTATTCTAAAGCGACATAGGACATTTTATCAAGGAAACATAAGGATATAATAGTAAATTCTATAATTCCAAAATATAAATCTCAATAAAATTATTTTGATAAAGTTACCAGAATAATTATATAACATTCAAATAAATTGATGATCAAAACGATTAACAAAATCATACAAGTTAAAGGAGATATCATATCTAGATAAAAATATCGTTCATAATTCATTAGTACTTGATGTGTGGACTTTTACTTTCAATAAGAGCTTGACATCTTTTGCTACACGAGCGAATTAATGTCTTACATTTGTCAACAGACATTTTCTACCATTCTCCTCTCAAATTGGCCCATAGCTCTTCGATGTTTCTTGGATCTTTTCCTTAGCACTTTCATTTAGTAACTTCCAAACTTTCCGAATTGGATTCATATCTGGGCTTTGAGCAGGCCACTCCATAACAATAACAACCTTCTCAGAAAGAAGTGTCGTAACAAACTTCGCTTTGTGACAAGGAGCGTTATCTTGCGTACAGCTGGTTGATTAATTGCAATTCTCAAATTAGGTACCACATGTTTCTTCAATATCTTTTTGTATGCAGTTGTGTTAATTTTACCGTGTAGCCTGACAAGAGATCCTGTACCTGCATGCCAAACACCATCTAAATTCCTCCTCCAAATTTAACGCTGCTTTTCGTGCACTGAGGTGAATATCGTTCCTTAGGACTGCGTCGAACGAACCTTCTCCCGTCTCAACCGAACAGGTTAAACTTTGACTCATTGCTTAAATGAATTTAATCTTACGGTTATTCAGTCCATATGTCGTGTTCAGTGGCAAATTTCAGTCAACTCTTTTTTTTTTCTTTTTAGAAATGTAAGGCTTCGTATAAGCTGTTCTATTGTTCAAATTCATTTCATTAAGTCTTCGGGAAATAGTGTGCCTTGATATTTAAATGCCACGGTTAACATTAGCTCTTTTAGAGATAATAGTTGCTGTCGAATATCGATCCATTTTTAGTCATTACCAATCCATCTGTCTTTAGTTGCGGTAGTTTTCCTAGGCCTGCCAGGTGGTTTCTTGGCTTTATATTACCCAGTTTACTCGGTTTTTCTTAAAATACTATAAATAACACTTTTAGATTTACCCACAGTCTTTGAAATATCTCCAATGGGGATTTTATCATCATTACGTAACTTAACCATCAGTTCTCTAAGTTCCAATAATGTCACAGATTTTTTCGCTATGTTTAGAATGCAAGAGCCGGTGGAATTTAATAAAACACCCTATTCTATATTCTTACCCTATTTTTTTAATAATACAAAATAATCATTAAATCTTAAGGATTTATTTAATGGTTCTGATGTTTTTGATTAACTATTTTTTTCGAATGTTATATAACTATACTTATAATTTTATCAAAATAAGTTTATTGATTTTTATATTTTGGAATTATATGATTTACCTTTATATCCTTATCTTTCCTTAATAAAATGTTTTATGTAGCTTTAAAATAAAATAAAATATTTCACATTTAGACGTTTCCTTAACATCGTTCTGATCTTTATGATCTACAATATATATATATATATATATATATATATAAAGAGAGAGAAAGAAAGACAGACAGACAGACAGAGCAAGATTGATAGGTAAACTGTCACAATTCTAGATAATTAATTTCGCGTATGCGCCTTATTTGTATCAGGTTTTGTCTTTATTTCGGCAATCTAGTAAGCATGTTACTGGCTGTGAGAAATGCAACAGCCTTATGCGATTCACTGATCCAAAATTTGAAAAGGGCATCCTGTACTGCTTGGTATTCACGTAGAAAACAGCTGATAGATTTCAGAGCAATAGGGTGTAAATCTGGCGACAGATTCATATTCATATTGATAAAAACCAATCAACCACATTTTGGTGTTTGGAAGTGGTCACATGATGACTTTATGCTTCTGTTCATCTTCCCACTTGGCCTCAGATCCAATTCGGAGACCGATATCAAGAGTATACAGGTGATAGTGCCCTCCTAGCTCGAGAATATGGCTGCTGAAAGACCCTACATTAGAGAGAAAGACCCAGCTCTTTGTCAAACAAACAGGAGAACCCAGTACTGGTCGTGAAAGAATTCTGCAGCCACCTCATCCCTAATATCTAGCCACCGAACTCCAATGTTTGTAATCCATATGATTATCATGTCGGAACAAGGTTAAGCCAGAGACCACCGAAAAACTTCGTCCAACGCCAAACATGCAATGAAGGCAATGATAACGGCAGCATTTGGCCTATTTAAGCAAGGAGACATTCAGAAAATCTTGCTAGTGATTCCGAAATTTCCAGGAGACTGTCGTTGAAGCAAATGGTAATGTATTTGAATAAATTTAATCTATCATATTTCAATGTATTTTCATGCAAACGTGTATCATTTTTATTTTGTTCCTTGTGAAACTAGCTCTCGATTAGTCTTCTGGGCAGTATTCGGTATCCACTCAGAGTCGTTAGATGTAAGTTTCTGCAGGTCGGATTATGTTGAGGTGTCTATGTGTAAGAGTCTATTTTAAGTTCACCCTTACTTCTTCAGCATCTCTTGTTCATCTTACTTAAACGGTTTTTGACACCAGAGATAAAAGATTATCATAATTTCAATTTACCGCTAAAAACACTCGAAATCGGTAACATATAGTGCTTAAACTGGAAATACGGCAGCATTACGACATTTCAATTATAAAATAATTTAAAGTGACTTGAGATCACTCAGGCTCTCCACAAACGTGATCTCCAGGTGAACATATATCCACGCGTGATTTGTTTATAATTGCATTAATACTATAATAAAGGAGGTAAAAGATGGTTTCTGAATCGGAAGTTCTAGTTGAGCATAAATAACTTCATTATATGTGTCTATAAATTCACCTGAAGATCGTGTGCGCAAAACTGAGTAATCTTAATCTACTTTGTTTTATTTTATAATTATAAAATCGTGAAATAATATATATATGTATATATATATATATTATTTCACAGCTGTTTAAAAACATCAATGATGTTCCCTCTGGATTTTCTTATATTTCTATTTACAGATTATTATTGAAAATTAGTTAACATTGTAATATTTCACCTAATATAGCGAAATTATACCTTGAAAAATGAGTTCAATTGTCATTAGGTGTCTCACACAAGTGCGCTAGCATGAAAGATAAATTATGGTTACTAAATTGTTTAGGAATATATATATATGTATATATATATATAGTGTATCACAAAAGTGAGTACACCCCTCACGTTTCTGTAGATATTTAAGTATATCTCTTCGAGGGACAACACTGACAAAATGACACTTTTACACAATGAAAAGTAGTCTGTGTGCATCTTAAAAAACTGAGTTAATTTATTTTCCCCTCAAAATAACTCAAAATATAACCATTAAAAGCTAAACCCCTGCCAACAAAAATGAGTACACCCTTACGAAACCACAAACCTAAATGTCCAAATTCAGTACTGCTTGTATTTTCTCCCCAAAATGTCATGTGACTCACTAGTGATACTAGGTCCATAAGGAGCAGGTGTGTTCAAATTTGTTATGCAGTTCTCATACTCTCTCATACGGGTCACTGAAAGTTCCAACAAGGCACCATATGGCAAAGAACTCTCTGAGACGTATTGCTGTGCTACATGAAGATGGCCAAGACTGCAAGAAAATTGCCAACACCCTGAAACTGAGCAGCTGCACAGTGGCTAAGATCATCCAGCGTTTGAAAAGAGCGGGGTCAACTCAGAACAAGCCTCGGGTATGTCGTCCAAAGAAGCTGAACGCACGTGCTGAGCGTCACATCTAAATGCTTTCTTTGAAAGATCGGCGTAGGAGAGCTCTCAGCATTACTACAGTGATTGAAGTGGTGGGGGGTCAGCCTGTTAGTGCTCAGACCATACACTGCACTCTACATCAAATTGGTGTGCATGGCTGTTACCCCAGGAGGAAGCCTCTTTTGAAGATGATTCATGAGAAAGTCCGCGAACAGTTTCACGAAGACATGTCAACAAAGCACATGGATTACTGGACCCATGTCCTATGATCTGATGAGATTAAGATTAATTTGTTTGGTTCCGATGGCTTCAAGCATGTGTGGCAGTGACCAGTTGAGGAGTCCAAAGATAAGTGTGTCATGCCTACACTCAAGCATGGTGGTGGGAATGTCATGGCCTGGAGCTGCATGAGTGCTGCAGGTGTTGGAGAGTTACATTTCATTGAGGGAAACATGAACTCCAACATGTACTGTGAAATACTGCAGCAGAGCATGATCCCCTCCCTCCAGAAACTGGGTCACAGGGGTGTGTTCCAGCATGACAATGACCCCAAACACACCTCGAAGATGACCACTGCTTTACTGAAGTGGCTGAGAGTAAAAGTGATAGACTGGCCAAGCATGTCTCCAGACTTGAACCCAATAGAACATCTTTCGGGGATCCTCAAGTGGAAGGTGGAGGTGTGCAAAATCTCAAATACTAACCAGCTCGATGATGTAGTCATGGAGGAGTAGAAGAGCATTCCAGTGGCTACCTGTGAGGCTCTGTTAAACTCCATGCCCAGGAGAGTAAAGGCAGTTCTTGATAATGATGGTGGCTACACAAAATATTGACAGTTGACATGGTGTATGTTAATATTGACAACTTTCCTTAAGGGGTGTACTCACTTTTGTTGGCAGGGGTTTAGCTTTTAATGGCCATATTTTGAGTTATTTTGAAGGGAAAATAATTCAACTCTGTTATGTAAGCTGCACACAGACTACTTTTCATTGTGTCAATGTGTCGTTTTGTCAGTGTTGTCCTATGAAGAGGTATACTTAAATATCTGCAGAAATGTGAGGGGTGTAATCACTTTTGTGATACACTATATATATATATATATATATATATATACACACACACACACATATATATACATATATATATGCATGCATATATATATATATAGTTATGTATATGTGTAAATATACACACATATATACACACATATATAAACATATATATATATATATACATATATATATATATATATTTGTATATATATATATATGCATATATATATATACTTATATCATACATCTTCATTGATGTATCAGGATGGGTCATCAGTGATGTTTCCTTTGGGTTCATGGGGGTTTTCGGGTCTTGCAACATTAGACCCCCTCGCCCAGATGACCCAGGTGGCATTGATCTTACTCCAACTCCCATCCAGGGGTTTAACCTGCGCATCCACACAAGACAAATGACCACAGAAATGGCTCTATCCACTTTTAATTTTGCAACAGCTAATCATAGCTTAGCTCTTCTTCTGACTTTTAAATCTTTCCTTTAAAATCGGGAGGCCACTTTGCTCTTGCTTTCCGGCCGCAATGACGTCGTTATTAAGCTATTTGTTCAATCCGGTATGTATTTTTACTTTTTCTTTCTATTCCTTCTTTTTTTTTAAAAACTTACAATATATATATATATATATATATATATATATGTATATAAGACTCAGAAAATATTACTTGATACAACCTTGCTAAACACTCAGCATTATAAGGTAAGGATCAAGGGTAAAGTGGAGCAATCCAAGGGAAGGAGTAGTGCCCTATCGAAAAGGGAGCCTTAGGGTCACCCTCGACTACGGTCGCCAAATTACAGAGTCAGAAAAATCTACTTATGTTTCCCCTAAACGGATCTTGAGAATGGTTCTGACTTTATATACGTAACATAGCCATATACGGATATGGGAAACGTGCATAGAATGTTCATTACATAAATACATAGAACTTAGGAATCTCGAAACTCGAAAAACACGTAAAGACTTCTTAGTTCAGGTACGAAACCTTTTATTACCTTTGAGTTAAAGGTTTCGACATAAGGAAGATAGATGTACAATCTTTCTATGATGACTTTTCCATCTGCCCCTCATCTCATGCGGGGCCCGAAGCACACACATTCGTCTGAACTCTGCGAGCACCGAAAGTCGACTCTTGTCGTTCGGTGTCTAGTTCTCAACTCAACTGACTTTCTTCAAAATCCCCCAAATCCTCAGCGTTCGCTTCCGGTGCATGACGTCATTCACATCCCCAAGTCACAATTTTCTATCTGGGATTTTTATTTTGACATCTGTGAACGACACATCCTCCCCGCACACGCGTTAACACCTGCACTTAAGTTTGCACCTAACTAACCCATGTGCTCAGTCTAACTAAACCCAAAGGCAAGATATATAAAACGAAATATATATATATATATATATATATATATATATATATATATATATATATATATATTTGCTTTTTTCTGTTTGTACAATAAGAGAAACGGAATATTATAAAATAAAAAGGTCTGCAAGTGAATTTGGTATATAAGATTTTATTTTGCATAATTATTTTGCATAATTTTGCTCTGTTATTTTTGCCATCTTCAAGAGCTTTATAATGGTTTGGGCTGTATGAAATACGTTTTGGGCAAAATTTTATAAATCAAAATCTTAAATCTTAAATTCACTTAGGGAACTATTTATTTTATAATATATATATATATATATATATATATATATATATATATATATATATATATATATAAGACGTTTGGTTCTCTTTTTATGATTTTATGTTTTCTCTAGCTTCCTTGTTCCTTTTTTCTCTCACAACCCATTTGCTAGAGACGTTACACGACGTTCTACTCCCAAAACCCGTCTGTTCATATCGATTGATTGTCTTCAAGGGGATTTTTTTAAGTATGGTTAGTTTTTGTTAAGTTTGGGTTTGATATTCAATTCCTAGAAAGGGTTTATAATAAGTGTGAGTACTTTAATTAGCACTTTAGTTGTTGATAATATTTAATATGTTAGTGTCAGTGATGAATGCTATTTCATTTAGTTGTTTATGTTTAATTCTGATGCCTTTGATCATTCATAGGTGTTTTCTTTTTGTTATTTGTATATGATTTTTGATGAAGTTTTCTTGTATTTCAACGAAACCGCATAGAACCCAAAATTGACAACATCCTTAGGAAAAAACAAAATGGCTTCCGAAGAAATAGATCCACGACCTCACAATTATTGACCATCCGTAGAATCCTTGAAGGCGTACGGACAAAAAACCTACAGGCGACATTACTATTTGTCGACTTTACCAAGGCCTTTGATTCCATTCACTGAGGCAAGATGGAACAAATCCTACTAGCATACGGCCTACCAAAAGAGACCGTAGCAGCAATAACGATTCTCTATAGAAACAACAAAGGGAAAGTACGTTCACCGGGTGGAGACACAGAATACTTCGACATTGTAGCAGGAGTACCGCAAGGGGACACGCTAGCCCCATACCTCTTTATCATCTATCTAGACTATGTACTTAGAACATCGATTGATAAAATCAAAGAAAACAGCCTCGAGCTGACAAAGATTTAATGAAAGAAAACAATTTCAAGCTGGCAAATGAAAGAAGCAGAAGATACCCTGCAAAAACAATTACCGACGCCGACAACGCCGATAACATAGCGATTCTGGCAAACACACCCAACCAAGTCGAAACACTACTATATAGTTTGGAACGAGCCACCGCAGGCATTGGCCTCCATGTCAATGCACAATAAACTGAATGTATGTGCTTTAATCAAACAGCCGACATTTCCATACTAGACGGAACCTCTCTGAAACTGGTAGACAAATTCACCTACCTAGGAAGCAGCGTCTAATCAACCGAAAAAGACATCGACACGCAGCTAACGAAGGCATGGACAGCTATCGATCATATGGAAGTCAGACCTGACCGATAAAATGAAACGCAGTTTCTTCCAAGCAGTGGTCGTGTCGATACTGCTGTACGGAGGCACTACTTGGACGCTAACTAAACGACTGAAGAAGAAGCTAGACAGCAATTACCCAAAAATGTTGCGAGCAATATTGAACAAGTCCTGGAGGCAACACCTCACAAGGCACCAACTATACGTCCACCTGCCTCCCACCACAAAAAACTATCCAAGGTAGACGAACCAGACATGCAGGACACTGCTAGAGAATCAGGGACGAGCTCATAAGTGATCTACTCCTATGGACCCCCACATATGGCCGAGCAAAAGCAGGACGTCCAGCTCGAACATACATACAGCAGCTATGTGAGGATACGGGATGCAGCCCTGAAGACCTGCCAGAGGCGATGAACGATAGGGAGAAGTAGCGAGAAAGGGTCAGGGATATCCGTGCTGGCGGCACGACACATCCCTGATGATGATGATGATTGTAACTAAAGATCCCCCACCAATAATAAAACATTCCCAAAAATTAATATCACATTCCCGACAAAAATCTCCCTGAAAATGATCAATCAATGTGAACAAAACGGCTTGAAAGTAGAACCTAAGGCAACTTCTTTATTAATTAGAACTTGTTACAAAGAAGCTTGCGAGAAAGCAAGAGAAAAAAACCTAAGATCATAAAATGGAAAATTGCTTTGTTTTTAACCAAACTTGTATAAACAAGTTGCTCTCTCTCTCTCTCTCTCTATATATATATATATATATAATTCTTTTATACTGTTTTGAGCGCTCTTTAGGTACGGTGATCTTTAAAGACACTAATGATATGTATAATACCAGAGAGAGAGAGAGAGAGAGAGAGAGAGAGAGAAAGGGAGAGAGAGAGCGAGAGTAAGTTAAATATACATCTTATAATTTCTTTCACACATAGCACACATTTCATATATATATATATATATATATATGCTGCATAAAGAAAACTGAAAGGAAAATACACATAAATCGATGAGAAAAAGATTATGAGTAAATAATAATTTAGGTTCAACAACGCGTTTCGACTAGATATTTAAGATATGAAATTACGAAAATATCAGGTAGAAGGTGTTTTAGGTCATTTTGAAGGTGGGAATTATGAATTCAGAATAGCGGTTTGAATGGTCTAAATTCATAATTCATAATTTATTATTCTAGAAATTAATGAAACTGACGTTTTCTTGTTTTTTAGACTGACGACTCTAAATGATAATCAGCTGATCTATGACAATTTCAAATTGCTCTCGTTGTTAAACACAGATTAAAACTGAAAGGAGTCTTAACATTTGTTGGGTTTTTCTTTCTTCTTGGATTGATGAATTTTGATTCACTTCAGTTGATTACTTTTTGTGATGTCTCTAGTCTTTTTCACTGAGCGAGAGATTATGGATTTTCCACTGCCCGATCTAGGTATTGAACTCATTACCTCCTATACATGGGTATAAGTTTTATAATTTACTCTTTCAATTCATCAATTATATAACGCTGTGCACAGGAAATTCAACCGGTTTGGAGATCAGATGTGTTGGAGATAAGATGCAGTAGAGAAAACCAGCACCCAGAGAGGCTAGGCCCCTGGCCCCCGTTTGAGCAGCCCAGGAGAACGGGAAAGAAACGCTGATGGCCATAAGAGTGGGGGTCAATATGTTGCAGTTCTGTTCGGTTTCAAACTCCCTCTTACACACAACCTTTTAAATAAAGTGAGAGGTATGTTTTTCTAGAGAACTGTGTCACTCGTCTTTATTGTGCCGTCGTTATGATTCTGCATTCAGATGTAAATGTATTATGTGGCTATACAACAATTTCTTGGAATCTGATATAATACTAGTTTTTAAAAAAAACATTGATTTGATGCCTCTTGCTCAAAAGATGCTTTTTTAACAGGACTTGTTCCAAATTACCGCCATTATGCTTGTCTCAGTAATAAATCATAATCATATAAATGGATTGCATCTATTTTGAGACACGCTCTGTAAGTTAGAAATACTTTATATCATGTGACTGCGTGGAAAAAAAAAACTTTTAAGAAACCATACGAAAATATAAATATAAAAGTGCAATGACGTAATTCACAAGCCTCTACGTATTACGAAACCCAGACGGGTTGACACTTCGGTAGAATCAATAAATCAATCATTCAAATTTTTATGTTAAAACTGTTAATGTTTGGCCTTATTACTTTACCTGGAAAATTCAACTTGTACGCGAATATAGACGGATAATTTAGGCTTTAATATTTGAATTCGAAGCGTAATTTTGGGGCTTTAATATTTTACTAGGAACACCTAGACTGAAGATGGCAATTAATATTCTACCTGGAAATTTCGACTTCGAAAGGCGCTACTTGCCACAAAAACTTTCTTTTTATTTTCGTTTTGCCATTGAATCTCAAATATCTTGTTCTGTTCATAATTCCTTTCTCCGTAGTTTAAATGCTTCATCGTTTCTCCACCGTTTCTGCCTTCTGTTTAACGCATCTTCTTTCATTGATTTTATTGTACTTGAAAAATACAATTTCCTGTGTTTATTTAATTTTCTATTTTATTTTATTTTTACTCTTTATCTTTTATTTATTCGAATCTCTTTCTCTCGGTCCTAGTTTTCTCCTTAATTTCATTCATAATCATAGCATTCAACTTTGACATAAGAGCCTCTCATTGCGCGTTGTATCAGAGATAATGCATGGAAATTGATATGAAGAAAAAAAAAAAAGAAAAGAAAATGGAAATCCAGAGAAAATGTTATCAAAGAGAAAATATCTTAATTATTTTAGTATTCTTTTCTTTAATTTTAATCTCTTTTCTTTGCTTTTCTTTTTTTTTTTTTAAACCTTGGAACCAAGAAGCAAAATATTTATCAAGCGTTTGCCGCCATAGCAATCCGATTCCTTCTTCGGTGATTTTAATGATCGTAGAAATATTTTCAGAAAGTGGATTTTCTTCGACTGTTTTCGTTGTGATGTTCGCAGGATTGCTTCAACAGCTTTGAAAAGAGAGTTTACTTTCAGAAGGTAAATGATTATCGCATGCAATTTGAATATGATATTAAATCCTCTCTCCCTCCCCCCTCTCTCTCTCTCTTATACATAGACACTCAGACACAAGCACAAACACAAACGTATTTTTTTCTTTTGCTCTGTTGCTGTAGCTTAGAATACACCGACTGCATCCTTTGTAGGTAACTAAGAGCCACTAAAAAAGGAATCCTTGCCATGAGACTAAACTGAATTTGATTGTGAAACTGATGTTCAAGAGATCTGGAAAGTGTAGAGTACCATTCCATTGCCAGGCCCATTTTAACCTTTTTCTGGAGGTATCTTTTCCGGTCCTATATACTAGTTTAGTTTGGTTTGGTTTTATGACATATCAACCATTGTAGGTTGTATAATGCATAATACTCTTTCCACAAGTACATTAAAAATATGATTTCTAACAACATGTTTATATAACATTTAAAATGAACCTGAGATAATTTTGTATATAGTTAAATGGCTTCACTTATATCTATCTAATATGAAGACTTCAATTAACGGCTATTCATTTGTTTGCACACAGTTAAATGTTGTCAAGTATAGCTATTAACACTATAAATTCAATTAAACACCATTCCTTTGTTCATACACAGTTAAATGATAAAACAGTTCAATTTCAAACATTTCAATTTAACATATATCATTTTTTTGCACTTAGTTTAAATTACAAACAGTACAATTTGACTCATAGATAGGATCCTATCAGGAGCTACAACATAGGGTCAGAGTGGATCTGAGATTGATGGCAAAGAAGGGTTCTCCGAATTTCCCAAAGGTCTGGTATCACTGTAGCCTCACTATCATGTTTTTTAGTGTCACATACAGTACACTCGTTGCGGGGTAGTCTTACCCCTTTGCAGAGACACAGTCAGTATATTCTACAGCCCCAGCCGACTGGGCTGCCATTTACTGGTCAATTAGATCAGTTTGAAAATTATTTGTTCTCGAAAGGACTATGAGCAAAAATCAAACAACATGATAAAAAATAAAACAAAAAAAAACAAAACAAAACAAAACAAAACACCACAACAATACAAAATTTGTAATTAGGAACGTACAATGAATGCGTTTCTTTAACCTCACGACATAAAAAAAACAAACTCTAGATAGTTTGACCTTCTATCACTTATAAAATTATCATTAAGTTCCTACGGAATCGTAGCTCGGCAACAACGACACATTATAACAAGAGTTTTATTCGAGCAATGCACATAAATGCTCTAAATTGATGAAAAAAACCACCCCCACCGAATTTGTAACTAAATCTTATTTTTATTGGATCTATTCGTGTTAAATGTCTATTGTTAATCATCCAATTTCTTGATATAACGGAGATAACTATGAAATACAAATTGGATTCCTGGATTCCTTCACTCGTCCTTAAATAGAATTATTCATCGGTCATTCAGCATTATATATATATATATATATATATATATATCATCATCATCATAATCATCTTATCGTGCCACCAGCACAGATATCACTGACCCGCTTACGCTACTGCTCCCTATCGTTCATCGCCTCTGGCAGGTCCACAGAGCTACATCCCGTATCCTCACAGAGCTGCTGTATGTAGGTTCGAGCTGGTCGCCTTGCTTTTGCTCGGCCATATAAGGGGGTACATTGGAGAACATCACTTATGAGCTCGTTCCTATTTCTCCAGCAGTGTCCTGCGTGTCTGGTTCGTCTAACTTTGACAGTTTTCGGGATGGGAGGTAGGTGGCCTATAGCTGCTGCTTTGTGGGGTGTTGCCTCCAGGACTTGTTCAAAATTGCTCGTGGCATTCTTGTGTAGTTGCCGTCAAGCTTTTTCTCAATCCGTTTAGTCAGTGTCCATGTAGTGCATCCATATAGTAGTATCGACACGATCGCTGCTTGGAAGAAACTGCGTTTCATTTTATCGGGTCTGTGTTCCATATGACCGATAGACTATAGATAGCTGTCCATGCCTTTGCTTGTCACGTGTTGATGTCTTTTCTGGTTGATGGGACACTGCTTCTTAGGTAGGTAAACTTGTCAACAAAAAAACAAAAAAACAAAAAAAAACATACGTATACATATATATATATACATATGTAAATGCTTGATTAAATGGAACAGACACTTCGTGCCTTCTTATTTGGTTTTTGATGCGTTCAAGTCTTCGTATGAGTCATTTGACTTTTAAATGAAAGGAATATGGGGAGGCGCCATAATTTTCACAAGTACTTTCGACCCCAATCGTAGCCATCTTCGTGGAAGCTATTAAGGAAATGATAAACACCATAAGTAGTCCTTTACATTTATATAAAGAGGAAGACAAAGAGCAAGTGGGAAGAGAATGGATCAAAAATAGGTTGACCTGAAGTTTCTGTCCTCGTGGTGTAATGGTTAAAGCGATGAACTGCGGAATCGTAGTACGCGAGTTCGTACTCCAGTCGCGTTATTACGTTCACTTTCGGGCAAATACCCTTGGGAAAGGTATGAACCCCCTTATTCTCCCTCCAGCTATGGGTAAATAGTAGGACGGACTAGGTTGTTCAGCCTTGGTGAGGCAACTAGTCTAAGAGAAGGAAAACTCTGAATTCAAAACCTGTTAAACTCCGCTTAAAAATTGACCTTGTGCCATATCCTGCCCGAGCGGAGGGGTTGGTAAATAGTACCTGAAGTTTCTGTCCTATTTGATGAAAGATGTAAATGCTGCTAATATGTATATATATGAAATATATATGCTTCCAGGTCCACTCTGGCCCTGAATGGTAGTACCTAATAGGGTCTTATCTATGGTTCAAAAGGGAACTATTTGACATTTAAACTGTGAGCAGACAAATGACTTATGCTAGATTAGGGCTTTTCAACTTTGTTGTGTTCTGTTAACAAATCATATATATCTAATACGTATATATGTAAAAACCAGCTTTGGTCTTAAATAATCTACAATTGTTGATATATATATATATATATATATATATATATATATATATATATATATATAACAGGTGTTTTTTAATGAGTCATAAAATCTACAAGTAAATGATTCTTCTGATGTCTGGAGGTGAAATATTAAGAACACTTCTTTTAAGTTACGTCGTGGTAATTTTGCAGAGCGATTTAGTGGGAGCAGAATCTATCATTCTTGTCAAAAAACACAGGTTGTTATGGTTTCATTAAACTCTTTCTCTCTCTCTCTCTCTTTTCCCTCTCACTCTCTCTTTCTTTCTCTCTCTCTCTCTCACACACACTCTTTCTTACAAAAACACACTTATATACGCACACACGTACGTATACACAAAAAAGTTTTGGTTTCTTTATTTAATGGCATATCAACCTACATGCGTTATTTAACGCCCAAACCATTCTTGTAGAACAGTTGTGGTACTCACCGCTGGGAGGATAAGGGGGTTCATACCTTTCCCAACGCTATTAGTCAGCGCGAACGGAATAGCTCGACTGAAGTTCGAACTCACTTACTCCAATGTCACAGTTGAGCACCTTAGCCACTATGCCACGGGAACTCACCACACACACACACACACACACACACACACACACACACACACAAACACACACACACACACACACACATATTCACTCATGCACAGACTCACTCACACACTCATATACACATACATACTCATTAACCCACGCACACACACACACTCACACACATGCATACATAAAAAGATATGATTTTTTGATCATGAATTTTTAATTTCATTAATTCCTTTTTAATAGAACTTAATTTTGAAATAATTTAGGATTCAATTTTTAATGGAAATACTTTTTTCTCTAAACTTTTTAAATCTTGTTCAGAATCAATCAAGCGGATTAAAAAAACGAATTCTGCAAGCTATTTGGAAGAGTTACAAAGGCATTTCGTTAAAATTTTAATGTCAGGAGCAATCTTTGGTAATAGAGGATCTTTACCAGTTGAAGTGTTTTCTGCCGTTAATAAAGACGATACAAAATGCTGAACATACATTCAATTACGTAAAGTAAACATTTCAAAATGACTTAACATTAATTGATAGTTGGTTTAGGGGTCATTTATCCATATCAACCCATGCAGGTTATTCAATACACAACCCCCTCTCTCTGTCTCTGTCTCTCTCTGTCTCTCTCTCTCTCTATATATATATATATATGTTTGTGTGTGTGTGTGTGTGTGTGTGTGTGTGTGTGTGTGTGTGTGTGTGTGTGTAATATGTAAGTGAATAGTTTGTTGGTAAATTTTTTAACCGATTTGTTAGTACTAATTTGTTTGCATTTGGTTAACTAACTAACACTAATAATTGCATTTAATATTAATCATTTGTTTGCACACAGTTAAATACTTTCAAGAATTCCTGTGTAAGAGTAAAAATTCTATTTAATATCAACCATTTTTTCACAGAGTGAGATAATTTCAAATATTTCTATCTATCACTTATAATTCTGTTTAATATTAACTTTGTTGAACACATTTAAATGGTTTCCAGTACTGCTATTTAAATTTAGTAATTCTTTTTATCAAGTATTTCTATGTAACATAAATAATTTGCACACACGTTTGTGGAGGGTGTCCACGTGGTGTAATCGTTAAGGCGATGGACAATGGAATCGTAGTGCGTTAGAACTCTCGTTGCGCTATTACGTTCACTATCAGACAAATACTCTCGGGAAAGTTTTGACCCCTTTTATCCTCCGAGCTATTAGCCAAATAGTACCACCCCTGTTCTTCGAGAAGGATGGCTTTGGCATTTAAGAACCTACAAAGGTTGATATGCCTTTAAACAAAGAAACCAAACCAAAGTATGGTCCTAAATAACTAATAATAATCACCAGTAAATGATTCAAGAATTCTTTTTGACCTACAGATTGCGCTTTCACGTACTATCGATCTGGGTTCGAGTGGATCTGGCAATAATAGCAATGAAGTTGTACTTCTGATTCCTTAAAGCTGCAGGGCTAAAGCCTCACCATCAGGGGACTCGTTTCGGGGTAACTAGACCCTTGACATCAGAGGCAGTTTAATGCATGGACACTCGTTAGTTGGTTGGAGGTTCTTACCCCTCCGCAGAGATGCAGTCAGCGTATTCTACTGCCCCAACTAGTAAATATTAGTAAAAGGCGCGACAGGTTTCGTTGATGACTGTACAATTTGATTCTACTTTCGTTTTAGAAGTAAATTATTTGTTAAAATAGAGAGTATTTATGCACATTTTTTAAATCTATATATAGATGGATGTGCTGAAGCGTTCAGCGGCTGAAACGTTCATATGATCACGTCATATCTGTTATTGATGAATTTTTTTGTCAAATGCGATTCAAGCACAGCATCACCGTTAGAAGAATTTTCTGACTTTGTAGACAAGGGTAAGTGGGAATTACACCATGATTCTGAGTTCTGTTTAAAACAAATCTTCAAGCAGCAACGGACTATTAAACGGCCACTTACCTCCCCTCTCAAAAATCATTCGCGTGAGACGTTTGTTATCAATGTTATGTCAACCCGACGGTATTTAGATTGTAAAATATGAAAAAACAACATATTCAAATGATGTATATTCATCCATATACAAATACGCTTTTGAATATCTTGCTTTTACATATTTTCATTCATATATATATATATATATATATATATATATATATATATATATATATTTATTTATTTATTTATCGTCCGTATATGTATTCTACGTTTTTTCATAATGTTTTAATTCTAGTATTTTAAACCAAAGATTCAGGGAGCGCATTATTCCTGTTAGAATCAAAAAGGCAAAATGGATATTATTTGGTATTATTTATTACTAAACTTTTCAGAACTGCAACTCTGTAATCAGAATTATAACTTGAGCATCTCTTAAAAAAATAAAACTGCATAAATATATACTGAGATGTTCTAATTACTGAACAGAAATATCTTCATTGCTCTGGTCAAAAGGTTTTACTATTGAATAATCTAGTAATAAAATACCTAATATTATGCGTTTTGATTGTTGGATATTCCACCAGAAATAGTAATATCCTATTAGAACTGTAGAAGAAAACTATCGCGGTAGAATTCTTTTTTTAATGAACAGTGTTATCTACCTATCTATCTATCTATCTATCTGATCGATTTGATTTCTTTGTTTAAACGTAGGTTATTTAAATTCAAAGACAGACTACGATTTAAACAATAAATGGAGAGATAACGTGGTTCAATACCTTTCCTTGGAGCATTTGTCTGAAAGTGAACTCAGCAATGAGACTGAAATACAAGCTCACTCTTTAACCAGGACTCCACGAACAATCCCATCTCTCTCTCTCTCTCTCTCTCTCTCTCTCTCTCTCTCTCTCTCTCTCTCTCTTTATCTCTCTCGATATATATATATATATATATATATATATGGGTTGGACAATGTAATGGAAACACATAAAATCTAAAACGAATATATTTCAAAATGGTTTTATGATTGCAGCTCTCCGTAAAATCCGGCTTTGTGCAGCTCCCTTCTTACAAATTCTGAGAAAACTGGGATCTGAAGATGGTCATTAAGCTCTGCTGTAATTTTCCAAGCTGTATTCTTGTGTTCCTTCCTAATAATCCTCTTAAGAGTACGACGGTCCCTATCAGACAACTTTCGCTTTCTTCCAGAGTTTTGCTTCAGTGAGGAGGTTTTTCCCTTTTTCTCAACTACTGTCATTACTTTCGAGACAGCACTCCTTGCTACACTAAATAATTCAGCGGTTTTTCTTATAATAGTGCCTGCCTTAAGAGCACCAACAATTTGACCCATTTAAAGGATGATAGATCTGGCATTTTAAAGAATTTTGATTAATTTCTTCTGATGATATCTGTAAAAAGACACAATTCTTAGTAAAAAAAAAAAAAAGCTGAAAAATCAATAATGAATTTTTAAAAAACATGAAAATAACAAAGGTTTGATGGATTTATTGAAGTTTCAAAACTATGATACTAAGATTCTAAGTTTTTTTATTATTTTGTTCAAACTCTGTATAAAATATACGATTATATATATATATATATATATATATATATATATATATATATATATATATATATATATATATATGTGTGTGTGTGTGTGTGTGTGTGTGTGTGTGTGTGTGTGTGTGTGTGTGTTTGCGCACGCGGGTACCTGCCTGCATTGGAAATGAAAACAAAAAATAACAGCTTCTTCCGAAACATAAGCCATTTGGTTTCTGAAACAAACAGTTAAAAAGGTTCACAGGATGCACGAAAATTAAATCTTTAAAAAAAAGCGAATTCGAAAATGTTAGTCTTCAAAGATATTGAATTTTAAAATATTTAAAATGCAAAGTGGTCAAAAATCTGAAAAAAAATATTTTTCTTTATTGTTCTTAAATAAAACTCATCATTTTTTAAAATGTTTTAAAATGAAACCCATATCAACTTTATTAATGTATTTTTAATTGTTTTAAAGTAAATTTAATCTCTTTGAAAATGTTTCGCTACAAAAATTTCTTGGATAAAGTTAAAACTGGAAAAAAAAAAAAGGAAAAAAGGAAAAAAAAAAAGACCTATAAATTTTATACATCTATATTGGGTTCCGGACTAAAAATAGCTGAAAATATAAAATGTACAAATCTTTTATTTAGCTGTCAGTAAATCTATAAATTAACAGATGACAGCATACTATAAGCAATTTAAAATATACAGGGAGTTTTAGAATAATTTTTATCATTTCGCAATTAAATATCATAGCTAATTAACGTAGAAAACACTTGGAATATCTTAGCAGCATGTGTACAACACATTAATTCTGTGTTATATGTTTTTATTTTTTTCACTTATGTAAATGTTATTCCTTTGTAAAGAAGTCGCATTTAAACTTTATACATAGAATTTTGATTTTTTCTTCACATACAGTTAAAATGGGAGCAAATTTAAGCGACAATTGGTCAAATTATTTTGACTGGGTAATGATATCAATATTTCTGAAACAGTTGTGAGACCGAAACTTTCTGGCATCATGGACTCTTCCTAGCACTATATTACTATGTGAGATAACACTCTCAGAGTAGTAGTATCAGCAGGAGTACTGGTTGTACGACTACCAATATTGGACACCACCGGATAGTAAGCTCCACTTACCCTTACACTATCCTTTGTAACTTTTGTTAATATATCTTTCTTACCTTAATCCATGTTCCATGTTTTCCTTCCGTGGTCCAAATTTTGGGTCCACATCAGAAACACTCATTACATTTCAAATCATCTGAATATCTTTTAAAATACTTTATATAAAAAATAATGAAATTACTTTGTATCAGCAATAGTGATGTTAAAATGGGGATTCCGTGATTGAAATTCAGGCCACCCGGGTATCTGTGCTTGTAGATAGTGAGACAATTTAAAACAGTTCTGATTTTAAGATTTAAAAAAACAAAATATGTCTGATGTATAGAGCTGAATTCGAATTAAAAATTTGTTTATTTTTGTAAATAATGTCAAATATTGTTTTTGTTTTTGTGTATAATTTCAAATATAAATTCGGTTATTTTTATTGAATAATTTCATGCATACATAGCTATATTTCTGGTGCCTAATTTCAGGCATAAATTTATGCTTTTGAGTATAATTTCAAGCATAAAGATATGCATTTGTTTCACTATAATTTAAAGGAACAATTTTGTATTTTAATGCATAATTGTAGGCATAAATATGTGCATTTTTTGTATATAATTGCAGGCATACATTTATGTATTTTAACTAATCATAGGTCCATATTTTCTGGAAGAAATTCAGGTTCACTTGAGACTATCTATCCTTACAAAATAAACGAAAACTTTCCCCATGGGCAGAAGAAAGCAGTGGGACCCAAGAGATGAGCAACAATCGTTACCTGTGACACGGCTATTCTGAATAAAGTCTTTATTCATCAAACGCCTTCAAGGATCTTTTTCGTAATTCTGACTCCAAACGAGAAACAGAGAAAGAAAAAAAAAACCTCTTCAAATTACACGTTACTCTTCAATTTTTCATGAAATATTTTTCAGTTTTCAAGAGAAGCTTTAATTTTAAAAGATTAAAAAAAATCATTTTTTCAAGAGAAAAGAGCTTTGACATTATCAAGGACGAAGAAATCTTTACTTACTATCTACTGAACAGTTTGAAAAACAGCGACAGAAAGGAATCTTTACTTGAACTGTTGTTATATAGTCACATATGCAGATTCACATCTACATACGTGCACATATATATGTAGAATAATTCACAACGACACAACGACAAGGACGCAGGAAGGAAAACGCATGATAAAGACGCAAGAAGAATTAAGATGCAGGAAGAAAGACACAAGAAGACTTCTTTAGAAAAATATTCACCTCTCACTTTATTGCAAGGGTTCGAAAGGGTTGTTGAAGGGTTGCATGTGAGAGGATGCTGGAGACCGAACGTAAACTTCATATTTTGACCCCACTGTTATGACCGTCACGTTGTGTCTTTCTTGTTCTCCTGATGTTGGGGTCTACTCCATCGGGGCTTTCCGAGGGCCCCCTCGGTCGGGTGTGGCCTTCCCTACCACATCTCGTCTCTAACTCTCTGGGAGTCTGCTGGCAACTGTACCGGGGGTTTCCGAGGTCCCCCTTTGTCGGGTGTGGCTTTCCCTACCACATCTGGTCTCTACTGTCTGGAATTCGACTGACAACTGCATCGGGGGTTTTCCGAGGTCCCCCTCGGTCGGGTGTGGCCTTCCCTACCACATCTCGTCTCTGACCCTCTGGGAGTCTGCTGGCAACTGCATCGGGGGTTTCAAAGGTCCCCCTCGGTCGGGTGTGGCCTTCCCTACCACATCTGGTCTCTACTGTCTGGAATTCGACTGACAACTGCTTCGGGGGTTTCTGAGGTCCCCCTCGGTCGGGTGTGGCCTTCCCTACCACATCTCGTCTCTAACCCTCTGGGAGTCTGCTGTCAACTGCATCGGGGGTTCCGAGGTCCCCCTCGGTCGGGTGTGGTCTTCCCTACCACATCTGGTCTCTACTGTCTGGGATTCGACTGGCAACTGCTCTGGGATCCAACGCCCACACGATCGCCTACTGTATTTTTGAAATCGAATGTTTAATCGTCATCAAGCGGAAATAACTGTTATGCAGTTCAGAGGTTACTCTCTTCCGGTGCATGACTGTAATGACACAATGAAACCTTCACCTTGTCCCATATCATAAGCCTTAATCCGCCCACGCGATCTCTTTCGATTACTGGCCGTTGGAATGTGTCACTTCCTTCCGGTGTATCACCTAGGAATAGCATTTTTGGGGTTGGTCGAAGGTCAAAATATAACACTGTTATCGAGCCAAATTATTTCCAAGCCACACATATGAAAAATAAATTTGAAAAAAAAAAAAGCAAAAGAAAAAGAAAAGAAAAAATGTGCAAACCTTGAAATATTTCACGTTTTTAAAAAATTATAGCGAGTTGCGCTTTTTTTAAAAAATTGTTTTCGTTTTTTGATGTATATAATGAATAAAATTTTCTTTTTTGTATAAATCTGTACTAAACATAAAATCCCATTGCTTAAAAAAAAACTGCCTTGTAGGTAATTTTCTACTTTGGCACAAGTAAAATTTCTTGCTTCAGTAAGCCTTCCAATATCTTACACAATTGTTGGGCTATGTAAAGTTCCAATACATTTCACGAAAATCTTATATAATGTAAAACTGAAACAATTCTGAATGACCAGACACACATTCAGCAAACAATCCACGACACACATATATATGCACGCGCATACGTGTGTGTGTATGAGTGTGTGTGTGTCTGGACTTGAGAGAGAAAGGCAGAGACAGCGAGAAAACTTGTTGATGGGGACCCAAACGTAATCTATTACCCTGGGCCAGAGTAGAAGAGGGTATAAAGGAAATTGGAAGACTCAAACACTTCTCAAAGATACTACAGCGGAAACCTGACCACCGAATGCAGTCTAATGTCACAGTCCGGACAAGGACTTTCTTCATCTTTTTCTCACTTGTATACATTGCTTATAATAGTCTACTTAAGGTGCTTGTGTCATGTTTCCATACTCCCTTTCTTTCTCCTGGCGACTTCCTACAAATGGAGTTAATCAAAGAGCGTTTTTGCACTTTAACTGAGTTTCGCGTTCGTTAACTTTTTAATACGCGGGGTCACAACGGGGGTCGAAAAATCTCTATGATATTGCAATTGTACAAAATCTCTTTGTTTGATTTTAATTAAGTTGTCTGTTTAGGTGTCTATCTCTGTCTCCATTCCTGGATCTCTCTCTCCACACACACATGCACACACACCGAGGCAGACTCACTCGTATACATGTATACATTTTAAAACGTTTCTTAAACGACTTTTTCTCATATATATGTATATATATATATATATATAAAGAAAAAATGATAACAAGGTAATCCAAATAGAAGGAGAGATCTATTGAGAAGCAAAGTCGACATTATAGCGTTTCGGTTCTAATGAATCATCATCAGGGCTATGAGTGATGATATTCGTGATGTTAAATCAACGGTGTAAGTTTAAAAGTGCAAAATACAAAAACCAAGGGAAAATTTGTATAACAAGATAAAGTTGGCCGTTTAATTTGTGATTCACTAACTAAACGGCCAATTTTTCCTCCAGGTCTTCTCGACTACATACTTTGTCCGCACAGAGCAGTTGTGGGTATGTTATTGGTCGGAGTTGTGGCAACTGATAGGGTCTGGTCTATGGGTCAAATAGGACTAAACTGTGTACTCATGCTAAATTGAATTGCTTGACATTAGACTGTTTTGATATTTTAAACTTATGCTAAACTGAATTAGTTGAAATAGAACTATTTTCTATGCTAAACTGAATTGTTTGTAATAGAACTGTATTTGACAATGAACTATTTACACTAAAATGAATAAATTGAAATAGAACTGTTAGACTAAAATGAAATGCTTGAAATAGAGACGTTTTTGACAATTGTAATGTGTACTAATACTAAGCTGAATTGTTTTAAATAAAACTGTTTTTGTAGGCTAAACGGAATTGTTTGAAATAGGACTGTATTTTACATTGAAATATTTGCGCTAACATGAATTGATTGAAATAGAACTGTTTGACTAAACTGAAAACCTTGAAATAGAAACGTATTTGACAATTAAAATGTGTTCTTATGCTAAACGGAATTGTATGAAATAGAACTGTTTTTGTATAAAATGGATTTGACATTAAATAACCAATATAGTTTGATATGCTATAAAACCCAAACAAACAAAGCAAAATTCTATGCACATTTATGAGAAAGGGTCCATAGAGGAACGTCACTTATGAGTTTGTCCTTGTTTTTCCAGCTGCATCCTGCACGCCTGATTGATCTGATTTTGGTGGTTTTAGAAATAAGAATAAAGGTAGCGCTACAACTTGTTTCTTGGGATGCTGCTTCCAGAATCTGTTCCATAAGCTCCAAGCATTCATGTACACTTTCCGTCAAGCTTCTTTTTCAACAAATTTTATCAGTGTCCATGAGGTGTATCTATCAAGTCGAACTGACACAACCGCTACTCAGAAGAAATCGCGTTTTATCTTATCGGCCAGGTTAGTCTTCTATACGATCGATAACCTATTGATAGCAGTTCATGTCTTCGCTAGGCACATTTAGATGTCACTTTCAGTAATAAACAGATGAGAAGAATCGTTTACAAAGCATGTGATGAATCAAAAAGAGCTCAAATGCTGGCCTGCATGACGGTATGAAAACAAAGATAATTAAGATCAAACATTCTTGCTAGTTTTTCAAAGCTAGAAGTTTCATATGTCCTCCATTGGATAGATGAAATTCTATTTGCATGAATATAGGTTGTATGTATATGTATAAAAAATAAAGTAAGATCTCACCTTTATGGAATAGCTTCATACCGATAAGTTCGGAATATCTCGGTAGAACAGAAGAAATATTCATCAGAATCAAATTTATTACAACTATTTTTATGCAGATAAAGATTTTAATTGAGTTTAATATGATATATATGTATTATATTCAATAGTAATCAGACGAAAATTACAGGTACAAAACAATTCCAAGATGATTAAAATTTAATTACTTTTAATTTATATATATATATATATATATATATATGTATGCGGTGTGGGTGGGCGCAACAACACTTTGAATGCTTAAAGTTCGCATAAAATTTATAAAAATTATTAATTTTTAATATGGTGAATTCTTTCTTCCTTTCTTTAATGGCATGTGAAATTTCGTGAATTTTAAATCAGTGCCTTTTTTCTTTCTTTAATGACAAATGAAATTTCGTGAATTTTCATTCGGTGACTTCTTTCTTTGTTTAATGGCATATGAAATTACGTGAATTTTAATTTGGTGATTTTTTTTGTTTCATGGCATATGAAATTTCGTGAATTTTAAATCAGTGATGTCTTTCTTCCTTTGATGGCGTATGAAATTTCGTGAATCTTTATTCAGTGACGTATTTCTTTCTTTAATGGCATATGAAATTCCGTGAATTTTAAATCTGTGACGACTTTCTTTATTTAATGGCATATGAAATTTCTGGAATTTTTATTCAATGACGTCTATCATTCTTTAATGGCATATGAAATCTGTGAATTCTAAATCATTGACTTCTTTCTTTCTTTACTGGCATTGAAATTTAATGAATTTTACTTCTGTGACTTCCTTATCTTCCGTAATTGCATATGATATTTTGGGAATTTTATTTCGGTGACTTCCTTCCCGTAATTGCATATGAGTTTTCGGGAATTCTAATTCGGTGACTTCTTTCTTTCTTTAATATCCAATAAAATTTCGTGAATTTTAAGTCTGTGACATCTTTTTTTCTTTAATTGCATTTGACATTTTGTGAATTTTGATTTCGTTGATTTCTTAATTTCTTTAATAGCATATGAAAATCCGTTAATTTTAAATCTGTGACTTCTTTTTTTCCTTAATGGCATATGAAATTTCGTGAATTTTAATTCTGTGACATCTTCCTTTTTTTAATGACATATGATATTCCGTGATTTTTAATTTGGTGACTTCTTTCTTTCCCTAATTACAAATGAAATTTTGTTAATTTTAATTCTGTTACGTTTTTCTTTATTTAATGGCATATGAATTTCCTAGAATTTTAAATCTGTGACTACTTTCTTTCTTTAATGACATATGAAATTTCGTGGATTTTCTATTCTGTGACGTCTTTTATTCTTTAATGGTATATGAAATCCGTGAAATTTAGATCTTAGACGTGTTTCTTCCTGTAATCGCATATGAAATTTCGTGAATTTTAATTCGGTGACTTCATTCTTTCTTTCTTTAATGGCATATGAAATTTCGCTAATTTTAATTCGGTGACTTCTTTCTTTCTTTAATGGCATTTGAAATTTTGTGAATTTTAATTCGGTGACTTCATTCTTTCTTTCTTTAATGGCATATGAAATTTCGTGAATTTTAATTCGGTGACTTCATTCTTTCTTTCTTTAATGGCATATGAAATTTCGCTAATTTTAATTCGGTGACTTCTTTCTTTCTTTAATGGCATTTGAAATTTTGTGAATTTCAATTTGGTGATTTCATTCTTTTTCTCATTGCACATGAAATATCGTGAATTCTAATTGTGTGACGTCTTTTATTCTCTAATGGCATATGAAATTCCGTGAATTTTTAATTTTTGGCTTCTTTCTTTCATTTATGGCATATGAAAATCCATGAATTTTTATTCGGTGACTTCTTGTTTTCTTTAATGGCATATAAAATTCTGTGAATTTTAAATCTGAGTCGTCTTTCTTTCTTTGATGGCATATGATATTTCGTGAATTTTAATTCTTTGACTTCTTTTATCTGTAATTGCATATGAAACTAATTCAATTTTAATTCGGTGACGTCTTTCTTTCTGTAATTGCATATGAAATTTCGTGAATTTTGATATGATGATTTCTTTCATTTTATGCTGGCATGTTAAATTTTGTGAATTCTTATTTGCTGACTTCATTTCTTTCTGTAATTGCATATGAGATTTAGTGAATTTTTATTGGGTGACTTTTTTTTCCTTAATGGCATATGAAATTTTGTGAATTTTAAATCAGTGATGTCTTTTTTTCTTTAATTGCATATTGTTCGTGAATTTGAATTCAGTGACGTCTTTCTGTCTTAAATAGCATATGAAAAGTAATGAATTTTAATTCACTGACTTCTTTCTTTCTTAAAGGCATATGAAATTTCGTGAATTTTAATTCGGTGATTTCTTTCATTTTTTGCTGGCATATTAAATTTGTGAATTCTAATTTGGTGACTTCATTCTTTCTATAATTGCATATGAAATTTAGTGAATTTTTATTGGGTGACATTTTTTTACTTAATGGCATATGAACTTTCGTGAATTTTAAATCATTGACGTCTTTTTTTCTTTAATTGCTTATGAAATTTCCTAGATTTTTTTGGGGTAACGTTTTTCCCTCTTAAATAACATATGAAAAGCAATGAATTTTAAATCGGTGACTTCTTTTATTCTTTAATGACATTTGAAATTCTCTGAATATTTAATCGGTGACGTGTTTCTTTCTTTAATGGCATATGAAATTCCGTGATTTTAAAATCTGTGACGTCTTTCTTTCGTTGATGGCATACGAAATTTCGTGAATTTTAATTCATTGACTTCTTTCTTTAATTGCATATGAAATTTCGTGAATTTTAAGTCTCTGATATTTTTCTATCTGTAATTACATATGAAACATACTGAATTTTTAATTCAGTGACTTCTTTCTTTCTTTAATGGCATATGAAATTTCGTTAATTTTAATTCGGTAACTTCTTTCTTTTTTTAATGGCATTTGAAATTTTGTGAATTTCAATTCGGTGATTTCTTTCTTTTTCTCATTGCGTATGATATTTCGTGTATTTTAATTGTGTGACGTCTTTCATCCTTTAATGGAATATGAAATTCCGTGAATTTTAATTCTTTGACTTCTTTCTTTCTTTAATGGCATATGAAATTTCAGAAATTTTAATTCTTTGAAGTCTTTTTTAAATTGCATATGAAATTTCGTGAATTTTAATTCGGTGACGTCTTTCTTTCTGTAATTACATATGAATTTTCGTGAATTTTAAATCGGTGACTTCTTTCATTTTTTAAAGACATCTAAAATTTCATGAATATTAATTCAGTGATTTCTTTCTTTCTTTCTTTAATGGCAATTAAGATTTTTGTATTTTAATTCGGTGGTGTCTTTCTTTCTTTAACGGCATATGAAATTTCGTGAATGTTAAATCTGTCAGGTCTTTTTTTTCTGTAATTGCATATGAAATCTCCTGTATTTTAAATCTCTGACTTCTTTATTTCTTTAATGGCATATGAAATAATGTTCTATTTTGGCCTTCGACCCGGCCAAAAATGCCATTTCAAAGTGATTCACCGGAAGGAGGTGACACATTCTAATGGCAGTTTTGAGAGGAAATCGCGTGGACGGAAATTGGCTGATGAAATGGGACGAGGTAAAAAAAAATTCCCATGGTACACTCATAGACTGATGCACCGGAAGAGAGTGACCTGTGAACTGCATGACAGTTATTTCCGCTGAATGACGATCAATCATGCCATTCCAAAGATCGAGTAGGCGATTGAGTGGGCGTTGAACTATTATATAACTCAGTTAAGACAGAAGTCAGAGTTGCAGTTAGAGATCGGACGGAGTTATAGACGAGATGTGGTAGGGAAAGCCACACCAGACCGAAGGGGCTCGGGGCCCCCGATTGAGTTGGTGCCCAGAGAAGTTGTTGATAAGATGCAGTAAAGAAAGCCATCATCCAGCTGAGAGCTGGGCCCCAGGGCCTCCGGTTGAGCAGTGCCGGAGAACGAGAAAGACACAACGCTGACGGCCATAAGAGTGGGGTCAAAATGTTGCAGTTTCTATTCGGTCTCCAACTCCCTCTCACATACAAATCTTCCAATAAAGTGAGACGTACATATTTTTATAAAGAATCTTCACTCGTCGTTTATTACTGCGTCGGCATGTATACAACAATAATGTGATTTTTTTCTTCGGTGACGTCCTTCTTTCTTTAATTGCTTATGAAATTTTTTGAAATTTAATTTCGTGACGTTTTTCTTTCTTTAATGGCATATGAAATGCTGTGAATTTTAAATCTGTGACATATTTCTATCTGTAATTGCATATGGGATTTTGTGAATTTTATTTCCGTGACTTGTTTCTTTCTTTAATTGTGTAATATAATGGCCGAGGGATTTCGTTTGATTCCTTTGGGTTTAGTTAGGCTGAGAACGTTTCGCTTGCTCACGGAAGCCTTGGACAGGTGTCGCACGAGATGGGAGGGCAGATGAAATTTCATGAATTTTTATTCGGTGACTTCTTTCTTTCTTTAATGGCATATTATTGTGGGAGCCTTAACCATCTCACCATTATGGACTCTTCTCACTGTTATTAGTACTGAAAGATTTCGCTGCCAGGAGGCAGATCAATATCGGTGTAATCCGAACAGTACGAGACTTCTTACCTTTTCTATGTAACTCTATCTTTCCTGTGCAAGTTAATCTGTTATCTAATATCCGTGTTTGCGATTTCATTTGTGACCTTTTCCAGGGCCACAACACATATGAAATTTCGTGAAACCTAAATTTGAGACTTCTCTCTTTCTTTGAAGTTATGTGAAATTTCGTGTATTTTAATTTGGTGACTTCTTTCTTTGTTTAATGGAATATGAAATTTCGTGAATTTTAATTTGGTGACTTCTTTCTTTGTTTAATGGAATATGAAATTTCGTGAATTTTAATTTGTGGTCTTCTTCCTTTCTTTAAATGCATTCCAGAGTTAGAGAGTTATTTTCCAGGAGTACTTGCCCGAAAGTGAAACAAACTAATCGTCTGCATTTCAGCAGAGATTTAAGACTCCTTTCAACAACGAGTTTTTTTTATATGACATCTCATCAGATAGTGTGACTCTAGTCTGGGACGTTTGGGAAATGTGGAATATCCTTAATTGGCTCGATTCCAACGCTACCCTGACTTGGAGTAATAATACCTGTAAGAAATATTTCATAATTTTGCCTACTTAAAACCCTTTAAATGTGTGTCAAGAAATGTTTGCTATCGAAAGGAATTGTTAGTTTTTCATAGCAGTAATTCGGACCATTTAACAGTGGGAAAACGAATGAACTCGTATTACATAGCAATACCTGAAACAAGGCAAAATAAGGAGCTCTTGATCGTTTAAATAATATTACCCATAACCTATTCGTTTATAAACCATATCATTATATATATATATATATATATATATATATATATATATATATATGAACAAAATTTAGGTTTAAATAACCTACATGGGTTGATTTAAGAGCATTAGTCCAAATGTGATTGCAAAACCATGATTGGCGTCCAAACTTGTTTACAGCAATATCCTTGTCTGAAACGTTAACAATTACGCCACTGTCGCCTCACGTTAGACACTGAAAAGACTGGAAAGATTAATTGGTTAAATATTATTTAAGTTTTTTTTGTTAACTCGCCCACATTTCTTTGTGTTTGAAGTAGTTACAATTTAAACAAACGAAGACTTTCTTTTCTACAAACATTTTATTACCTTGAAAATATATGTAGTTTTAATTCCATCGAAATAATTTAAGAAAACAGCTTGCATCTAATTACTTAAACTAGTGCAATTATAAAGCTCTTAAGAAACAATATAAAAAAATTAAATATACACTTAACTCAACTTCCTAACCTCTAGGCATGGCATAAACGAAGCAACCAAAATGAACGTACTAACGTGACTGGAGTTCGAAATCGCTCGCTATGATGTTGCAATTCAGCAAGTTAGCCACTACGTCAAGAATACTCTCCACGCTTTTAAGAAATTGCTTAGCTTGAATCCGAATTTGACATTGATTTTTTTAAATAATTTGAGACAGTGCTAATTATTGCCTGACAGGTCTTTTGCTATATCGCACAACACGTGAAGATAAAACTCTGATGAAATCCCTCGATATCTCCGATGATGATTAGTGATTGTCAAGAAATCCATGATGAGGATATGTTCTCTGAGTGATGAGACCCCATCAGTGTGCGCCCACAGCTACAAAGCAACCCATATAAGTTCTGAGTAGGCTCAATGCTGTTTAACTTTTCTAATCCGACGGGGACCGCTGCATTAAACGTGAACGATATTCTACATCTCACTTAGATTTATACACTATGAATTAACATTTTTATTTGCATAAGCCGAGACAAGTACTTATATAAACGTTTACCGGTTGATAAGAACATGCACCCCCTTAGGTCTACCTATGAAAAAAAGGTAGAGAATGCATATTGATCCATAAAAAAGAAGTAACACGTTTCTAACTGAGACGCGAATATACACAGTGGCTGACTAAAATCAAATAAATCAATAAATAAATCTGTGAAACAATAGAAAATGCCAAGACGCTGTCATACATGTCGCTTGTTGTCTCAATTCGACCAACGTCATTTCAAGACAACAAGCGACAGAAGTGGGGGAAAAAATGGAGTGAGAGAAAGAGTGAGAGAGATAGAGGGGGAGAGGGAGACAGAGGGAGAAGAGACAGACATAATTAGAAACAGAGAGAGAGAGAGATAGATAGAGAGAGAGAGAGTGAGGAAATATAGCGAAACAATGAGAGAAAAGAAAAAAGAAAATATATCAACGTGGAAAACACGACAACTCTGTCCGTCCATTCGCCCATCTTCTCCCACGCGCGGGAAAAACCTGCAGTTGACTGAAAGTAGCGCGGTGGATGGTTGGGCAACAATAAATGTAGAAAAACCATACTTATGCTCGCGGCCGTGCACATTCTCGACATTTTTTCCAAAGCTTGCTTTAGTTATTGTCAATTTTCCCTGATTTATTTATTTATATTTGGTTTTTCTTTTCTTTTCTGTTTTTTTTTTCTTACAAATGATAGCAAACGATATGAATGTAATGTATTGAAGGAAGAGGAAAAGTGAAACAATTTTTAATATTTTTCATATACATACATTCATACCTAACCATTCTCACACACACACACACACACACACACACACACACACACACACACACACACACACACACACACACACATGTATATATATATATATATGTATATAAGTGTGTAGAGGTTTATATGTGAAGTATTATATATATACGTGTGTGGGCATATATATATATATATATAATATTAATGTACACACACACACACACACACACACACACACACACACACACACACACACACACACACACACACACACATATGTATATTGATATTGATATTAATATTACACAATTATGGTAATATCTATCTATCTATCTATCTATCTAAATAATACATATATATATATATATATATTGACTGTCTAAGGGGGAAAAGGATGTAAATTACTGAAATCTATATCCATTTAATTTGTCCTCTTATCTTGATAATAACCTATACACAACGCTTCATTTTAAACCAATACCCATACACATACACTCAGTCACAAATTCATATATATATATATATATATATATATATATATATATATATTATTAAAATGAAAGCTCGAGTTGAGGATATTGTCAAAAAAAAAAAGAGCATATATATGAATAAATCTAAATTCCTGTAATTTCATACATATATATATATATATATATATATATATATATATATATATATATATATAGTGAGAGATTGTATGTTAGATTGGGGATTATGAGTTTCTGAACTGTTATTTCTTTGTGTGTGCATTTGTATTATTGTGTATTTGTGTATGTGTATCAATATGCACAAGCTAGTGTATGTTTGTGTATGTTTACTTATATATATATATATATATATATATATATATATATATATATATATATATATATATATATATATATATATATATTGATGCCACATTATGTTTTTTTGCTATTGGTTATTATCTGTCCACTTATCTACAATCTTCTGTTGTCATTGTCATTGTGTGATAGGCTGGAGTGCTTGATGTTGTTTTGAAGAGTGATAGTGATAGTGCTGGTCTTATTTACTTCAGAGATTGAGACAGACTCTTGCTTTGAGAAGAAAACCAAATGTGCTCTTCTGGTGTATCGAAAGGGTTTTGTATCTAGATTACCTTTTTAAGCAGCCATGTATTCCTTTGCATTTGCCTCTATTTTCATGGATATATTCTAATAGGCAATGCGTATCTATAGTATCTTCTTCTTTGTATCCTTCGAGGATGTTTTTTGAGCATTCAGTGATATCAAAGAGACAACACTCCTGTATTAATCTACGAAACGATTTAAGTTAACATACCGTCACAGAAAACCTGTTTATAATTACAACTTATTATAGCTCAGAGTTTGAAAAATCCCATCAGAAGGCCAGTGGATTCCAAACCAATACAAACAATTTAATCTGCATTTTGGTTTCGAATAACTTAGAATAATAATCATAATAACTTAGAATAATAATCATAATAACTTAGAATAATAATCATTATTTAAAGATTGAACAGTTGTATTTGATACAAAAATACAAACTGAACTGCTTCTAACACCCTGAGTCAGAGTTGTCTTGTGAATATGAATAATGAAGTGTTATTTTATATCTCACAGAATCCAGGATTGCAGCCTCACCATCAGATGCAGAATAGTGACTTACTACAGACATTGCTATCTAACACATATAAAGATATTAATTATTTATAACTTGTTTACTCATACGTTTATACAATTGCTTTATAACAAATCTGTTTCAAATTAATCACTAGTTTGTACACTGTTTAAATGGTTTCAATGCTGCTTTCTCGCTGCAAATGACCCTCAACAACTAATTCTAGCACAAGATTGATTTAAAGATTACTGTTCAGACAATCATATGAATTGGGCCTCTCCGACTACACTCCTTGCCTTGTAAGTCTCAAACTGGTGTGTTCCAAGACTTCGTTTTCTGGGTTAAAGGCAGCGCAGTCACCTCAAACATCACAAGTCACTACCCACGTCCAACTGGCGGTCTCTTTGTGTGGTGTTACTGTCGACGTATTGTACTGCTTCAGCCAACCAGACAGCAGTAGAAAATTAATCAAATACACTCTACTATCAAACAGACTTCTGGATACAGAGTGATACGAAGCAAGCCCTGGACGCAATGGCATCACTCCTAAAAAAAAAGAACATTGTAGAAAATTGGGCTTTTTAAACCCACGTTAAATGTTCTTGCGAAATGTGTGAAATAATGAAAGACTCACGGAAACTAGTTTATATATATATATATATATATATATATATATATATATTGTAACAGTATTGGTTGTCAATAATTCATTTGTGGGTTTGTGGCAAACCAAGCACACAAAGATTTGTACACAACTCCTACGGTTTTTGACTGTATTTTTTGATTTTGTCGATTTCTTCGTTTCATTTCGTTATATGCCTGATGATGGTTGTTTGTAAAACTTCATGAAACCTAAGGTCGCTGACAAACTTCCATGGCATTAAATATATAATCTAATATATATATATATATATATATATATATAGCCTTGTGGTTAGATTGTTTGCCAATGGTCCAGGAGACCGCGGATCAATCCCAGGTCGAGTCATACCAAAGACTGAAATAAAATGGTACTTTTCTCCTGGCTTAACACTCAGCATTATAATGTATGAATGAAGGGTAAAGGGGTGCAAACCAGAGAAAGAAGTTGCATCCTTACCTACACCTCCGTGAAGTAGCTATTGAAAAGGAGCGTTCGAGTCCCCCTCAACATGTATATATATCCTAAGAAGACGAGTCGGGAATTATTTAATTTGAGAATATATAAAAAGGATGTTTATAAATCTCCAAGAGTGTTCATTGTATGATAATAAATATATAAATCCATCAATTTCACACATATTGATAAATTGATAAAAAAGTTTATAAATATATTATTTTAATGGATTTTTACCATTAAATAAAAGAAAAAAAGAAAGAAAAAAGAAAGGGAGAATGGAAGACAAAAAGATCGATGATGTCAAGACCGGATGTAATGTTATCGTTTTGTGTCCTTAATGAAATTTATCCATGACATTCATACTTTATATATATATATATATATATATAATCCGAGGAGAAAGTCCAAGGGGTAGGAGTATCTAATTTGAGTGGTCAATGTCAATGGTTAATAAATAGATATTAAAATACATCAAAACTCAACGTGCACAGCCCAAAAATTATTTTTGTATAAAAAGAAAAAGATAAATTCACTTCTTTGTTGTCCTTATATATTTATTTCTGGTCGTGAAAACCGTCATCAGATGTTACATGAAAATATTATTTAGGTGTTCTTATATTACTTCCGGCAATAATAGAATTTGAAAAAAAAATTAATTTTTTAATTAAAACATTTTTTTAATTAAGATAATTTCTTGATGTATTTTATCAATTCTATTTTAATATGTTTTTGGAGGGTGTGTGTAACGTGTACTAACATCATATCATTTGAAAAAATCTTCACACAATGAATACAATTGCTCAGTCACTTTTCTGACTTTTCCGTTTAATACTTGTGTGCTCCACATAAAACTACAGTTAATGGACTTCAAAGGTTCATATATATATATATATATATATATATATATATATATATATATATGACAAAATACTCAAATGATGTAATATAGCCATGTATTTCTTTGTATATGAAGAATACATCGTATGAGTATTTTATGCTTCATAATTATACATTTACATACTCCCGGATATATTTACATTCTTCTCAATATATATATATATATATATATATATATATATATATATATATGTGTGTGTGTGTGTGTGTGTGTGTGTGTGTGTGTGTGTGTGTGTGTGCGCGCCAAAAATTAAATAAATAATTTGATAATCTTATCTGACAATGTCGTCAAGAGACATGACTGAAAAAATGAAAAACAGGTAGTTGAAATAAACCATGTATCCTATAACATGTTTCGCCTATACAGCTTCATCAAAGGCTATAAAAATTTTTTTTTGAAATGACAATAGAAATTTACACAGAAAATTAGAGGTTTACGTGCTTTTAGAATTTGAAATCTAGATGTCCAGACATCATCATGTTTGTAACGGTGAGCATATGTCTGCATTTATTCTTATTATTTCCCTTTTGCACGGTTTTTCCCACCAGCATTAGCAAGTGATTTTCACAAGTGTCTAAGTGAGAGCAAGTCTCCTCACGTCATCTGGACTATTCTCAGTATTCTAATCGATCTCAGTAATGCTTTAGTCTGGATGGTTTACAGTTCCTACTGTCTTTTCTCCATCCTCTTGGTGACCGTCCCGAGCGCAACAACTACAATTGGTTTTTCCTTGACCTTTACGTCCCACAGCTTTTTCAAATCTCTAGTGAGGTCTAAATATATATCTACCTTTTCTTTTTCATTTATTTTCATTCTATGGCGTACTGGGACGGCAAAATTCACAAGAAAGTTAATTTTCTTTTTTTTTTAATCAAATCTTGGTGTTAGTTTCTAGATTGGATTAATTTATCTGTTAGTATCTGAACTTCCAAGAGAATTTCATTAGTCTCATTTCTCGGACTGATTCTGGTTTGTGAATATCCAATTTTGTTGAATGGTCGAGATAAGATCTTTTGCACAATTCATAGTGGAATACTTTTTCCATCCAATAATGCCTAGGTTTTTGAATTAGTCTGTTGCATCCGCTTATAATCAGATTAATTTCATATATTTCTCCCCATAACCTACACCTGGAATTCTGTTGCATATTTTTGATTTTTCCTAAAACATAATTGGACCTTATGGCGTACAGCTACTAGTAGAAATTGAATTTCTTTCCGGAGCTTTCCTTTTGTAGACATGACCAAGATTTTTCGTACACAATTTCCTTCGCTTGTTGCTTGAAATCTCCGTATATTTGTTTATCTTCACATTTTATTTGCAGTATCTTGTTGGTTCACTGGTTTCATTTTACAAATAATGTTATTAATTGTATTGTTTACTCTTTCTTTGTTTTTTCTAGTGAAGTGTTTGTATTGATGCGTCTGCACAGTCCACAATGCTGGCGAGGTCTCTTCCTCCTTCTTATCTTGATACATTAGGTTTTTCTATGTCATCCCTCGGATTTGAAGCCTTGTGCGTAGTCATCAATTTTCTTATCCTATCGCCCACTTGTTTGAGTTCCTCCATCGTCCATTTTTAGTATAGTCCAGAGTAACTTACAGCGGGAACTGCTAGGTGTTGTTTTTTTTTTTTTACGTTGAATGAGATTTCTGCTACAGAGTTTGGTTTCGAGAAGTTTTCTCATTATTGAGATACTTTTTTCGTATTTTTTTCATTTTTGCTTGCTTCAAATATTCTACAATACATGTAGATTTCCTTCTCTCTAGGATTTCTAATTCTTCCCTGGTTTGACAGTTCTCTTCCTTCTGTTGTTCTATTTTTTTTAACTTTTCATATAAGCATTATACATTTTTCAATGTCAAAATCTGTTTCTATATCCAGCGAGTAATTTTTTTGTTTTTATTAAAGTCCCTATTTTTTTTTTTTTTTTTTTTACATATTTTGGCAAAGAGGTTGATGGCGTTTATCTTTATGACTTGATTAATCTTATCTATCAATTCGGAAAAATGTTAGTCTCAGTGCGCTTCCTAAGTATGTAATTGAGTGAAATCATTACTGTTACGAATAGTGGTGAAATCAACTAGTCTCCATGCAGGATGTCTATTTTGATTTTTAACTTTTCAATGGCTAAACTATCTGCAGTTAATTCCTCCCTTCAGTTTTCTATGGTATTCGTGATGATGTTTATAGTTTTGTTTGATATTTTGTGCATTTTCAGGCATTATTATTTATGTTTGAGGAATCATATCTTAGGTATTGTAGTCAAGCCATGTTATTGTAACATTTAACCGACTCGCTTAGTTTGGTTTGGTTTGTTGGCACATCAATCATTATAGGTCATTGAGGCCAAATCCATTTTTATACACATAAACAATTCTATTTCAAACAGTTCTGTTTAACATACGTACACAGTTTTAATATTAAAAAAATAGTTATATTCCAAACAATTAAGTTTAGCATACAAAATCAGTTCTATTTCAAATAATTTGGTTTAGCATAAGTACACATTTTCAATGTCAAAAACAGTTCAATTTAAAACGATTCACTTTTGCATGAGAACACAGTTTAGTTCTCTTTGAAGCATAGGGCCCTATCAGGTGCTACCACTACGGGCTAAAGTGGACCTGGGAGCGATGGCACTAAAGGGGTATTCTGCATTCTCCAAAGCTCCAACATTACTGGAAACACACCATCAGATTGTTTAGTGTCATATACTGGACGTTCGTTGGGGGGCAGAGATACAGTCAGTATATTCTAACACCCCAACCAACTGGACAGTTACCGACTCGTTGAGGCGACTTTGAGGACGTGGTGGTCTATATATATTAGGTCATATGTTCCTCTTTTCTCTCTGCCGCATCCTTTATGTTCTTCTGGAAATAATCCACCGCAATCAAGCCATAAATTTCTTCTCTGATTTGGATTTTCCCCATGTAAGTAAACGTGTTATTGGTCTATAATTGCTGGGGAGGATCCAATTTTCACGATCCTGCAGGAACAGCATAGTTTTCCCGTTCGACATATATTTCAATATACTTGCTTCTAATAAACATTTACTCAGTTGCAAGGCCAGTTTGTTGTGGATGGATGTGAACTTTTCAAACCAGAATTCATTTATACCACCATGGGCTAGCGTTTTCCAATTTGTTTCTTTCCTCTTTGCGAGTCCAAGTGTATGTTTGCCTTGATACTTCCTTTAAATTTTCTAATTTTTTTTAATGTTATTCATCTCTTCACCATTCCCAGTATGTTCATTACTTCTCCATATATTACCCCAGAATCCTTTTGTTGTAGGGCATCCATTTGTTGATTTTTTTTACACTCTTCATCAACGTGTTGGTAGAATTTTCTTCCTTTATTTAAGAATGTCTTCTTTTCTTTGAATTGTTTGATACCTTTTAAGTGTTCTTTCTTTCGCCATTATTTTTTGATATACTTCATCCTCTTTTATCGGCGGTTGTCTTTTTGGCGTCTTTTCTTTTATTTCGATGTCGGTAGGTTTCCCCTTCCTTAGTTGTCTAGCTTTGTTGTGGCAGTTTCTTCATTTCTCCTCATTGCCTCATTTCCCATCCAGATTTTGTATTTCTGTAGAGATTCTTTTAGGGTATTCTATTCCATTACTGACTAGTTTTGATTCTACATATATTAACTTGTTCAATTAGGTGAAGCTGTCCGTTGGGATATGTTGCAATAACTTATTTACTTTTTTGGTCTTTATCTTTATTTTTTGGATCCTTGAATCATTCTAGATGGTAATGTAGCATTCTGCTCATTCATGATTTTATTATTATTTCTACATTTGTCCTATCTTCTTGTGTTAATGTAGAAGTATTTCTGGCTTCAGTGGTGATTTGATTTTCAATATTTTACGTCGCAATTCGTTGGAATATGTTCTTTGACAATTTAACTCTCCGCATATTTCAAGTATTTCGAAATCAGACTACCAACCTTTCTTTAAAATGAGCTCGGCTTGGTCACCAAGTCATTGATTTATATTAAATTTTGGTGATTTTGTCTAGATCTTCATATTCCTTTCCAATACCCTATTTGCGTAGGATTGCTTTTAAAATGAAAATACGTTTTTATTGTCTTGCCTAGTCGATTTTTCCTTTGATGTCACTCAACTGCATTGTTGCTTCGGTGTTTGTTTGTGCATCTGAACATTCGCAGGATGCCATCGGATCCCCATGTTGGCTATAAAGGGAGTACCTGCTGATCATGACACCCATATCTGTTGTCTAGGTGCTATATTTATAATTATTATTATTATTATTATTAGTTTCTTTGTTTATTATGCCTCTTCGCGCATAAACCTTAAAATACGCGCTCAGAACATATACATTATCTGTATACGCATCACTTTTTTCTTAGTATTTTATCTGAGAGTAAAAAATCGAATTAGTTTGTTGAATTTATTTTTGAAATCTTTTGTGAGAGCAAATCTCCAGTTCGAGGAGAAAATTGAAACATATCTATCATGATTATTAATTCCATTAATGATTTTGAAAGTTTCAATCATATCACTCTCGTTCTTCTTTCTTGTAAGGAACCATCAAAACCAGGATGGGAAGTTCAACTGGAAACCGAGATAAACAATCTTCGAAAACAGGCCAAAATTGAAAAAAAAAAGAAAGAACCTGGAATATGTGGGAAGAGAATGGTAAAGACAACACAGGAAAAAATAACAGTACAACTTGAGGAAATAAACCAGAAGGTTCTTGTGAAAGAAGGGAGACTAAAGAGATATCGAAAAAGGGTAAAAGAATACAGACAAAACAGGACATTCCAAAGCAACGAAAGAAAATTCTATCAACAATTAGGAGGGCATGACACAAAAACATACCAACAACCAGACGCCACAGAAACCGAGCAATTTTGGACAAAAATATGGCAACCGAAAAAGCATAATAAACAGTCACAAAATGTACAAAATATCACACGAAACCATAAACTTCATCGAAAAAAACATGAAAAACTGGAGAGTTGAATTAACAGCTTGGCTGAATTAAAGATCCAAAGAGGGATTTTCCAAGGAAATGCACTTTCAGCCCTACTATACACAATTTCTATGAAGCCACTAAACCACATACTCAGAAAATGCACGGCCGGATAAAAACTTAGCAGATCGCAAGAAAAGATCAACCACCTAATGTACATCGATGACATAAAACTATTTGCAAAAAATGAAAAAGAACTGGAAACCCTAATACACACAGTTAGAATATACAGTCAAGAAATAGGGATGGAATTTGGTTCGTCATGAAAAGTGGCAAACGACATCTAACTGACGGAATAGAACTACCAAATCAAGACTAGATCAGAACGCTCGCAGAAAACGAGACCTACGAATACTTAAGAATCTTGGAGGCTGACACCATCAAACAAGTCGAAATGTAAAACAAAATTCAAAAAGAATATCTAAAAAAATAGCAAATGTAGACTCTGTGGTGACAGAGATGAAACCATCAATCACATAATAAGCGAATGCAGCAAACAGGCACAGAAGGAGTACAAGGCTAGATACGACTGGGTAGGCAAGGTGATTCACTGGGAAATGTGCAAGAAATTTAAATTTGACCATGCCAACAAATTGTATATGCACAACCCAGCACCCTCCTTGAAAATGACACACACAAACTCCTATGGGACTTTAATATACAAACGGATCACCTAATCTCGGTCAGAAGACCAGGCCTTATAATTATCAACAACAACAAAAAAAAAGAAAATCTGCAAAATTGTTGACTTTGCTGTCCCTGATAACCACATAATAAAACTGAAAGAATGTGAAAAGAAAGATAGGTACCTCTACCTTGCTAGAGAATTGAAAAAACTATGGAACATGAAGGTGACAATAATACCAATTGTGATTGGTGCTTTTGGCACGGTAACTAAAGGATTATTAAAGGGCCTAGAGGATTTGGAAGTTAGCGGCCGAGTGGAGACCATCCAAACAACAGCATTATTGAAAACGGCCAAAATAGTGAGAAAAGTCCTGGAGACTTGAGGAGACTTGCTGTCACTCAATCTCCAGTGAAAGATCATCAGCTTACGCTGGTGTAAAAAACTCCATTGAGTAAAAATTAATAATAATAATAATAATAATAATAATAATAATATACAGAAATAAGAATGTCCCAGAAAATGAGACCCGTTAAATTCTCTGGGATTATCAGATACAAATGGATCAACTAATCCCAGTAAGAAATATAGTGTCAATTACCCACCCACCAAAAGATAAAAAAGAGAGGAATGTTGCCGTCTGCATGTTTAGCTGTCTCGGTAGACCAGTGAGTGAAAATAAAAGAAATCGAAAAGAGAAACAAATTTTTGGACCTCACCAGAGAAATTAAAAACTGTGGAACATAAAAATCAAGGTAAAGCCAATTGTAGTTGGTGCGCTTGGAACGGTCCCAAAAGAGCCGCGAGAATGGACTCGAGAAGATGAAATTCGGTGAGAGAATCGAAACCATCCAAACAATAGTATTGCTGCGATCGAGAAGAATCCTGGAGACCTGACGAGACTAGCTGTTACTCAGACTCCAGGGAAAGTCCATCACATAAAACTTGTGTTACAAACTCAGAAAGAGAGAAATAGTGATAATAACAATGATAATACCAAATCGAAAAACGCAAGGCCATGGATTACATGGATTATGGTTTTAAAAACTTCACGCCCATCTACGACAGACTTGCCTTGCAACTGAGTAAATGCTTTCTCCAAACTGCCTTGAGCTCCAGACCTGGAGGCTCAACACCTCCAGCAGTTTACTGTCAAACACAGGCACCCGCTTTTTGAGAAAGTCTTAAAACTTGTCAGTAGATATCCTAAGCGTATTCTAATTCATTCTGATTGGAAGGATTTTGGAATCGGTTTGGTTTGGTCTGGCTTGGTTTTATGGCATATCAACCATTGTTAGTTATTTAAGGTCAAATCCATTTTTGTGCAAGATCAAAGTTTAACTATCAAAAACAGTTCTATTTCAAGCTATTCGGTTTACTCAAGAAGTTTAAATGGTTCTAAGTATTGCTATGTATCACTAACAACTCAATTAAACATCAGTCATTTATTTACACACAGTTAAATGTGAAAAATAGTCCTCCTTCAAACAATTCAGTTAAGCATAAGTACGCAGCTTAAATGTCAAAACAGTTCTATTTCAAACAAATCAGTTTAGCATTAGTACGCAATTAAAATGCCAAAATAGTTCTATGTCAAACAACTCAGTTAGGCACAAACTCACAGATTAGTTCTGTTTAACCCATAGATAGGACCCGATCGGGTGCTACCACCCCTGTGTCAGAGTGGACCCGGGAGCAATGGCAATGATGAGGTACTCCGCTTCCCCCAAACCTCCAGCAATACTGAACCTCGCCATCAAATTGTTTAGAGTCATATACCCTCTTTGTGGGAGTCTTACTCATCTGCAGGGATGGAATCAGTGTATTCTACAGCTGCAGCCGACCAAGCAATATTTGAATCGTATTGTTTCTCATTTTTTTTTCAGAAGTGGATAGGAATGTATTTTAAACAAATTGTGTCTAAGCAACCTAAGTCCATAGATAATGCGAATGTTACCAAGGGAGTAGGGAAAATTTTACAGTTGCTGTTTTTTCAAGGAATTCAGTATTGATAGGTTTTTTTCATGTTCCAGAAGACTCTAAGTATGACCTTCTTTACTTAACACTGCGCCCAAAACTTTTTTTTTTACTGAAGTGTCAGTAAGTTTTCACTCCATACACTGTTTTTTTAACAAAGGCTCGTGGTGGTATACCTATGTTTTTCCCATTTGTAAGTATTTTTTGACGAAAATATTCTTTATACACATAAACTTTTCTGAAAATCTCATATATATATATATATATATATGAAGAAAGTTATATATATATGTATGTGTGTGTGTGTGTGTGTGTGTGTGTGTGTGTGTGTGTGTGTGTGTGTGTGTGTGTGTGTGTGAAAAGATAAATGAAAAAGTGGATAAACCAAAACACAGACAAGAGATTCAGAATGATACTTCGTCTATATTTTCATAAGACTTCATTTATTGACTTTTCCACTCAGTTTTTCTCATTATGTCGGATCTACCAAATCAACCATTTCTCTACACACACACACACACACACACACACATATATATATATATATATATATATATATATATATATATATATGAGGAAAGTTTAATTATAGTCATAGGAAATCCCATATTGATTTTTTTAAATCATAGGAAATGCTGCATAATTAGCATTTAATTATTATCTCCCTTGTATAATTATTGGTATGGATACGCACACAGACCCTTATTATTCTTATTCACTTTTTTCAAAATGAATGTAAAATTATGTAGAGAATTTAAGGTTATTCTGTTAACATAAATGCATATATAGCATCCTCATCATTGATATCATACAAGTGCTGATTTTGATTCTCATTGGGTACCTTCTCCTTGTGTCATCCCTACCAATCATGCAAAATATGATTTAGTAGCAAATCATCCAGACCCAAAATCATTTTAATCTCACCGTGGACAAAGTATGTACATCACTGAAGATTAAAAGTCGCTCTGATAGAATAGACAATATTTTCAGCGCCAAGCTGAATACACACACACACACACACACACACACACACACACACGCATATACATACACTCAACACACACACACACACACACACACACACACACACGCTTATATATATATATATATATATATATATATATATATATACGAGGGCCATAAAGAAGTTTCCAGACTTTTCTCATATGGGCACTTTTATTGATAGTACACACATAAAACTCTAATCCCCTTCGAAGTAATCTCCTCCGGCTGCAACACACTTGTTGTACCGTTCCAACAACTTCTGGACGGCTCTATTGAAGTCCTCTTACGTGAGCATATCAATGACCTTCGTCACAGCCTCTTTCTCTTACTCCTCAATTGTCTCATAACGACAGCCTCTGAGCCTAGGGAATAAGCAAAAATCACAGGAAGCAAGGTCTGGACTATAGCGAGGACGAGGAACTGTCTTGATCCTATTTACCAACCCCTCCGCTCGGGCAGGATATGACACAAGGTCAATTTTTAAGCGGAGTTTGACAGGTTTGAATTCAGAGTTTTCCTTCTCCTAGACTAGTTGCCTCACCAAGGCTGAAGAACCTAGTCTGTCCTACTATTTACCCATAGCTGGAGGGAGAATAATTGGATTCATACCTTTCCCAAGGGTATTAGTGCTATGTGAAATGCAATCAGTCTCGTCCAAGATTTGAACTCGAGTCACCGTGTCTAATTCCTGCGACGATAACAATTACACCAAGGAACTGTCTTGATGCCCATCTTGGTCAAATAGTCTGTGATAAAGTTGGAATTGTGGACTGGTGTATTGTCCTGGAGGAAATGCCACTGACCCGATTTGAATAGTGCTGGACTCTTCCGACGGAATCTCATCCTGAACTCCCCTATAACCTCAACATAGTAAACCTAACCCTAAGCCTTACCCTTTGGCCAATCAACTCTGGTGTATTGACTTCCTTTCTCCTCCCACACCTCTCATCATCCTTCACAGACTACCTGCCTTCCTTGAATTTCTTATGATGCTCAATTTATGCAAGATGGTTGAAAAGCAGTCTGAAGCATTCCATACGTTTCTGTGGCATTTTTTCCATGTTTAAAACAGAATTTTATTTCATATCGTTCTTCTAAAGTGTCAGATTGCATTTTTGAATTTTACCAGCAGTGACAATCTGGCTTTAGTAGAGTGTATTCTAATCGCTGCTGTAGCTGTTCATTTGTAGCTGAAATCAGAAATATTGGTCTGTGAACTCATAAGATGTATAGCAATAAGATACTGAAATTTCAAGATTCTACGAGAATTTTAAATGCCCATACGAAAAAAGTCTGGAAACTTATCGTATGCACCTCTTATATAAAGGTATGTATATTCAGCTCCGCTGAAAAATTGACCTTGCGTAACATCCTGCTCATCCTGATTGGTAGATAATATATATATATATATATATATATATATATATATATATATATATATATATATATATTTACTAATCAATTATCTACCAGTATTCACGGTACCAGAAAAAAACAAAAAACCCCTGGCCAGGAACAAGAGATAAAAATATCTCGAATCACGGTCCAGAGGAAAAAGAAAAAGTTTTTTGGGTAAAAAAGAAAGAAAAGACCAACCTCGTCCTACTCCTTGAAAAAAATCAAGGGGTACTAAGTCAGTGGCCAAAAGAAAACCAAAAAACCCTCCGTATATATATATATATATATATATATATATATATATATATATATATATATATATATGTATGTATGTATGTATATATATACAACATACCCCTCTGCACAAGCAGGATGCTACAAAAGCTCAATTTTTCAGTGTTGCCGAATATACATTCCTGTATTATTTTCTATATCACTATATCCTTGCTCGTTCACACAAGTGAGCTATGGGCGCTGTGTACAAAGCGGACACATTTTACACTTTTCATGAAGATGTATTAATTCGTAATAATATAAGCGATAGTGCGATTAATGTTGAAAGTATTATTATTATTATTATTATTATTATTATTATTATTCCATTATGGAATCCCATCTCCTATTCGAAGAATAAGCAGTCATTTCAAGTGGAACCCTCATTATTATACGTTCCTCCTGCGTCATGAGAACCCCTCACCATTGGGCAGAAGTATTGCTGTTTCTTATTTTGGTCTCTCTTTTACGCATTCTTGTTTTTTTTCTTTCTTCTTTCGTTTTGTATTTGTGTATTTGATTTGATCATCTGTTTAATTATTTATCCCTCTTTCTTTAATTATTATTCACTTAAATGTTTTACCATCAGGCGTTCCACTTCTTTTGCTTCTTCATCTTTCCTTATTTATCTTTGTTTGTTTGTTTGTTTCTTTCTTTCTTTTTCTTATTCCTTCTTTTCCATCATACATTCGTCTTATTTTTTTTGTTTCTTTTTTGTACCAACTTAATCCTATTCTTTCTTTATTTCTTCCTATCTTTTTTTTCTTCCTTTCTTTCTTTTTTTCTCATTAGATATTCGTCTAATTTTTTTGGTTTCTTTTTTCTACTAATTTTCGTAAAATCTTTTGAATATATTCTTTCTTTATTTCTTTCTTTCTATATTTCTTTCTTTCTCATAATATATTCGTCTTATTTTTTTGGTTTCTTTTTTGTACCAACTTAATCCTATTCTTTCTTTATTTCTTTCTACCTTTGTTTTTTTGTTTGTTTGTTTCTTTTTTTCTCATAATATATTTCTCTTATTTTTTTGGTTTCTTTTTTGTACTAATTTTCGTAATAATTTTTGAAATAATTTACGTATATATTCTTATCTTTCTTTCTTTCTTTCTTTCTTTCTTTCATTCTTTCTTTCTTTCTTTCTCATAATATATTCGTCTTATTCTTTTGGTTTCTTTTTTGTACCAACTTAATCCTATTCTTTTTTCTTTCTTTCTTTCTTTTCTTTTCTTTTCTTTTCTTTCTCAACTAGTCACCTCAATATTCTGCCATGAAACTTTTTCTTTTGCTTCTTGACTCATTGTTGATTGTTTGTTATCTTTCTAATTGTATGTTCTGTGATTACACTTTCCTCGATTACTTTGTTTGTTTTTTTTTAATTTTTTTATTTATAATTCTTTCTTTCTTTCTTTCTTTCTTTCTTTCTTTCTTTCTTTCTTTCTTTCTTTCTTACTTTTGATTTCAATTCACTTTTGCTCTTTTTTCCTGTTTCTTCAAACTGTTCGCTTTTTTGGTAGATTCCTCTTATTTATTCTTTTATTTTTCCTTCTTTTCTCTTTTTTTTTTTCCTATGTGTTTCTATCTTTCTTATGTTACCGAACTGCTCTCCCCCCCTCTCTCTATCTCGCTATTTCTTTCTTTTTTTGTTTTTCTCCTTTGAATAATTTTATCCTTCTACCTCTTTTTCTAGTCTCTTCATTTGTCTTCATCCATTGTTCTCTTCTTTTCTATTCTTTATCTTCTTTTTTAAAATCTGTCTTTTTTTTCGTTGTTTTCTAACTCTTCTTTCTTTGTCTATTTCTTATCAGCGCCATACTTTCTTTTTCTAATTACGATCAATCTTATTTACTTCAGTTATTGCTCTAATGTTAATTTTCGTTTACTTCTTTATTCATTTATTCATTAATAATTTACATACGGCTTCATCTTTCTCTTTCGCTAAATTTTACTAGCGCCTTTCTTTATTTTCAATGTCATTTCTTTACATCATCTTCAATCTTTTTATCATAATTTTTAGTTTCTCTATACTCTTATGGTCTCTGTTAACATATTCAACAACTTTTCTCCTCTTTCGCTAATTTTACTAGCATCTTTCATTTTTTAAAAATCTTTATATCATGTTTTTATATACTTTTGTCGCTTCAACTTCTTCCTATATCCCATTTCCAATCTTTAAAAAAAATCATTATTCATATCTCCCTTGTTTCTTTCTATTTTCATAATATTGTTATCTATATTCTCATCCACAAATTTCTTCAGTTTTAACTGCATCACTCGTTTTCTTTCTTTCTTTCTTTCTTTCTTTCTTTCTTTTTCCATCTTATCTTTACTTTTTTATCAGTTCAAGTTTTTTTTTTAAATCATACTGCTTCTCATACATTTTAATTTTCTTTCAATTTCACTAGCATCTTCTTTTCGTCCTTTCTTTCTTTCTTTCTTTTTTTCTTTCTTTCTTTTGTTTACACGTCTTTCTTTTTCTCTTTCCTAGTTAATATTTTCTTATTATTTTTAATGAATCTCTTAACTCGTACTGTATCGCTTAGATCGTCATCTTTTTTGTGCTCCTTCCCCTCTTTTAATTTTTCATCCACTTATCTTTCTTTCTTTCTTTTTTCTTTCTTTCTGTTCGTCTTAATTCTCTCTTTTCTCTCAACCTTCTATTCTTTTTCTCGTCTTGTTCGTTTTTCTTATGTTTTACTCATCAGTAATTAACTTTCGTCACTACTTCTTCAATAGTTTCAGTGTTCGTATTTATTTTTCTGCTTGTCCTCTTTTATCACATAAACGTACCCCAAAAATTACTATTTCTTATACATACACTTGAACACCGATTCTTATAAATAGTTGTGTATGTATTCACATACATGTGTAAATTCTTATATATTGTCTCTCTCTCTCTCTATATATATATAAACTTACACACACATGTAAACACATACACACATATACACACATGTGTGTGTGTGTGTGCGCGTGTGTGTGTGTGTGTGTGTGTAATGTATTTGTAATGTATTTATATACATTTTATCGGTCTCTTCTGTCCCATGGTGCTTCTGACCACAGATGGTGACAATTCCGCTTATTGGAAAAGCCGTAGGGCTTCTCTCTCTCCCTCCCTCACTCTCTCTCCCTCCCTCACTCTCTCTCTCTCTCTCCCTCACTCACTCTCTCCCTCTCCCCCCTCTCTCTCTCTCATTGTCTTTCTCTTTCACCTACTTTCCAACCGCCTAACGCATGCCTCCTTCTCTCTTCTGTATTATACTCTTTCTTCTTTCACTCACTCTCTTTCTCTCTACATATCTGCCTCTCTCTTCTTCTGGCCCTAATATTTCGTTTATTTTTTCTCCTCTCTCCCTTCCTTATTTTCCATGCGAGAGCGCCAACTCCGGCTTTCCCGGTTATTTTGCCATCGCAACGATTTTCCTTAAAATTGGACGCTAATTCGATTACCCCTTCCCCAACCTCTATTCCTCGGAGATTTGTCGATTAGATTGTTCCCAGACCTGTGATTTCAGTCCTACAATTGTTTGGCCACTCAAAAATAGCCTCACTACATAGGATCGGGAGTGAAGGGTGCTGGTGTGGGTGAGGCCAAAGAAAATTTTATCACTCATACTCTTCTTCTTCTGGGCAGATTGCTTGCTGAGGCTACATATCGCCACTGGATGATTTAAGTGGGGGATCCTGAAGCCTCTATTGTGTTCAGGCTCAATAACACTCATTGTAAGAATTAGGATGCTGGGGGCATGTCATAATATAAATGTGTGCTTCTCCAGTTGTGAATCTATCTATCTATCTATCTATCTATCTATCTATCTATCTATCGCCCATAAATAAGTACATCTCTAAAATATTTATATAAACCAAAGATACCATGGTTTCATTATTTCCAGTGAAAAGACCGTTAGAAATATATATCAGCGATGTAACAATTCTCAATTCTCGACAGTTTAGTCATAAATAAAACCTAATAACATCTGTTCAACTGAAAATGTTACATGGGGAATAACAAAATGTTAGTGTCTTTGATTTAGAAGAAAAGCAATTTTTTTTCAAAAAACTGGTACGGTTGAACTTGTTCATACGATTATCAACCTCTCTCTGTCTCTCTCTCTAGCTCAGCACACACACACACACACACACACACACACACACACACACACACACACATATATATATATATATATATATTGCCCTCTTGTCATGGCTTACAATTAGCTGATTATATTTTCAGCGAAGGTGTAGGAAAACCTAAAAAACGTGTCCTGAGTCTGATGCTAAACCACATTTAGTGGTGAGGTTTTAGATTTGGAGATCTGGGGAGTATGAAATAGCCCTTCATGGTTCTTACTCTCAGGTTCGCTCTGACCCAAGGTTTTAGAACTTGTTAGGGTCGCATCAAAAGATCAAATTTAGCTGCTTGCAAATTAGTAATGAAGTATACTAGTGGGTAAATTATTTATATCCAGAAAAGTTATTTGAAGCCGTTGTTATTTTTATAAGGATTATTATTATTATTATTATTATTATTATTAAAAATAATATAAAAAAAGAATAGATATTCGAAAATATATGATTTTGTTTAAATTATTAGTATTTGGTGGGAATATTTAGCAAGTGAATGTGTTCAAACAAATAATTATAGGTAAATATGAAAACTGAAATTTTAATAAATACATGGTTCATAAATAGCCCTGTGCAAATAGCAAATGATGACACAATATTTCAAGAAAAAAATATTAATCATATTGGTCGCTTACTTGTATTCTATGGCATGCCAACCTTGGTAGATTATTTGATACCAAATCATGTTTATACATATATGCATATTATATATATATATATATATATATATATATATATATATATATATATATATATAATTTTAAAGTGAATAGTTTGAAAGTAACATTCCAAACGAGCCAGACCCCATATGTTTGCATACAGTTGTCTCGTTTCAGATATTATTATTTAACATTAATGATTCTATTTGATTTTAATAATCCCTATAAAAAGATTGAACAGTTCTCTTTGACCCATAGATGAGAAGCTAACAGTTACTGCCATTCACTTTTGGAGTTGCCCAAGGAGTAAATATTCCTTAAAGCTGTTGAGCTGGAGTCTCACTATCAAAAGGAGTTTAGTGTCATATCCAGGATACGCATTCGGGGGTGTCTTACTCCTTTTGCAGAGATGCAGTCAGCGTATTTTACAGTCCCAGCCGATTGACATATATTGATTATATGTTACTGAAGATTTCAAAGTTATATTATTAGAGAATAAGATGACTTAAATTTTTTTCATATTTTTGGTAACGGGAAGCACAATTGAGCATCTCTTGGTGCTTTTTCCAAGGCAATGAAGATGTCAAACCACAATGTATTGTGAGAAGCCGAGCTTTTCTGATACTCTTCGAGTGCAACTCGGCCGACCTGGCTCTATGGCTATGACTATGGTTGTTGAATTCACTGTCATAAGTCTACATGACCTTGCCTTATCATCAAGATTCTTGCAATCGATGCTAGATTTCTTGAACAACCTAGATACTGTACTGTGATCCAGTGATTTTTTTGTGTAATGTTTTTTCGTTGCTTCAACGGCGTTTCAGCTCAATTCGAACTCGTAATGCATAAGTTCCCGAATAAGACTATGTTGCACGTTCATCTCTGGGGATTCTAAATTGTGATATACGACACTGCATAGGTTTGGTTTGGTTTGGTTTGGTTTCATTGCATATTTAATGCCAAATCCATTTTTATTCATATAGACAGTTCTTATTCAAACAATTCAGTTTAGCATAAGTACACAGTTTAAATATCAAATAGTTCTATTTCTAACAATTTCCTTTAGCATAAGTTAACAGTTTAGTTCTATTTGGTCCATAAATAGAATCTGGGAGCGATAGCAAGGAAGGGGTACTCCACATTCCCCAAAGCTCCTACATTATTAGAGCCTCACAATCAGATTGTTTGTGTCATATCCAAGAGAATCGTTTAGATAGTTTTAACGCTCTGCAGAGATGCAGTCGGTGTATTCTGCAACCCAAGTGAACTGAGCAGCACAACGTGTGTACACTAACTGCCACGTTAATTTTAACTAATGAGAATATCCTTCATGATTTAAGTGCTTATCACGTGATATATGCACTGCAAAAGAAAAAAGGTACCTACGAAGATCATTAAATAAGTTTCCAGACTTTTTTGTATGGGCACTTTTATTGATAGCAAAGAGATTAAACTCTAGTCCCATTCGAAGTAATCTTCTCTGCCTGCAATGACCTTCGTCACAGCCTCCTTCATCTCCTCAATTGTCTCATAACGACAGCACTTGAGATTAGGGAATAAGCAAAAGTCACAGAAAGCAAGGTCTGGATTATAGGGAGGGTGAGGAACTGTCTTGATGCCCGTCTTGGTCAAATAGTCAGTGACGAGTATGGCGTTGTGGACTGGTGCATTGTCCTGGTAGAAATGCGACTGACCTGATTGAAAAAGTGCTGGACTCTTCAGACGGAATCTCTTCCTGAACTCCCTTAAAACCTCAACATAGTAACCCTAAGCCTTACCATTTGGCCAATCAACTCTAGTGTATTGACTTCCTTACTCCTCTCACAACTCTCATCATCCCTTACAGACTCTCTGCCTTCCTTGAATCTCTTATGCTACTCAAAAACTGATATCAGTTCATGCAAGATGGTCGAAAAGCAGTGTGAAGCACTCTATACGTTTCTGTGGCTTTCTTTCCAAGTTTAAAACAGAATTTTATTGCATATTGTTCTTCCTCACGTCCAGATTGCATTTTTGAAATTCACCAGCTGTGACAATCAGGCTTTAGTAGGGTGTATTCCAATTCCTGTTATAGCTGTTCATTTGAACGTGAAATCATAGAAATTGGACAGTCGTCTCATAAGATGTATAGCAATAACATATTATATTTTTAAGTGTCTACGACAATTTTAAATGCCCATACAAAAAAGTCTGGAAACGTATTGAATACACCACGTACCAAAATAATTGACTCACCTTAATATTATTGCTAACCGGATAGCAGTTGCTTGAGTTGTTTTTTGCTCACGAGGTTGGTATATAACATTCAAGAATACGAAATTTTCAAACCATATTCGATCTTTAATACATCCCATCTTTTCTTTTAAGCAAGATATGTCGATTTAATCAGAATATTTTCCAACTAGCATGTAGTGTAAGTCTAGTGTGACCAATGTACAACTGGAAAATAGTGACTTGTTCCATTCTGGATTTTCTGAAACCTGGTTTCCATAATCCTTGTGTGGGTTTTATCGAGAATATTTTACTGTGTATTATTAATTGACAAGAAAGGCCGGAAGCACTCCATGTGACATACGGAACACTGGACAGATGTTTCGACCTTATTAAGTCTAATCAGCAGTAAATACAGTGATCTTAATCACTGGAAATCGAACCAGGAACCACAGAATGCAGAGTCGAAACTCTACCACTAGGCCACCGGTCCATTCTCACACAAGCAATGCTAAATTAACAAGTCAGGGTAAATGCACGACCACTTAACCTGATGTGTCTTGAAGGTACGTTTGATCCCTACAGAGGACACTGTAATTCTAAGTTAGAACGTAGAAATGGTTTGATTTTATTTGGTTTTATTGCATATCAAACATTGTAGGGTATTTAATCGCAAATCCATTTTATACATATTAGCAGTTCTATTTCAAACAATTCACTTTAATATAAATGTGGTTTTTTTCTTATGCACTGTTAAATGTAAAAATATTTAATTTCAAACAATTTAGTTCACCGTAATTACACAGTTTAGTTCTATTTGATCGAGAGATAGGACCCTATAACGTGCTACCACTCCAAGCCAGAGTGGACCCGGGAGCGATGGCAATAAATGGGTTCTCCACATTCCTAAATCTCTAGCATTACTGATGCCATATCAGCAGATTGTTTAGTGTCATATCCGAACACTCGTTAGGGAAGTCTTACCCCTATGCATAGATGAAATCAGTGTATTCGTCAACCGAAGCCGATTCGGCAATCAGGTCGTAGAAACCTTTGTTTTTTGTTTCTATTTATATGATCTAAGCTAAATTTATACACATGATCCATTTATGAGGCCGGTCTAAATGATAATGAGACTTAATTTGTTTTTGTTTTTTTCTTTTTCGAGTTGGTTACCCTGATTGAAAATCAGCTGATAAACGTTGACCTTATTGAAACAGGTTTGCTTCCTATAATTCGGTCACTCTACCATTATTACGATCGTGTCATGAAATGGAACGCAAGATCAACTTGCACCTCAAACTTCATAGCAAATCATTTAACGAGTTTACACAAGCTTCGAAGACAATGATTAATACTAATTGTACCTGGTACTAAAATCTCCCTGAAAAAATATTTAATGTTACGAAATCAAATACTTTCACTATAACATCTATTCTTTGGAGGGTTTATAGTGAAAGAGATAGTCAAGGGAATAGAGATATGTAGATAATAGTTACTTCAAATCGTTGGCTGTGACGGTGGTAAATCTAACTGCGTTCCAACCTAACATTCTTTTTAATTTTCACCCCTAAAAAAAGTATAGGATTTCCAAATATGTTAATAAAAACATTATGAATTGTAAAATCTTTAATTTCACTGTATTAAATTATGTTATTCCTAAGAATAATGGCCGAGAAAAAACATTATATATAAATATTTGTTTTATACGAAAAAAAATTGTTTTATACGAAAAAGAAAAGTTGCTTACATCGCGTAAAGGCGGTGCAATTAGCCTAACAGTTATCACCGTAAGAAATAATATCAGCGAACCGAGTCGAAATTCTAGAAGAAACTGTGTGTTTTATTTCGCACTTATGCATGAATCCATCTGCTTTAAATCGAACAAGGAGTAAATAAAAAGAGCAGACTGTCTTCTTTAGCCTTGGCTAGAAAGGGAAATCTGAATCCAAACCAACTTTACTCCGTTTAAAAATTAGTCTTGTGGTGGAGGGTCTGGGTTAATACATATAAGTCATAACGATGGATACGTTGAAGAATTACTCTTCAATTTCAAAATTCTACCAAAAATCGGCTATTTATCAAACTATAACAAGACCTTCGGTACTTTTCGAAATATAAATACATTTACTTGTAAGGGGATATTTTCTAAAGAATAAATAAGAGAATATTTTTTAGAGATTCTTTAAAAATAGGCTATTCTTTTAAAGGTTCTTTTTTTAGCTTCTTTGGATACAGAAGTTGGTTGAAAAGTTTATTGGTTGTCCCAGATATTCTCAAAGAGTACAATCAGTCAGGGTTTATTTTTTGATATAGTCCTTCTTGCAATCCACACAATACTTCTATTGATGTTGCACTGCTTGGATCCCATTGATAACCAGCGTTATCAGTCGTAGATATGACGTCATCATATAAACCTTTCTGCCTATGGAATTTTCAGCCCATGAAATTTTCAGGCCATCTCTTATAATCCTCACCCTCATAGATCTGACACTCCACTACGCGTGCTGTTGCAGGGTCTGCAGGTCCCATGCACCACCTCTGCTTGTAGGTCTACCTACAAATATGTTGTTAGTGAGTCGTTCACGTTCTAGGACATTCCTTTAATAAGGTGTGGAATACATTAAATAATAAAAAGAGAAAAGGATTTTCCAATATTCGAATTTACTTGCAGATATTTACGAAACAGTTCTCATAAGATCCGTAAACTACATTGTCATTACTCCCGAGTCCACTTATAAGTGTCTGTTAGGGTTCCATCTATGGGTCAAACAGATGTTTCAAAATGATTCGTATTAGATAGGATCGAGAGCAAAAAATATCTGAAGAAAAAACAACACGAATGATTTAAATATGAACATCCAATAAACGTGATTCTCTAATCTTAAGGCTTAAAAAAGCTTTAGGTAGTTTGACATAAATCAGATTACAAAATTTTGGTCCTGATATATATATATTATTCAGTCCAGATAAACCGGAGTCGGGAATAATTCCGTCTGGACAATTTCATTCCACTAGAACAATAAGATTTTCCTGGTAAATAGCTCAACGTGACTAACATCACAGAGCAATAATTTCTTTAAGAATAACAAAAATCGGTCACTTTAGGATTATGAATTTATTTCCATGTTGTTATGGGTATTGATAATTATCAATAACACCAAAAGAAAAGAGGACTTCTTCAGGTTCAATGGATAAATGAAATGACGCACAGAATAGACACAGGAGGGAAAGGTGGGAGGAGGTAGAAGAGATTATGAATTTTTTTCCACCCTATTATGGGTATTGATAACAGGATAGAAATAAATTTATCATCCTAATGTGACCGATTTTTGTTTTTCTTATAAATATATATATATATAATGATTATATCACGCTGCTATCATGGATTTCTCTGACTTTCTCTTTCCATTCGTCCCTATCATTCATCGCTCCTTGCAGTTCTTCAAGACTACAACCTGTGTCCGCACAGAGCTATTCGTGTTAGTCAGCCAATTCTGGCTTCTCCATGTGAAGGGGTCCATAGGAAAATAACACTTATACGTTCGTCCTTGCAGCATTGTCCCACGTGTTTTGTTTGTCTTATTTGTATGGTTTTAAAAGATGGGAGGTAAGTGGCCATACAGCTGTTGTTTCGTAGTGTTTCTTCCAGGACTTGTTCGATAAAGCTCGTAGCATTCTTGTGCTGTTTGCATCTAGGCTTTTCTCAATATGTTTTGTCAGCGTCCACGTGGTGCACCCGTACAGTAATATTGACACAACCATTGAAGGAAGAACTTCTTTTTTCATTTATCGTGCAGATGATACTTCTGTATGATCATTAGCTTTTTGATGGCGGCCACACCTTTTATAGCAGTCCAAACCTTGTTGTCCAGTATAAGCTATAATCAGGTATACGTGTCTGGACCCAGGTTTGGGTTCATGTCCAGCAAGGGTCATCAGGCCAACATTGCAAGTGGGCTGATGGCCAGCATAGACCAGCAGAGCTCGAGCCTCAGCTTGTGCCTGACCTCCCCCACCTAAATCCTCTCTATATCAACCTTTTGTCATCTTCATAGTCTGCATTTGCTATTGTTTATATGGGATATCATCCGCTTCTTGCTTTTTTTAGTGTAAAGCATTTTTTTTTAGATCTATCGCTGTTCTGAGTACATTGACTTGGCTAATTATTAATAGATATGGTATTAATGTATAACCTTGCTGAACTCGTGCAATAATCAAAGAAGTATGCTTCAACATCCCCTTGGCTTTCGTAACACTATAGAACATTATTATGGCTGTAACAGTTTCTTTGGGGAGACCACAAGCAAGAAGTATTTGCTTTATCTTCCCTCATTGTATGAATACAAATGTCTTGTAGAAATCTAAAAAAAGAGTGTCACCATGAGGTTTTTTACACGAACTTCTTTCTAAAATTCGACAGATTGTTCGAATCTGTGTGGTGTGGTTCGATTTCTGCCAAAACAATCCTGATTTGTTTTAAGAATTTTCTCAATTTCTGGTTTGATGCTATTGAGAAGCAGGCAACTGTAAACCTTAGCCGCTGTAGAAGTAGGACTTATGCATCTATAGTTCTTAGTGATTCTGAGGTCACCTTTCACAGGGAAGGGGATGATGCAGCCTTTTGTCCATCTTCCAATTGTCTTCTTGGTATATACGGTGTTGCAAAATCGAGGTACTATACAGGAGATATCAGAAACACTTACTACGAATGACAAAAACAAAAACTTCTTCAATGCCCAAATGTAAGCAACTGCAGAATGCATACTAAGCTAACTAAGTACCAAGTGTAGAGTTCCATGGGAGACACTATCAGTTGGAAAAAACGAGATGAAGTGAAAACAGCATCCTTATATGATAAAAGAAACCAAACTAATGCCAGAGCGTGGGAACTTTTGAAAACAATAAGAGAACTATATCATACCAAAAAAGAACAAAAAGAATATATTCAAGTTCAGATTAATAACATAAGAAAGTTGGTAGACGATAAAAAATCACGAATAACGTGGCAGATGGTAAATGGTGTAAAAAAAGAGACCACGTCGATAGCAAAAATAAAGCTGCCAACCAAGCAGAATGAATGCAGATGTGAAAAGAACATTTCAAGAATCTGCTTGGAAACTCACTAAAAGTCACAGAGAGACTTCTCACAAATTTTATAAATAACTCACAAGACATCAAACTAGAACAGTTTACGTTTACTCTTCAAGAACTTAACGTAATACTAACAAAAATTAAAAAGAAAAAAGCTGCAGGAAGACACACACTACTCACACACACAGAAGAAAAATAACTGCTAGCGAAACCCAAAACTACTCCAACGCACACACAAACACAGACAAGAAGAAGAAGAACAACAACATATCATATATCAAAGAGGGGAAAAGTAGACTAAGGTAAACACACCCAAAGAAAAAGAGAGGATGACCTCTATATAAAACCCATAACCAACAGAAAACATTCAAACTGCGAACAAGAGTGAGTTCAAGTCTCACTGAGTACCCCATCAACAAGGCCTTGTTTTTTCCACTCAGGTTCATTGAAGCAAATCTATGTTTAGCCAATTTTTAAACATTTATCGCTAAAATATGCTTCTCTGCATACATCACGCATTTTTCTGTAAATTCCACCATGTTTTGCACATTTCAGCTCAGGTTGATGAGCCCCAATACACACACCCATAACCAACAGAAAACATTCAAACTGCGAACAAGAGTGAGTTCAAGTCTCACTGAGTACCCCATTAACAAGGCCTTGTGCTATATATATTCTCTGACGATAGCAACAAGTTAGAAACATACACAGATATAACACGTATGTAAGAACAAAATAAATGAATTTAAAAAAATACAAATCTCTTCGTGAACCTACTAATTAAAAAAATATATTTTTATTCTTTCTTTGGATTTACAACAAACATCTTATATATATATGAGTGTCATTCAATGAATTAGGTAAATTTTACCAAAAGAGTTAGTTATAGAAAGCACGGATTATAGTTGCAGCCTTTTTTCAAGGAAATCAATAGTGTAAGCTTTTTATGTCTCAAAAGACAGTCAGCGTAAACTTTTCTGCTGACTGCTGCAGTCAGAACTTTTTCTTAATTTGAGAGTCAGTTTATTTCTATTCTGTGGGCTGTTTTTTTTTCCACTTAGGTTCATTGAAGCAAATCTATGTTTAGCCAATTTTTAAACATTTATCGCTAAAATATGCTTCTCTGCATACATCACGCATTTTTCTGTAAATTACACCTTGTTTTGCACATTTCGGCTCAGGTTGATGAGCCACAACACACACACACACACACACACACACACACACACACACTGTCTCCCCCATATATATATATATATATTTTTTTTTTCATATTGACACATAGACTTCCTCCTATGAATATTCATTAAGATTATCCTGGGGTACTCCAGAAGTAATGCCCTTTGTTTTATTATGTTGGTCCTTGATATCAGTAATGGATGTATGGCAGCAGGTGTTGAAGCTTCCCGCTAATAATCTCATATTTATTGCTGATAGCAGCTGAGTTGCCGTCATGCAAAATTCAGCCCCGAATGCATGTCTCTCAGCACCTGCTGAAGATTATAACATTCTGGTTTTCATTACATCAGTGACAAGTAGTGGTGTCAGAACTACCAGTCGGGATATGAATTACGGCCTGTAGAGTGTCAAGATGTTTATATTATGATGTAATTGCTGTCACTCACCACCAGTGACCTTGCGCCTCGTTGGCAAGGACCACATTACGCTGAATAAATCCATACCCGAAAGGGAGGAAAACTCCGACCCCAGCCCAAAAAAGGGGCGGGTCTGGTTATTACGCTAAACATAATAATATGAGGTTTCAGTTTTCGAGCTCAAAGTGATGTTGATTACACATCATTGCCTTTACTCCTAGGTCCACTTTGATCTGAAGCAGTAGTACCAGTGAAGGTTTCATCAATATGTCAAAGAGATATGTTTAAAGTTATTTGTATTTGCTAAGAATACTTGATATCATATAACCTTATTCAAAAAATCTCATTAGAAACAAATATACAAATATAAATATAAACGTACAACGTACGTCACTCCCTACACCTTAGGAATAAAATAACCTTTGTCAGGTTGAAAGGTGTTTAAAATCAATCAATCAACTGGTATCCAACTTTGTGAAAGAAAACAAAGGAACAATCGAAATGATTCTAGCCGTAAGCGTGAGAGATGATCAGACGAGAGATTTTAGGACTTTTCAAAAGGATAAGTCAATGACAAGTGACGACCGGGATTTTGGGCTTAAGCGAAGAACTCTTCTGTGAGGTTGTGCACTGGTTTCTCAAAGCTAGTTGAGGCTTGTTCAGAGGGGGTTTGTTTTTTTTGTTTAATGGCATATCAACCTTCGTGGGTTATTTAATGCCAACGCCATTCTCCTAGAAGAATAGTAGTAGTGCTATTTAACCCATAGCTAGGAGGATAAGGGGGTTCATACCTTTCCCAATGGTGTTTGTCAAAAAGTGAACGTAAGTGCACGACTGGAGTTCGAACTCGCTTACAATAATTCTGCAGTCCATCGCTTTAACCAATACACCACGAGTACACCCAACTTGTTCAGAGAGGAATTGTAATATCCACAATAAAGTTATGAAGGATATTGGTTGAGAGGCTAAAAGATGGCCTGTAGATTTTGAGAATTTAAGGAATTAATCCTTTTAAAGCTTTGCCCAGTCGGGTGGGGCTGTAGAATACACCGACTGCTTCTCTGCAGAGGGGTAAAAACCCCAACGAGTGTCCTGGATATGGCACTAAACAATCTGATGGTGAGGTTCCAGCAATGCTGGAGCTTTGGGGAATGCGAAGTACCCCCTCATTGCCATCGCTCCCAGGTCCACTCTGGCCCGGAGTGGTAGCACCTGATAAGGGTCCTATCTATGGGTTAAAGAGAACAAATCCGTGCTTCTTTCACTATACTGATTTTTGCATTTAAACTGCGTATTTATGCTAAACTGAATTGTTTAAAATAGAACTGTTTTGACATTGGAACTGCGTACTAGTGCTGAACTGAATTGCTCGAAATAGAACTGTTTTTGACATCTAAACTGTGTACTTATGCTGAACTGAATTATCTGAAATAAAACTGTTTAACATTTAACTCTGTGTATTGCCCAGTCAGCTGGGGCTGTAGAATACACTGACTGCACCTCTGCAGAGTGGTAAGACCCCCCCTAACGAGTGTCCTGGATATGACACTAAACAATCTGATGGTGAGGTTCCAGCAGCGCTGGAGCTTTGGGGAATGCGGAGTACCCCTTCATTGCCATTGCTCCCAGGTCCACTCTGGCCCGGAGTGGTAGCACCTGATAGGGTCCTATCTATGGGTTAAATAGAATTAACAGCATACTTATGCTAAAATGAATTGTTTGAGTAAAACTGAATAGTTTGAAATAGAAATGACTTTTACAATTAAAGCGTACTTACATTTAAACTGCGTGCATATGCTTAACTGAATTATTTGAAATAGAACTGTTTTTCGACATTAAAACTGTATTTACACTTAACCGAATTGTTACATGCAACTGCTTGATTAGTTAGAAATGGAAATGTTTTTGACCATTAAACTGTGTACTTATGCTAAACTGAATTGTTTTAAATAGAACAGATTATTTACACAAAAATGGATTTGGCGTTAAATAACCTACAAAGGTTAATATGCCATAAGATCCAAACAACCATCAACCATCAACCTTTTAAAGCTGTAATGAGTTCAGATTTTCCTTGGACATTTTTTACTGGTCAGGCAGAAATTTTTGGTTTGGTATCAAGCAGCAAAAATGTGATAGTGAAGCTGGGTTTCTTCTGAATTTCTGAGTCTATGGATAAACTATTAACTTTAACCGTTACAGCAAGAGTCTGACATCCCACATTTCCAAAGTCAAACCAGAGAAGAAGATAAACTTTCACTTGCAATATGATGATTTGGTGTTGCTCACCAATTTCAAAATCATGGATCATGCTGAAAATCTTGAATGGACTGCTCCACTATGCGATAGCTCAGTCGACTGGGGCTGTAGAATACACTGACTGTATCTCTTTAGAGAGGTAAGACTCCCTTCCCAATGAATGTCCTGATATGACACTAAACAATCTGATGGCAAAGATCCAGTAATACTTAAACTTTGGGGAATACGGAGTACCTCTAATTATTAACGTTCCCAGATCCATTCTGGTCCGGAGTCGTAGCACCTGATAGGGTCCTATCTATGGGTCAAATAGTACTATTTGACATTTAAACTGTGTAATTATGCTTAACTGAATTATTAGAAATAAAACTATTTGATGATTTAACTGTATGTAAAAAAAGGACTGGTGCTGAATTGAATGGTTAGTTATACGTAGTGATACTTTGAAGCATTTAATTGTGTGCAAACGAATCAGTAATATTGAATAGAATTATAAAGGAATGACGTGTTGAATAGAATAATTAGTGATAATAAGAATACTTGTAATCCCTTCACTGTGTACAAACAAATCATAAATATTGAATTGAATAATGAGTGCTAGATCACAATAATTGAAACCATTTAACTGTACGGAAACAATAGCAGTTCTAGAATGCAGATAAATTAGCTCAAACTCATTTAAAAATAAAATCTTGCCCAGTCGGCTGGCTGTAGAATACACCGACTGCACCTCTGCAGACGGGTAAGACCCCCTACTAGCAAGTATCCTGGATATTATACTAAACAATCTGATTATGAGGTTCCAGTGATGCTGGAGCTTTGGAGAATACAGAGCACCCCTTCATTGCCATCGCACACAGGTCCAATCTGTCCTGGAGTGGTAGCACCTGACAGTGTCCTATTTATGGGTCAAATAGAATTAAACTGCGTACTTATGCTAAACTGAACTGCTTGAAATAGAGCTGTTCTGACATTGAACTGTACTTAAGCTAAACCTTATTGCTTGAATTAAAACTGTTTGACTGAACTGAATGGCTCGAAATAGAAATGTTTTTGACTATTGAATTGTGTACTAATACTAAAATGAAATGTTTAAAATAGAATTGATTTTTTGTATAAAATAGATTTGGCATTAAATAACCTTCAAAGGTTGATGTGCCATAAAACCCGACAAACCAACGTATCAACCAACTTAAATGAAATTACTTACAAACTATATGTGCAACCAAATGACTGGTGTTAAATTGCGACTGTTTTTTTTTGTTTTGTTTTTTTTGCAATACGTGAAACCATTCAACTAAGTGCAAAAAATGAGCTCAGGTCGATTAAAAATTTAATCAACAAAAATGTGTTTACAAGTCATAAATGTTTACTTTGAATGTATGAAAAGGATTTGGCATAAAATAATATGGAAGAATTGAAATGCCAAAAACCTAAAGCAGTGTAGCCTCACAAAACCTATTATTTGGTTTACGTCCATACAGATTTTCATTGAAATTGTGAAAAAAACGGCCACTTCATCTTGAACGTATTTTTTTATGAACGTGTCAGACAGGCTTTTTTTCATCGTACGCAAAAATGTTTAGTTATCAATGAGGATCAATTGGAAAATTCGAGTCTTTTTCGATGAAAACCTGCTTTACAAATCGGTATCAATTTGGTCCCCATGTCTACATCTATTGCTCTGGTTTACTTTGAAATAAATAGAATGCATTACTTTCAAAATGATCTTATTGGTAGAAAAATACGTGGGTCGGATGAAAGGTGATCAAATGAGGTTTATTTTTTAACATATTACTCTTGTGATTCACGCACTTCTTTTATCGGTTATGCAGTGCTTGCACCCCATTGATCATAACAGTCAGTAAAAGTAGATAAGAGGTCATTGTGTGAACTTTTGAAAGATTGAACTTTTCAGCCCACCTGGTAGATAGATACATAGATAAATAAGAAAAAGTTGAGAGATACGTAACGTTCAGCTTACTGGTCTCCATTCTTTCCCTCTAACACCGATGTTACCCTCTCCTTTTCTTGTTCTTCCACTTCCCCTTTTTCTGGGGTATTTTTTCTTTCCGTCTTCTAACTTTTCTTTCTGTTTTCTTACTTTACTCCTCTGTTTCATGTCACGTTTTTCTTCTCCTCAGTCACGACCCTTTCTCACTGTCTATCACTCTCTCTCTCTCTCTTTCTCTCTCTCTCTCTTTCTCTCTGTCTCACGCGGTCACACATTGGTTTTTCAGTTTATCTTCTCCTTTCTTATCTTTTTTCTTTCTATTTCCTTGAAGGGTAGAGCTTTTTTTCTCTCTCTCTTTCTTCTTCGTTTTCTCCTCCTGTTTTGTAAGTTTTTTTCCCTTTTTCTATTCTCATTAACAGATCTATATTTAGAGAGATCAGAACAAGTTGAGGATAGCACATTAAAGAGTGTTTATCAGTCTCGATTTGTCCTATACTTGTCCCAGATAGATATGAACTCTTAGATAATAAATAGATAGATAGATAGATAGATAGATAACAAGCTGAGGAATATCTATTATAGAAAAGTTCAGATTTTTAGTTTTGCTGGTCAATTAGGTAAGTCATAAGTAATACTTCTCCCAAGCTACCCTAAGCTTAGAAAATGATAAGAAACTGTTCAAAACATTTAAGAATAAGCAGATAGATAGATAGATAGATAGATATGAAAAGTCTGAGATAGACAGACAGCCAGATAGATAATTAGATATATAAGTACAAGTTAAGTGACTAGTATTGTAGGGTGTTCTTCTGCCTACCCGTATTGTAGATCAATGGGATATGTCACAATTGGAGTCTTCTTCTGAACTACAATTAACTTAGTAAATGATCAGAGACTGTTCGAGATATTTAAGAAGCCTGACCGGTTCAGAAATAGATAGATAGATAGATAGATAGATGCCGAAAAATCGATAGATATGTTGATTGATTTGTGCAAGCACACACTCTCACACACTTATAGTAACACACACACACACACACACACACACACATACACACACACACATATATATATATATATATATAGACGGTCAGATTCATGACAAAGAATGCAAGAGGGAGTCAGAAAGTAAGGAGATCAAAGAAATGTCAGAAAACCGATTCTAAATTACATGCTTCATTACCGAATCTGCAGCCGGCTTTCATTGGACAATAACCAAACGCAAAGGTAGAAGGGGAAAACCAAATGACGCATGCACGTTCTGTTTTGATGGTCCATAAAATGGATGCAATAGTGACGATGTCAGCTCTACGGACAGCCGGTTAGGGAGTCGCTTGATGGCAACATGGCTTCTTCTATCCTCCTATCTTTTTCTTGGACGCTATAATGCAAGGAACGATGACTGGAACGTCAGTGATTAATATTATAACCAATGAGACTTATTTCAATTGTCCTGACCTGTTTCAGAGATTCCTGAAAAATTAAACTCAGGTTATTAGATTTCTTTTGTCATTTTCTTTGCTTGGAAGTAATCATTGATCTTTATTATAAATTTATATTACACGTTGTTTTTTTTTTTTTGTTTTTTTTACCTTCAAACACGTTTTTCATTGGGTTTTTATTTGCTTTAGTTGTTATTGTTACATTTACATTTAAAAAATATTGTAATCTTCTTTTTCAATACGTTTACAGATTTTTTTCTTTCACTCCCTTTCTCCCTTTTTGATTTAATCCCCTTCTTTTTTCTGTTCTTCTTCGTTTCTTTTTTTCTCTCTTTCTTCTCTAATTTTATACTTCTCTCTCTCTCTAGCTTTTTTTCTTTTTGTCTTTTTAGTTTTACTCCCTCTTCTATCGATTTTTTCTTTCTTCCTCTCTCGCTTTTTTGTTTCTCCTCATTTTCAATTGCAATTTTTCTTTTCCTCTTCGTCTTCTCTTCTATTTTCTTTTCTGTTCGTCACTTGTTTTATTCATTCACCTCAATATTGTCTCTCTTTCTCTCACGATGTCTTTACTATCTCCGTTTTTCTTCCCTTTTCTTTCGCGTCTTCTTCTTTTTCCTCCAAGGTACATTTTCTCTCTCCTTCCTCTTATATACCTTTCCCTTTTTCCTCCTTCTCCTCCACTTTAATAAGAGTTTCTCTTTTCCTTTTTACTTTATAGGTATTCTCTCTCTTTTCTTATTTTATTTACCTCTGTTTCATTTCCTCCCACGGTGATCGTTTCAATCTTCTACGTCTTATTCATCATTTTTTCTCTCCTTTTTTTCTTCTTTTTCTTCAGTCGTTTTAAAATCTTCATTTTTTCCCTTCAGTCTTCCCCACATTTTTCTTCTTCTTTTCTAATTACTCCTTCTTTAAATCTGTCTTCAATTCTTTCTCATTTGTCTAATTTTTTTTTCTTCGTTTTTCTATATTCTTTTTTCCCCATTCACTATTTTCTGGTCGTTTTATTACCTTGTTGTTTTATCTATTTCTCCTTGTCTACACATTTTCTTTGTTCATTTTGCGACTTCATCATCTTTCTCACACAACCCTCATATGCCACGATACAACTTTGCCTTTCCTTCTCTTAAACAGTACACACATTCCTTTGTCCTTTTCGTTTCCCCAAATTTTTTTCATCCTTGTTTTCTATTCATAAGATCTATAGCTTTTCTCTTTTTTTCATTTTTCCCCTTCTTCAACTCACTGATTTGGTTATTCAATTTTCAGGGTCTTTCACAGATTTCGAACAGCATCCACCCCATTCTGGACATTTTCTTCCTTCTTCGCATTCATGCTAACCTTCTACCTTTCTTTTTTTTTTCAGTGATTTTTATACATTTCCCTATTCAGCATCTGCCCTTGTCTGTCTCCGTCAATTTTTTTTATTCAATTTTGCCCGATCCCGCTTCGCGCTCTTTTCTTCCACTAATCACCGCTATCAACTTAATTACACCCCGCCCTCTCATTATTTCCCTTCTCCAAACATTATTTCCGCCTCTTGTACTAGAGAGTTTCATAATTTCCGGTCGGAAAGAAGTCAAAATTTGGGTTAACTTGAGAGAGAGAGAGAGGGGGGGGCTTTAAGTCCACAAAGGAAGGAAGACAGACAGAGAAGAACAAGTGGAGGTAAAGAAAAAGAGAAAAAAAAAAGCCACTTTACGAATTCAAAAAAGGAAGAGGAAGAAAGTTATTTAAAGAAAACGAAGCAGGTCCTAAGAAAAAGAATACAAAGAAAAATCTGAGATTTAAAAGAGAGCAAGAGAGAGATTTAGAGAGATTTAGAGAGGGATGGGGTGCAAGGGAATTGCAAAAAGAGAAGAAGAAGACAGAGAAGATGAAAAAAAAGCAACAATTTATCTTCTAAAAAGAAGGCAAATGATAGATATATAAGGAAAGGACCTTTCTTTTTTCTAACATATCTATTATTTGTCTTTCTTTTTTTTTTTCTTCTAGTACACCGTTTTACAAGCGGAAAGAAAAAATGTCTGAGCTTTACAGAGAGAGAGAAAGAAAAAGAAAAAAGCGGACTGATACAAACAAAGAAACTAGTGAGGTGCACAGAGAAAGAATCAACGGAACAAATTAAAATAGAAAGAAGACAAAGTTTTATAAGTTGCAGGCGGAATATTATACCAATAGAGAGAAAAATTGAGTTTGAGAAATATAGAGGAAGAAAGAGTTAAATAGAGAAACTAAAACTGAAAAAATACTTAAAAGAGAAAGAAAGAGAAAGAATGAAGGAATTGGTCAAATTTGATAGAAGAAAGATGGAACTGGGGTTTAATTAAAGATTGATTGAGTAAGAGATAGATAGATAGATAGATAGAAAGAGAAAGAGAGAGAGAGAGAGAGAGAAAGAAAGATATAGAAAGATAGTGAAGTAATGGAACACATTTGAAAAATGAAAGATGAACTGACGTTTAATGAAAGGTTTAGAGAGAGAGAGAGAGAGAGAGAGAGAGAGAGAGATAGTGAAGTGATGGAGCACGTTTGAAAGAATATGGAGCAGGCGTTTATTGATAGAGAGAGAGAGAGAGAGTGTGTGTGTGTGTGTGTGTGTGTGTGGCGGTGCTGAAACCGATAAAAGAGATAGAGGAGAGAGAGAAAGCCAGATAAAGAGATAGATAGATAGATAGATAGAGAGAGAGAGAGAGAGAGAGAGAGAGAGAGAAGCAACGGTACAAATTTGAAAGAAAAATGAAAGAGCAGGCATTTGATGAAAAAGTGACAAAATGCCAAAGAAAGGCAGATAAAGATGAAAAGAAGAGAATGGGAAGAGAGAGAGAGAGAGAGAGAGAGAGAGAGAGAGAGAGAGAGAGAGAGAGAGAGAGAATTTCAAATAGAAAATAGAAGTGGAAAAACTGTCATTGAAGGAAAATAGTTTATTATTGAGCTTAGCTTGGTGTGGTACAGGGCAAGAAATATGGTGCACTCCGCATCGAACACATTTTCGGTATCTATTGCACCAATTAGAGTAATTTAGAAGTAAGCGAGTACCTTTCCTAACCACATTAGTACAGAAGTAAATGCAATAGCACAACTATAGTTCAAACTCGCGTACTACGATGTCGCAGTCCAGTAACTATAGCACCAGAACTTTCCTGAAGCCCACTGATGATGAGAGAAATACAGATGTATTGTAATGAAAATAGAACGCAAAAAACAAAATTGAAAAAGAGTATATAATGTATGGTTGAATCTGAAAACACAGCAAAGGTTGAAAAAATTAATTTCGTGGGAATCAACTTATATATATATATATATATATATATATATATATATATATATATATATATATATGTATATATATATACATACAACTACTACACTATCTTGTTGCCTCACCTTTGTAAAATAGTGCCATAAAAGACAATTCAATTTTAAGACACAAAAATACCACTGACAAACTTCCATCTTCCGATGTAAGGAAGATTCTCACAGTTAATGCGATAATTATACATAAGAATAATTATAAAAAAGAATACAAATCGCAGAAGCAATATGCATAGAAAATTTAAAAAAACAAAAAATAAAATAACATTTAACGCAGGCACCAAGATATTAAATATTTTAATAACTAAATCACTAATTCTATTTGTAAACCTTTCCAACTGTACTTTTTAAAACAAAACGCGTAAAACGTTATAGCCGACAACTTTAAAACTAAACGCTACGAATTATTAAAACAATATATATATATATATATATATATATATATATTGACTGAGAGAGAGAGAGAGAGAGAGAAAGAGAGAGAGTGAGAGAGAGAGGATATATATACAAAAAGAGGTAAACTTTGATGGATATAAGCAACAGAAAAAATATATAATATCTTATTTTATCGATGTATTTAAGAAAAGAAACAGTATGGTAGAATGTATTGATAATAAAACTGAGATGAAATGTGAAAACAAGCAAACAAACAAACAAACAAACAAAAAACAAACAAACAAACAAAAAACAATCCTAGGATAGAAAGAGAAAAGAATGATAGTAAGGGCTGAAATGAAGAGATAAAAAAGAAAGTCTATGTAAAGGAAAAGGAATCAACTACCAAGGATTAACTTGTATAATAAGCGGATAATATCGAAAATGATGATGGGAATCAGAGAGAGGGGGTAATGCGGAGATTTTCTATGTGAAAAAAAAAACAGAATCTGAGGCAAAATGGAAACACAAAAATATAAGACATAAGATTTTTAGATATTCGGGATATCGTATCTACCGATAGTAAAGAAAGAAACAAAGAAAGAAACAAAGAAATAAAAACCGATGAAAAGAAAGGAAATTCAATAGTAAGGAAATACAAAATAAAGATAAAACAGATTTAATAAAAATGCAATTGAAAATGATAACCGAAACTTTATAAGAAAGAAAAACTCAACAGAAACTAAAAAATGAAGAAAGAACACAAAAAGAAAAAAAGAAGGCACAAACGACGGCATTGCTGAGGACGGCCAGAATACTGAGACGAGTCCTGGAGACCTGAGGAGACTTGCTGTTACTCAAACTCCAGTGGAAAACCATCAGCTAATACTGATGTGAAAAATTCTAGAAGAAGAAGAAGAAGAAGAAGAAGAAGAAGAAGAAGAAGAAGAAGAAGAAGAAGAAGAGAAACAAAAACAACAACGATTAGGAAAAAAACAAAATGTGAAAAAAAAAAGAATGTGAAAACATTTTTGAAGTATAATCGAAAGAAGATCCGTACTTTAAAAAAAGTAAAAAACGTCAAGGAAACAAAAAGAACAAGAAGAACAAATAGAAAAATGAATGAATGAATAAAAGAAAGAAAGAAAGAAAGAATGTTAGGGAAAAGTAAAGTATGTCAGTATGAGAAAAATAACAGTGAGTCAAAATAAAAGAACAAAAATTGCTTATTAGAGAAAACAGAGATTGAGAAAAAACAAAAAGTAAAAGCAAAACAAGAAATAAAAAAAATTAGGAAGATAAAAAGAGAGAGAGAAAAAAAAAGAAGCAAAACTAAGCCAAATTAAAAAGCTGGAGAGAAGAAATGTCACATGAGGGGAATGAGAAAAGAGAGAAAATGATTAAGAAAAATAAAAGAACATTGATAAAGATTTTGAGAATCAATTCTTCTAGCTAAGAGAGAGAGAGAGAGAGAGAGAGAGAGAGAGAGAGAGAGAGAGAGAAAGAGAGGGTGGACCGACAGACGCAAAAGTAAAGACATACTGAGTTTAAAGAAAACGAACCAAAAAAAAAAAAATTCCTTATTTTCCCTTTTTTTTTTGGTCTTATTGCATTATTTGCACAGTTCATTTTAAATAGTTATGTCGTCTGCTACTTTTTTTTATCTCTTTGTATGAATCACTTTCGCCTGTTGTATTTTTATTGTTATTACTTGATGTCTATTCGAAATTTTTCGTTGATTTTTACTTTTTTAATCTCTGAAAAAATGTCCTCTATTCTAAAAAGAGTTCCGGCATCAGTCTTTTAACGGCACAGTGTGCTTTTTCCGCCCAAAATTGACAACAGTGTGGGGAGGATTATTACTAAGACAAATCGACGCTCTATTTTCGAAGCCTTCATGGAATGAAAATTTGTCGAAAGCCAATTGTGCAACGGTTATCGTCGTAGGAATCGGATTCGAAAAGCAAAATTCAAATCATGTATGGGACTTCTTACGTTACAGTTTCGTTCTAAAGCTCTACAGAAAGACAAAAATCAGATTTTTTAAAACTTTCACTGCAAGTAGAGGTACATCATAGAGTAGCCTGGCCTCTTTAGTCTTGATAAGGCAACCAGTTAAGAAGAAAAAAAATTCCGTCCCAGAAAAACCTACTTCCAATGCAACAGAAGCTCATCTCCAACTCAAGAGTGCCGGGCTCATAAACATCTACATTTCTGCATCAAGAAAAATAACACCCACTGAAAGTCATTGACGTTTGATGAACACACCTCGTCAATATATATATATATATATATATATATATATATATATTAATTTTGAAAATGTTGACACTGTTTTGAAATGCCTTTAGTTGTTTTTTTAATATCCCATATTTCTTCATAATATTCTATTTTTGTTGATAGCATTCTGTTTTTTAAATTCATCAGCATTTCAGTTTTATCATAAGCTACAGATCAAGGGTTAAAGTGGAGTAATACAGGGAAAGGAGAAGCGCCCTCCCCTACACCTCAGTGTGGTAGCTATTGAAAAGGGAGCATTCGAGTCACCCTGGACTTAAGTCGCCAACTTTTATAAGTACACGGTTTCGATATCACAAAGCAGTTCTATTTCGAACAATTCAACTTAGCATAAGCACACTGTTTAGTTCTATTTGACTCATAGATAGGACATTATCAGGTACAACTACTGCCGGCCAGAGTTGAACAGGGAGCGATGGCAATGAAGGGGCACTCCGCATTCCCCATAACTCCAACGAAACTGGAAATTCACAATCAGATTGTTCAGTGCCATATCCAGAACATTCGTTGGGGGAGTCTTACCCTTCTGCAGAGAAGCAGTCGGTGTGTTCTACAGCCCCAGTCGACTTGGCAATTTTTTTGATTGTCGAAACACCACATTTGTTATATTATGAAGATGTGCTGATGTATTTTATATCATCCACGTTGTCAAATAATACTGTTTAGATGAATCCTCGAAATAGGCCTTGTGAGTCTGGATGACACCGCAAACGAATAGTTCAGTGTTTCACCAAAAATGGCAGTTCAAAAATCTTTCTTTTTTTCTTTTTAATGGCTCATCAATATTCGTCGGTTATTAAATGTTAAATCCATCCTTACAGGTCAGACTGACAGGGTTTCTTTTTAAGAAAGGAAGCATGACGACTGATTTTCTTGAAAAGGATGCTATAATGTTTCCTACTGTCAACTCTTTAGTCAAAATTCAACAAATTTATAGAATGTCTATCCTATCGGAATGCACGAATGTTCACTTTTGAATCATAGAGAAAAATTATTGAAGAGAACATTAAATCAAATATTAATTACCATTCCAATAAATGTAAAGTTGGCGACCTTAGTCGAAGGTGACCTGAAGGCTCCCTTTTCAATAGCTACTACACCCCGGTATAAAGGTGGGCGTTACTCATTTCTCTAGATTCCTCCACTTTACTCTTGATCTGTACCTTATAATGCTGAGTGTTAAACAAGGTCGCAACAAGTACCATTTTTTGAGTCTTTGGTATGACCCAACGTAGGATTGAACCCCGGTCTCCCGTACCATTGGCGAACACTTTACTCATTAGGCTAATACTAATGCAATATTTCAAAGAAAAAAGCGAGCATAGATAATAGTTTCTTCGGATATGTCATCATCATCATGTCACACTAACAGCACAGATCTCCCTGCCCCTCTTTCGCCACCAATCTCTATCGTCCATCTCAGTCGGGTGGGGGGTCTTCCAGGTTATATCCTCTATCGACACAGAGCTGCTGTATAGAGGTTCTAGTTGGTCGTCCAACCTTAGTTCGTCCGTGTGAGGGGGTCCACAGGAGTACATTCCCAATGAAGTCGTCCTTACTTCTCCAGCAATGTCTTGCATGTCTAATTCGTCTAATTTGGATAGTTTTATGATGGGTGGTTGTGTCCATACAGCTGCTACTTTGTTCAGTATAGCTCACAGCATTCTTGTGTAATTGCCTTCAAGCTTTATCTCCATACGTTTTGGTAGAGTCCATGTGGTGCATCCGTATAGCAGTATCGACACGAGCGCTGCTTGGAAAAATGCGTTTTATTTTATCAGTCAGATAGCCAATCGATAGCTGTCCATGTCTTTGCTAGTCGTGTGTTTCTTAACCCGATTCATGTACTGACCCATATAATACAAGCACGTGTGTGTAGTTATTTTGGTGGGTTTCAGTTAATCTATTTCTTTGCCTATCTTAGCATGATGCATGTGAAAATCCATTAACAAAGATATATAGCTACTTAAAACGTTATTGATATAAAGTTGTTTAATACTTTAACCTTCTTTTTCTTTTCTCTTTTCTCGTTACCTTTTTTACACTTTCCATATTTTTTGACATTAATACGAATTTTTCTTATAATATTTATTGTGATTTGATATTTTCTGAATTGGAAAATAGAGACCTTAAGTCAGCTTAATGAATAGTCTCCGGCCTGAGACCACCCCCTCTTCAAGCCGCTACTATGAGTCATTTTTTCCGCTTTTTATTGTTCCCCTTCTTTGATCTGATGATGGAGACAATTCTTCCTCTTGAAAAACCAACATCATCTTCTTTTTCTTTTAAAAGTAAAGCTGTTGTCATCGACATTTTTGTCAAGATTCAGCCATAGATGTCTTTCGACTTTTCAAATCTTTTGGAAGCGAGGAAGAGGTAAAAAGGAAAGTATGACATTTTTAAAAATGTGAAAAGAAAGAAAGAAAAAAAAATGGACGTCAAAAATGATAAAAGAAGACGGAAGTAGCGGTTAGGCAAAGTAAGTTTCAAGCACACAGCAATGCTTGAAAGATTTTTATATCCGACTAGATGAAGTACCTGTATACAACGCGTCGAGATTTGGATCTTGCTGGATTATTTACAATAACAGATTTAAATAAATGCTTTAATCCGAATGATGATAAAAGTAATTAATTCACACAACAGGAATGAAGTTCACCGGTTACCATATTTACCCAACCCCTCCGCTCGGGTAGGATGTGGCACAAGGTCAATTTTTAAGCGGAGTTTAACAGGTTTGAATTCAGAGTTTTCCTTCTCTTAGACTAGTTTCCTCATCAAGGCTGAAGAACCTAGTCTGTCCTACTATTTACCCATAGATGGAGGGAGAATAATTGGATTCATACCTTTTCCCAAGGGTATTAGTGCTATGTGAAATGCAATCAGTCTCGTCCGGGATTTGAACTCGCGTCACCGTGTCCATTTCCAACGATGATAACCATTACACCACGGGAACCTCCTAAGTTCACCAGTTATAATCTTCATATTGTTTTATAACGTTAATATTGTTTTGGGAAAATTGCTCAGAGTTTAAAAAATAAAGATTTTCAATTCAATGCGTATAAGAAAAATCAAAACATATGAGAGTAAATGCGGAAGGAGCTGGTGTACAAAGATTTAATTTCTTTACTTGATTTACCGATTGATCTGTTAAATAACAACATGCTTACGTGGGTATGTGGGTAAGTTATATATTATTATTATTATTATTATTATTATTATTATTAATTATAAATCTGAAATACTATGGAACAAGAAAGTCACGGTGATATCAATTTAAATTGGCGGTCTCGGTACAGTCATCAAAAGATTGGTAGAAGGACTGGAGGACTTGGAAATAAGAAGACAAGTGGAGAACATCCAAGCAGCAGTATTGTTGAGATTGGTCAAAATACTAAGAAGAATCCTGGTGACTTGAAGAGACTTGCTGTCACTCAGACTCCAATGGAAAACCATAAATTAACGCTGGTGTGAAAAACTCTCAAAACCGAAAAATGATCTATCTTAATAAGAGAATGCAGCAAACTTGTTCCAAAGTAGTACATAACTAGGTACGACTGGTCGAGAAACGCAATCTATTGTTTAAGAGATTAACATTTCACTATACTACCGAATGGCATATCCAAAAACCTTAATCTGCTCAAGAAAATGAAGTCGCATAAAATTCTCAAACATTGTTAAGATAAAAACGGATCACCTTATCCCGGCCAGAATACAAGACCTATTGCTGATTAAAAAAAAAGATGAAAAAAACTCGCCAAGTAGTAGTTTTTGCCATTGAAATTTGACCATATGAAGGAATGGTATATGCAAAACCCAACATCAGTCCTGCAGAATGAGACGCACCAACTCCTCTGAGATTTTGAGATTCAGAAGAATCACCTGATCTCAGTCAGACAACCTGACCTCTTATAAATAAAAAAATAGAATTTGCAGAACTGTGGATTCTGCAGTCTTACTGGACCACAGAGTAAAATTGAAAGACAGCGAAAAAAAGGCTAAGTACTTCGACCTTACTAGGGAAATGAAAAAGATGCGAAACATGAAAGTGATCATGATACCAATTGTAATTGGTGCTCTTGGTACAGTCACAAAAGGTTTGGTACAGGGACTGGACGACTTAGAAATAAAAGGACGAGTGGAAACTATTTAAACTATAGCATTAAGATCAGCCAGTATAATAAAAAGAGTCCTAGAGACGAGAGGGAACTTGCTGTCTCTCAAACTCATGTGAAAGACCATCAACTAATGCTGATGTAAAAAAAAAAAACTTTGAAGGAGCAAAATAATAATAATACCCAGAATACAGTTTTGTTGAAATTGGATAGAATACTGCGAAAAGTCCTAGGAGACTTGCTGTCACTCAGACCCCAGTAAAATTCTACCAACTCACACTGATTTGAAATACGCACAAGGATTAAATTACAATACCTGCTACTGGTAATACTACTAATAATTATGATAATAGCAACAACAATAATAGCACACCATCAAGCAAGTGTACATGAAAGAAAAAATCAAAAAAATTATCTCAAGCGAACGAGAAACCTTCTAGAAGCCAAGCGCTATAGCGGGAATCACATTGGAGGGATAAACACTTGGGCTGGGCTACTAGTAAGATACTCGGTATCATTCTTAAAATGTACGCAGGAAGAACATCAACAAATGGACCAGATTACAAGAAAGTTGATGACGGTACGAAAGCTCTTTTATCCGAGAGATAACTTAGTATGTGCCAAGGAAACAAGGAAGAAGAGAACTTTTAAGATAACGGCGATGCATCGATACTATGACTTGAAAACTGCCAAAAATTAACATAAAGAAAGACCGATTACAGCGACCAGAAAGAGCCCTAATAATTTGATTAAAAACAAACAAACAGAACAACAGTAACTAAGAAAAACAACTCTATAGATATTTCAGGCAAAAACTGGAGAAATCTCACATGTAAAGATTCAAACATGACCAAGAAATACAAACCCTAAGAAAGAAACTGAATCTCTTCTTACAGCAGAAGAAAACAACTTCATAAGGACCAACTATGTGAAAGCAAAAAATAGATAAGACGCAACTGAGTTGTAAGTTTAGGTTATGAGGTAATTGAGTCGAAATAATTAGTCCCATAATAAGCGAATGCAGCAAAACTAGCTCAAAATAGTTAGAGACTAAACACGACTAAGTGGAGAAGGTCATCCACTGGGAATTGTAAAAGAGAACTAAACTAGACAATACTATCAAATGGTATTTGCACGATCCAGAATCAATCTAAGACAAGGAGACACAGAATTCTCTGTGATTTTGAGATACAAACAAATCGGCTAAGCCCAGCCAGAAAAACAATCCTAATAATTGTTTAATAAAAAGAGAACCTGAAAAATGGACTTTGCCGCCCTAGTGAACCACTAAATGAAAATCAAAGAAAAAGAAAAGAGAGTCGTGTACTAAGACTTTGCTAGAGAGTTAGAAAAACTATGGAACATGAGGGTGACATGATACCAATTGTAACTGGTGCGCTCGGAATGATCCCCAAAGGCTTGGTAAGTGGACTGGAATGGCTGAAAATCAGATGAAGAGCGGAGACTATCCAAACTACAACATTGTTAAAATAAACCAGAATACTGAGAGGAGTCCTGGAGACTTGAGGAGACTAGCTGTTATTCACACTCGAATAGAAGAACATTAGCTAGCGCTGGTCTGAAATAAGATGCAATGCGTAAAAATAATAATAATAATAGAATGATCGACAAATACAATAAAATAAACGAACTAGTCATCTAGTTGATTTTACTCTTCCCAAAAACTACAGGGAGAGAGCCTTGTTTTCACTCAGACCCCCGCGAAATACTACCAGTTAAAACTGCTGAGAAGAACTTGCAAGGTGTGAAATAATGATTCTAGCAAACTACGACAGAAGGAATACAAAAATGAGCAACACTGGGTGGGGAAGGTAATCCACAATTTTTTTGTGCACAAACCAGAATCTATCCTTTAAATCTTAAACACACAAAAAAGCAAAACTCTATACATCAAATTCTCACCTCCAAATATCATATTGAGGTTAAAGGCATGATGTAGAATATTATACGAGTGTGAGTCAAAAGTTTGGCAATATTTTGGTGGTGCCTGTTAGATTCTGATGCGTATATCACGTGACTAAAACATTACAAGTGGAGATAGGTGGTCATAACTATACGTAAGGAAATAAAACGAATCTCATACAGAAGGAGAAGTCGCAGTAACCAATAGTAAGAATCTCACTCATCAAGGAAGGTTATATTTTCCCGATACACAGTCAATTCACTACTTACATGTATTTACCCCCACCCCCGCCGCACGAACAGTATATGATACAAGTTATTTTTTCACTGAGTTGAACAGGTTTGAATTCAGAGTTTTACTTCTTCCAGGTCAGTTGCTATACTTAACTGAAAGAGCCCAATCCGCCCTGTTATTTAACCATTATTACTGGAAGGAGAATAGTTGGAGGCATATATTTCATAAAGGTCTTGCTGCCATGTGATATGTAAACAGCTTTGTCCAGGGTTTGAACTCGAGTCACCGTGTCCATTTCCATACAACGATAACCTTTACATCTTGAGCATTTACTACTTAGTTTTGTGCCAAAAATATAAGAACCGTGTGTAACACAAATTTTGTTGCTGAACAGTATATGGTATTTCCTAACGGCAGATGTTGTAAACATAGAGAAAATATTTCTGGTTAATGACATTTAAAAATCAACTCATCTAATATTTTGAAAAAAAATGCAATATTGCTCATTTCCATCATTTATATAAGGTCTTAATAAAACAACGAAATAATCTAAATTTATGTATATTCATATTAAAGTTATACAAAAAGAGACGAAAAGAGATTTTCTGCGATAATGTTAATCATTTATCCTTGTCAACCTCCAAATATAGTTTCCTATCATGTTAGATATTTTACACTTACTTTAGGCAGAAAAAAATAGAAAGAAATATTCTACCCGAGAACAAGAAACGTATAAAAAATTGTTTGACAGTCCCATCTCATAAAGAAAATAAAAATCATAAAATATATAACCTTTAAAAGAAGGTGCCCGTGGTGTAAACGTTATCGTCGTAGGAAATGGACACAGCGACACGAGTTCAAATCCTGGACGAGACTGATTGCATTTCACATAGCACTAATACCCTTGGGGAAGGTATGAATCCAATTATTCTCCCTCCAGCTATGGGTAAATCGTAGGGCAGACTAGGTTCTTCAGCCTTAGTGAGGTAACTAGTCTAGGAGAAGGAAAACTCTGTATTCAAACCTTGTGTCATATCCTACCCGAGTGGAGGGGTTGGTAAATATAATATAACCTTTAAAAGAAGGTGCGCTTAGTGGTACGATTATTGTTGTAGATAATGGATTGTCGAGGTGGTTTGATTTTAATTGGCACTATTGACCAACAGAAGGGTATAAATCTGTAAATTCTTCCAAGTATGGATAGATATTAGGGTAGGCTGGGCTCTTTAGCTTTCGTAACTGGGTTAGAAGGAAAAGATTGAATTTAAAAAAAATGAAGGTGGGCTATAATAATAATAATAATAATAATTGGACTTGTCAGCATTGAAGATAGCGTTGACACATCGATACAATGACTCGAAGACTACTTAGAAAAGCACGGAAGAAGACTGATTATAGCCACCAAAAACAATATTGACAACACGAGGACTAATAGAATGGAAATAAGCAGAAAAAACTGAAAGAAAAAAACTCTATGAATGTTTTAAACGACTAACTAGTGACCTCTCACATGAAAAAAACGTGGACGTGAGTTAGAAAGGAAAATATGACAAAGAAACGGAAACTTTAAAAGAGAAACAATCTCTCCAAATAGCAGCACAAAACAAAGCCATAAGGACCAATCATATCAAAACGAGAATAGATAAGACGCAACAAAACAGAAGATGTAGGTTATGTGGTGATAGAGACGAAACCATCAATCACATAATTTTGAGATTCAGAAGAATCACCTGATCTCAGTCAGACAACCTGACCTCTTATAAATAAAAAAAAAAAATAGAATTTGCAGAACTGTGGATTCTGCAGTCTTACTGGACCACAGAGTAAAATTGAAAGACAGCGAAAAAAAGGCTAAGTACTTCGACCTTACTAGGGAAATGAAAAAGATGCGAAACATGAAAGTGATCATGATACCAATTGTAATTGGTGCTCTTGGTACAGTCACAAAAGGTTTGGTACAGGGACTGGACGACTTAGAAATAAAAGGACGAGTGGAAACTATTTAAACTATAGCATTAAGATCAGCCAGTATTATAAAAAGAGTCCTAGAGACGAGAGGGAACTTGCTGTCTCTCAAACTCATGTGAAAGACCATCAACTAATGCTGATGTAAAAAAAAAACTCTGAAGGAGCAAAATAATAATAATAATACCTTCGTTCGAATAAAATAAATAACAATATGATCTAATGTTCCATACTGTTATAGGGGAAAAAGAAAGAGAACAGGACAGAAATAAAGAAACAAGTTAATGAATAGAAAAAATAAAAAATGCACGAAACTTTTCACATGCACGTCAATAACAAAAGTCATGACATATCTTAACAGCAAAAATAACACAATAAGTATAATTCGAGGGATTCGGGGAGAAAAAGAAAAGAAATACAATGAAGAGAAGCATTTCTTATAGAAGATTAATGCAGTCTAATTAAATTCTTAATTAAATGATGATATTATGTAATTAATACCTTATATGATTCAATATTCTCTTGATTTTTTCTTTTGTTTTAGAGATCGATTTCATTTACTTGATGTCGTCTACACAAAAGATAAAATGACACGCAGACACATACACAGACACACACACACACACATATAAATACATTCATATAAGTAGAATATTTGTACATATATTAAAAAGAGTGTATATATAGGTGTGCGTACACACATACATATATATCGATTCAAAACTACGCACACACACACACACACACATATATATATATATATATATATATATATATATATATATATGGTTACTGATAAAGTCGTGATAATTTGAAAAATAAATTATAAATAACATAGCTAACTTTAATTTTTGTTTCTTTAGAGAACATATTATTTCTTGTCAGGAATCGATCTTAAAAATACATATTTCTTGGTATTTCTTTTATATCTGTGATTTATGCAACTGTTTATCATTGTTGTCGATGTTGATGTCATTATTATTATTTTGATTATCATTTATTATTATTATCATTATTATTATACTTGTGACTTTTTTTAAACCAGCGTTAGCTGAGAGTCTTTCACTGGTGTCTGAGTAACAGCAAGTCAACTAAAGTCTCTTGGTCTCTTCTCAGTATTTTGGCCACTCTGAGCATGCTGTGATTTGAATTGCTCCAACTCTTCTAATCCCCTGACCAAGCTTTCGAGGGTCGTTCCAAGCGCTCCAACTAGAATTTATATCACCGTCACCTTCAGTTCAATAACTTTTTTTCATTCTCGGGCAAGGTCTAAGTATTTGTCCGTCTTTTCGTTTTCTTTGATTTCCCCTCTGTGGTTTGCTGGGACGACAAAGTCCACTATTTGAGAGATTGTTTTTTTTTTTTGTTAATTATCAATTGGTCCGTGTTTTGGTTGGGATTAGGAGGTCTTTTTTATCTCAAAATCCCAGTGAATTTTGTGTTTCTCATTCCCCAGGACGGATTCTGGTTTGTTCTTATACCATTTGCTGTGTTATCAAATTTTCATTTATAGCAAAATTCCATGTTGATCACATTCCCACAAAGTTGTATCTAGTCTTGAACACTTTTCGAGCTTATTTGCTGCATTTGCTTATTACGTGATTATTCATTTAATCTATACCATTACATTATCCACATTAGCTAATCTGTTGTTTTATCCATTTTCGCTTTAACATAATTCGTTCTTATGGTGTTGTTTTCTGTTGCTATAAGAAGAGGTTCAGTTTCTTCCTTATAGTTTCCCTTTCTTATCCATGTCCAGGTCTTTTCGTGTGGAATTTCATCAGTTTGCCGCTTGAAATAACCACACAGCTGTTTTTCTTTCCATTTCTCTTTCCAAGTTCTCATTATTCTGTTGACGCTTATGAGCTGTTTTTGGTCGTTGTTATAAATCTGCATTTGTTCTTTTCTGTGGTCTTCAAGTCATCGTATTGATGCATCCACTCTAACTTCACTTCTAGTGAAGCCACTTCTTCTTTCTTGTCTTGGGACTTATAGGCTGTCTCCGTACTCATTCGAATGTGACGCCTTACGTCATTTGCTTACTTGTCATCTAGTTTATTTGTTGAAGTTCTTCCCTCGTCCATTTGCCAAGTCGGTTGGGGCTGTAGAATACACCGACTGCTTCTCTGCAGAGGGGTAAGAACCCTCCCCACAACGTGTGTCCTAGATATGACACTAAACAATCTGATGGTGAGGTTCCAGCAATGCTGGAGCTTTTGGGAATGCGGAGTACCCCTATACTGCTATTACTCCCAGGTCCACTCTGGCCCGGAGTGGTAGCTCCTGATAAGGGTCCTATCTATTGATTAAATAGAACTAAATGGTGGTTGGCGTTTACTGCTTTTATACATTTAAACTGCGTATTTATGCTGAGCTGGATTGTTTAAAATAGAACTGTTTTGACATTAAAACTGTGTACTAATGCTAAACTGAATTGCTCGAAATAGAACTGTTTTGACATCTAAACTGTGCAGTTATGCTAAACTGAATTATCTAAAATAAAACTGTTTTGGCATTTAGCTCTGTGTATTGCCCAGTCGGCTGGGGCTGTACAATACACTGACTGCACCCCTGCAGAGGGGTAAGACTCCCCCCAACGAGTGTCCTAGATATGATATTAAACAATCTGATGGTGAGGTTCCAGCAATGCTGGGGCCTTGGGGAATACGGAGTACCCCTTTCATTGCTATCGCTCCCAGGTCCACTCTGGCCCGGAGTGGTAGCACCTGACATGGGTTATATCTATGGGTTAAATAGAACTAAACTGAATATCTTGAAATAGAAATGTTTTTTGACAATAGGACCGTGCTTCTATTTGAACTGCGTGCTAAACTGAATTATTGAAACTGTATTTACACTAAACTAAATTGTTTAAATAGAACAGTTCTGACATGTAACTGTGTGTAAACAAAATCTGTACTTTTACTAAAATGAAATAGCTGAAGTGTAATTGCTTGACTAAACTGAATAACTCGAAATAGAAATGTCTTTTTACAATTAAACTGTACTTACATTTAAACTGCGTGCTTTTGCTAAACTGAATTGTTTTAAATTGAACTATTTTTGTCTATGAAACTGTGCTTACACTAAACTGAATTGTTATATATAACTGCTTGAATAGTTTGAAATTGAAATGTTTTTGACAAACTGTGTACTCAGGCTAAATTGAATTGTTTTAAATAGAACTGATTATTTACATAAAAAAGGATTTGGCGTTAAATAACCTACAAAAGTTGATATGCCATAAAACCCAACAAACCAAACCAAACCCTCGTCCATTTTAAGAGCAGTTCCGAGTATCATACAAAGAGAACAGACGAGATGTTTATCCTTTTGATGAGATTTCTACAGCAGACTTAGGCTCCGAGAAGATTTCTCCTTCATCTGCGATAATTTTTTTTTCTTTCATGTCTGCCGGCTTGATGGTGAACGCTTCCATTTTTGCAATGTAATGATATTTTTCCTTTTCTCTAAGCGTTCTGATTCTTGATTTAGCAGTGCTATTTCTTCCGTTGTTTTTTGTTTTTCGATGTTTCATAATGAGTCAATGCTAAATTCCCTTCGCACATCCTGGCTGTATATTCTTATTATTTGCATCAGAGTATCCAATCATTTTCATTGTATGTAAGTAGCTTGATGTCATCCATATACATTTGATGAGGCATCTTTTTTACCCTCCACCCTAGTGCCATTCTTAACTATGTAATTAAGTGGCTTTATTGGTATTTGTTGTATCGTGGTAAGGAAGAGATGCACTATGAAATAGTTATGTATTCATATTTACTCAACCCCTCCGCTCAGGCAGGATATGAAACAAGATCAATTTTTTAAGCCAAGTCTAACAGGTTTGAATTCAGAGTTTTCCTTCTCCTAGACTAGTTGCCCAACCAAGGCTGAAGAACCTAGTCTGCCCTACTATTTACCCATAGCTGGAGGGCGAATAATTGGATTCATACCTTCCCCAACGGTATTAGTGCAATGTGAAATGCAATCAGTCTCGTCCAGGATTTGGACTCGTGTCTCCATGTCCATTTCCTACGACGATAACTATTACACCACGGGCACTTCCAGAGTTATGTATTCATTAACTCAAGTGGTACTGTTCGACAAGTATAATAAGTCTCGCACTGTTGGTATTACGTCCGAATTTGGTCTACTACTGACCGAGAACCTTAAGAGCTCTCTTTCTCTCGTTCTTTCTGCTTCTCTCTACTTCTTTGTCGTGCTTTTAAGCACGGCGTCTTTTATACTTCCGCGATACCGGAGGTCACGTGGTACGAGCCACTATACAAAACTATTACAAATAGTAAGGCAAAAGCGGGTCAACTTGGAAGATGCCTCTTTGGATTATCACCCCGTTTAAAATTTTCTTTCCTCCTGCTAATTCTTTTTTTTTCCAGTTTTTCGTGGCTTCCCTGATAAATTTTATAATTTACATTTTCAAGCAATCAGTTACTAAAGATTAAGAGGCCATATCATAGGTCTTGTTTTAGTCAATCCATATCTATTGAACAGCTACTCTGTCATTGATAGACTTGAATTTTTAAAACTAGAATCCCTGTATGCTATCATAGTCTGGAGTTTTCCAATTCGGTACTTTTTTAAGCGATTTCAGGTATAAGTCTGCCTCACTCCTTTTGATTCTTTTTTCATGTTATATATCTAATCGGCTTTTCTATGATGTTCTTTTTACACCAAAGTTATTTAGCTTTCTTTGTACCAGGTTGTTGATACGTCCGTATACAATGTCCTTCAACTTGTTGGAATTTTCTGTTTTTATTTTGAAATGACTTGTTTTATATTTATTGATTTACCCTGCCATTAATCTTTTTAGTTTGCTTTCATTTGTCAATATCATTTGATTATTTTTTGAAGTCGTATTCTCAGTCATGTCTGCTGTTATAATTTGGTCTAATCATCTTAACTTGCATGATTTTCCCTTCAAAGCATTTTCACTTGTTGCTTCAGTTTATTTACCTGTATTTCTAGCCTAAATTTTCCATCCAGGTGTTGTGCTTCTATTTGGGTTCTTTAGGCGGGGGCACTGATTTCCTCAGTAATTTTGTTCGGGCATAAACTAGCTCGTTTAGTTCAGTGATGTTGGGATATTTGGCATTTTTTTTCCATTTCCCCTGTCTATCTTAACTTTACACATCCTTGGTTGCAGGCTGATGGTAATATAGTCTTCTTTTTAGTCTTGATTTTCTTTATTACCTCTACATTTATTTTATCCTTTTGGTTATGGGGTGTGTGATATTGTAACATATTGACCCTCGGCCAAGCTGTCAAATAAAAAATGCACCTGTGTAAATAACAGGTGCATCCGGTCGAAGATATCAGGGTATAACCTTGACTGTGGACGAGTTGAATTGGGTGCACATGTGACGCCCACAAGAAGCAGGTGGACGACAAACAACCCGGTGCCACCGACAGGTTCAGTTAATTGGAGATAATATGCTGTAGAGAGACCCAGCACCCAACAGAGGGCTATAGGCCCTCAGGACCCCCGATCGAGCAGCCCAGCAGAACGAGAAAGAAGTGCTGCTAAAGACAAAGGAACTGGGGGTCAATATGTTTCAATTTGTTCAGTCTCCAAGGCACCACTCACACATAACCCTTTCGCAACCATTTCGAATAAAGTGTGAGAGGTATATTTTTCTAAAGAAGTGTGTTCGTTCGTAATAATTGTTGATTTTGTTTCTGCATGTATATATGTATAGTTGCATATGTATCATGGTTGTGACTATGCAATAATATTTCAATCGTCAATATTTTGCCTTTCAAGTTGGGTATAGGGCTAACGGAATTCAGAATTTTGTATTTTGATTTGGGTAAAAGATCATGCTCATTTAATTCACTATTTACTCGTCCACCTATTTCCGGTAGCTCAAGATCAGAAATCCAACCTTTTATGAAATCCCTCTAGCTTGGTCAACAAGTCTTTGGCATGTCTTAAAACTAAAGGATTTTGCCTAAAATTTTTAACATTCTTTTTCTATACCCTCTTTATGCGGGAATGTTGTTTAAAATAACATTCAAATACATTTTTGCAGTCACCTTTAGTCCATTTTACCGATGGTGTCTTTCATTTGAGTAGTTGTTTTGGTCCTTGTTTGTGAACCTGAAATTAGAATAGTCAATGTTTAGTAGTTAAAACTAAAGTCACTTTGTGGCATTCCAGAAAGCCCCGTCTTTGCTTACCATTTAGTGATATTCCAAACTAATTAAACATCCCTATCGGTCACTTTTGTCATAAAATCCCAGCTACGTTAGCTGGGAAGGGGAAGATGAAAGAGATACTTTCCCCGGTCTTCATTTTTTATCAAATTTCCCACCTTTTTTGGTGGCGGATTTTTCAGTACGTATACAATTAAAAATGAAAAGTATAAAACTAAATTTGACTTCATTAGTACGGCAGTGTTTCTTTTTTTTTTAAATATTTAGAAACAATAAAAAATATCAACGTATCCACGAAGATAACAAATTAAGAAAGTTTGCAGCTCATGTCTACCTTAGTATCCACTTATAATTTGAGTCTTATTTGACTGTTCTGATCGGTCGCTTTTGTTAAAAACATTCTCAGTCACGTGACTTGGAGAAGGAAAGAAGAAAGTGCTACTACTAAAATTCTTTATTCTTCATATTCATGTTTCAACATTTTTTCTTCGTGGCATTGGATTCAATATATATATATATATATATATATATATATATATATATATATATACATGACTGCCGTCACATCGTATTAAAATCTAATATATATATATATATATATATATATATATATATATATATATATATATATATATATATATATATATATTAGATTTTAATAGGATATGACGACAGTCATGTTTTTTGACATTTAGGAGCAAGCAAAAATTTCAGCATATCAACGGAGATAACAAATTTAGAAAGTTCGAGGGATATGTTCACCTTAGTATCCAGTTGTCTTCTGCTTTTTTGTTTATTTGGGTTTTATGGCATATCAACCTTTGTAGATTATTTAATGCTAAATCCATTTTTATACATATAAACAGTTCTATTTCAAACAATTAAGTTTAGCATAAGTACACAATCTAATTGTCAAAAACATTTCTATTTCTGGCTATTCAGTTTTGTCAGACAGTTTTCATTCAAACAATTAATTCTAGTTGAAGTGTAGTTTCTGTTTACACTCAGTTAAATGTCAAAACAGTTCTATCTTTAAAAAATCAGTTTTCCATAAGTAGAGTTTCAAAGTCAAAAAGTGTTCTATTTCAAACAATTCAGTTTACCATACAAGTAGTTACATTTCAAACTCTCAGTTTAGCACAAGTACGCAATTAAAATGTCAAAGTGTTCTATTTCAAGCAATTCAATTTAGCATAAGTACACAGTTTTTGTTTTTCTATTTGACCCAATCAACGATGACTTGGGAGCGATGGCAATGAAGCGGTACTCTTCATTCCCCAAAATTTCAGCATTTCTCGAACCTCACCAACAGACTGTTTAATGTCATATTTAGGAGAGTCGTTGGGGGTGATCTTACGCCTCTGCAGAGAAGCAGCCGGTGAATTCTACAGCCCCAACCGATTGGGCAAGTTATCTTTTGAGTCTTCTTCTACAGCTCCTATTTGTCGCTTCCTAATTATCTTCTCCAGGTGAATATTGATGTTTCAAATATCGTCCAAAAATGAAACTTATCATTTTTTACAAGTACAAGTCTATGCCAACAACAACAACAACAACATAATAATAATAATAATAATAATAATAATAATAATAATAAAACCAACCCTAAAAGATAGAAGAAAAAGAAGGAAAGAAAAAGAAGACAAACCGAAGTAGAAAGTGCCCCACTTCCGCCCCCAAAAATAGTGAACGCCCATTTGTACATAAATGCTAGTAAAATTTGAAAAATAATTCTAGTGAGAATTTGTTAAAAGAATCTAAAGAAGAAAAGATCTTCCATTTCCAAAAGTCTGTCGAAAAGTTTAGTTAGAGTGTTCTGCTAAAATTTTCATTTACAAATGCATATTTGATTTTAATCAATTTACCAGATTAAAAATCTTTGCTGTATCTTATTATGTGCCTTAAATGAAAAAAAAAAAAAAAAAAAAAAACAATTTACTAATAGGCTGACTATAAATCTTAAAAGAACAGCTTCACTGTTTGACCGCGAATTTCTATTACTAGTAAAAATGTTGAACTATAACACGTAATAGAGCCAATTTTCAGAAGACTGGGGGGAAAACAAAAACAAAGAAAAATAAGGTGGGAACTAAAATAGAACGGGAAGAGAAGGAAAAGAAAAATTCTCTTATCAATATATTACTCTTGGACTAAGTTAAAACTTAACGAGAAAGAAGAGGGTTTTAATCTTTTAATTTTTTTTAATTTTAATTTTTTTTTAATTTTATTTTTTTTTTATTTGTGACCCGCTGTTCATGTACAGCGATCATAGCTGTTCTTGATCATATCTGTATCAGGTGCGCAGATCATAAACAACCCCTGGGTCTGGTATAGCCACAATATAGCACCCATGATAAAAATATCCAATCACAATATTACAAAACGTGGGACCCAGGCAACACACCTGGGTGTCATGATCGGCAGGTTCTCTCCTGATTACCAGCAGGGGAGACCAGGTCATCATCCTACGAATGTTTGCTGCTCTTTTTTCGGGTTCATAAACGACGACGCAACAAACCACAACGATCAGAGACCTACACGCAAAACATGGACTAGGGAAGATAATCAACTTGCACAACAATTTTAGGAGCAACCCTTAACAAAGAGGATACATGAAAAGAATGATCTGGCAAGAATGTGCGAAATTTTAGACAACTAGGCAAAGACAAGCTGATCAGGTTAGAACAATAAGTAAGAAGGGCTGGTTTTCTGACCTTGAATTACAAGAAATCGATCAAAAAAATATATAAACAAAACTATAATACAGTACCAGACACATCAAATGGTGTCAAACAAAAACAATTCAACGAAGAAGAACTGCAAACTTCGGCAAATGAAAACATCACACTCCCAGACGATACACTACAAAGCAACCAGGAAGAAACACTATCACAAGAACAAAAGATAAATCTAGAAAATGTAAAGAGAATCATGAGTAGTGAAAAGACTATTCTACCTTCATTAAGAAACATAGAATGGAAAACACTTACAATAGAAACGAATAAAATAAATCACATACTACCTTACATACAGACGAATAATATAACCGAGTTAAATGAACTAATCTATGCTAAAAGCACGAAGATAAAGTCAAAATCGGGATAAGAAAATCGACTGGAAACGCAAATAAAAAAACTACGAAAACAAGCAAGAATGATTTTAAAAGAAAGAGGCGCTGAAATAAGCGGGTAAAAAGGAACAGACAACACAGGAAAAAATAACAGTACAACTTGAGGAAATAAACAAGAAAGTGCTGGCGAAAGAAGGAAGTTTAAAGAGATATCGACAAAGGGTAAAATAATACAGACAAAATAGGACATTCCAAAACAACGAAAGAAAATTTTACCAACAATTAGGAGAGAGTGACGTGAAAACATACCAACAATCGGATGCAAAAGAAACCGAACGATTTTGGACGAAAATATGGCAACCAAAAAAAAAACAAATAAACAAATAAACAAAAGCATAACGAAAATGCTGAATGGATAAACAATATTACAAGAGAACTAGAAGGACTTGAATAAGGCCACAAAACAGATATAAAAATCGACTTACTCAAAACAACACTAAAAATAATATCAAACTGGAAAAGCCAGACCATAATGGAATACATGGCAGATTAGCACTAGAAATGAACAGATGCCTACAATGTGTGCAAGTACCTGACTGGATGACTGGGTGTCCTCGTGGTGTAATGGTTAAAGCGATGAACTGCGGAATCGTAGTACGCGAGTTCGTACTCCAGTCGCGCTATTACGTTCACTTTCGGGCAAATACCCTTGGGAAAGGTATGAACCCCCTTATTCTCCCTCCAGCTATGGGTAAATAGTAGGACGGACTAGGTTCTTCAGCCTTGGTGAGGCAACTAGTCTAGGAGAAGGAAAACTCTGAATTCAAACCTGTTAAACTCCGCTTAAAAATTGACCTTGTGTCATATCCTGCCCGAGCGGAGGGGTTGGTAAATAGTACCTGACTGGATGACCAAAAGAAAGACTACATTAATCCAAAAGGACCCAAGCAAAGAACTGCTCCAAACAATTACAGGCCGATAACCTGCCTACTAATGATGTGGAAAATACTAACAGCAATAATAAGGGAAAAGATTTACTACTCGCAAAAAACCCTGACGAGCAGAAAGGATGCCGCAAAGGATCCAGAGGCACAGCAGAATTATTCTACATAGACCAACACATCCTAAATGAGAGCAAGACAAGACGGAAAAATCTAGCTATGGCCTGGATTGACAACAAAAAGACATATGATATGGTTCCACAAAGTGCGATGCTACACTGTCTCAAAATGTACAAAATATTGCATGAAGTCATAAACTTCATCGAAAAGACCATCCAAACCTGGGAAGAGGAGCTTGACAGCAGGAGGAAGAAGCTTAGCTGAAACAAAGATCCAAAGAGGGATTTTCCAAGGAGATGCACTATCACCCTTACTATTCATTATAGCCATGATGCCACTTAACCACATACTCAGAAAATGCACAGACGGATACAAACTCAGCAAATCGCAAAAGAAGATCAATCACCTGATGTGCATGGATAACATTAAACTATTTGCAAAAAATGTAAAAGAACTGGAAACTCTCATACACGCCATTAGAACATACACTCAGGGCATAGGAATGGAATTTGGGATTGAAAAATGTGCAATGCTCGTCATGAAAAGGGGCAAACGACACATGACTAAAGGAAAGGAACTACCAAATCACGTCAAAATTAGAACGCTCGGAGAAAATGAAACCTACAAATACTTCTGTGTTTTGGAGGATGACACCATTAAACAAGTGGAAATGAAAGACAAGATATGAAAAGAATATCTCAGGAGAACTAGAAAACTACTCGAGACAAAACTGTCCAGCAGAAACATCATCAAAGGAATTAATACTTGGGATGTGCTCCTAGTTAGATATTTGGGACCCTTCCTCAAGTTGACCAGATATGAACTTAAACAAATGGATCAAAGAACAAGAAAACCAATGACCATGCATAAGGCATTACATCCCAAAGACGACGTTGACAGACTATATGTATCAAGAAAGCATCAAAGACAGCGTTGACATATCGATACATCGGCTCAAAGACTACATAGAAGAACACGAATGAGGACTTATTACAGCCATCAGAAACGACACGGATAACATGATAGTCGATAGAATGACAATAACTAGGAAACAAAAATGGAAGAAAAACAACTCTATGGCCGTTTTAAACGACTAATAAACAACATCTCACACCAGAAAAACTGGACCTGGCTAAGAAAAGGAAACCTAAAGAGAGAAACGGAATCTCATCTAATATCTGCACTGGATAACGCCATCAGGACCAATCATATCAAAGCAAGAATAGATAAGACTCAACAAAACAGTAAATGTAGGCTATTCGGTGACAGAGACGAAACGATCAATCACATAATAACCGAATGCAGCAAATTAGCACAGAAGGGGTATAAGGCGAGACACGACTTGGTCGGAAGTTGATCGACTGGGAAATGTGTAAGAAATTTAAATTTGACCATACTAACATACTTCGGGGGTGGGGTTTATTGCCCGGCGCCTGAGGCGCTCCTTATAAGGGGAATGCCGACTGGGCCGTAGGCATTTTTTGGAAATGTCAGGCGCGTGTAGGCTCCGGCTCAGCGCTTGGACCCACCGAAAAAGGCCTTGCGCCACACATGCCCGTTAGGTGGGGCCGACATCAAATACCGCAGATCAATATCGGTGTTATACGAACAGTACGAGACTTCTTGCCTTTTTTATGTAACCCTATCTTTCTTGTGTAATATAATCTGTTATCTAATATCCGTGTTTGTGTTTTCATTAGTGACTATTTCCGGGGCCACAACATACTGGCGATGTCGAACTCGAACGAAAAAAGGGACTCTACAACAAGCAAAAGGAGTTAATCGCGCAACATACTGGCGAAGATACATCGCAACAACAAAGAGATACCCAACTACAAGTTGTTAAAGAATCTACAACAAAATTCCAGCATACAACGAACCGAACAAGATTTTTGTTAAATAACTTCAAGGTATCAAATTGTACAAACAATGGAGTGTGACGGATTGCGGATATTTAAAAATGAAAAAATCTGTAAGATTGTCATGTAATCAAAAAGTGATTTTCATATTTTTCTTTCTTGCCACTTCAGACAGAAAAAATTCATTCAGTGCTTACAGTTTGTGTTGTAATGGACTCTTCTCACTGTTATTAGTACTGAGAGATATCGCTAGCAGAGAGGCAGATCAATCTCGGTCTGACACCTTTCCAGGTGTAGGGTAGCACTTCGGCCGGCCGTGTTATCTGCGGCACGGATCTGGCCGAGTGTGTCTCGGTACCTGGAGATTTCCTTCGGCCTCAGGGGACCTTCCCCCCAGGCTTTTACCTCCTTCTGGAGGGTTGGGTTAATCGCCCGGGGCCTGAGGCGCCCCTAATAAGGGGAATGCCGACGGGGCCGTAGGCATTTTTGGCAAATGCCGAGCGCGTGTGGGCTACGACCCTGCGCCCGGACCCACCATAAAAAAGGCCTTGTGCCACACATGGCCGTTAGGTGGAGCGCGCAACAAATACCACAGATCAATGTCGGTGTTATCTGAGCAGTACGAGACTTCTTACCTTTTCTATGTTACTCTATCTTTCTTGTGTAATATAATCTGTTGTCTAATATCTGTGTTTGTGTTTTCATTAGTGACCGTTTCCGGGGACACAACACTTATATAATAAAGAAGTTTTTTTTTAAAAGAAAATTGCTCTTGAAATTTTCGAGTCGACTTATTTTAACGTATCGATCTCTTCAATTAATTCGATTATATATTTTATTATTATGAAATATAACATAAGGACGTTTACATTTTTTTCCTAAGGAAAAAGTAATCATTTACAATTCATTTTATTTGTTTACCTATACACAAACATGAAAAATAACAAAAAAATTATTACCCTTTTTGATTTTATTCTTTTGAAAATATTGGTATACGCAATCAGGTTTTTCACGCTAATAAATAAAACAATTATTTCTAAATAAGAAAACCCCCAGTAATTTTTATGAACTTTTCAGTTATTACGTTATAAATGATTGAGTTATTTCTTTTAATTTTTAAAAATTCTTACTGAATAGATTTCTTGGCAAAATGTTTTTTTTTTATTTATCTATCAAGCTTCTAATTGGTTAAGCTGATTAATTTTTAATCAAAGAATAAGGAATTGATAATTTAAAAAAAAAATAATTGCATAAAAATACATTTGGTTTATCTTTTTTTTAACCAAAATGACGGAGATGCTCGTGCAAAAATAATTCCTTGGAAAGTTTACGAAAATATAACGTAAATATATGAAACTTTTTTGTTTTATGTGCATATTTAAACTCTATGGATACGGTCACTAAGTAAAGTTGGCGACCATAGTCGAGGGTAACCCGAAGGCTCCCTTTTCGATAGCTACTACACCAATGTGTAGGGGAGGGCGCTACTCCTTCCCTGGATTGCTCTACTTTACCCATGATCGGTACCTTATAATGCTGAGTGTTAAGCAAGGAGGCATCAAGTACCATTTTTTGAGTCTTTGGTATGACTTGACCTGGGATTGAACCCAGGTCTCCCGGGCCATTGGCGAACACTCTAACCCCTAGGCCAATGTCCGGTATAAAATGTACGGTCACTACTAAGAGAAAATATGTTCGAATTAATTAAATATATATATATATATATATATATATTAATATATAAAACTTAGGTAAGCATATTCATAGAAATATGGGGTATCTAGTGCTAACTGATCTCGCAAAAAGGATCTATTAGCACGGGAAATTTTAACCCACGTGGGTACTTTTATATATTCGAGGATCATTAAATAAGTTTCCAGACTTTTTTCGTATGGGCACTTTTATTGATAGTACACACATAAAACTCTAGTCCCCTTGGAAGTAATCTCCTCCGGCTGCAATGCACTTGTACCATTTCAACAACTTCTGGAAGGCCCCATAGAAGTTCTCTTGTGTGAGCGTGTCAATGACCTTCCTTGGTCACAGCCTCTTTCATCTCCTCAATTGTCTCATAACGACAGCCTCTGAGCTTAGGAAATAACCAAAAGTCACAGGGAGCAATGTCTGGACTATAGGGAGGGTGAGGAACTGTCTTGATGCCCATCTTGGTCAAATAGTCTGTGACAAGGATGGAATTATGGACTAGTGCATTGTCTTGGTGGAAATGCCACTGACCCGATTTGAACATTTCCTGAACTCCCTTAAAACCTCAACATAGTAACCCAAACCCTAACCCTTTGGCCAATCAACTCCAGTTTACACTTCCTTACACTTCCCACACCTCTCATCATCCCTCAAAGACTGCCTGCCTTTCTTCAATTTCTTATGCCACTCAAAAACTGATGCTCGATTCATGTAAGATGCTCCAAAAGCATCTGAAGCATTCCATACGTTTCTGTGTGATTTTTTTCCAAGTTTAAAACAGAATTTTATTTTATATCGTTCTTCTAAAGCGTCCTCACGTGCAGAATGCATTTTTGAAATTCATCAGCTGAGACAATCAGGCTTTAGTAGGGTGTATTCCAATTCTTGCTGTAGCTGTTTATTTGAACCTGTCATCATAAAAATTGGTCAGTCATATCATACTGAACTTTCAAGAGACTACGACAATTGTAAATGTCCGTACAAAACAGTCTGGAAACTTATTGAATGCCCTATATATATATATATATATATATATATATATATATATATATATATATATATATATATATAGGTTATAAGATCAATAGTTTCTTCAAATGTCTTGGATATCTTATTCTGCTGTAATGATTAGCATTGAGTTAGCATGAATGTACTTTTACTGCATAATGTTCGATCTTAATAGGGTCACTAAATTTGCGGCTTTTAACCAAAATGTCGCAACACTTTTTGGCGTGAAAACTACGGTCAATTCATGGTTAAACCACTGATTCCCGTTTGCACTAACAAGCTTGTTATTACTTACGTGACCACATAATTGCAGGCTTGTGATAGATGGGTGACCATATACTCTGATTTTCCCGTGACAAACAAAGCAAAGTTCAATAAATTCGAATTACTTGTTGAGCCAATCATTATATCTTAAAACACTCTAAGAAAAATGAAAAATATTATGGTATTTTTATAGTACGAGGAAACTAAAGTGTTTGAATAAATCCAGCCACTCTGGGGCAAGAATTTGAGTGAAAACCAACTTCCCTTCTCTGCTCTACCAGTGTGCCCAAGCGGGACTAACTGTTAAAAACTTGTTATACCATCTGTTAACCTTGACAAGGGCCGATATAACGCAGTATATTCGATGTATCAATGCAAGTTCATGCAGAAACTTTCTTGACCTATAAATACTCTGACAGATTTTATCGACAAGAAAACCCGCTTCACTTTCCTTCGCCCCTCCTCTACCACGTTTCTTTCACTGCCCGTCAATATTCTACTGATTGCGATAGAACTGCAAAGTGGCCCTTGCCTAGCCTTTCTCCTTTGGCTCAGAGCCAGTCGGTTGATGTTTCTGTCCATATTGTCAAACTGACATCACTTTGGGGACTTCTGATCCGATGCAACCTTCCAAAGATTGCACCTAAGATGTCGACGCTGCCAATAACTGTTTACGTTGAGATCTAATGAGACCTCAAGCCAATAGAAACTTTATTTATATGTGTAACTGCGCATATACAAAACATACACTGGTACCTGCACAATTTTATATATATATATATATATATATATATATATATATATACTAGCAATTGTACATGTGCTTTGCGACATTTTCTTTTTTAAAGATAGGGTCTCACTTTTTAGCCATTCATAATAATATTATCATTAATATTTATTATAATAATGGAAGAGTTACATTGCAGAAAGGTAGAATAATCTAGGTAGTCACCTGAATAACTTTTTTAATAAAATAGAAGCAGGTTGGAATTTGACCCCTTGGAAGACAGACGTAGAAAAAGCCTCTCTCCCTCCAAAACACACAAAAAAGATAATGGTGTACTACCTGTGATAACCTCTGGAAACAACAAAAAATGGGTATATGAATATATTTTTAAAGTTCTTTCACTACACAATCAAGTGAATTGCGTGTTTTTTTTTTTGTTTTTTTTTCAATTTCGTGTGTTTTGTATGTGCTTTAATACGAGGTGCATACGATGGGTTTCCAGACATTTTTCGTATGGGCATTTATAATTGTCCTAGACACTTGAGAATTCACTATGCTATTGCTATACATCTTATGAGATGACTGACCAATTTTTATGATTTCAGGTTCAAATCAACAGCTACAGCAGGAATTGGAATACACTCTACTAAAGCCTGATTATCACAGCTGGTGAATTTCAAAAATGCAATCTGGCGCTTTAGAAGAACGATATGCAATAAAATTGTTTTAAACTTGGAAAAAATGCCTGCCACAGAAACGTATGGAATTCTTCAGACTGCTTTTCGACCCTCTTTCATGACTCGAGCATCAGTTTTTGAGTGGCATAAGGGATTCAAGGAAGGCAGGGAGTCTGTGAGGGATGATGAGAGGTGTGAGAGGAGTAAGGAAGTCAATACACCAGAGTTGATTGGCCAAAGAGTTAGGGTTACTATGTTGAGGTTTTAAGGGGGTTCAGGAAGAGATTCCTGAGGAAGAGGCCAGCATCTTCAAATCGGGTCAGTGGCATTTCCCCCAGGACAATGCACCAGTCCACAATTCCATCCTTGTCATAGACTATTTGACCAAGATGGGTATCAAGACAGTTCCCCACCCTCACTATAGTCCAGACCTTGCTCCCTGTGACTTTTGGTCATTCCCTAAGCTCAGAAGCTGTCGTTAAGAGACAATTGAGGAGATGAAAGAGGCTTTGACGAAGGTCATTGACACGCTCACACAAGAGGACTTTCACGGGGCCTTCCAGAAATTGTTAGAACGGTACAACAAGTGCATTGCAGCCGGGAGAGATTACTTTGAAGCGGCGTAGATTTTCATGTGTGCACTATCAATAAAAGTACCCATAGGAAAAAAGTCTGAAAACTTATTGTATGCACTTTGTACATAGTAATAATGTATAATTTGAATATTGCTGTAGGAGGATAGGTGGCCGTTATAATGAAGCGGGGAGAGAAGTCAAGTGGTGATCAGAAAGGAAGTGTTAGCATAGGAAAAAGATAAATTAACCTTCCTTGTCGAGTGACTAATATTTTAATAAAACCAAGACATCAGTAACAGGACAACAAAGATATTACATTTATTAAAATCCTCGGGAAATTCATGATACAGGAATGATGCTTCATTGCTTAGGATTTAAAGTACAAAATATCAGTTATGAGGTAAAGTAAACATAGAAAAATGTCCACTTGGGATTTTAGCTAAGTCAAAATGTAGAAGGGAGGGTTTTTTGTCACTCGTTTAAGAGTTCTCTTACTTTTAGAGTAACTGAACATATCTGAGACAGGAGCACAGATAATGAACAACTCTTTGGTCTGGTATAGTAACGATATACTACCCATGAAAAAAATGACCAATCGAAACATAGTTCAACGTACCTAGTCAATAGGTTGAGGTGTCATGATCAGCAGGTGGTCCCTTAATAGCTAACAAGGTGTATCTAATCGGTATCCTGTGAATGTTGCCTGTTTTTCTTCAGGTACACTAATGTCGAACAAAGTAAGCACTCAAATAAGGGACATCAACGGAGAAAATGGACTAGGGAAGACAACAAAATTGCACTTCACATGTATTTTAGGAGTAATCTTACACAAAGAGTGTATAGAAAAATGATAGAAATCTGTAAAGAATGCGCAAGATTTAAAATAACAAGCCAAAAACCAGCCGTCCAAGATGGGACGATATCTAAGATAGGCTGATTTTCTGACGTTGAAATATTAGAAATATACCAACAAATAAAAAGTGGAACATGTCAAGACCATAACGTAGTAAACGTGAAGCTAATTACTGAAAAACAAGAACCCCGTCACCGAACCGAAGCACAAAGTAATAGTCATCGAATCACCGCACATCCAAACACCACAGAATAAACTCAAACACAAGAAGAAAAAAATAAATATAGAGATATTAACGAGAATTATGTCTGAAAAGAAGACCACATTACTATCTCTCAGAAACCAGATGAAGTAGAAAATGAAACAATAAACTAATTATTGACAAATATTGCCGAATTAAATAAGCTGATCTATGCTGGAGCGATATTAGTCAATGATAAAATCAGTGTTCCACTAAAGAATATGAAAAGATTAGAAATCTACGACAACAAGTAAGAATGTTAAGAAAGAAGGAAGCTCAGGGATATAGTGGGACGAAAAGATCAAAGCAACAAGTCAAGCTAAAAAAAAAAAAAACAATTCGAGGAGATAAATCAGAGGGTACAGGCGAAAGAAGGAAGGTTAAAAAGATCCAGAGACAGGGTCAAGCAATACTGAAAAAATGGCACATTTCAAAACAACGAAAAAATATTCTTTCGGCAAGGAGGAAGATAACGCACGAAGACATATCAGCAACAGGATGCAAAGGAAGCAAGACAATTTTGGAGTAAAATATAGGAATGGAAAGATCATAACTGAAAAGCCTAATGAATGAATAATATGGGAAAAGAATTACAAAGACTCGAAAAAGGCCCCTAAAGCGAAAATACACCTCCACTCACTCGGCGGAACATAAAAATATAATCCCCAAGTTACCAGGACTGGGGCATTACAGTCAGATGCATTTTAGTGTCATATCCGGGAGTTCTTAACGTTTTGCAGAGAGGCAGTTGGCGTCATCTACAACACCAGCCGAGTGAGTTGTTATATTTAGTATAGCTATTTGAAGCTATAATTTTTTACGGGGTCTGATCATTAGCCATTTTAACAATTTAACAGTGTGCAACCAAATTACGATCAATGAATACAAGTAATTATTTCAATATATACATATATATCATCATCATCATGTCGTGCCACGAGCACGGATGTCCTTGACCCTCTCGCGCCACTCCTCCTTATCGTTCATCGCCTCTGGCAGGTCTTCAGGGCTACATCCCGTATCCTCACATAGCTGCTATATGCATGTTCAAGCTGGTCATCCTGCTTTTGCACGGCCATATTTGGGGGTCCATAGGAGTACATCACTTATGAGCTTGTCCCTGCTTCTCCAGCAGTGTCTTGCATGTTTGGTTCATCTGAATTGGATAGTTTTCGTGGTGGGAGGCAGGTGGCCGTATAGAAGGTGCCTTGGTGTGTGTTGCCGCCAGGACTTGTTCAATATATATATATATATATATATATATATATATATATATATATATATATAAGTATGTATGTATATTTTCAAATATAAGATAGGAATAATTCAAACCAAACATCTGTGTGCAAATTATTTGTATTAAGTTGAAATACTTGATATCATATAACTGCGAGCAAGAAAATATTAAGGAATGAAACAAAAAAGGAAAATATAAATCTACTATGAATGTAATTTATAAAATCTAGGCACAAAATAACCCTAGACGGGTTGTCATAGGGTTTAACATTATCAATTTATAGATTTACTCGTAGGTTTGAGCAACATTCTGTTCTGAAGTGTAACTGTTTTATGGGTTTATTATTTACAACTTTATTCAGCATTTTATCTTTAAGAAAGAATACAATGGCGAAAGAATAAATATCTATTATTGGAAATAAATGCATTTTAATCGTTATGTTATTGTTTTATCGATGCCATTCCAGTTATGAGTAAATATTTGAAATGCTTAGACGAAACAAATATACCCGAATTGATAACAAATGAAAAGATAACCCTGATCCAAAAAGACCCCCAAAAGAAACAGCTCCCAAAATTTAGACCCATAACGTGCCTACCGATGATGTGGAAAATACTAACGGTACAAATTAAAGAGATTTAGTATCCGCTAATGAACGGCAGACTTGTTACAAGGGAAACAGAGGGACATGTAATCTACTACACATTGATCAGCACATCCTCAAGGAGAGCAGTTTTATTTGCAATAGGAATGATGCCACTCAATCACATACTTTAGAAATGCTCTGGTGATTACCAACACATTAAATTGCAAGAAAAGATCAATCACTTAATGTGCATGGACGACATCAAACTGTTTGCCAAACATGGAAAAGAATTGGAGACTCTATTAGAAGCAATAAGAATATACGATCAGGATAAAGCGATGGGATTTGTCATAGAAAAAATGTGCAATGTAAATGAGAAGTGATAAAAGACGAATGTCTGAAGGAAAAAAACTATCAAATTATTAAAAATGTAAATGCTCTGAGAAAAGAAAAATTTCAAGTATTTGGGAACATTGGTCGCAGGCACCATCAAACAAGTGTAGATGAAAGAAAAAATTGAAAAAGAGTATCTCAGAAGAACGAAAGACCTTCTCGAAACCCAACCTTGTGGCAGTAATTTCATCCAAGAGAAAAACACTTGGGCTATCCCCTTTGTAAGATACTCAGGACGACAGAAAAAACGTCAACAAGAGTAGCAGATAATAAGAAAACCAGTGACGATGCACAAGGCCTGACATCCGAGAGATGAAATAATAAGATTTTATCTGACAAGAAAAAGTGGAAAATGATTTGCCAGCATTGAAGACAGCATCGATATATCGATAAGGCAACTCAAAGACTCCATAAAAAGAGCAAAAAAAGACTAATTACAGCGACCAGAAACAACACACACTACACAAGTATCAACTGAACAACACTAACGAGAAGCCTTGGACATAAAAAAGGGAAACTTTTAGAAAGTATTGAATTTCTTTTAATAGCAGTAGAAAATAATACCATAAGAACAAATAATGTTAATATTGAAAAAGATAAGACATAACAAAATAGCACGTGTGGTGATATCGATGGAACGATCAAACTTATAATAAATAAATGCAGCAAAATATCACAAAAAGAGAGTAAGACTAGACACAACGGGGTGGGGAAAGTGATAAACAGGGGATTGTGCTAGAGATCTTGACTTGATCATACGAAAAAGTTGTACATGTGCAACCCAGAATCCGTCCTGAAGAATCGGAGGAACATAGCTCCCTGGGATTTTGAGATAGTATCAGATCACCTAATCTTGGCCAGACTACCAGAGCTAGTGATAGTCAGCAAAAAAAGAGAACCTGTCAAATAGTGGACATTGCCGTTCCATCTGACCACAGAGTAAAAATTAAAAAAAAAAAAACGGATAACCTAATATCGGCCAGATGACAAGACCCTATAATAATCAACAAAGAAAAGAGAGAACTTACAAAATTGTGGACTTTGCTGTCCCGGCTGACCACAGAATAAAACTGAAGGAAAGTGAAAAGAAGGATTAGAACCTGGAACTTTCTAAAGAAATTGAAAAAATTATGGAACATGAAGGTGACAATTATACCAATCGTTATTGGTGCTTTTGGTACAGTCACCAAAGGACTATTAAAGGGACTAGAGGACTTGGAAATAAGAGGACAATTGGAGACCATCCAAACGACTAAATTGTTGAGAACGGTCAGAATACTGAGAAGAGACCTGGAGACTTGATGAGACTTGCTGTCACTCAAACTCAATTGAAAAACCATCAGCTAAAACTGATATGAAAAACTTTCACAAATTAAATAAGAAAATTATAATTTTTTACTAAAAACACCCCATGCTTATCATTAAGAAAAAGGAAAAAGAAAAACAATTTCTGAGAAAAAAGCGGAAAATTTGTTGAAATGGAAAACTATTAATATCTGCGTATATTGGAAGTGGATAACATCAAATAAACGGAAATGAAATAAACAATAAAAAAGGAATATCACTGAAGAATGAGAAAACTTCTTTAAAATAAAATTATTCGAATGAAAAAGAAATACCTTTGATTAGAAACATTCTGCTTTGTAAATTTCTTTTGACCCTTTTTGAAATGGACAAGAGAGCTGCCCTGTCGGGATGTAGAATATGCCGTTATATCTCTTCTGAAGAGTGAGACCTTCTAATGGGAGACATTCCAACCGGTCAAAATACTAAACTGCACCAGTTGGTGAGGGTCCAGTCCTCCACTTTTGAGGAATGTAGGGTACCCCTTCACTGCCTTTACTCCCAGGTCTACGTTGATCTTTATTGAAAGTACTTGTTAGGGTCCTATCTATGAATAAAAAGGAATTGTTCAATCACTCACAAAGGATTATTATTATCATTATTATTATTATTATTATTAGCTAGTTGAAGTCGTATGGCAGTCTGAAAAACATTTATATTACATTGGAGTACTTGATTAATAGAATCACCTATGTTCAGTAAGAATACTTGAAAGTATTAACTTGTGTGAAAACAAATGATTAATAATACTGAATCTAATAACTAGTGTTGAATAGAAATACTTGGGACCATTTAAATGGGGGCAAACTAATAATAAGAATTTAAAATAATTATAAATGTTTGATTGGAATAGTTGAAGCCATTTAACTGTGGGGAAATATTTAAGCACTAACGATCAATAAAGTTACAAACTATGTTCTTACAGACTATATATATATATATATATATATATATATATGGTTTAGTATTATTTCACCCACAAGGATTGATATGCCATCAAGCAATGACCAATTCCCAAATGACCTCAGAAATATAGATATTACAACAAAGACATTGATGATAAGAGATGGCATCGATAATTCTACGTGACTAGGAGGAATAGAAAGAGGCCTGGTAGGCATGCAGAATTGTGTGAATGGAGCAGAAGACAAAATCAGAGAAACTTGGCGAACAAATATGAGAAGAAAAATATATTGATAACTTATGTAAAAAAAAAAGAACTTTTGCATTGAAGTTTACCTTATATGTAACTAACGTGAAGAGCGGTACTGAATCTCTATAAATAGCAGCTCAAAATCATGCTATATAAACTATTTCAAAGCAAAAATGATGATACTTTGGTGTATGGCAATTGTGGTAACATAATTGAAGTAACAAACCGCAAAATAAGATGACTGCATTCGATAGGTGATCCACTGAAAATTTAACAAGGAATTGAAATTATCCCATACTGCTAAATTACCCATTCACAAACAATAACTCATATAAAAGGATACACATAAAATTCTTCAGAACTTAAAGATAAAGACGAGCCACCAAATTCAGGCGAGAAATCTAGACTAGATATTAATTAACAAGAAGAAAATAACATGTTACCTAATGGAATCTATCGTTTCAGCAGACCACAGACAGAACGAGAAGGAAGGCTGAAAGATAGATTGATACCTAGACCTTAACAGAGAACCGAAAATGTCGAGGAATATAAAAGGGGCGATGATACCAATTATAGAATGGGCCCTGGAACGTTCTTCAAAGGCATAGAAAAGACATTCTGGGAACTAGAGATCAGAGGAAGAAAAGATACCATCCAGACCACAACACAATTGAAATCAGTCAGAATACTTAGAATAGTCTTGGAGATCTGAAGAGAGTTGCTCTTACTAATATTTCATTGAAAAATCACCGAATGAATTTGCATTGAATGGAAATAATGCGTAACTAGTAAGAAAAACTTGTTAGAGGGTGGATTTCTCAGGTCCAGCGTATTACAGAGTGAGGATAAAAGGCAATGAAAAACTTGACATATGTAGACTTTGCCATAAAGATAAAAACATTATGGAACATGAAAATGGCAGTGAAACCAACCGTTACGGAACACTGAATAATACCCGTTTATTTGGAAAAGGGAACTGGGGACGTAATAAAGAACGCCAATACCTAATGCGTGAAACTTCAAAATACTCTTTCTTTATCAATTCTAACACCATGTAAAAAACAAAGGACATTCACTGACTTTCCGTTTGCGTCCTGAAAGAATGTGCATGGACTTTGTAGATACAAGCTACAATAGACAAACTAATGACAGATGTATTTCTTTTAAAATCTTTTCCAAGAAAAGGGAAAATCTCTTATAAATAAGAGTTAAAATATCTTGACTATCAAGGTATTTATTTGTTTGATTAGATTTCCTCTTTGGGATTTGATTTAGACCTCAAGCCATGATATTAGTAAAAACCTATATCCAGGTCATCTCATGTGCAATTTCTTTTTAGTTGTCGCTTGGAATTTACATATTATATTTGTTATTTGTATTTTTACTTTTTAGATTTCAAGATTGTTGCTTGTGGTTTGTCCTTAAATTAATTATGTTGTTATTACTATTAAAGACAGCTGTAATTAACCTTTTCTTGCTTTTGTTTATATATACCCACGTGTTGCATCCATATGATTTTCTATGCCAGCGAATCATCATCCAACTTCCTTTCTTGTCAAATATAGTCCCACAATAAGATCTCTAAAGTGTAAAACCTTGTGTAAAATCATCTCTTTTCTTGTATGATCCTTTTACTTGAGTTTTTCTCATCTCCAATTTAAGTCGGGTCCAGCGTATCTTACAAGGACAATTTTACTGGTATCAATTCTTTTGGTTAAATTTCTACTAAAGAATTTGATTTTAAGATCTGATAACAATCATCCTTAGTAAACAATTATAGCTTCAAGTAACTATTCTAAATACAAATTATTTGTACACCCTTGTATGGTTTCAAGTAGCTGATAACAATGATCCTTAGTAAACAATTATAGCTTCAAGTAACTATTCTAAATACAAATTATTTGTACACCCTTGTATGGTTTCAAGTAGCTGATAACAATAATCCTTAGTAAACAAGTATAGCTTCAAGTAACTTTTCTAAATACAAATTATTTGTGATATGAATAAACAATCATTTCCAAATCATGTGCAATTTCCTTGGTTTGTCGTTAAATGTATCCATTTAATTGTTTTTTAATTGTAAATTGTTTTTCTTTCCATTTTGTCCTATATTTAATGATTGTTGTTTTTGTGTTAATTCTTTTCTTATTGCTTTTATTGAGTGCTGGAATTAACCTCTCTTTTCTGCAATTTGTATTCTTATATTCCTATATTCTTCATTTCATGAATTTCTTCATCCACAGCATCCTCAACGCTGGTGAATCCTCCTCTTCTGATAATATGTCTCTGTCATGTCTCTAGTGTAAAACTCTCCCAATAAGTATCCTAGATAGGACACTAAACACTCTGATAGTGATGTCCCTGTAATGATGGAGCTTTGTGGAATGCGGAGTATTCCTTTATTTCTATTGTTCCAAGGTCCACTCTAGCCCGGAGTGGTAGCACCTGATAGTGTCCTATCTATGAGTCAAATAGCTCTAAATTGGGTATTTATATTAAACTGTATTGTTTGAAATAGATCTGTTCAAATGAATAAAATGGATTTGGTATAACCTGCAATTGTTGATATGCCATAAAACCAAACCGAACCAAACCAAACAGAACGAAGCAAACATCATTTTCTTTGTTGTACGGTAATTTTTTTTATTTTCCCCCGGCTTACGAGGGGTCTAGAGTACCTAACGAAAGGTATTTATTCTTTCCTTTTGCGTATCCATTTCTTTGATCAGATTTTTAGAAAGTCCTAAGGACATAATATGCATCACGAGAATACATCTGGATAGATTGCTTTTTTACTTAATTTCTTTTCGAGCTATAGTGCAGTTTGGCTCAATTTCTTTGATTACTGGCATATCAACTTTCGTGGGTTATTCAATGCGAAAGCCATCTTTGTAGAACATAAGCAGTGGCATAATTTAACAATATCTGCGGGAATAAAGGTGATTCATATATGTTACTTAAGTATTAATCCGAAAGTTATCGAAATAGAGCGAGTGGAAATCGAACTCACAATGATGTCGCTGTCTAGTATATTAGCCAAAACACAACGGTTACTCCCGAAGTGAGATTGATTTACGTGAGTAACTTTTCTGTTACAAACTGGCAATAGTCTTCCACTAGATCAACGTCATTCTCAGTAATGTTATACACTTATTTTTTTGTTGCGCCAACTACCGTTCAAATGTTGCGTTCTGTTGCGCCGAGACCAGCGACAATGAAATTCTATTTTCAAGCAAAAAAAGTGACGTTGCACTCCGATTTCAAGTGCACAAAACCAACCCGTGATGCATATACAAATACAAGAAAATGCCTAGTAATAGACAAAGGAATATTATCGATAAATACTTTTTCCTTACCGCCTTTTAACAAAACAATGAAAATTGTTAGAAAGCAAAAGAAAGAAGAAAAAAGAGAGCAAAGTAAATTATCTTAGAATAAAAAAGATCTTCTCTTTGAGTGCGTGGGTGTGTTGGTTACATAGTTAGACTGGGATGATGTAGTAACAAAAAGGAGAAAAGAAGGAGGAAAAACGACTGAGGTTCACAGAGAGAGAGAGAGAGAGAGAGAAAAAAGAGAGAGAGAGAGAGAGAGAGAGAGAAAGAAAACACTTAGGTAGAATGCTAAGTAAAAGTGGACAAAAGACAGTTGTTCAATTTTACGACATTAAGAGTCGGGGTAGGGTTTACTCTTCGACCTAATCGATGCTATCGGAAAAACAATTTGGAGACAATGGCGGAACAAGTTTATTTCGAAACTACTGAAAATTCCCACTTGCACTTTACTGGATGACTGTTTATAGAACTGAAAAAAAAAAGACATTAGGCTTTACATGTACTCCCAGTGATAAAGAGCAACGTGTTAGCAATATTCTAATATTTTTCTTTTATTTCAATTCATATATGGATTTACTTATAAAATATTAACACACACACACACACACACACACATATATATATATATATATATATAAACACATGCACATATATGCATCTATACTTATGTATGTACATTATCGAATATATTAAAATGGTTGCAATGACAAAGCTAACCAACAGATTTCAGTTTCACATAAAATGGGAAATCGATTGTTTGGTTATTTGTATGTGAATCTCATAGTTATCAACTGTATTTGACATTGTGAGCATGTTAATATTTTCGATTTGAAATCACATCTGCTTGATAAGATCACTTTAAAAAGTTATTTTGTTCAATATTCATGATGCTATCTATAATAATAATAATAATAATACAGGCGGACTCTTTTTATTTCTTTCTGTCTTCAACCCTTGGTCACACGAGAAGAGACACAATTCATAAAGGCCTATGTTAACCATACTACGCAGAGACCCTCCCTAATGCATGGCACATCTTGTAGCGTCTCAGATCTCAACTCATCTCTGCTGGTTGAGACCCAAACTGATCTGATCTGATCAGATCCATAAAAACTCCACCACGTGCTTCGACGTTCGACCCTCAACACTCGTTTTTTCAAAATCCAAAAAATCTCTGGACATCCCTTCCGAGCATGAAGTCACCCGCCTGCTTAATTCATTCCACAGCACGTCCAGCCCCAATTGCCGTCTTGGAGTTTTTTTTTTTTTTTATGACAGATCATTTTCACATCCCTTCTGCGCGGCCGTGCAAGGGCACTGTCTGACCATGACACCTGAACCTGCAACACCGAGTAGTTCAAAGCCTTACCAAACTAAATAATAAAATATGATAAACGAAAAATCATCACTATAATTAATAATTACCCTAACTATATTATACTTTTTTTTTTAACAATCACTTGCTTAAAATATATATATATATATATATATATATATATATATATATATATATCAGAAAAGTTCATAAACTGACATGTTGATTTGATAACGTCATGTATGTTGCTGATGACTTTTTTATGATTAGGATCCTAGTACTGCAACACCAATGGAAGAAGCGGGTGAACTCCATGGGAATCTATGTTGAAAAATAAACTTCAAATGATCATTACATAAGAGTCTTGGTCAGCTTCTGAACTTTTACATATATATATTTTCAGCTGACTCTCATATATATATATATATATATATATATATATATATATATATATATATATATCATCAACCATTGATAATTTCAGATCAATCGACTATTTACGAGCAGTTAATTTTCTTCAAAACCAAAGGTATTAGTATTTTCTTATTTCAAGTGAAATACCGTTTAATAAAAACCGGGTATTACGCACCACCAGAATCAACAGTATGGTAACACTACGGCATTTATAAAATTATGTCCAAAAAGCAAGTGTAATTCTATTTTTATGTATGCATCCAATTTTGTTAACCTTTTTTCGTTAAATTTGCGGTACAAGGAATGGTGTTGTATTGTCATATATAGCTTTCATCATTTTGAGCTTTTTTCTTGAACCCTAACTCCAAGAATCTCTCCTGGAAGTTTCAGGTGCAAGAACCATAGTTTCTTTGAAATCATTTGTGCTTCAATTGCAAGTCTGCGTTACGTCAGGCTTTCTTTGTTATCTGTAGTTAATTATCACTAGGTCAGCACTTCTGGTCGTGATTACGAGTTTTGCTTACCTTTCACAGTCCCAGAATTATTATAATTATTCTTTTTAGAGCCTTTCACATCACTGACAGCCCGATGGTTTGTTAATGGAGTTTAAGAGACAACACATCTCCACAAGTATCGAGTTGACCAGTCTGCTGGGGCTGTAGAATACACCGACTGCTTCTCTGCAAAGGGGTAAGACCCCTACCCAACAGGTGTCCTAGATATGACACTAAACAATCTGATGGTAAGGTTCCAGTAATTCTGGAGCTTTAGGGAATGCGGTGCACCCTTTCATTGCCATCGCTCCTAGGTCCACTCTAACCCGGAGTGGTAGCACCTGATATGGTCCTATCTACAGGTCAAATAAAATTAAACTGCGTACTTATTCTAAACTACGTAAATAGCTTGAAATAGAGCTGTTTTGATATTTAAACAGCGTACTTATGCTAAGCCAAATTGCTTGAAATAGAACTGTTTTGACATGGAAATTGTGTACTCATGCTAAACGGAATTGTTCGAAATAGAACTGTTATGTCATCTAACTGTATGTAAACAAAAACTATACTGAAGTGGTTGAATTATAACAGTTTGACTAAACTAAATAGTTTGAAATAGAAATGTTTTTTTGACAATTGAACTGTGTACTTATGCTGAACTAAATTGTTTGAAATAGAAATGTTTATTTGTATCAAACTGATTTGGCAATAAATAACCTACAAAGTTTGATATGCCGCGAAACCCAAAGAAACAAACAAACAATCGAGTCTGAAGGATTTCTCATGATTCGATCTTAATAAAGCTGTAGTTTGGATGGTGTCCACTCGCCCTTTTATTTCCAAGTCCTCCAGTCCCCGTTTCAATCCTTTAGTGTCAGTAATAAGAGCAACAATTATAATTGGCATCACTGTCACTTTCATGTTACACAGTTGTTTTTTTTATTCTCTTGCAAGGTTAAATTACTTACATTTATTTTCGCTTTCTTTTAATTTTACTCTGTGGTCAGCCGAAGCAGTTTATTATTATTATTATTATTATTATTATTATTATTATTATTATTATTATTACTTACTCCTTTAGAGTTTTTCACATCAGTGTTAGCTGATGGTTTCTCACTGGAGTTTGAGTGACAGCAAGTCTCCTCATGTCTCCATGACTCGTCTCAGGATTCTGGCCGTTATTAGCAATGCTGTCGTTTGGATAGTCTCTACCCGTCCGCCAACTTCCAAGTCTTATTATTATTATTATTATTATTATTATTATTATTCACTCATTAGAGCTTTTCACATCAGCGATAGCCGATGGTTTTTCACTGAAGTCTGAGTGACAGCAAGTCTCCTCAAGTCTCCAGGACACTGGATACATATAGCCTGTCAACGTCGTTTCTGGGATGCAATGCCTTATGCTTTGTCATGTGTGTCCTTTGGTCCATTTGTTTAAGTTCCTCTCGGGTCCACTTGAGAAAGGGTCCGGAATATTTAACGAGGGGTACAGCCCAAGTATTTATACCTTTGATGTGGTTTCTGCTATTGAGTTTGGTCTCGAGTAGTTTTCTGGTTCTTCTGAGGTATTCTTTCTGGATTTTTTCTTTCATTTCTGCTTGTTTGATGGTGTCAGCCTCCAAGATGCCCAAATATTTGTAGGTTTCGTTTTCTGCGAGTGATTTTATTTTATCCTTGTTTGGTAGTTCTATCCCGTCAGTTAGATGTCGTTTGCCACTTTTCATTACCAGCATTGCACATTTTTCTATACCAAATTCCATCCCTATGTCCCGGCTGTATATTCTAACTGTGTGTATTAGGGTTTCCAGTTCTTTTTCATTTTTTGCAAAAAGTTTGATGTCATCCATGTACATTAAATGATTAACTTTTTCTTGTGATCTACCGAGTTTGTATCCGGCTGTGCATTTTCTGAGTATGTGGTTAAGTGGCATCATGGCAATTATGAATAGTAAGGGTGATAGAGCATCTCTTTGGAAGATCCCTCTCTGGATCTTTGCTTCAGCTAATTTTCTTCCTCCTGCTGTCAGTTCGACTCTCCAAGTTTTCATAGTTTTGTCGATGAAGTTTATGACTTCGTCTGATATTTTGTACATTTTGAGGCTGTTTATTATCCAGCTATGCGGAACCATATCATATGCCTTCTTGTAGTCAATCCAAGCCGTAGCTAGATTTTTCCGTCTTGTCTTGCTCACATCTAAGATGTGTTTATCTATGTAGAGTAATTCTGCTGTGCTTCTGGATCCTTTGCAGCATCCTTTCTGTTCGTCAGGGAAAAATCCGCGGCTTGTTTTAGAGTGGTAAATGTCTTCCCTTATTTGTGATGTTAATATTTTCCACATCATTGGTAGGCAAGTTATGGGTCTGTATTTGGCATTTGTTGGGGGCGGTTCGTTTGTTTGGGTCCTTTTGAATCAATGTGGTCCTTCCTTTAGTCATCCACTCGGGTACGTGCGTTGTTTGTAGGCATTTGTTCATTTCTAATACTAGTCTGTCGTGAATTGAGGTGAACTTCTTGAACCAGGAACCATGTAATCCATCATGGCTTGGCGTTTTCCAGTTTGATACCTTTTTAAGTGTCGTTCTGAGTAAATCAGTGTGTGTTTCAGCTTTCGGGCCTTCTTCGAGTTGTTCTAGTTCTCTTGTGATATGGTTTATCCATTCAGCCTTTTCATAATGTTGATTTGGTTGCCATATTTTAGTCCAGAACCGTTCTGTTTCTTTCGCATTCGGCTGTTGATGTGTTTTATTGTTATTCCCTCCCAATTGTTGATAGAATTTTCTTTCGTTGTTCTGGAATGTCCTATTTTGTCTGTATTGTTTTACCCTTTGTCGATATCTCTTTAACCTTCCTTCTTTTGCTAGTACTTTCTGGTGTATTTCCTCAAGTTGTACCGTAAGTTTTTCCTGTGTTGTCTTCTCTTTCCTATTTATTTCAGCGTTTTTCTTTTGTTTTACCACTTTCAGTTGTTTTCGTCGGTTTTCTATCTGAGTTTCTAGTCGAAATTCCCTTCCTGGTTTTGACTTTGCTTTCGTGTTTTTTGAGGGGATAACAATGTTTTTGCTAACTAATTTTGCTCCAGCATAAATTAGTTCATTTTAATCGGTTATGTTATTTGTTGGTATATATGTCAGTACTTGATTCACTTTATTCGTCTCTGCCTTAACTATTCTCCGTTCAATGTTTCTTAATGATGGTAAGGTGGTCTTTTTACAGTTTAAAATTCTCTTTAAATTTTTTAAAAATTAACTTTTGTTCTTGTGTTAGTATTAGGTTGTTTTGTTGGGTAGTGTTTTGTTGGGTTGGGTTTTGTTGGGTGGGGTTTCCATTTTCCGAAGTTGGTTCATTTTGGATGGGCTAGTTTTGTTTGTTGATATTTGGTGTGTCAGGTAATGTATTTCTCCTTTCTTGATCATTTATTTATTGGTGTATTTCAATTATTTCGAGTTCTGAAAAACAACCTTTCTTCATTATCGTTCTAAATTGATCAGTGAGTCTCTGACTAGTTGTCTGAAAAATAGAAAGTTCTTGCCATATCTCCATCATTCTTTTCCTGTATCCTCTTTTTGTAGGGTTACTCTTGAAATAGCAGCGTAGTGCAAGTTGGTCGTCTTCCCTAGTCCATGTTTTCCGTTTGGGTCTCTGGTTGGTGGGGTTCATCGAGTCGTTCTTCTTCTTCTTCTTCTTCTTCTTCTTCTTATTATTATTATTATTATTATTATTATTATTATTATTATTATTATTATTATTTACTCATTAGAGTTTTTCACATCAGCGTTACCTGATGGCCTTTCACTGAAGTTTGAGTGACAGCAAATCTTCTCAAGTTTCCAGAACTCTTCTCAGTATTCTCCCCGTTCTCAATTATGTAGTAGTTTGGATGGTCTCCACTCATTCTCCAACGTCCAAGTCCTCCAGTCCCTTTAGTAATCCTTTAGTTACTGCTCCAAACGCATCAATTAGTATAATTGTCACCTGCATGTTCCATAGTTTTTTTCAATTCTCTAGCAAGGTCGAGGTACTTATTCTTCTTTTCACATTCTTTCATTTTTATTTCGTGGTTAGCCGGGACAGCAAAGTCCACAATTTTGCAAGTTACTATTTTTTGTAGCTGATTATTATTAGGTCTGGTCTTCTGGCCGAGATTAGGTGATCTGCATGTATGTCAAAGTCCTATAGGAGTTTATGTCTGTTATTTCTTAGGACAGGTGCCGGGTTATGCATATACCATATTTTTGTATGGTCAAATTTAAATTTCTTGCACATCTCTCAGTGGATTACCTTGCCGACCCAGTCGTGTCTTGTCTTATATTCTTTTTGCGCAAATTTGCTGCATTCGTTTGTTAATAATAATAATAATGATAATACTTATCTTCTTTCAAGATTTTAATACCAGTTAAACCGGTGAATTTTTACTGGAGCCTGAATGTCTAAAGTCTTTTCAGTTCTCCATGACACTTTAAAGTATCCAGGTTGATTTTAGCTTTGAGTTGTTTTAGAGGGTCTTTTTTCTGCCTCTGAATCTCCCGTTTACCCAGTCACTTTTCCAGTTTCTGAAACAACGATTGGTATCCACATCTCATTTAAGTTCCACAACTTTTACAGCTCTCTGGCAAGGTGCTGGTATTTTTTCAGCTTTTTAATTCCCTTCTTTTTCATGCTGTGGACTGCTGAAATAGCAAAATACGCAAAAGGACAAGTCCAGACTGGATTAGGTGATTTATTTATAGGTCCGTGATAATTTCAATAGTTTCATCCTTTAAGACTTCTTCCAGTATGTCAATGTAACATTTTTCATCATGGTAATAAATCACTCACTTGCCCATTTCTCAATAGATCAACTTTCCCAGACAGGTATATTTTCCTTTTTTTTTACTCTTGTAATACTCTGCTGCATTCTTTTACGAAAATACTAATTTTCATCCTCTCTCCCACGACATACAGCCACTGGTAAAAATTATTTACTAAGTAGACTTAGAGGATATATACTTTTTTTCATTCTGCAGTACATAAACTAATATCATACAAGACGCAAAACATATTATCTTATAGCTGTTTGAGATACATTTTATGAAGTGTAATTTCATGAAATATACATTAAACAAACG
>OY757907.1:51594729-51759729 GCA_963585895.1 Sepioteuthis lessoniana
AGAATAGGGAGAGAATCATGCCATCACACACACACACACACACACACACACACACACACACACACACACACACACATATATATATATATATATATAATTATTACACTTCTATATGTAAACCAAAGTAGAATATTTGGGTGAGACAAAACTGTTTTAATTTTTAAAGATTTTTACAAAATTCATTTAAAGTTCGTACCAGAAAAACACCGCGACAATCAATCAATCAATCTATATATGTATTTATACGGGTACAATATAAAGTGTCCAAAATTTCACCACGAAAAAAGTCATGGCTGAACATTTTGTTGTGCAGACACACTTCTGATGATAACAGAAAAAAAAAATTAAGATTCCTGACTTAATTTCTTTGCACGAGAGACTTATACAAAGTTAGAGGTAACCACAAAGTTAAAAGTAGCAAAACAGAGAGAGATGAGCAGTCATGGCGTATCTGTAAAAGAATGGTATGACACATTAAGAAATCTCTGAGGACTTCTCTTCCGAAGTTACGTACTTTGAAGAAGTGGGCTGTGGAATTCAGCAGATTGCTAGGTCCATAGGTATTAGTTCTGGCTCAGTCCAAACTATTTTAGCTGTGGTGATAGGGATAAGGTACTATTTACTAACCCCTCAACTGTTTCTAAGATGAGTCTCAAGATAGCTGACATGAGAGCACCAGGCTTGACGTTCCCAGAACACTTCTGACTCACTTCCTGGCGAACCATAAGAATTTCTACTGCAGATAACTATCTCAGAAATAAAACTGAGTTAACTACTTTGAGCCTAAATCAAGGATTCAAAGCAAACTGTAAAAAGTCTGTGTTTCCACTAGAAATTTAAGGACGTTGCGCGTGTTGGCAAGAGGGCTTTTATTTTCTTCTATTTTTTTAATCTGAAGGTGAAATAATGATAGACTACCTGGAAACTAAAAAAAAAAAATGACCTGTACTATGAAAAAAAAGTAAGACTAGTGAGGGAAGCAGTCGAGTTGAAACAGAGAACGAAGCTGAGAGCTGGTTTGCCTTTATTCGAGATTAATTATAGCGTTCTCACAGCTCAGGTTGCATGACTTGAAGATTACATCTGTGGCTGTGAATTGGTGCTCCCCAACACTTTCCAGATTTAGCTTCTTCTAACTTCTTCCTGGTTCCTGAACTAAAATAGTTGAATATTAACTGGAAGATACTTTTTGACATGTAACGCAAATTACGAGGGTAGCATCACAGGAAATAGACCTGTTTCTTAGAGTAAATATAACGCAGCTGCTTTCCAAGTTTAAGTACCTTGTAAGTTACGTGGGTAGCATGCTAGATAGTAGGTGTAACCATGCACAACGCCTATATGGGAGGTGTGACCACTAGAATTGTGTGGGGTTTGGGAAACTATATAAAACATGGAAAATTTCAACCCCAAGAGAGACATCTCGAGAGAAGGAAAATAAAACTGTGGAAGAGCTGCTAGAAATTATGTAACATGACATGGTAGGTCCAAGTTATAAAGAGAACGAGAGGCTAATTTCTGGGGAAGGAAAAAGAGAAGATTATAAGCAGACAAAAAAGCAGACATAGTCTACGGGAAAGGCTAACTGGACTCTGAGTTACGCAGGTTAAAGCGCAGGCTGTGGGTCAACCAATCACAGGTGAATGACTACAGTAATTAAAAATGACAAAAAAAAAAAAAACCCTGTAGGTCCCTAAACTTCAGCGCAGGTGTGGAACCAGCAGAAACAGATATGTCCCTCCCTCCGCCACCAGGCAGCAGTAAGGGGACGATTCGTTTTTAAAAAGGAGTTAGCAGCCGGACGCGGAAAGGTAAAGACGTGAGTTGAACAATAACCACGAATATGTAAGGACAGACGAAAATTTACGTGCTCTATTTTGGGGTGGTCTCACAACAGACGCAAACCTGTGAAGACAAAACCAGCGAACAAAAATGTCAGAGCTACTACAAGAAAATAAAGAAAGAAAATTCAAAATCTGTGTCGGTCCCTCTCTTTCTCGCAGGACATATTGTTTCTATTTATCTAGCTAACGCAGTCGACTTATTTTTCATGCTCTATTTTTATCCTGGTGACGACTTAAAAAGTGTAGTCGCGAATAAACTTCAATGTTAGTGAACTAAGACAGAGTTTCGAACGTTTTTTTAACTTTTCCCCTCGGTGAGGATACAACAGGGTCTGACTACAACTTAAGACGTAGTGATACAGTCATTAACACGTGTTATATAATCATAATGAGGGAAGAACCAAAACACTTTTTATAAGTAAATAACTCTCCCACTTTATTATCGAAAGGGGTAGAAGCTTCTGTGTGGGAGACAAAAAAGACTGCTATATTGACCCATAACTTCTTCTCTTGATCATATCACTCTGTGTTATTTTCAAGGTCCCACTTAGCACTTCTTCTACTTCTCGGCCGGGAGTATTCGACTTAAGGCAGCTGTAGGCTACTGCCCCAGCAGTCGCTCTCAGTCTGTGCATACTGGGTCTGACTCTCACTGACTCCCACTAACTCCACTCTTCCACGGGCATCTGCAAGTATTATTTCATACTCCCGCGACTTCCGATCAATCACATGACTGCTTCTGCCCATGTACTCCGGTACATCCTGTTCAGGGAAATCTCTGATTGCCGGCTTGGTCAAGAGTCAATATGCAACACACGCTCGAGCACGAAATGGTAAAACCGTACGTTTAGTGTGTAACGATACAAAGTTCTATTTGGTGCAGTAACTTTACAACATTTTTTTGATACCGTGATGTTATAGTTACGCTACTCTAGACGCCGACCTTGCGCCAGACTGCCTAGAGTTGAGAGTTAGAGAAAAGCCTAAGCTACCGGGACACATGAAAATAGTGAATCGAGGTGAATCTACAATGATCCAGTACTTTGGGATGGCTCTGAAGACATCCGCAAAAATGGAGAAGTGAGTAGAAATTAATATGATTTAGTGCCTTGAGGTCGCCCTGACGAGAATCGCTAAATTTGAGTAGAAAGAAGATGATTCGATTCCTTGAGATGGCTGTAAACCAGACTCGCAAAAGTATGAGAAGCGTGCAGAACTAAGATGATTCAATGCTTTTAGGTTGCCCTGTACCTGTCTCCCGAAAACAGAACAAAGAAATGGTTCTTAGAGATTTCGTACATCGCTCTGTGTGAACATTTCGGTCATCTTCAACTCTCCCCGTCACTCATGCATTTTGTACACTTCGGAATTAAAAAAAAAAAAACAAGAAAAGAGGCAGATTATGTTTTTATAATTTAGCGTAATTGCTCTCCCCTCTATACAACAAAATCCCACATGCATCCTAGCTATTTTTAAAAATATTGATGTCATATATGCTGTAGAGGAGTTTGTGGAGGACCAAGATGACTTTCGTGACTGCAATGCTAGAACTGTGTTGGACAAAATGCATTGACGTCATAGAGTATTATATTGAAAAAATAGTGAAAAACTGTCTTTTTTTACCCACTCCTTAGAGGTGAGGCTAGTAACTTTTTGATCGATCCTTGTTTTGATATTCACTCTCTCTCTCTCTCTCTCTCTCTCTCTCTCACACACACACACACTCCCCTCGCACGCACACATATATATGTATATATATACGCACATATATTTATTCATGGTAATTGTATAATATATAATATCAGATAAAATGGCAAGAAATAAGAATCATAAATCTGAAGTTAGTATTACAATTACTTTTTTTTCTCTATTATGGTTCACTCTTTATCATTCTAGCATTTTGAAATACAGTTGGAAAAATTTTGAGCTTGAAAAAAAAATGATTCTGTGGTCCTGTTTATCGTATATGAACTTCTCCAGACGTAATGGGAATTACAGTGACGTTAATTATCTCTTAATTTCTTAATGTCACCACATAATCACATAATATTATAAGGCGTCCCCATATGACAAATAGAAGAAAAATACCATTATTTATCAGACGGTACACAAATCTATCTATCTATCTATCTATCTATCTATCTATCTATCTTTCTATCTAATTGATAAGTTTATATTTATTGGTGGAACTATTTCATTCGTACTTTATATATATATATATATATATATATATATATATATATATATTAAGAAATCATAGTGAGTTTCAAATGATAACTAAAATAGATAAGGTAAGTAATCTTAAATATTACTCATAAATAATGGCAGGTACTTTAGGTTATTTGGATTAAAAAACGGAATATCTTTAAAAGAGATATATTAGATATTCATCAATTTTGAAAAAACAATTTAGAAGGTTGCCCAAATTATATATCTTTGATTTTATAATCTTATTTTCTGATAAATTCAATTCAAAATATTTTCAGAAATTTCAGAATAAAATAAACTATCTTTAATCATTTTGTTGCTGTTTGCGTTTTTGTCCTTGGAATTTTTAAAGAATGAACCACAGTGTTTCAAACTATTCCAAAAAAATTGGCAAAAAGTTATCCTAATAATTATTACGTTTATTCAATATATTTTCTTGAAAAAAAAAAACTCTATTTTTTAGCCAGAAATATTAAAAGATCAAAAGATTTTTGGTAATTTTGTTGTTAAAATATCTTGAAATAATTATTTTCCTTTTTAGTTTACTCATTTGTTTAATCTATTTTGAACCAACCAAGTTTGTTTTTTTTAAAATTTTATTTATCTTCTTTTCAAAATGGAGACTTTGATTTTTTTCAAACTTTTATGTATCAAAATATTTAAAAATTCAGTTTTCGTTTTAAGTAGTTGGATTTGAATTCAGAAGAAAACTGGGTTCGAACTTTGACTCTGTAAATTTCTTCAGAACCTGAGAAAACATTACAATATGATTTTTATCTTTATTGACAAATCTTTTGTGCAATTGTTATATACAAGGTTAAAAGCATGTCGAGAGTAACCCTAAAACGAACGTTTTTAAAGTTTCTTTTCCTGGCCACTGTAGCAAAACTTTTCTCGCTACCATAATATTTGCATCGAAAAGATTAAATTGAAAAAATACAACTCCTCTAACCTCGTCTATAAGGAAAATCGTTGTATTTTTTTTATATAATGTTAATTTGAGGAAATAAATAGAATAGTAAATATAATTGTTCAGAAAATCGGAGATCTTATAGAATTTTCGATTTCTTTATAATAGTTTTTAGAATATGAAGTGAGATGAAATGTAATGAAACTGAAGCTTCTTTTTTTTTCGAATTGTTAAAATGTGTGCTCTGCTATACATCTTATTTAATAAAGGAATGATGTTCAGTTGTCTTTACTTCGTCGAGACGATTCTGAAAAGAACAAATCTTAAAAACTTCTACAATTCTTAATGAAATGTAAAATACTGTTTTGTACAAGTGCAGGTCTTGCGATATACAAGACACCTAACACTGAGCGGAGTTAACCCTTTTCCTTGCCTGAAAATCCATCTCTAGGGCCAGATTTGCTGACGTGAAATATATTAAGAAATTCTATGGCGCACGTTCTCACTCTATCAAAAGAAAAGTTTCGAGGTTGATTCAATAAATGGAAAACTTATGGGAGTAATAGGTCGAATCTTAAGGAGATGAGAAAAAAGAAATTTAACGTCTTAGTCATTATTTTTTCTATCTTAGTTCACTCTACACTTTTTGAACCATTTGATTGCTGAAATTGTTACATATTTTCTCCATCTCAAATATTAGAATTGATACAAAATATTTCACCCCCACAAAATACTTCCTTTCCTCCCAAAATCTAATCTAATTTTTTATGGTTTGTTTTAATTTTTCTTTGGTTGATGACATATCATCCTTCGTGGGTTATTTAATGACAAATCCATTCATGTAGAAAAACATATGAGATACCATTTAACTCATACCTGGTGGATAAGGAGGCTCGGCTGATACTTGATTTTTTCTCAAATTCATGTTGGTCTGACATCCCTTACACAAAATTCAGAAGACCTTTTTTTTTAAATGGGGTGAGATTAAACTGAATCTTCATTCTTGATATGAAACTAATATGATGTACCCGGACTTGAAATTGGAGTTCTGGAACAGTGAAGATAGTGAAGTACCTGTTTGTTGGCATCAGTCCCAAATCCACTCTGTACGGGAGTGGCTTTATAAATGGGTCAAGAAGAAGTTTGAAAATTATTTGGATTTGTTTTGAGTATTTGAAAATTAATAAATATGAGCATACTATTTATAAAAGGTTTTGTTTGGTTTCTTTGTTGACTGGAATATCAACCTGTGGCCCATTCCCGATCAATGAACCTTGACACTTAAGGCTGCTGATATCAAAAAACAACTGTGTCCTCAATTACTGATGCGTTTTTTGTGCTTCGTTGGTGTTGTGTCGTTAGTCTCGACTCTCCTTAAGTTGACAGCGTCCGTGTCCCTCTCAAATACTCTTCCGCTTTGCCCACGTTATGTTTCTGGTCATAGGAAGTGAGAAAGTCGCTGGATAAGGTCACTAAAGTACTGGACAGAGAGATGGCTAGAGGTATATCGATGCTTTAATAAAAAATAATAAATAAAAACAAAACAAAAACAAAGTCCACTCGAGTTTTAAAGGAACCAACTTTGTTATATATATAGTTTGTTATATTCTATAGATTCACCTTTTCACGTCCTTGTCTAATCACCTGACAGTGGGATATTCAGATCAAAATTTCAGGAGGTTATTTCAAGTGAAGTGGACTGGAATAGGTTCCTCGATTAACGAAAATACAATGCTTATATGAAATTTTATTTCTCAGTTGAGATGGGGTCTGGTCGGCACGGAACTTAATGGTTCTTGCAACTGACAAAATTCTTTACAAATTATGATCAGAAATTTATTCAATCCCTTCGTCCAAACTTTAGAATATTCTGTATTTTATCAAATACAAATCATCCTTTGGGGTTGCCATTTTGTATTACGTCTAGGTATCGGAAATGTGTTCCATCCCTTCGTAAAAATCATATATTATTCTTTATGAAATAAACCATATCTACCAACCCCTCCGCTCGGGCAGGATATGACACAAGGTCAATTTTTTAAGCGGAGTTTAACAGGTTTGAATTCTGAGTTTTCCTTCTCATAGACTAGTTGCCTCATCAAGGCTGAAGAAATCAGTCTGTCCTTATATTTACCCATAGCTGGAAGGAGAATAATTGGATTCATACCTTTCCCAAGGGTATTAGTGCTATGTGAAATGCAATCCGTCTCGTCCAGAATTTGAACTCGTGTCGCTGTGTCCATTTCCTACGACGATAACCATTATACCACAGACACCTCCTTCTTTATGAAATAAACCCAATCCACTTTAGAGGTGGTCAGTTTTTATCACGTGATATTCTAATAACAAAAAACGCCGACATTAAAAATAAAATTTCCAAGATTTTTCTTTAAAAACATAAACATCATATTTCCCACTTTCCCCTGTCTGTCAAGTCGCCTTATCTTCCCTCTTGACCTCTCAGTTAAAATGATAAGATCACGATTTTCACTTTTGTCGACACTACTAGAGAACAATAACTTATAAAGTTTTGACTCCTTACAAATTTTTAACCACCTGTGTTCTCTTCACTGATACTGACCAGTATACAAGGCTTTCAAAAAAGTGATTTTTAACCCTTTTCGCTTTTATTATTTCCTCTCAAATAATTCTTGTAATCTCCCTCGAAACCCAATGTAAAAAGTACTTCGTGAGTATTGTAATGACAAAGTCATCTTTGTACATAAACAGAAGTGATACTATAATTCATAGCTGTGATGAATAAGGAGGTTCATACTTTTCCCAAAGGGTAAGGGTCTTAAAGTAAAGAGAATGGCACGATTGGAGTTCAAACTCGATTACTTTGAGGTTTTAGTCCAGCACTTTAGAAATTACACCGAGGAGTATCACCGGATTATTCGGAGATAGAAATACCTGATATCATATAACTGTTTGGAAATAATTGATTAAATAGTATTAAATCAGAATTAACTTTAAACCATGCAGCAATGATGAAATTATTAGATTTGTTTTTTTTTTATTATTTAATAGCGTAGCAACCTTTGTAGGTTATTTAAGGCCAAAGCTATTCTCCAAGAAGAAGAGTAGTGGTACTATTTAACACATAGCTGGGGGGATCAGGGGTTTCATACCTTTCCCAAGGGCATTTCCCTGAATGTGAACGTAATAGCGCAACGGGAGTTTGAACTCGTATACTACGATTTCGCATTCTATTGCTTTAACCGTTACACCACGAGGACATCCCCTGAAATTATTTGAATGAAATCGCAATATTTGACAGCATAAAGCATAAATGTGCAAACAAGTGATTATTTGCACTTTGCGTGCTTTTCCTGCCTTACCGTAGCCCAGTTGGCATATCTGCACAGGTGTAAGACTCTTTTATTGAGTGTCCTGCGGTCCAGTCGGCTGGTGCTGTAGAATAGACTGACTACATCTCTACAGAGGAGTAAGACTCGCTCAATAAGAGTCCTGAATGGTCTAGTTGGCTGGGGTTGTAGAATACACCGACCGCATCTTTGAGTAAGACTCTCCCAATGGTGTGTCTTGTAGCCCAGTCAGATGAGGCTGTAGAACACACTGACTGCATTTCTGCACAGAGGTAAGACTCTCTCAACGAATGCCCCGGATATGAAATTAAACAATCTGATAATAAGGCTCCTGTAATGCAGGAGTTTGGGGGAATGCAGAGTACCCCTTCATTGCCATCACTCTCTTGTCAGCTCTGGTCCAGTGTGGGTACACCTGATGGGGTTCTATCAATGGGTCAAATAGAACTAAACTGTGTACTTATGCTAAACTTAATTGTTTGAAACGGAACTGCTTTTATATTTAACCGTGTATAAACAAAAACTGAACTGATGCTAAAGGCAATTGTTTGAAATATAATTAATCTTTTAACGGTGTGTAAAAAAATTGAATAGGTAGTGATGCCTAGCAATACTTGAAAACATTGAATGGTGTGCAAACAAATGATTAATAAAAAATAGAATTATTCATATAAGATAGAAATAAGTGAAACCTTTTAACAGTGTGAAAAAGAATGAGATCAGGCTCATTTAAAAATGTTATCAGCAAAATGTGTGTAGAAATCATATATTCAATATACATGTATAAAAAAAAGATTTGGCATTAAATATCAAACAAAGGTTGAAATGCGATAAAACCAAACTAAACCAAACCTACCTTAATGGATGTTTTTTTCACGGAAATCAGAATGACATAAGTCTCGTAAAGTCTCCAGGATTCTTCAAAATCCCCAAGGTAATATCAATAATGCTGTGGTCTGCATAGACTCGATTCTTTCTCTGATTTTCGGTTCCCAAGTCTTCTTTCCCGGTATTTTAGGACCATTCGAAGGGCACCAAAGGCAGTCTGTTGTCACTACCACCTTCATGTTCTACAGCTTCTGTTTTAGCTTTCTGCCAAGATCCAAGTATTTATCTATTTTTTGTTTTCTTTTATTTTCACTCTGTTGTCCATGGAAACTGCAAAATTCACTAGTTTACTAGTTTATTTTTTCTCGTCAAATGATACTTGATCTGCTTGTTGGTCGTGATTCAATAAGGATTTTATGCGTGTCATTTTCTAGCATAGATCCTATTTTGTGCATATAGCATGTCACCATGTTTATCATATTCTAATGTCTTGCAATATTTCACTCTCAGTCATGCCTCGTATTCTTTTAAACCAAATATTATGTGGTTAACTGTTTTATCTCTGGAGATCGAACCAGCGACCACAGATTGCAGAGCCGAAACTCTACAACTGAGCCATCAGTCGTGGTCAAAATAATTTCGCAGATGCGTATTTCTAATCCTTTTGGGAAGACGTGAACCCAGACGTGACCGTGTCTCCTGTAGAGAGTACGTGTGTAACTTGCAAGACACATTCAGGTTAATTGGCCACCTAATAACCATGACTAGTTAATTTAGCGTCACTTGCGTACGGTATGGACTGATGGCTCAGCAATCTTCGGTTGCTGGTTTGATCTTCAGTGTTGGAGATCACGGTATACACAAGAGATGAGACCTAATAAGGTCGAAATAACTGTCCTGTGTTTCTGTCTGTTGTGCTTAAGTGTTTGCCGGATTTTCTGGTAATTCAATTCACAATATAATTCCTCAACTTAAAAAGAAAATCAACATGTTTTATTTCTGTTAGCACATAAACTACATTTGCTATTCTTCAGCTTATTTTTCTTTTACATAATTAGTTCTGATTGCATTATTATGTTGTTATTAAATTAAATTAATTTAGTTTCTCTTTTCAGATTTCTCCTTCTCAGTAATGTTCGGATCATCTCATTTGGAATTTCATAAGTTTTATTACTTGAGGTATCCACACAGTTGAGTTTTTTCTTCCTATATATATATATATATATATATATATATATGGAAATAGATACTTAAAACAACATGATAGTGTTTAAATCATTAGTATGAAAAATATATTTTTAACACTGAATTTAAGTTGCAGAATTACTTGACAAAAAGTGTTGTTATGGTGACCTATCTACACGATAATAAACTCTCCCTTCTTCATAAATACTAACCCTATGTTCTCTGGGAAATGTCCTATCAGCGAGGATGCGCGATCAGTCTCTGCTTCGTGCAGAGGTTTTTCAGCGGACTGCCTGGCATCTGTGCCGAACATGGCGCCATGGCAGACTTGAAGCCGAAAGGCCCCCGGCTTCGGCTGAGCCACCTTCGTGTGGGCGAACTGCTACATTGACATCTTTGTCACCTTTGTATAGCACTGGACCTACTTGTCTAGTTGAATCTATAATCAGACATACGTGCCCGGATCCAAATTTGGATCCGAGTCCAGCTAGTCTCATCAGGCCCACTTTGCACTAAGTGGGTCGATGACCAGCATAGTCTAGCTGGGCTCGAGCTTCGACTGGAGTCCGACCTTTCCTTCTTCCAACCCCTACTATAATTCGAACTTCGGGTCATTTGACCTAGTGTCAAATCCTGTCTGGTGGGAAGCAGAGACAAATATCGAGATATCCTCCAAGCGAGTGCCGGGACACACTTCGGTCGGCCATGCTGGTTGTCACATGGATTTGGTCGGGTGTGTCTTGGTTCCGCTGGCTGTTGGTCGAGGCCGTCTTTCATCGATTCTGGTAAGTCGGCATTCATGTCGGGCACGCCAAGACCAGTATTTTCGAGCCTCAGGGGGGGTGTCCCCAGTCTCTAACCCTATTTAGAGGAGCTAGGTTTATAACCTGGCACCTGAGGATCCCCATTTTTAGGGTAATGCCGAAGGAGCCTGAGGAATTTTTGTGCTCGCCAGATGTGTCTGGGATACGGCCCTACACCTGGACCCACCTAAAACTAGACTTTGTGCAACACTAGTCCGGTCGTTGGGACGAATGACAAATACCGATTTTCTCCTAGCAGTCGAGCCAGACAGTTTTCGGACGGACACTTCTACCTGCTGTACTAACACTCTTATTTTGGAATATTTTTTGCTTTCTCTTCTTCCGTGTATTCTTTCTGGCCCTTAACAGGCCACAACAAGTATTAAATAGCCCAATAAGAGTTGACATGCAGTAAAACTAACCAACCCAAACCAAACTAAACGTAAAAAGAATTATCTCAAATAGCATTCTGTTTGGTTACATTGTTTAATCATTTTTGTGGCTGTTTCAATACTATTGTATGGATGCACTACTTGGACGCTAAAAAGTGCATGGAGAATGAAAAAACTAAATGGAACGACACAAGAATGCATCCTGCTGTTTTGAACATATCCTTGCAGCAACACTCCATGAAGCAGCATCTTTACAGCTACTTGCTTCTCATCTCATAAACCATCAATGAAAGACGAACAAGATATGCTGAACACTACTGGAATTGTGGGATTAATTTACTAGTGACGTTTTTCTATGAGCCTCTACGCATGGACGCCGTAGTGTTGGCCGATCATCAAGAACTTACTTTAGCTCTGTGTGGACACTGGATATAGTTTGGAGGACCTGCTGATAGAGACGAATGGAGAGAGTGAGAGAGGGATAGAGAGAGAGAGAAAGTGAGTAAGTACTGTCAACATGACTTGATTATGAAAAATGTGTAGAAGAACTGTTCTAGTATTATTTAACCTATAGCTAGGTGCATGAGAAGGTTTATACCTTCCCAAAGGGTATTAGTCCAAAAGTAAGGTGCCCGTGGTGTACTGGTTATCGTCGTAGGAAATGGACACGGCGCCACGAGTTCAAATCCTGGACGAGACTGATTGCATTTCACATAGCACTAATACCCTTGGGGAAGGTATGAATCCAATTATTTTCCCTCCATCTATGGGTAAATAGTAGGACAGACTGGGTTCTTCAGCCTTGATGGGGCAACTAGTCTATGAGAAGGAAAACTCTGAATTCAAACTTGTTAAACTCCGCTAAAAAATTGACCTTGGGTCATATCCTGCCCGAGTGGAGGGGTTGGTAAATAGGTTGGTAAATAGGATTAGTCCAAAAGTAAGCGTAAATAGCGTAAGTGGAGCTCGAACTCGCTATCTATAATATTGCAGTCTAGCTCATTAGCCACCACGTCTCGAGGACTTTTTCCTAATAGCATTTAGCGTAAGTGGAGATCGAACTCGCTATCTGTAATATCACAGTCTAGCTCATTAGCCATTACGTCACGAGGACTTTTCCCTAATAGCATTTAACAACACACCTAGAATAAACTTTTGGGCTAGCGGATATCATTAATCTTGGATCGAAAGAGATTATATTTTGTATATACTGCGCAATGTTGAATCATATGTGCAAGCGTGTATTTTGGATGTGGGCGAAAGTTACGTGGAGAAATTTGCTTACGTTGAATATAAAACTGAACACATTCGAACATTAAAATGTTTTTTGAAAACGAAGGAAAGGAAAAAAGGAAAGTATTACTTCAAGTAAAGCCAACACCTGCTCAAGCAAAATTAGTTTCGAAGACAATCTGTAACTTCAGTAACCATGTTTTTTTCCATTCCGTTGATTGTTACATACGTACATATTTGTGTACGCGTATGCGCGTGTGTATGTGTGATGTTTCATGCGATTGTGTTTGCTATATTATTCATTGTTGTTTCAGAAACTTTTCTTGCAAAAATCATTATATTTCTTCATGATACTTGTCAGTGTCTAAGTTATATCTTTTCTTAACAGGAAGGAAAAAAATGTATATATATATATATATATATATAAGCAGGTGTCTTTATTGGACACGTCACCAGAGGACCTGGCAAGATAAATAAATTGTGGATGATCACATAAGAATATAAAATGTATCAGAAAGAAGCAAGTGAATGTATCTACGTATAAAGTTATTAGAAATGAAAACGGTGAACTGAGTTCAATCTCCAGGTGAAATCGCTTCAACTCATAAAACAAAATAGGGAAAGAAAAGGGAATTTAAACTGATTTGAATCAATATTCAAATAATGAAAAATTGCCGCCCATAAAAATTCACGGCCTCAAGTTTTTTGCAAAGGATCGAACATCAACGAAATATACTATTTCATAATCGCTGTTACTTTTGCATTCAAATTCTATTCTCTAAATGTTAAAAATATTTGGTGAGAGATGTAATATTACTCAACATAAGCAAATTCACCAAGCCTAGCAAAAGTTTACACTATACAAGTCTTGTATATTGACCTTTAGCAGAGCCGCTAATTAGGGATTTCTCGAACAGGATGCACCAGTTTAAACAAGTAGAAGCAAATGCGTTAGTGATAGCTAGAGGGTTAAACCGGAAACGTAGAGGTGATGTGAAACTATATATTCGACAGATAGGGTCAGTCTTGCAGTCGGCAGTGAGAAAATATAGGGGCATTTAAGAGGTCGCTAGAGCGCTGGCGAGTGCGCCGAAGTGGGGTCAGTGCTCCTCCACCAGTCGAGAAGCAGAAGAAGTGTAAAATGGGGCTCTGAGCCTGAAAACACATCATGGTAAATAAGTTAAGGATCAATATAACATCCCCTCGTCTTTCCTCCGCCTCCCTGTCTCTCTCAAAATTTCAGTCAAATTCAGACCCTTTCCAGAAATAAGATTAAGAGAAATATATTTTAATAACGAAATTTTATGGTCATTTCTTCCTTCTTCATGTTCATTCATTCATCACGCTATATAAACTGGAGGTGCCCGTGGTGTAATGGTTATCGTCGCTGGAAATGGACACGGCGACACGAGTTCAAATCCTGGACGAGACTGATTGCATTTCACGTAGCAATAATACCCTTGGGAAAGGTACGAATCCAATTATTCTCCCTCCAGCTATGGGTAAATAGTAGGACAGACAGGATCTTCAGCCTTGGTGAGGCAACTAGTCTATGAGAAGGAAAACTCAGAATTCAAACCTGTTAAACTCCGCTTAAAAATTGACCTTGTGTCGTACCCTGCCCAAGCGGAGGGGTTGGTAAATATGATCACGCTATATAACACAATGTTAGCAGCTTTATTTGTAAGAAACAACAGATAAGGTATGACTTACCAGGGCTTGTCTGTTTGGTCTGTTTCAATTAAAATTTACCGATAACCCCTGATTCATCTTTTACCTAAGAACTCTTATGTCTTAGATATTATTTTCTGCCGAATACATATAAACTACTTTATTATAAGACATTCGCATCATATGTTAGGTTATACCTATTACCTGTTCGCGTCGGCCTGGACTTATATACGCCGACTGCATCTCTGAGACCTCACACCACAACAAGTGTCCTAGATATGACTCTAAACTATGTGATGGTGAGGCTGCAGTCCTAGAGATCTAGGGAATGTGCTTACTCCTTCATTGCCATTACTCCCAACTCCACTCTGAAACATAATGTGTGTACCTGTAAGGATTTTCTCTATGGGTCAAATAAAACTATTTACCCATTTTACAAATGCCTGATGTTAAATAGAATCGTTAGTGATTGATAGTAATATTTGAAACCATTTAACGGTGTGCAAATATAAGAACTATGAATCGTTTAAAAAATGTATCTATAAACTATGCGTTTACAATATATATATATATATATATATATATATATATATATATATAGGATTGGCATTAAATGACTTTCACGGGCTTAATATGCCTTAAAATGCAACCAACCAAAAATATCACCTATCATAACCCCTTCTTATTATCGTCTAACTTTTAGCTAGAATCTAAAAGCTTTTTCCCATCACACTTTACCTTTTACCTTTCTATTTCTTATTATACATTCGATGAAGATGACTGGGTTATTAAGAGAAAAAAAAATTACAAAATTTTCCCAAATTGAATAAGTCACTCTGCTAAATTGACAATATCAGATATAAAAAGATATCGGGATTAAAGATTGATTTAAAAAAAATCTAAACGAAGTCATGCGCAGAGAAGTCTAAGTGACTGCAAATCTCCTCAGGACTCTTGGATTCTTTAAAGGAATTTTTGCGGATTTTAACAGTGCTGTGGTCTGAATGGTCTCTATTCTTTTTCTGACCTCCAGTTTAATTAGTCGGGAGTTTCTGAGGTATAGTGGCTAAAGTGCTGAAATGCAATATTGTAGTAAGCGATTTCGAACTCTAGACGTTCTATTATGTTTACTTTTGGACTAATGCACCTGGGAAATGTATGAGACCATTTATCTCCCCAATTAAGAGTTAAATGGTGCCACCACTGTCCTATAAGAATGGCTTTAGCATTGAATAACCTAAGAGGTTTGGTATACTTTATAACAAGAAAACAACCAATCAATTAAATTACTATTAACAGAAGTTGTAATTGTAGTCATAGTGATTAGTTGTATATATATAAAAGTTTAGAGGAGAATAGATTAATCCATGGTTTTCGGTGGATAAGTCAGCTGGAGCTGCAAAATACACCGACTGCATCATCTGCAGAAAGGTACGGTCTTCCTCCAACGAGTCTCCTTGTGTTATATAACATATGACATGGATTTTCGGTTTGTTCTTACTGAGCCCGTGTGCTTTGACAAGCTGTCACGTTGTGATTAGTAAACAGGACGATGACAGTGAGTCAGGGCAGTCAGGTCGAACAGGTGTGTAACCGGAAGGAGACCACGTGATAACCATGCGGTTAGATTTAAACAGAGTGCAGAGAATAGGGGGTCGATGGAAGGATACGCAGCCGATCAGAGGCGTCTCAGACCTCTCTGGCGACACGACTTGCAAGAGGGTGCAAGTATTGGCACCCACTGGCTTCCGAAAGAAGATATGGGCCAAGAAGAAGTCCCCAATCTAAGTATATGTCTCTCTATATATCTCTCAACTAACAACAAACTGTGGCCCCTTTCGAGAATAAAATGAGAGATATATTTTTATAAACAAGTGTGTTTCGTTCTTACGTATCAAGGGTAAAGTGGAGTAAGCCAGGGAAAGGAGTAGCGCCCCTCTACACCTCGGTGTAGTAGCTATTGAAAAGGGAGCCTTCTTGTCACTCTCGACTACGGTCGCCAACTTTACTATTTTACTTATATGCATAAAATTAGATTCGGCATTCAATAATCTTCAATGGTTGATATGGCATAAAACAAAACTAAACCGAACAAAATGACTCATGCTAAATTATGACTTTTGCATTGCAATACATGAAACAATTTAACTGAGTGCTAAAAAAATGAGCTCACGAACTTTTGAAAATGTTATCAACAAATACGTTTACAAATTAAATACATTTAATATATATGTATGAAAAGGATTTGCCATTAAATAATCTGAAAGGGCTGATATGCCATAAAACTCGACACAACCCCACACTTATGCTTTTATAAGGGTATTAGTGCAAAGTAAAACACTAACCACCTCATCCAGGTGTCGAAATCGGATCGCCAATTCCATTTCTTATGACAGAAACAGTTACAGTAAAATCCCTTTTTAAATAAAAGTAATATTGAATGAAAGGATAAATATAACGGACCTGACGCTCAATTATGATACGACAGACTTGGTGATTTTAACTATGTACTGTTCGACCTAAGTTAATATTTGATATTTACCACTGCATAATCAAGGAAAGAGATCATGTTGAAAAATATTTTTTAAACTACCCTTATGGCTGTACATGATTGTTTTTTTTTTAATAAACTATCTATTTTATTATCCAATTGATTTAATTTAAACCAACATTTCAAAATCTTAATTTCTTTTAATCAAATATGACACTGCATGAATAATGAAAAATATTTAAGAATAGATTTTTTAGAAATTGGGGAATTTTCTATTTTTTTAAATTTTACGAAGATACACACAAATCCACAACTGAGTGTCAAAGATATGACTCTAAACTGAATTGGTTAGTGAGGCTCCAGTTCTGGAACTCAGGGCAGTATGGACTTCTCCTTTATTGATATTACTTCTACGTCAACTCTGGTCCGGGATGTAGTATTTGTTTGGTCCTTCCTATGGATCAAATAGGTATGTTTAAAAATATTTGTGTTAGATAGGAATTCTGATATATATATATATATATATATATATATATATATATATATATATATATATATATATATGTGTGTGTGTATGTATATATATGTGTGTGTGTGTGGATTATTTCTGTGGCATTTGTCTCTGAAATCATTGTTATTATTATTTACTCCTTGAAACTTCTTCACATCAGCGTTAGCTGATGGTCTTTCACTGGAATTTGAGTGACAGCAAGTCTCCTGTAGTCTTCATGACTTTTATCAGTATTCTGGTCTTTCTCAATAATGCTGTAGTTTGGATGATCTGTACTCTTCCTCCAACTTCCAAGTCTTCTCGTCCTTTTAATAATCCTTTAGTTACTGTAGCGAATGCACTAATCACGATTGGTATAATCGTCACCTTCATGTTCCATAGTTTTTTTTTTTTGTTTTCGATTCCCTAGCAAGGTCGAGGTACTTATCCTTCTTTTCACTTTATTTCACTTTTAGTCTGTGACCAGCGGATAACGCAAAGTCCACAGTTTTGCAAGTTCTTTTTTTTTTTTTTTTTTGGTGATTACCATGAGGTCTGGTCTTCTGGCCAAGATTAGGTGATCCGTTACTATGTCAAAGTCCCACAGGAGTTTATGTGTGTAATTTTCCAGAACAGCAGCTGGGTTGAGCATATACCATTTGTTCGTATGGTTGAATTTAAATTTCTTGCACATCTCACAGTGGATCCTTTTGCCCACACCATCGTGTCTAGTCTTATACTCCTTCTGTGCTAATTTGCTGCATTTGCTTATTATGTGATTAATGGTTTCGTCTCTATCACCACATAACCAACATTTGCGATTTTGTTGCGTGTCTATTCTCCTTTTGATTTGATTGGTTCTCATGGTATTGTTTTGTGCTGCTATTAGGATTGATTCTGTTTCTCTTTTAAAGTTTTCTTTTCTAAGCCACGTCCAAGTTTTCTCGCGCGAGATGTTGTTTATTAGTCGTTTAAAGAGCCCATAGAGTTGTTTTTCTCCTCATTTTTGTTTTCTAGTAATGTTCATTCTGTTAATCTGTTGCATACTCATATGCAGATGCATGCATAAACATAACGTCACAATAAAGTCTCAATGAAGACGAGCGACACAGTTCTATAGAAAATATCCCTCTCACTTTATTGAAAGGGTTGTGTGTGAAAGGGGGTTGGAGACCGAACAGAGCCGCTACATATTGACCCCAACTCTATTGGCCCTAACCGCGTTTCTTTCCCATTCTCCTGGGCTGCTCGACCGGGGTCCTAGGAGCCCAGCTTCTCTGGGTGTTGGTTTTCTCTACCACATCTTATCTCCACTTGTCTGATCCCCATCTCTCAATCGGGGGCCTGAGGGCTCCCCTTGTTGGGTGCTGGCTTCTCTACCGCATCTTGTCACCAACTGATTGAATTTCCTGTGCACTGTGTTATATAATAGTTCAACGTCCACCTTCTTATGGGCGTCACAAATTGCACTCATTCAACTCATCCACGGTCAAGGCTACACTCTGCAATTCCTCGACCGGATGCACCTGTTATTTACATAGGTGCATTTCCTATTTTGACAGCCCGGTCGGGTAGTAGGTCAATATACAACAAGTCATCGTGTTGTCAGTATCGTTTTTGATAGCTGCAATCAGTCCTCCTCTGTTTTTCTATGTTGTGATTGATGAGTCAACATTGTCTTCAATACTTGCAAGTCCTATTCCTCCCTCCTTTCTTGATAAATATAGTCTGTCAACATAATCTCTAGGATATAGTGCCTTATGCATGGTCATTAATTTCCTTGTTCTTTGGTCCATTTGCCTAAGTTCTTCTCTGGTCCACTTCAGAAAGGGTACCAAATATCTAACAAGGGTTACCGCCCAGGTATTTATTCCTTTGATAAGGTTTCTACTTGATAGTTTTCTTTCGAGTAGCTTAGTAGATCTTCTGAGATTTTCTTTCCTAATTTTGTCTTTCATCTTCACTCTTCTGGTCTTGCTCTCGTTGCTGATCTATGTAAAGAAAGTTTCCTGTATCTCTGGGTCCTTTGCGGCATCCTTTCGGCTCCTCAGGGAACAATTATTATTATTATTATTATTATTATTATTATTTATTCATAACTTGAAACCGTACAATTGCTCGCAAATTATTGATGCAAGACAGGAAATCTTGATATGCAAATAAATGATTATGGACAAAAAGTGCCATTTTAAAAATCAAACTAAAAAAATATAATTATGATTACAATGAACCACTGGAAAATTAATCAGAGTTTGGCATTCAATAACCCATAAAGGACTGATATGCCGTTAAACAAATAAACCAAACCCAAACCAGAATTTATGAGTTACCAATTAACCGAAACAACTGTTTACGGCGTTTTTAATAAATAATTTTTTTCTGTCGTGATTATTAAAGTTTAGTATGGCACTTCAGTATGAATAGAACTCATGATTCTGGCATTAATTTAAAAAAGACACTTTCTACCGGTCATTTCATAGCAGGCCCATTAATCTATGTTTCTTTACATATGTGGACATAAACTAAACAGAAATATCCGAAGAGAACAAACCGAATTTAATATCTAACAAAATGTTATTACTCGATAGGATTTTCTCTTATTGCCTCGCTTAACTTCTGGCTTTGTTTGATTTGGTTTGTTATGGTTTAATGGCATATTAACCATTGTAGGTTATTTAATGCCGGATCCTGTTTATACATAAGCATGAAATATATATAAGTCGTGTAAATGAGCCTGACCTCTTTTTTTTTTACACTAATGGTTTCAACTATTGTCATATAACAGTCACCATAAACATCAGTCATTTATTTGCACACAGTTTGTTCTATTTGTCCCATAGATATGATCCTATCATGTGCTACCACTCCGGATCAGAGTGGACCTGGGAGTAGTTGCTATGAAGGTGTACTCCATATTCCCCAAATTTGAACTTTGTGAGGAACTACACTTACATTCTAAGTCCTTAGCTAACTTGCAATTTTACCAAATAAATAAGATACTTCATAAAATTAATTAATCCAACTAAATTATTTTACATCATTTTTGAAAAAATAATTTTTTTTCATTTGTTTTCTGTATATATGATAATGACCTATGGCAACATTTATCAAAATAAAATGAAAGAAACCTTTCAATTCGTATTGAAACCAAGAAATTTTGATTAGCAAAGAAAATACTTTGCTACCACTTAATTTCGCAGATAAGTCTTCGGGACTTGGCAGAGGGTAATTATATGTTTCCAAGAAATCATTCAATCCTGTCGAAAAAAATCTACACAATCCCTAATTTTTGTATTTTTCTTTTTCATTTAAACGGTAGGACTTGCCCACTCACTATAGTCTGTTTGCTTATTTGTTCTAAGCATTCTGAATCTTTGCTAATGGAGGCCTCAGCAGGAAATGGTACTTTTCTTTTCGGCCTAAGAATAGGCGTCATTTTCTTTTTTTTATTTTGTACCTCTGAAGACTCTCAGAAATAAATTCAGGAAATTTTATAATTCTTCTTTTAATTTTTCCCCAGTGTTAGAATTAACGCTGACACAGCAGCTAAACGAATTAATAGGTTAGTTGAAACGGTCGAATGACTCAATCCAATCGATACCGAAAAGGTTCCGAGTTCGATTCATAAAGAATTCTTTTTATTTCAAAGTTTACCCCATAAATGTTACGTTTGTATAACATCCACCTACAAATTTAAGATTATTACTTGATATGCCTGGTGTAATTTTTTCCATTTTAAATAGAGTTGTCCTGCCAATTTTTCTAAGTTTGTTCATTTAGCAATGTCATATATGAACCCGTATCCAATTGGAAGTTAACTTCTTTGTGGTCAATCTGTACATTCACAAACTCTCTCAAGATTTTTATTTCTGTTTTCCATCTTAGTTAACAGTAGTTTTAATTTTTGGTCCCTTTCTATCTCTCAGCTTTCTGCAATGCGTATGCTTGTGAGCTTTTTGGCCATAATAAAGTATTCTTTCTTTCTAAATGAAAATTCCTCATAACAATGAACCTGTCCACAGACATAACGAGCATTTATTTTACGGGCAAATTTTTCGTTGTAACAGCATTTATTTTTGGCATGTCATGGTTTTAAATCTTTGCTGTGTTGTGTCTAAGATTTTCTTTGTTTGCATTATTCTATGACCATTTGCAGACTGATTTGAGGATTTGTTCTAATTTAGACTAAATTCGGGTTCTAATTTCGCCATCTTCCGCTGACGTCTGTCCTTGTACCAAAAACAAGCATCCGGACATATCTAGGTAAGTTATTTTAATTTGAACTTTTCACACTCTCTATTGACAATCCCAGCAAAAGTAGAGTAATCCTCTCAGCTTTTTTTGTCACACTGTGTTGAATAGAAAACTTTTCTCCCCAAATATTTTTTTCAGAATAAAGACAGTCTCCTCAAACGATATTTTTTTTCAGAATTTCACGGATGGATATAGTTAGCATATTTTTCGTGTTCGTTTTGACCGAATTTCCTGAGCAACTGATGTATTTTCTTTTCGTTCGTGCAAGATTAAAAAAAAAACTTTTTCATAACGGCGAAAATACACCGCAAAAGTTAACCCTCGACAGATGTTTGTCACTCGCCCCATCAAATGAGCGAGTGTAGCAAAAGGCCGAGTTTTAGGTGGTTCCAGGAACAGGACATTATCCCAAACATGCCTGGCGATCAAAAAAATGCCTCTGACCACGTTGGAATTCCTCTAAAAAAAGGGACGCCTCAGGCAATAAACCTAACCCCTCTAAGGTGGGTTAGATTCTGGGGACACGGCCCCTGAGATTCAAGATTGTGGGTTAGTCTGGCCAGCGAGATGTGACAACTGGGTGATCTCGTCTAGCAGTCTAGACCGATAATGATCCCAAATTTACCATCATTCCCAAACCAACCGTGTACACAAAGTGGCTGGTCAGCAAATGAGGGTGACAGCTGAATACAAGTTACCCCTCCACCGGACTGTGCATAAATTCGTCGATTGAATTTATTACCGCGTACTGTGAAAAAGAAGTTGCAGGACCTTATTCGTTTTTCGACACTAACAGTTCGAACATTTTTCCCAAGCGTTCGTTTTGTTTTTCATTGGGTTCTTGGCTCAATAATGACTGCTCTTCTAAACGTTCGTTCTGGATTTTCATGAATTCCATCATTGCTCCTTTAAAATCCTTCACGTTTCTTTATATGGACAAAGTTCAAATTAATCAATACTTTCCTATAGTTTTAGTAAGAAAATTACAGAACAATTAAAATTCTAACTTATATTTGATAAGGTCAACCTGTTATGCAGACTTGGAATTATGTGTGTTTGAGTAGTCCCAAATGTTGATATTTCGCCGAAAATTTTCCCACATTAGAATCAGATGTTGGTCACGGCTAATATCTGATTCTTCATCTCTAGATGCTGTGTCGAAAAATATATAAGGTCGACACACATGTAAAATAAGACGTATTTAGTTCCGTTAAGAATACGGTACACATTTTGGAACGCCGACAAATGAAAATAACCTTTGTCGAATTTGTTTATAAAATCTTTAAATAGTCACTTAATCTTGTGAGTAGTTTCAGTTACTAAAAAGCACGTATAAAATAGTTTATTTCAGGGGGCAGTAAAAAATTGCTCGGCATACCTAAAAATTGAATGGTTATAACGACGTTTATTAACAAAATTTTCCGATCGACCATGATTAATCTTTTTTCCAAAAATTAACAAAAACTTAGGTCATTTTGGGAACAAGCCTCATCAAATTAGTTAAAATACGTGTTATGTTTCTTGGCACCAAAATTCTTATTGACCAGTGCTATTTCATCGATAGTTGTGGAAAAACTATTTAACTAATAGAGGACACCATAAAAGGTCTCCGAATCAGAATCTACCAGTGGTTCCTGGCATTGAAGGAGCATTCCAGATTTCTAGAATTGTAGCCACTGGAAACCAGGAAACTTCATCATCATTGTCTTCATATTTTTTTTACGATAGTTGAATGCTTATCACCACTATTTTTAGCCTGCTTAGACTTTTTTTCTCAGCAACTTTTTCTTAGTTGAAATATCTTGTTTCTAAATTAAAAGCTCCAGGTCTACCTAATATTTAACTATGGGTAAAAAGAGATTCATGCATTTACCTGGATTCAAACTATTATGACTGAAAACCGAACCAGGTTCGCCAGTTATCCGTACACCAACACTTAATCCAGCCGATGGTTGAAATCTGAAAAACTCGAATTCATTATACTGGTAATATATTGGCTAGCTTTCTAATCTATGGAGCAGATAAGTTTAGCCAAGTTATAATTCACTTGGCACCAGAGAATCGTCCTACCTGGCTGCACCTGCTCCCTAACCTAAATGGGTAAGGGCCGGGTTTATTGCTTGGCGCTGCTCAAGAGGAATGCTGACTGGACCAAGAAATTTTTCGTAATGGCTTCGTATGAGTCTTGATTCATGCGTGCTCCCCACCACTATAAAATGACTTAATGTCAATTCTGACTTTGTCAAAAGTCGGAAACATATCACCTTTTCCCTGTAACTAGTGCAATGTCAATTCTATGGCAGCCAATAAGCAGTAAATCCAGTACACTAATTTTTTTTTTCCGTGAGACAAGCTTCACCTTCTTCTACGGCAGGATCATTTACGGCGTATTCTTAGAAATATTGGATAAAAGTAGATTTATTCAGTACAAGGCCACGGGTTAGAGGCCTTATTAAAGAAATGAGTACTCTAATCTTGAAATTTTCAATAACTCTGGTTGATGGACTTGTTTTCGTCACTTCATGGTGGATGCATGGTTAAAATGTAAAGAAAAGAAAATAACCGAAGTTATGGCTTTGGGTTTCAATCCGTACACTTTCCGGAATTGTGATAAATTGCCCAAGTTAAGTGAAAGATCTGAGTTTGCTTTTTCCTTTAACTCTACTTCCTCCGGGAGTGCTTCTACATGTGTCTGAGATGCGATGATTAATCAGAGAAAACTTATTCACGGAGAAATTTTCAGAGATTTCTAATAAATAACAGTTCTTGATAAAATTCTTACACTTACTCAAAAGGAATAGAAATTTTCTTATTTAAATGCTAAGATTTCTATGAATTTTTGCTCACAACCATAGATAGAAGATGATTCAAAAATAAACTTTACTCTATGACAAAAACGTTTTATTAAACGGTTGCCTATGTAGAATTGATAGCCCAGTCGACTAAAGCTGTAGAATACGCCATCTGTATTTATGCCGACGAATAACACCCCACAACAAGTGTCGTCGATATGACACTAAGATGCATCTGATAGTAAGGCTCCAGTTCAGAAACTTTGGGGAAAGAGGAGTACCTCTTCATCGCCATTATTTCCAGGCCCATTCTGTCCCTGTTTGGGTCCCATCTAGGTGCCATATAGAACTATTCAGTTATTGTCATTATTTCCAGGTCCATTCAGACTCCATTTGGGTCCCATCTAGGGGCCAAATAGAGCTATTCAGTTATTCCCTTGACTTTAAACCATTTAACTGATAGCAAACTAATAATTATAGTTACACTGAATTATGAGGTTTTGTTGCTTTGCTTAATGGCATATCAACCTTTGTAGGTTATTTAATGAAGAACAGTAGTAGTGCTATTTAACCCATAGCTGGGAAGATAAGGGGTTCATATCTTTCTTAAGGATATTTGTCCGAATGTTAACGCAATAGTGCGACTGAAGTTCGAACCCACTTATTACGATTTCTCGGTCCATAGTTTTAACTATTACAACACGAGGACATCCCTCATTGAATTATTAGTATGACATAGCAATATGAAACAATTAAACAGTATGTGAACGAATGAATAACATTGAATAGAATTATTAGCGTTTGATAGTAGTACTTGAAACAATGTAGTTTCCTGGGTATGGCATTAAATTGCATGTGATAGCTCCAGTCTGGGAGTTTAGGGAATATAGAGTACCTCTTCATTAGCATTACTCTCAGGTCCACTCTGACTAAGTGTGATGATATCTGTTAGAGTACCAGCTATGGGTCAAGTGAAACTACTCAGTCTTTTCCTTGTAATTATTATTATTATTATTAATAATAATTACGAGGAAAAGATTGATTAGTATTAAAAAGCAAAAGATTTATTCGTATTAAATAGAGATACTTGGAATCATTGTGCAAATAGAACTATTGGCTGGATATAAATACTTGAAGATTTTTAAATGCGTAAAAAATAATTTATATGGAATAGAATGATTGCTGGGAACAATTTAACTACGGGGAAACAATAAAAGGAAATACTTAAAAAACATAACCGTGTGGAAAAAAATGCTTTCTAATCCGTTTAAAAATGTAACCAACAAACTATTCACTTGAAAACCGTACGAATATATAAGTGTGTGTATGTGTGTGTGTGTGTGTGTGCTTGCCCGTGTGTGAATAAATACGATTTGGCCTTAAATAACCACTGAGAGTTGACCTATTTTAAACCTAATGATCTAAACGTAAATCTGTGAAGGACTAAAACAATATTAATTTGTCACTATTAGGTTTTTGCTTTCCAAATAACAAAGTATTAAATATAGATGATGCGTAACACGTATATTTCACTATTAATTCCTATCGAAGTATGATTGATTGATTTGTTGGTTGATTAATTTTTTCGGTATGTCAACCCGTTCAGGATTTTATGCCTATAGTTGAGGGAAACCGCGTTCATGAAAGATTAATGCTTACATTTTTTCTGTAGTTATTTCTAAAGAGTTTCTTTTTGTCCACGTAGACCTGTCTGACCCTTACAATTGCAATAATTTCTGGTCAAAATTGATCTAAGACTTATGGGAATGAATGGTTACTCCACACTTCCTGGCTTTTCAACACTGGAGCTTCATCATCAGATAAAGTTTAGTAAGATACCCAGAACAGATATTTGGTTGGGGGTCTTACCTCTTTGAAGGTGATACAGTCAGCTTATTCTGAGCTCCACTGATACAGTCTTCCATATTATCTCTCTCTCCCTCTCTTTATATATATATATATATATATATATATATATATAAAGCTTTAACGAGTATATCATCAGGGAAGAAAGGTTTTTCTTCTAAACATTATAAGGTATGTTTATAGTGTCTGAGAAGAACTGAAATTCCCCTATTGTGAATGGTAAGCGAAAACAAGATCCTGAAGAACTGTTATATATATATATATATATATATATATATATATATATATATATATATGTGTGTGTGTGTGTGTGTGTATAAAGATGGTTGTTGTAGGTCCAAAGAAAGAATAGGAATATATTTTAAAATAAGAAGGTCCCCGAAGAGATTTGTATTTTTGAATTTATTTATTTTGCTCTTACATACATGTTATGTATATGTATGTTTCCTGATCGTTGCTTTCGTCAGAGAACATATGCGGCACAATACCTTTTTTATGCGGTACTCAATGAGACTTGAACTCATAATTGTTTCCAGTATAAATGACCTTTGGTTGGTTTAGCTGGTTTATATATAGTTTGTTGTTCCTCTTTCCTAGAGTGTGTTTACTTTGGTCTGCTTTACTCGTCTTTGATATTTGACATGTTTATAGTTGTGTGTGTGTGTGCGTGTGTTGTCGTTGGAGTGGTTTTTAGTTTCACTAACAGTTTTTTTGTTTTTTTTGTGTGTAAGTGTTTATCTTGGGGAGTTTTTGGTTTTAAATTTACTGGTAGTACTTTTTCCTTTTTTTGTATATGTATACATATGAGTTATTATTAGAGGTTTTTTTGTAAGTAGATGTAGTAAAGTTATTATTATTGTTAGTATCAATGAGAACATCTAAAAAGGAAATTTTATTGTTTTTGTTTAGTTCATGAGTAAAGTTAAGAAGTGAATTTTTGGGGAAGTTGTCTTGTATGTTGATTTCGTTGTTATTATTAGCAAGAATAAGGGTATAATCAATTTATCTTGGGTATATTGGAGTTCTTTTATGCAATTAAAAATTCTAATTTCAAGGTCGGACATGTAGAAATTACTGAAAATCGGGCCCAGGATACACCATCTGTCTGAACGGGAATATTATTAAGTTGGTCATGAAATGGAACTTCAGTAGTGCATGTTAGGAGAAGTTTCCGATGTATATTAGGGTTGATTTTAATAATAACTCCTGTACCCTCAACTTTATTATGTTCAACGAAATTTCTATTACTGAAGAAATGCTGCCAATATACATACATATATATATATATATATGGTGTGGTAGTTGGCGACCATAGTCTAGGATGACCTGAAGGTTCCCTTTTCAATAGCTACTCAATTGAGATGCAGGGAAGGGTGCCTCTCCTCTCCCTGGATTGCCCCAATTCACCCTTGATTCGTATTTTATAATACTGTTTAGCAAGAAGGCAGCAAGTAACATTTTTGAGTCTTTGGTATGACTTGACCTGAGATCGAACCCCTCTCTCTCTCTCTATATATATATATATAGAGAGAGAGGAGTGAAAAGAGACAGACAGATGGACAGACAGGTAGAATTTACTAAACTGAAATTACAATGGCACACTGTTACAATATTCGTGTGACTAAGAATTGAACTCGTCACTCTATATTTGTTTTTGTGCTGATAGCTTTTTAAATCATCGCATAACTCAAGTATTCTAAAAGGCGTGGCTCTGTATGAGTACATACGTCAATATGTGTTAGAAGCAAATTTCCAACCAATACAAATTTTGGGAGGCGACCAACTTCTGCAAGACATAAAGGAGGATGGTCCATTGAAAGAAATCATGACAACAGCATAATTGAGTTGTCTCATTGTGTCCTTAAAAGAGGTGGAGTTTCAACTTTAGGAACAGGTGCAATTTAAGACATACAAACATTTACAGTGACATCGCCATAAATATATGATGCAGCAAGCAATATAGATTACAAAAAAAAAAAAAATTAAAAACATTTTTATACAAATATATTATCATCAGTCGTAGAAAAGGTCATAGAAAAATAGTTGTTTATAAGGCTAAACTTAGTTTGGCTCAAGGCCAGAAATATTGTGCAAACTCACCGAGATTCAACTGCGAGCATTTTTCGCTAATCATTTCGGAGTGAAACTCCCTTAACAAGTAACTGAGCATCGCATACATCAGGTACAAGGTCAAAGCATTGAACACCTTGTATTGATCAATGATAATTTATCTGCTTGCAATAATTTCGAAATCACTATTCTGTTGTAAATGGGAAGGGAGTTCATGTGACGTAGCGGCTAACGTGCCGGAAAACCACATTCTTGAAAGCGGGTTCGAATTTTAGACGCATTATTACGTTCACTTTTCACTTAATACCATCAAGAAAGATATGACTCCACTTATCCCATCGGTTATAGACTCCATCATGCAGCTACCGTTTTTCTACAAGGATGGCTTTAGCATTGAATAATCCAGAAATGCTGACATGCCATTACACAAACAAAGAAGTGAAACCATTTCTCATGATTGATTTGTGAGACAATGTGGCTAACCATTATACATATACAAAATCATTTACAATGTTTGATTTAACACAAAGATATAAGTAAAGAGCACGGAATAGAAATCGAACTCCCCAGCGTCAATTTGTTAGCCAATTTTCCCCGTCATTATACCATAAAATGTCCCAGTTGTAGAGAGTATTCCTGGGGAAAATATACATTACTAGTTGTGGCAGTGGAAATTACACAGAATGAAAAATCAAGAATAGCTTTAGCCTATTACGAAATAAAACATAACTCAATAAATCCCGGGCCTAACCAATGAAAAAAAACCCAACTTTTAGGCAAATTTTGACTTTATTCATCAACAGAGTCTTCTTCTTGGGTGATATACTAATTTCAACGCTTCTCTAACAATTCCATGCCTTTTTGTGGCCCGATTTGTCTTTGGCCTCAAAATACACCTCCGTTTCCGATATCGCTTCTTCATTGGAGCCAAATCTCTTTCCCTTGATTATTTGTTTGGGGTCAGAAAACAGCCAATACTTGTTAGGGGCCAGATCTGAGGGATAGGGTGGATGCAGAATTAATTCAAAGTGGAATTCATGTTGTTTTGCCATCGATGCAATCGACTTGTGACCCGGTGCATTTTCTTGGTGAAAGAGCACATTTTCTTCATTTGTGGCGGTTTTGAGGCGATTTCTTCCTTCGAACGCACCAATAATGCTTTTCTTGAACCGATTTTTCCCATCAGAAAGAAATGCTTTATCAACACACGAAATTCAGATTTTTCCAATGTGTGGAAATTTTGCAACAGTAGCTGCACTTAAGTAACTGTAATTTGTAAATTAATAATCCGATTGGACTCAAAGTTTGAAACCCGCCATTTGAAGGTTTGTACTTTATAAAAATCATATGGATTTTTTATTAGTGGTGCCATCTATATGTCAAGCCCGGAACTGATTGTGTGATGCATTTATGCCATATTTTATTTAATTCTGTTCGAACATATATTTATCAAATTTGTATCTAAAATTCACATTCCAAAGTACCAAAGAGTCTTTGTTAATTTTCTATCGTTTCTTTCAGATATCAATTTTAAACATGATCATTAAAAAAAAAAAAGATTTGATTTGGTTGGGTTTTGGGCATATAAACTCTGGCAGGCTATTTAATGCTAATCTATTTATACGTATCATTTGTAAAGGCAGAGTTTATAAATAACATCGTAAACGTTTGTTTGCTCTCAGTTAAATGGTCATACATGACTGGTAAGTCAATTGTTTATAGGTGGTCTTATTTTTAAATGAGTCAAGGCTAATTTGTTTGCATTCAGTTAAATGGTTATACAGATAATTTGTAAGTAATCTTATTGCTAAATAAGTCAGATCTAATTTGTTTGCAGAAAGATATTCTTTGGGCTTAGTTTGATTTCATGGCATATCAATCATTGTAGGATATTTAATGCCAAATCCATTTTTATACATAGGAACAGTTTCATTTCAAATAATTCAGTGTAGCCTAAGAACACATATTTTTGTTTACACACTATAAACAGTTTTATTTCAAACAATTCAGTGTTGCCTAAATAAACAGTTTAAATGTCAAACAGTTCTATTTAACTCATAGATTGGACCCTATCAGGTGTTACCACTCCGGGCCAGAGTGGACCTGCGTCCAATGGCAAAGAACGGGTACTGTGCATTCCGCAAAGTTCCAGCATTACTGGAGCCTCACCGTCAGATTATTTAGTGTCATATGAGGGCACTTGTTGGGAGAGTCTTACCCCGCCGTAGAGATGCAGTTGGTGTATTCTACAGCCCCAGCCAATGGGAATGGTTGTCACTTCACGAAAGAGACCCCAACTGATTCCGTTATTGATTTAGGTAGATACTTTTGGTACACACAACTATTTTTTCTCAGTCCATTATAACTCCTGGTAAGGCAGGTAACAACCTTTATAAGTAAACTTTTTACTTCCTTTCCTTTCATTCAAACCTCATTTACCAATTTCATTTGTGACGCTGTAAGCTTTTCTTTCCAGGTTGCGCATATTTAAGAGCAATAATGCATATATGTGTATATGTGAGTATATTTGTATGCATATAAACATGGCATATATGTATATATATATGCATGTGAATGTAAGCATATCTGTATGGGGATGTGTGTAGGTACAAGTGCAGCATATGTATACGTATGAATATGCATATGTTTGTGATTGTATTGTTCGTTCCAAAGGACAACAAATCAAGTTAGGAAAGTCAGCAGATTTTCATAGAAAATAAAATAGAAAGGCAAGGTTTAATTTATTAATGACTGTAAAAAATTGAAGACTTATATAATTAGAAGTCACGAGATACTTTTAAAGGTATTTTAGTTCTTGGAAGTGCAATCTATGAAAGCCGTTTTCTTTTAAAAAAAATGGGGCTCATATGTTTATAGGAGGAGTCAAGAGTTAGAATCGTAGCAGATAGAGTAAAGTTGATTGGTTTGGAAAGTGCGCTGGACTGCCAGGTCAAGATGGTGTCCCTCCCTAGCTTACCATCCACTGTAGTGAGGTACAAATATTTACTAATGCTACAGTTTTCTTACTATCCAAATAAAATATTGAACACATGTTACCAGCACTACTATGCTACATATCTAAGGTAGTCATTATTGAGTTCATACACTTCAATTGGTTTGGTTTGATGGCATATCAATTATTGTAGGTTATTTAATGCCAAATCCTCTTTACACATATATATGATTTTTAAACACATTTTGTTGATAATATTTTTAAATAAGCCTAAGTACATTCTTTTGGTCACTGTTGAATAGTTCCAAATATTCCAAAGTAACTCTAATAGTGCAATAAGATATCAGTAATTTGTATGCAAAGTTCTATTTCAAAAAAATTAATTTAGCATAAGTCATTCGTTTGCACTTAGTTTAAATGTTAAACAGTTCTATTTGACCTGTAGATAGGACCCTATCAGGTGCTACCATTCCGGGCCAGAGTGGACCAGGGAGCGATAGCAATGAAGGGGTACAATGCATTCCTTAAAGCTCAAGCATTACTAGAACCTCACCATCTGATTTTTTTAATGTCATATGCAGGACACTCGTTGGAATAGTCTTTCCCTTCTGCAGAGATCCAGCCGGTGTGTTCTGCAGCCCCGGTCGATTGGACCAATGAGAAAAAGAAGAGATGCGTTTAATTTTTTTTCGTAAGTTTAAACTTGTTCATAATTCCTCTCAAAAAACTAACAATATCAACTGGGCATGCAGTGAAGAATCCACTTGTGATTGGACAGTACGGCCTGGTTTAAGAATTTACTTTGTAGGGATACGAAACTTGAAAATCAAGTGGGTAGAAATGTATGTTCAGTTGAGCACCCCCCCCAAGAAAAAACCGGCACTTGTTAATCAACGACATCCAATTTTATTACATGACAATTCGCGGCAATTTGTTGTTAGGGTGACACTGCAGAAGCTCACTGACTTGATAAAAGCAGCGTTGCCACAGTCACCCTATTCTGCTATTTTATCACCCATTGACTACCATTTTTTCAAGCATCTGTACACTTTTTTATGCCAATAAACATTCTATTTTAAAGGAGAAGTAGAAACTGCATCTCAAGATTTCTAGTGGTCAAAACCTTTAATCGTACAGGTAAAAAAATTGTTTATCAATAGAAGAGATGTATAGATGTTCAGTGATAATATTTTGACTCATTAAAAAATTGTTAGATTCATGATTTATTCTTAAATCAGACCTTATTTTCTTGACAACCAATCATTCAGGCAAGATTAGGATGATTTGCAATTTTATAACATGTTCGCCGATGGTCCGGAAGATCGGGGTTCACTCCCAGGTCGGGTCATACCAAAGACTTTAAACATGGTACTTGATGCCTCTTTGCTAATCACAGCTTTAGAAGATACGGATCAGGGGTAAGTGGAGTAATCCAGGGAAAGGAGTAGCTTCCTCTCCTACAGCTCAGTGTAGTAGCTATTGTAAAAGGGAGCCTTCAGGTCGCCCTCGACTACGGTCACCAACCTTACTTTACTTATAACATATAAATCCTATTGTTGCCTTGCAATTAATAATACAAAAATATCTTATGAAACTGTCGAATCCACAGAGTTTTTCTGATCTTCAGGAAACTAATATACACAAACATATGTTTACTATGCAACTTAATGAAGATAAACGAGGTTAGCAGAGGGAAATTCCATTGGAGTTGAACACCGTCTTCGACCTGATGCTAATAATCCTTTCATGTTTAAATGCCTCCCCTTGATTTTTTTTTCGTTACGTGAAATTTTCTCAGGTCCTGTGTAAAAGTAATGATTACCAAAAATACTCGAATAATGAACGACTTTTTATTATGAATAACCCGTAATTTTTAGCAACAAAAAGGTGTTTTTATCGGCACGGTTAAGCCAAGAAATAAGGTAAGATTTCACGTATTGCTTGAATAGGAATATTCTAGTTGGCTGCGAGGAGGATATGTGGAAGAATTTATCACTTGGTATTGGAGGAGGGAAGAATATCCTACTTAGCTGCGGGAAGGTTATATGGATGTACGCAAAATACTACATTACGCTAAAACGAGAATAATTTTCTATGGCCATAACGTGTTTGAGAATATTTCATGGTACTGGCAATAACGCTAAGAAGTCTTGAATACGAAATAGTCTTTTAATTCTGCTTTATCGACGCTTTTCATGGGTATTCATGGTTTTAACACCACATACACACACACACATATATATATATATATATGTGTGTGTGTGTGTGTGTATTAGCACAGAAAGTCTTGTGAAAATCATTTTAACAAAAATATTCTTTTACACCGTTTTCAGGATCGTTGAGCACAACGTATTTGCAAATTTCGTCAAAATCTCCTTCTTTATTGAAAACACTTAGATACGAAGCAGCAAGCATAAATTGCAAACGTAATATTCAACAATTATACATGTCTACATATATATATTTAGTAAGTTGGCTGAATGTAGTCGAGGGCAACCCGAAGGCGCCCTTTTCAATTGCTACAACATTGAGGTGTAGGAGAGGATGCTCCTCCTTTCCCCGGATTACTCCACTTACCCCTGATCCGTACTTTTTAAAGCTGAGTGACAAGTAAGGAGATATCGAGTACCATTTTTTGAGTCTTTGGAATTGAACCCGGACCGTTGATGAACCATCAAATCATTTTGCCTGTTATATAGATATAGAGTAATCGTAGTTTCTTTATATCACAACACTTCAGTGTGGCTTGACGCATTAGATGCTTCAAGCTGGAATCGAAACCCGGTCGACTTTACGTCAGTTGGTCATGTTACCCCGACCTATCGTCATATAAATACAAACTATTGTTAGATATATATAATTATATACGCTTATTGGCAATCGGCTATCAATTCAGGAGAAAGCTTTGCATTTATTCGAATGTAGCAGATGGTATTTCTTCACTCGAACGCTACACAGACCTGGGGAACTCAGATATATATATATATATATATATATATATATATATATATATATATATATATATATCAGGGGCGGAGACGGGACTAGTGCTACTCGTGCCCGGCACGACCAATAACTCGGTCAATGTTATTCAAAATGGATTAAAATTCATCTATTAATTTCAAGCAAACATACTTACTCTGATCTCAATTAAATTACGTATCTATTCAAGTTTCGATAACTAAGTAGCCAAAAGTTCATAAATATATCTGGGAATAATACAACGAAGCTGTTTTGAACGGATGGTCTTTGTCCGGCCACCGTCAGAATCATTGAACCTCCCATAAAATCGGCTATGATGTTGAACACCCGATCCGTGCCAGGCACTAGGCCCTTATAATAACAGTAATGTTAGAGAAATACGCTTTTAGCTGTAGCCAATAGCAAGAGTAACCCTAACACTGTGCTCAAAAATATTAGCACGTGCGACTGTTGATAGATATATTGGGAAGAGGGAGAGGGAGAGGGACAGAGAGAGAGAGAGAGAGAGAGAGAGAGAGAGAGAGAGAGGATAGCAGATTAGAGCAGTCGCCGACGTCATCATCATCACTATGGTAAATGTTGGTTAAACGGCGTGTTTTAATTCGTTTTTTCACTAACAGATGTCTATTTCTTTAATGAATGTTGCATATATTACATTCTGTAACTAAAATTTGTTTATTTGAATACATTTTCAACAAATAATCTTTTTTTTAAGCGAAATTGAAACTACTAGCTGTGTCTGTGTATATTGTCATCAGTTTCTTTATTCTAATAAACATATTTTTCTCGTCATAGTTGTGAACATCTTCTCTTTTCTTCTATACTTTTGAAAGGAAAAAAAAATCTTATCTACTGTATTAACAAGACTACAAATTATTTAGAATCTTGATTGTTTACAAAAAAAACACCGTTGACAGAGTGCGGGGAGGGGAGCACGAGTAGCAAAAGAGGCTAGAGTCGCCATTGATATATATATATATATATATATATATATATATATATATATAAAAGTGTTTATGTACATGTCGTATACTGAATACCATAGAATACGTGAACCTCTTGATATGGAGAGGTTTCAAATAATCAATGTGAGGAATCCTCTCAGTGTAATGGCAAACGTACTGGACTGTGATATTGTAGTAAGGAAGTTCAAACTCTATCCACGTTAGTACCGTTCACTTTCAGACTAATACTTTGGGAAAGGTATTAAAAGCCTTTTCCCTCCCATGCAATGCATTCAATAGTACCACATCTGTGTTTCTACAAAGTTTGGCTTTAGTACTGAATTACCAACGAAGGTTGCCATGTCATTAAGAAAAGGAGTTGAAACCAAAATCTGACAATTTCTGTCTAGATTGTCATTTGTACCGACTTACATTCTTCATTTCATAGAATAGCCAGCTGTATATTTGATTATAATGTAAATAATTAATCAGCAGGAAAGATTTGAAATATGTTTATTTAGATTGGAACTAATAAAAGTAGAGTTATATATATATATATATATATATATATATATATATATATATATATATATAGTAAACTTATTACATAAAAGCCGTTGTCTTCTTTTGTTTCTTGGTTAGATTTTAAAAGGTGAGTCACCGTGGTGCTATGGCTGAAGTGTTTGGCTGCTGCCTCGAAGTAAGCGGTTTCAAAACACTGTCTTTATATTTTATTCACTTTAGGACAAATACTATAGGAAAATAATAGCCCCACCTTCTTTCCTGGCAATGAGTTAAATAGTATCATTGTTCATATTCTACAAAATTACTTTAAAACGAAGTAACGTATGAAGTTTGGAGCCCAGTCGCCTGGGTCTGTAGAATACGCCGATTGCATCTCTGCAGAGGGATAAGACTCCACCCACAACGAGTGTCCTTGATATGACGCTAAACCATCTGATGTTAGAACTCTGTGGAATGTGGAGTACCTCATAATTGCCTTAAATTTTAGGTTCATTCTAGCCCAAAATGTTAGAACCTGAGAGAGTCCCATCTATGGGTAAAATAGAACAGTTTAACCTTACAACAGAGAGCAAACAAATGACTGATGACAAATCAAATTATTAGTATTACATAGCGATACTTGAAACAATTTCACTGTGTTCAAATAAAACAAGTGACCTGAGAAACCACCGAGTGTAAACGTACGATTAAGTGTAGATAGAATCATTAGTGTCAAATAGTAATACTTGATACCATTTAACTGGTTGCAAAGAATAACATTACTTAATTGTGTGCAAACAAACTCTGACTCATTTTAAACGAAAAATTCCTCGATATTTTTGACATCTAACTATTTAACAATGTACAAAAAATGATTGATTTTTACGTAGCAATACTTGAAATCATTGAAATATGTGCAAACAGATGATTAATACAAAGTAGAATTATTTGTGCTTGAATACCTGAAACTATTTAACTGTGTGAAAATAGATGAGCTTGGCTTGTTGAAAATATTAACTATAAACTATTCGTTTGCAAATCATATATATATATATATATATATATATATATATATATATATATATATATAGAGAGAGAGAGAGAGAGAGAGGTATGTCTCGTTGTGTGGAGAGAATTCGGCTTTAAATAACCAACAAGGGTTGATAAACCATAAAACTCAATCAACCAACCAACCAACCTTAAAGTTGATCAGCTATTCAGCATAGAAATAAACAAACCAATATTTTAGAATTCTTTGATGAAATATAGTCCTCGTGGCATAATGGCTGGATTGCGAGAAAGCGAGTTTGAACTCCAAATGCGTTTGTACTTTCACTATCAGACTAATACTCTTGGAAAAGGTATGAAATCGATCGTGCTTCTTCCAGCTATCGTTTAAATAGTATCACTATTATTCTTTTACAATAACAGTTTGGCATTAAATAACCCGCAGAGATTAATATGTCGTTTATCTATTATGGAGGTGCCCGTGGTGTAGTCGTTATCGCCGTAGAAAATGAACACGGCGATACGAGTTCAAATCCTGGACGATACTGATTGCATTTCACATAGCACTAATACCCTTGGGAAAGGTATGAATCCAATTATTCTCCCTCCAGCTATGGGTAAATAGTAGGACAGACTAGGTTCTTCAGCCTTGGTTAGGCAACTAGTCTAGGAAAACTCTGAATTCAAACCTGTTAAACTCCGCTTAAAAATTGACCTTGTGTCATATCCTGCCCGAGCGGAGGGGTTGGTAAATAGTATCTATTGAGATGTAGTTTTGTCTCGATTTTACTTTCGTGAAAATGATTTGGCCCATGTATGCAAAGGTCTTTCCTTTTTCCACAATCAATTCGGGTTGTACTGAATAGTTTTAATATCTTCATTACCCAGAGGATAACTTTGAACTTAGGAACCTCAAAACAAAACAATAGATTATATATAAACATACCCCTGTAAAAAATAATAGAAGTATCTATTTAGTTAGATTATGCTATTATAAAGTTCCATTATATTAATCTACTTTTTTTTATTTAGCATTAAATAAACTAATAACCGATAAGACATAAAACTTTTCTTTAATTTCTGAACATTCTTGCTTGATAAGATATTACTAAAGAAAGCTTGATTAATTTATCTAAACTAATCGTATAATGCTTTTCCAAATAAGGCAGAGGAAAATTTGAGGAAATAACCCAAAATTAAATGTTATTTTATGGAATTTATTGACCAACAAAATTGTAATTAATATGCCCCTCATCAATTTTTGACAGCTTTACGCGGGTATTGCTATATGTTGACTGCATCCCGTGTAAAAGAGTAAGTACCCCACTTCAAATAGGATAGGATATTATTTTTTATTTTGTGGTGATGCTATTTTTCAGAAGATCTGGGGAGTGTCATTACTCATCGGTCTACTTTCTTTATTGTCATTACTCTCCGGCCCACTTTCATTCGAAACTGTAGCACCTGTTATGATCCCACCTCTGAGTCAAATATCCTCTAATTGTTTACGAATGATTATAACTAGTTAATTGTAACCATATAACAGTGGGAAAACAAATGATTATATTAAAATAGCTATAGTTTCTTGAAACCATATATGTAAGTATAAACTATAAACATCAGTTTGGAATACTTAAAAACATGCAACTGTGTGCAAGCTATTTGTATTAGACAGGATACTTGATATATAATTGTGTGCAAAAAAACACTCTTACGAGATATTAATAGAAAAATGTAAATATAAATATGTGAGTTATGTGACTTCTGGTATTTTGGCATAAACCAACCTCAGATAGGTTCACATATCATTAAAATCAATCTATTAATTGAGCTTTTATTACACCCTAGTTTATTTACTACATAATAAAATGATTAAGATAAACATTCTATAAGTCTCAAAATTGAATAACCTTTCACAGTTGTATTACCCAGTCGACTGAGGCAGTAGAATACACCGACTGCTTTTCTGCAAGGTGTAAGACCCCGCCCACCAATGAGTGACCTGGACATGACACTAAATAATTTGATGGTCAGGTTCCAGTAACGCTGGGGCTTTGGGGAATGCGGAGTAACCTTTTATTGCCATTGCTCCCAGGTGCAGTTTAGCCCGTAGTGTGGCATCTAATAGGGTCCTATCTATGGGTCAAATATAACTAAACTGTGCCGAAACTAAACTGAATTGCTTGAAATAGAACTGTTTTGACATTGAAACTGTACTTACGCTTAACTCCATTGGTTCAATTAGAACTGTTTGACTAAACTGAATAGCGTTAAATAGAAATGTTGTCGACGATTAAACAGTGTACTCATGCTAAACAGAATTATATGAAATAAAATTCTTTATTTATATAAAAATGGATTTAGCATTAGATAACCTACTAAGGTGGATATGCCTTAAACCCAAACTAACAGTAATTGTATTTATGTCATTTTAAGCACATTCCTCCTCAGGAATTTGCATATACTCATTTAGAGTATTGGCAGGATGGCAAGACAGACGAAATGAAACCTATTACCATCTACACACCCACGTATGCTTTTCAGCAACGGTCAACAGACGAAATAAGTTACGAAAGCAATACCCTTCTCATGAAGAGGTCGAGGAGACACACATTTCATCAAACATTTCTATCCTCTTCACTTCTCTAAAAAACATCACAGTATTGTATTGTATTAAATTATTCTTAAGCATTTACCCTCATCCTCCTCTGTGAGCAGGATAGAACGCAAGTTTACTTTTCAAGCAGAATAAAACTGTTTTCAATTCAAAATTTTACATCTCCTAGACTGGTTGCCTAACCAAGGCTACTGAACCAGGTTTTCCCTACTATTATTTATAACTGGCGGAGGAAGAAACAAATATATTCATATTTTTCCCAAGGGCAATAACGGGAAAGGAAACACAAACAACCTCGTCAAGGATTTGCACAATGGTCATCGCTTCGATTTCATACAACTGTTTTATATTTTACCTTTTACAGGCCTTGTAGGTTGAGAGTTATGAGATTCTAAGGGGGATGTGACCCTAGAAGAAAATAGGAACATCTAGATAAGAACTCTGTTGTTGAATGGACCTGCACCAGTCTCATGAAAGAAGCACGAATATATAACGAAGATGGATAATTGTTTTAAGTGGGCTTTGTGCTAGTGTCACAGAGGCAGAGTAAAGAAAAAAGTTCTCATGGGATATCGTATGTTACTCTGTTATAAATTTTAGCGGCTCCCTGTCTATCCCGAGTCTCTCATCCCACGGAATTATTTCCCCTTCTGATTTCGTACTTAATAAACCAAAAGAAGTTTATATTTTTATGAATGAATGTTATTGTCATTTCTTCTTTCCGGGTATATAAAACAATGATAACCGTTACTCTATGTGTATCTCATCTTTTGAAAGTATTGTAATTACAATCATTGTAAGGGACTGGTATTTCTCTCCCTCCTCCTTCTATGTACTTAGATATTCTCCCTTAGAAATTTTTTGTCTCCATAATAGGGAATCACGTCATCTTCAAAGCCATCTTGCCTTATACGAGAGATATTCAATAGAAAATGCAAATTTTGCCAAAGGATTTGGCAATAGGAAACACTGTTTACAGTAGCAACCTTTTCAAGGAAATCAATAGTGATAGGTACTTTTGTATCCCAGAGGACGTTTATCATGACTTTCTTTATTGATCTCTGCGACCGGGAATCTTTCATGCGAGAGAGTCAGTTTGTTTCCTCTCCATGCTCCGCTTTCGAACTCAAATTCTTTGTGGTAAACCCATGTTTTAACTCATTTGTAAATATCTTCTTACTAAATCATGCTACTCCGTATACGACACATATTCTTCTGTAAATTTCACATGGTTATATACTTCCCAGCCACCTAAAACTTCACGAGAGACCTGTTATATAATTCAGGTGATGATTATTTTTATATTAATCAATTTTCGTTAATTATATTTTATTATTTGGTTTGGTAAAGCTTTAAACAACTCTGTGTCTCTTAGTTCGGGTGCATAGTCAGATGGGCACTCTTACGCTCGCGCGGAAAGGACTTGACAATCATCATCTGTCATAATAAAACCCCAGAAAGGAAATGAGGCTGGACGGCCGTTGGAGTGAATTGAGTAGGTAGATGACGTCGTACACGGAAGAGGTCGTCCTGAGAATTAAAGGATTTTGAAAAGACAGATTAATTGAGTTTCTACGATTGAAGAGCGCGGTTGAGTTTATCGGATCTGGTCAAATCATATTTTCGGGTTTCGATCGGCAGAGATAAATTGAGATCTTAATCAACACAAGATGCACTGCTGTTGAGCGGGGAGAGGTTCAGCATCGTATAGTTAGCATATGCATTTATGATTTTTGTCTCTCTCTTCGTTTCGTTGAGGACTGAAGGTAGAAAGAAATAGACTCGTTCGTACTGCCAGTGTTTGTATTATTATTGCTGTTATTGATATCATTATGGCTATACAACATATTACAGACTTTTGATCAAATTTGGACCAGTCTGTTTCATTTCCACCATTCTAAATAGCCTCAAAACAAATATTTTTGCTAGATCAAGATGGATTCGGTTTCGATTTGCTCGAGTTAATGGCATATCAACCATTATAGTTTATTTAATGCTAAATCCTCAGTCGACATATATATCAAATATATACGATTTAAAACATCTTGTTGATACCATTTTTAAACGAAATCATTTTTGTGCACACAGTTGAATGGCTTAAAGTTCTGCTATGTAACAGTAACAACTTAACCTCATGTAAATAGATATAGATGATTTGTAAGAGATTAGTTTGTCGGTAATTTCCTTTATAAATGAGTTAGAACAAATTGTTTGCAAACTAGTATTGCTATTATTTCTATACAGTTAAATTGTTTAAGTTATTGCTATAAAATGTACCACAGCTGTACTAAGGAGATTTTCTCCGCCCCGTTGTAACACTTCAGTGGTAACAAGGGGAAGAACGCGAAAATTCGGTTAAACCACTCAAAGGTTTATTTACTACTAGGTAGCAAATAGTTGCGGGGAGAAAGAAATGGAGTATGGAAAGAGGAAACTACCACCAACTAGACAAAAAAGCAACATATCCCAGTGAGAAAAAGATGCAGACCTTGGATTTCTTCCTGGTTCTAAGATGCTTGTCCACTGGGTCGAGTGCAGTCAAACGCCCTTTAGAATTCTCCCCAAACTTGGGGCTCGTGAACTTTCTTCTTATATCTTCGTGGTTTGTGTTCTACTAACATCTTCACCTTATCACTTCTCGCTGCCAACTTCCGAAATGACACGAGTCGTCACCTTATTTTCACTTGTCGTGTCGGGAGCAGAAACATCAGCTTCCACTCGTTCCATGCATATGATTTCAGAACTCTAGTTTTCCTTAGCAATTTCAACTACAACGAATGCCTCAGCCTTGTTATTTTGCGACTACTGTCTGCTTTATTTATTTATCTATTTATCTTCCATGAGCCGTTCAATTACGTTGCATCTAACGTTTAAAATTCGATTCAATATTAATCATTTTTATAAACAATATAGTAGTTACAAGTATTCTTATTTAACACTAACAATTCAATTAAACATCAGTCAATTGTTATACAGTTTCAATGTCAAAACAGTTCTATTTGATCCATAGCGAGGACCCTACCAGTTGCTACCAATCCGGGGCAAAGTGAACTTAGTAGCAAATGCATAAAAGGAGTACTCTGCATTCCCCAAAGTTCCAGCATTGGTAGAGCCCCAACATCAGATTGTTTAGTGTCATTGTGGTGGATCTTACACCCCTGCAGAAAAGCAGTATGTATTTTATGGTCCTAGTCGACTGGGTCAGATACTCGTTGGGGAAGCCTTAGCTCTCAGCAGAGATGCATTCGGTGTATTCTACAACCCCACCTGTCGACTGGGCTATAGAGCAAAATATATTTGCTATAAACCACTTCCAAACAAGGCATAATTTACATTTATGGGGAAAATTTCTGGAAAAAGTACTTTTTTTTTCTTAAAAAAATTGCCTTATTTATTGAATGACCCTTGTAAAAAATAAATAATAAAAAAAATGAAAATAAAAACTTATTTAGAAAAAATGTCTTAGAAATCAGAATTTCAACATCCCATCTTCTTAGAAACAAAAGTTATTACTATTGCTGGTTAGAAAAAGATAAGTTTGTAAAATGTCAATTTAAATATTCGGAATATTTAACAATATCTTGGGATGACAAAGATCGCCAAACGAATCTGAAAGCATCTTCTGTCCACCATACTCGATGTAAAGAAAGCAGTAACCCGAAGGAAATATAAGATGAAAAAAAAAAATGAAATGCATATAAAATACAAAAGTTGTCCCAAAGTCTACTTAAAATGACACTACATATTTATTTTTAATAATGACCATCGTGCAAACCAAATTCCCAGCTATGTGATAGGTTTGATTTGGTTTGTTTGATTAATGACATATCAAACTTTGGTGTTTATTCAATGCAAAAGCCATCCTTTTCAATGGTCAATAGTAGTACTACTTAACCCATAGACACTTGAAAATTCAGTATGTTATTGCTATACATATTATGAGATGACTGACTAATCTTTATGATTTCAGGTTCAAATCAACAGCTACAGCAGCTATTGGAATACACCCTACTAAAGCCTGATTGTCACCGCTGGTGAATTTCAAAAATGCAATCTGGACGTGAGGACACTTTAGAAGAACGATATGCAATAAAATTTTGTTTTAAACCCGGAAAAAATGCCACAGAAACGTATGGAATGCTTCAGAGTGTTTTTGGACAATCTTGCATGAATCGAGCATCAGTTTTGGAGTGGCATAAGAGATTCAAGAAAGGCAGGGAGTCTGTGAGGGATGATGAGAGGTGTGGGAGGAGTAAGGAAGTCAATACACCAGAGTTGATTGGCGAAAGGGTTACGGTTCGGGTTACTATGTTGAAATTTTAAGGGAGTTCAGTAAGAGATTCCGTCGGAAGAGGTCAGCACTCAGGTCAGTGGCATTTCCACCAGGACAATGTACCAGTCCACAACTCCATCTTTGTCACAGTCTATTTGACCAAGATGGACCTCAAGATAGTTCCTCAGCCTCCCTATAGTCCAGACCTTCCTCCCTGTGACTATTGGTTATTCCCTGAGCTCAGAGGCTGTCGTTTTGAGGAGATGAAAGAAGCTGTGACGAAGGTCATTGACACGCTCACAGAAGCGGACTTCAGTGGGACCTTCCAGAAGTTGTTGGAACGGTACAACAAGTGCATTGCAGCTGGAGGAGATTACTTCGCAGGGGACTGGAGTTTTATGTGTATACTATCAATAAAAGTGCCCATACGAAAAAAGTCTGGAAACTTATCGTATGCCCCTCGTATGATATGGTTAGCTACAGCTTATACTAATGAAGGTTTTTTTTATGGCATATCAACATTCTAAGGTTTTTTAATGGCGAAGCCAAAATTGTAGACAAACAGTATAGGTAATCTAAAACTCATAGCTAAAACTGAGGAATAAAGGGGTTCGTACTTTTCTCAATGGTGGTAGTACGAAAGAGAACATAATAGCATGACTGGAGTTCAAATTCGCTTACTACGATGTCGCAGTTTAGCACGTTCGTAACTATGCAATACTTTGAAGTGATCTTTTTTTAAATTTCAGCATTTATCGGCGTTTCCTTATGTTTTCAATTGTTTGAGTCTTAGATATTATTTTCATATACTTGAAATTGTAAATTGAAAGTTGCGCAGTTCTCAATCGCAAAATGTTTGAGACTAAAAAGAGGATTTATTTTTATGAAAAATATTTGTTTGAAATTAATATCAGCGAATGTGAACAGAATATCTGAAAATAAAACTCATTGACGAATAAAATATATTCTTAATCATGAAATTTTTAAATGAATAAAATATTTTTTTTTTTAGTTGCTGAGTCTTTTTTATTTATTCATTGATGATTTTGAATATTAATATACATAATAGAATATTATTCAAATATCTACTGTATCACCCATAAATAAATACACTTCTCCAATTTTTCAATAAAATGTTAATTTTCTTCAAAATCAAAGATACATTTCTATTTTCTGGAAACTTTGGGTAGTATAATGTTTAGTAAGCTAAAATGGTAAACCTTCAAGTGTGAGTTCGAGTCTCAATGATGGTCGCAGTCATACGGCCTTATGCCACATCAAAGCAAAAAGCTTAGTAAATTTCTACAGTCTTTTTTGAAACATAGTTGGTACCCTATCAGGTACTGCTACTTCGGGTCAGAGTAGACTTTGGAGTAATGGCAATGAAGGAATACACCTCACTCTCCAAAGCATCATAACTGGAGACTCATTAGATAGTTTAGTGTCATGAACAGGACATTCGTTGTGGGGAAGGGTCCTCTCCTTTTGCAGAGATACAGCCAGCGTATTTTAAAGCCAAATGAGCTATTCATTTCACAATTTTTTCACATTTCTTGTATAATACGCACATTTTATACTGTTCAATTAAGATTAGTATAATTTAGGGCGGGGTGTGTCGTGTTGTCGTCGTAGGAAATGGACACGGCTACACGAGTTCAAATCCTGGACGAGACTGATTGCATTTCACATAGCACTAATACCCTTGGGAAAGGTATAAATCCAATTATTCTCCCTCCAGCTATGGGTAAATAGTAGGACAGACTAAGTTCTTCAGCCTTGGTTAGGCAACTAGTCTTGGAGAAGGAAAACTCTGAATTCAAACCTGTTAAACTCCGCTTAAACATTGACCTTGTGTCATATCCTGTCCGAGCGGAGGGGTTGGTAAATAGTATCAACATGAGTCCGATTTTTCTTTATTAAGTGATAAGGTCCTTAGAGCGTCACATATTTTTATTAGAAATACAAACTGTAAAATTTAAAGGAAGGGCAGTCAAACCTCAGAAGTGATTGCTATATTGAAAACTCTCAGAAATGTTCCTTAGATTTATAATTACAAATGGGAAAGCTAAATCTAAGGTCTCGTATTTAGTTCCTATGGGGGAGAGTTCCCATGGCGTAATAGGTATAAAGAGAGAGTGCAGCCTCGAAGTGAGTTAGAACCCCTTTTACGCTCGATCATATGGAAATCAGACCTGACCGATAAAATTAAACGCAGTTTCTTCCAGGCAGCGGTTGTATCGGTACTGCTATATGGATGCACTACATGGACACTAACTAAACGGCTAGAGAAGAAGCTAGACGGCAACTACACAAGAATGTTGTGAGCAATATTGAACAAGTCCTGGCGACAACACCCCACGAGACACCAACTATACGGCCACTTGCCTCCCATCATGAAAACTATCCAAGTTAGACGAACCAGACACGCAGGACACTGCTGGAGAAGCGAGGACGAGCTCGTAAGTGATGTACTCCTATGGACCCCAACATATGGCCAAGCAAAAGCTGGACGACCAGCTCGAACCTACATACAGCAGATATGTGAAGACACAGGATGTAACGCTGAAGACCTGCCGGAGGCGATGGATGATAGGGAGAAGTAGCGAGAGAAGGTCAGGGATATCCGTGCTGGCGGCACCACATGATGATGATTATGATGATGATCACTTTCTGATTAATACTCTAGAGAAAGATATGAATTCCATTATTCCATAACAAACGGGTTAAATAGAATCACTGATGTTTTTCTACATGAATTGCTTTAACTTTGAAATAAGTCTAGCAATTTGATATGCCATTAAACAAAGTAACCAAACCTCATGTTTATAAACGTGTAGTATGTTTATTTAAACAAAAAAAAGTATTATTTTGTATATGATTAGCTGGTTCCTATACAATAAAATCCCTTTTAATATTGTAATCTTTTGTAGTTGAATTTTTTGAGAGACGATGAAAAAATTACCGAGAAAAAACTTAATACAAATCTGTCTGCGGACAAAAATACTAGCCGGGATTCATATATATTTTAAGCAGATTAATTTGGTACTGCTGCGCAAAAAAAATTCTTATCCCTTGGCTCTATTAAATATCAATGCACGCATATATATTAAATACATGGGCACATATAGAAATATAAAAATATATCTATATAAATATTAATGAATCAGATATACCAAATCATATTAAGTATGTATGAAGGGATAACGAAAAATAAAACGTTATTTAAAGGCAGTGTGTGGACCGGAGATAGTGACACACTGTTCTGGTCGGTGTCACGAGTAAACACTCTTCTTGGCCAGTTGATGAAATGACTGATATGTCTCCTGTCACTGTTTCTGGAGTTTCTGGATAACGTTTGACAACTTTCGAGGTGACTTATGAAAAAGAGCAGTGTACTTGTTTTCTTTCGAAAAACTTCGTCAATCCAAACGGTATATCATAATCATCATGTCGTGCCACTAGCACGGATATCCCTGACCCTCTCTCGCCACTTCTCCCTATCATTCATCGCATCTGGCAGGTCTTCAGGGCTACATCCCGTATCCTCACATAGCTGCTGTATGTAGGTTCGAGTTGGTCGTCTTGCTTTTGCTTGGCCATATGCGGGAGTTCATAGGAGTACATCACTTATGAGCTCGTCCTTGCTTCTCCAGCAGTGTCCTGCATGTCTAGTTCGTCTAACTTGGATAGTTTTCGTGAAGGGAGGCAGGTGGCCGTATAGTTGGTGCCTTGTGGGGTGTTGCCACCAGGACTTGTTCAATATTGCTCACAACATTCTTGTGTAATTGCCGTCTAGCTTCTTCTCCAGCCGTTTAGTTAGCGTCCAAGTAGTGCATCCATATACCAGTATCGACACAACCGCTGCCTGGAAGAAACTGCGTTTAATTTTATCGGTCAGGTCTGATTTTCATATGATTGTAAGCCTATCCATAGCTGTCCATGCCGTCGTTAGCCGTGAGTCGATGTATTTTTTGGTTGATAAGACGCTGATTCCTAGGTAGGGAAATTTGTCTACCAGTTTCAGAGAGGTTCCATCTAGTGTTGAAATGTCACCTGTTTGATTATAGCACATATATTCAGTTTTGTGCGCATTGACATGGAGGCCAATGCCTGCGGCGGCTCATTGCAAACTATGCAGTAGCGTTTCGGCTTGGTTGGCTGTATTCGCCAGTAACGCTATGTCCTCGACGTTGTCGGCGTCGGTAATTGTTTTTGCAGGGTAACTTCTGCTTCTTTTCTTTTTCAGCTCGAAGCCGTCTTCTCTGATTTTATCTATCGAAGTTCTAAGCACGTAGTCTAGACAGATGATAAAGAGGTATGGGGCTAACGTGTCCCCTTGTAGTATTCCTGCTACAATGTCGAAGTGTTCTGTGTCTCCATCCGGTGAACGTATTTTCACTTGTTTTAAACATGATGAAACACTACATCTCAGTCCGTTACAGTAAACTATAAACAATAAATAGTAAATAAACAATGAACAATAAATTTCAATTTGAAAAATATTTCTTAAAATGAGCATCAATATGTTTTCCTTTTTTCTGTCTATATCCCAAAACATATTTAAAAAATAACATCGTCACCTGGTTTTTGTTCGTTAGGATGTTAATCATGTAGAGTGACTTGGACAGGAATAACCAGGCGAAGCGTATTTCTCTCTATAAATCCTTTGAATTCAGATTTTTTTTTTCTTTCTCCAAGACTGCTTCCCATATCGTGGTTAAAGTGTCCAGTATGCCCAACAATATATTCTTCGCTTGAAGGAGAATAGTTGGATTCATACTTTTCTCTGAGATATGAACTGTACGCAAGATGCAAAGAGCTTCGTCCAGGATTTGTATTCGGGATACCAGTAACCACATAATCAAAAAATGGTACCTATACTAGGAGCATTTATTTTATTTTCGTAAAATAATTAGGGACTTCGGCTGATTGAGAGTTGATTCCTATTGAGATTTACTAGTTTACCCCCGGGACAGTAAAAAGGAAAGGTACATATATAAGAAAGATAATCGAGGCAAGCAGAGAGAGAGAGAGAGAGAGAGAGAGAGAGAGAGAGAGAAAGAGAGAGGCTATAAGGAAGAAACAAATGGGAAGATCGATTGCGGAATAGCAGTGAACGCCCAGGTTAAAACAGAAATGTATCCGCTGCAAATTGGCGACAGATTCTGACTGGCCGGAATAATCTAGATCCCAAAAGACATTAGGGGAACGTGGTATAGAAAACAGGAAAAAACGGTCAGTTGGACACAAAACGCGATGATGTGAAGACGGCCGAAAATTATAGCCCCTATTTTCGGTTGAGCTCCGAGAAAAAATCTCACATCCACAACAAAGCTGAGAAGACGAAACCAGCAAGCAAGTGCGTTCGAGAACTGCAACAAAAAAAAAACGAGAAAGATAATATCAGTGTCTGTGTCTACTCTCTCTCCTCAGGATGTTTTATTTCTCTCTGTCTAGCTAAAGCGGTGAATTCATTTTTCATACTCCGTTCCTCTCTTCTCGGCGACAACAAAAGAGGTGTAGTAGCGAACAGATTTTTTTATCAACAAACCAAGATCATGTTCTGTGTGATAGTCACTTTTTCTCAAGGCGATATTACAACGGAGGTCTGACTTAAACTTAATGTATAGTGCAACCCTCATGGGCCCTTTAGAAACGCGGTGGTATAAATGTCTATGTGGCGTAGTAGTATCTTAAACATCTATTTTAGAACGGTAGCTTTTAATTTTCCCTTTTTTAAACTTCCAAAAGTAAGACTTTCTAACGAATACTTGAGATATGGTGGTTAAAAAAATAACCATCAACATAGTAATCCTCATTTCTCACGTGCAACTCGGTGGGTATGCCCAACTAGGTTCACCAGCGAGGCCCAGTAGCTATGCCTTTGTCCAGGTGACTCTGCAGGCATCGGGTGTAAAGATAACCCCAAAGGATGGTTCACCCTGTCATTAGATCGATGTTTAAAATGATATTTGTTTGGTGGTCTGGCATCAGGGAATCAGCAAACATCTCTGAACTATCTAAAACGTTTATTTACTGCTAGTGTAGAGGGAGAGGGAGTTGTTGAGTACTTCTTCGTTGCTCCATGTTAGAGACATGTTTAGGCCAGTTGAACCTGTCCTTTTCCTTAGTGCCTAAGGGTCAAATCCGTCTAAATGGACTGCTAGAGGTTACCTTTTTAAATAGGTTAACAAAATAGATTTTAACATGGAATCATACTTTCATAAATCGCAAGATAATTATTTCATATTTAAAACAAAATGTAATTAAATAAGTCGGGTTTGATTCTTAAAAACACATGTTGACACAAAAATGTCCAGTGGAAGCTTATTTTTTTAAATTATATTTTATAATATAAATATAATATTATTTCATAAATATAAATAATTTCATTAAAATTAATTATTGTTTTTTTTTTAGTTTTTATAAGTTATGATTTTTAGATGTTGACTTTTTAAAACGTTGGTGCGCAGATCTAATCTTCAATCATCACACGCGATATTTCACGCTTACCTCCCAGATGTATGTCCTAAATTTTTACATATCTTATTTACTTTTAAGGTTTTACTATTTTTTGTCGCAGTTAATAATCGTGGATTCTTTCAGGATTTTTATTATCAATATTTCTAGCAACGGTTCTTTCTTTTTGAATCTATAATTATTTTATTTACATTAATTGATGTAAATTTTACGGCATCATCTTTTTTTTTTAAATTTTACTTTCTGTACCGTTTAAGTTATTCTACATGTACACCCGTTCAAATTCACCCAGAAACATTTTTTCAGGATATGTTTTTAACGATTTGAACTAATTTTTTAAATTATTTTACTGTCAACCTCACCACAGTTTTTGTTGTGTTTTTTTTTTTTTGAAAAAGAAAATTATATTTTATAAGGGGGTTCACTTTCACATTCTAATTCAATGGAGAAAGATCACCGTTTCCGGAACAAGAATTATAAAAGGAAACAACCCACAGAATTTGTTTAAAATATTTCGACTGGTAATTCGTCTCTTCCAAATTTAACTGTACCGAAAAAAGATGATCATTCTAAATTGAATGAAAATGTGAAATTTCTCCCCTCCTGCCACCGGATAAAACATTAAGAGATTGTTTTTTCTTGTTTTGTTTTTTTTTAAATAAAAAAGAAATTGCGGTGAGTTGAAAGGTTCGAATTATGAATTAAAAAAATATTTTTGAAAAAATTTACAAATTTTTTCCCCGATGAAGTTGAACGGGTGCGCGTAGACAGTTTTACCAGGTTTGTAATGGAAAACATCACCAAACTTGTATGGTTTCTGAATTGATCGGGCGAAAGGGTGAAAGTGCTGCACTTCGGCATCGAAGTGAACAGGTTCAAACTACAATCGCTCTATTAAGTTCACTTTCCGACTAATACTCTTAGGAAAGGTATGACCCCCCCTCCCGCTTCGCTTTTCAATAATAGCTTAAACAGAATCACTGCTGTTCTTGAAGGATGGCTTTAACATTAAATAACCTACTAAAGTTGATATGCCATTACACGAAGAAACCAAACCATTTATAAAATAAAGAGCAATAAGTCGACCAACAAGACCTTACACACATCACTTCTGTGTGGACACTGGACGCAGTCTAGAGGACTTGCCAGGAGTGATGGTCGATGGAGACGGATGGTCAGAGAGAGTCAGAGAACACACACACACAAACACATATATATATATATATATATATATGTATATATAGCCCTCCCCTACTATTTGGTGTTGTAGCTATCGAAAAGAGGGTCTTTGGGTCACCCTCGACTACAGTCGCCAACTTTTCTGATATATCATCATCATCATCATGTCACGCTGGTAGCAAGGATATCCCTGACCCTCTCTCGCCACTCCTCCCTATCGTTCATCTCCCTAGGCAGATCTTCAGGACAACATCCCGTATCCTCAAATAGCTGCTGAATGTATGTTCGTGTTGGTCGTCCTGCTTTTGCACGGCCATGTGTCTAACTTGAATAGTTTTCGTGATAGGAGGCAGGTGGCCGTACAGTTGGTGTCTTGTGGGGTGTTGCCGCCAGGACTTGTTCAAGATTGCTCGCAGCATTCTTGTGTAATTGCCGTCTAGCTTCTTCTCCAGCCATTTTGTTAGCGTCCATGTAGTGCACCCATATAGCAGTATCGATGTGACCGCTGCCTGGAAGAAACTGCGTTTCATTTTATCGGTTAGGTCTGATTTCCATATAAACGATAGTCTATTGATAGCTGTCCATGCTTTCGTTAACCTCGTGTCGATGTCCTTTTCGGTTGATGGGACGCTGCTTCTTAGGTAAGTGAATTTGTCTATTAGTTTAAGAGGGGTTCCTTCTAGAGTAGAGATGTCCCCCGTTTGATTATAGCACATATATTCCGTTTTGTGTGCATTAACATAGATGCCTATGCCTGCGACTGCTCGTTCCTAACTATGCATTAGAGTTTCGGCTTGGTCGGGTGTATTTGCCAGTATCGCTATGTCATCGGCGTAATCGGCGTCGGTAATTGTTTTTGCGGGGTACCTTCTGCCTCTTTTCTTCGTCAGCTCGAAACCATTCTCTCTGATTTTGTCAATCGAAGTTCTAAGTACATAGTCTAGACAAATGATAAAGAGGTACGGAGCCAGTGTGTCCCCTTGTAGTACTCCTCCTACAATGTCGAAGTATTCTGTGTCTCCATCTGGTGATCGTACTTTTACTTTAGTGTTTCTATAGAGAATCGTTATTGCTGCTACGGTTTCTTTAGGTATGCCGTACGCTAGTAGGATTTGTTCCATCTTTCCTCTGTGAATGGAATCTAAGGCCTTGGTAAAGTCGACAAATATTAATGTCGCTCGTAGGTTTTTTGCCCGTACACCTTCAAGGATTCTACGGATGGTTAATATTTGTGAGGTCGTGGATCTATTTCTTCGGAAGCCATTTTGGTTTTTCCGAAGTATGTTGTCTATTTTGGGTTCTCTGCGGTTTCGTAGTAGGGCATTGTAGATTTTGGCTGCTATGGATGTAAGTGTTATGCCTCGGTAGTTTTTGGCTAATCCGAGGCCCCCCCTTTTTAGGGAAGGGGAGTATGCATCCCTTCATACATCCATCTATCGGATTTTGATTGTATACTGCGTTGCAGTGTCGAGCAGTATGTCGTCGAATTGTCTGGTCTTCCATACTTCTGGGGGAATCTCGTCCAGTCCTGCAGCTTTCCTATTTTTAATTTTTCTGAGAACCGAGTCGAGTTCTTCTTGTGTGAACGGTCCTAGTTTAATGTCTAATTGTTTACTAATTATTCTGGTGATTGGTTCATGTGTTACTTTCGGTGGGTTTCCTAGTAGGTTTTCGAAATGCTGTTTCCTCAGTTTTATTCTTTCTTGTTGGTTTGCTGCTTTCAGTTTTGCTTTGGCTGTGTTCTTTCTTCTACTCACTTTGTTTATTGTTTGCCAGGCTATCCTAGATTGTCTATCTTCCACCGAGTCTCTAATCTTATCAATCTGATTTTGAATGTATTCTGTCTGTTCCTTTATATATATATGCCTGCTAATTGATATAGTGCCGTTTTTAGTTTTAAGGCATTTGTGTTTGTTGGATTTTTTCGAAGGTTTTTGGAGGCTGTTTTCACTAGTGCACGTTTTTCTCTCACCGCTAAAGTTTCCCATGGGACTCTATATTTAGTTTTGAGTTTTGTTGGAATGCATTTCGCTGCTCCTTCGAGGTGCGCATTGACGAAATTTTCATATTCGTCGTTTGGTGTACTTTTTTCCGCCCTTTCTTGTAGTGTTTCGTATTTTTTTCTTAATTCTAATACGTATTCATCTCTTATATCTCTGTTGTTCAGAAGGGCCCAGTCATAGTGTTTGGTGGTCGCTGTTCGTTTGGAGTTTTTTCGTAGGCTTAGTCGTATTTTCGCCGTGACTATTCGGTGGACACACCCTCGAAAGAGGAGTATGCCTCGCAATTCATTGCACTATTTTTCCATTTCTTGTTTATAAGGACGTAGTCTATCTGAGCTTTAGTATTGTTCGCGTACGTGTATGTCCATAGTTTGCCTTCCCTTTTTTGGTAGTTTGTATAGAGGCATGCTAATCTATTTTCTATCATGAAATCTGTTAGATGTTGCCCATTCCTATTTGACGTGTTGTGGAGGCTGTATTAGTTGTTTCCGTTTTTCCAGATTTGGGCATTCATGTCTCCGCCAATGACTAACATGTTGTGTTTCGGGAGGCTACGCACTAATGAGGATAACTCATCGTAGAAGGTGACTAGTTCTGTTTCTTCACTAACATTGGTAGGGCTGTAGCAGGAGATGATTGTTGCTCTGGGGTTGCCGTTAAAAGTAGCTGCCATCATTCTAGGTTGTATTTTCTCAATGCTATTTAGCGTTTTTAATACTCTAGGTCCTATAAGCAATCATACCTCTCCTACTGCGGCGTTGACAGAGTTTTTCTATGCCGATACTGTGACGAGCGACCATCCATTGCTAGTTTCGTGATATTTGATATCTTCGATGTGCGTGTATCTGTGTTCTTGTATGCATATTATGTTCTACGGCCGATGCAATTAGCTCTGGTAGTTGTCTTATTCTATTTAAGGTTCTTACGTTAAATGTCGCTATTTGTAGTGTTTGCTTGCATTTTAGTAGTTTTTGTCGTTTGAGCTCTGTAGCTGATTTTTCGAACACTGAGGCCAGGGCTCCAACCTCAGCAGGACGCGCCCCTTTTTTAACCGCGCGAAGAGCGATGCAGTTTGTGTATGTGGTTTGAGTGTGGGTAATGGTTATCTTTCGATGGCTGTTTTTATTCTCATCTATAGAAGCCACTCTTATAGAGGAGCAGCAGTAGTTACCCGATCGAACTAACGATACTGAGCGTATAGTCGTCAAACTCACGTCCAGGACCTGTTTAGGTATTGAGTTTGGTCGTCCATAGGTTTCTTCAAATACTTTTACGTACATCATGCTGCTTCCCATGTGTACGTGTAAAAACAAACAAAAAAAAAGGAGGTGGGTAATTTTTATTTAAGTTTTCTTAAGCTTTAACTTAGTTAAAGTCCAAGATTAAGGTACTTTCACTGGTACTGAATTTTTTTTTTTTTTTTGCGGTATTCGGACATTTTCATTGGCTTTTTAGTTTTTCTTCTATACTACCGTTGGGAGCCGGGGAGGCTTTAGGAATTATAGAGTTTTTACAAATGACACTTTTTATTTTTATTTATTATTTATTTTTTTTGGTGGGGGTGCTGTGGTAGCTTTGGCAGCTTTAGGCTTTTACTTTTTCTTCTAAACTACTGTTAGGCCTCTAAGAATTTTAAACTTTTATAAAAGATTCAAAAACGTTTTGCCGTCTTCGCTGACATTTGGACAGAGTCATGTATTCAATTTGGGTTTATAGTAAGCGTGTCTTTACATTTAAAACACACAGTTTAAGCAATATTTTACAAACAAAAATACAGCATAACATTTAGTAAAATTCAGCATTTTAAATTAATAGGACTTGAAGTCATACTGACCAATATTGAAACATTTTTCCTCTGTTGGCACGTGAGTTCAAATCATTCCTTTTCCTTTTAGCGTTTATTTACAACTGAATTTTAGCTATGTTTGGAGACGGTCTACAGTTCGAGATGGGGGTGGGGAGGGCTACGAATTTCATCATTTTTTTTCTTCTTTCTCTTTTTTTGGGGGCGGGGTTTGCTGTGGTAGCTTTGGCAGCTTTAGGCTTTTACTTTTTCTTCTAAACTACTGTTAGGCCTCTAAGAATTTTAAACTTTTATAAAAGATTCAAAAACGTTTTGCCGTGTTCGCTGACATTTGGACATATATATATATATATATATATATATATTAACGGGGGTCATTCAATGAATAACGGTAAGTCTTTTGAAAAAAATAAAATTAACTTTTATTTAAGGATTTAAAAAATGCTTCGCATGAATATAAATTGCATAGGTTGGAACTGGTTTATGGTAAAAGATATTTCAATCATGGAAAATCTTTGTTTTGAGACTATTACAAACGACGGAAAATCAGAGGGCAACGAGCATGAATTGAGGTATGTAAATGCATTTTTAATGTCTTAAAAGTTCAAACCATGTGATATTTAAAAAATGGTTGAATATTATCACTGCTGTTCTTCGACAAATATGGCTTTAGCATTCAATTACACCACAAAGGTTGACCTGCCATTAAACTAAGAAACCTAAGCAGAATATCTCAAACACTAGGCAAAAGAGCAGAATGAAACGTTGTATGAATGTTTATTCACCTCTTTATGACTATCTGTTTCAAGTATTTTTTTTATAAAAAGCGAGCAAACGTGCATATATATATATATATAGAGAGAGACAGTGGACAGAGAGAGAGAGAGTGAGAATAGATGTGTGTGTGTGTGTGTGTGTAGGTGTGTGTGTGTGTGTGTGTGTGTGTATTTGGAAAGAAAGAAGTTTCAGTTCCAAAATATATTTACAATTGAGATCACAGGCTTTTCGAGCCTTCAGCAATTTGAGGATTTATTTTATTTAACAAAATTTACATTAAGTATAGACTTTTGAAACATAAAAATCGCATCTCGAAACTTGTATGAAGCTTAATTTTAGCGAATATTCGTGCCATTAGGATAATCAGATGTGAATTAATTCTCCCTTGGGCAAAATTGTGAATCAATCCTTATATATATATATATATATATATATATATATATATATATATATATATATATATATATATATATATATATATATATATATATATATATATATATATATATATATATATATATATGTGTGTGTGTGTGTGTGTGTGTATATATATATATATATATATATATATATATATATATATATATATATTTACATGTGTATTTGTGAGTGTGTATGTGTGTAAACTATAGAAAATAGGAATATTGAAATACTAGTCTATTTGCGTACGTTTAGAATAATACCTACCACATGATGTATCACTCTTCGCCGAATAATAACTCAGTATTAAAGACAGAACTAATTTTAAACTCGTAGTTATATATTTGATAAAGTGCTGTCTACTATGAAAAAACACACCTGAAAAAGACCGGAGGGTGGAGCTGTCAAAACAATGGGAATATCGTAATTTATTTAGATATATTTGTTTTAAAAAACGTTTTTTGAATGATTACTTTTATTATCTAACTTAAAGAACTTCTTTTGATAATTAGTATCGTTTGATTAAATGCGAATAATTAGTTTAATAACACAAATAAGTTTATTTTTTGCAGTTTCGAAGTTAAATTAAGTACAGTTAATAAGAGTTGCCGCACCTTGACTTTGTACTATATTGTTTAATATTATAGACACTATTATTTCCTTGTTGCACGTGGCGACAAATTTTTTCCTAGACTTCAATGTGGATAAATATCAATATTTTTTTTTATCTTACCGTTTAGTTTTATATTTAGGACAGATAAAAACACACTTTTCTATTGTTAATACAGTAGAATATGTAAATATGTTCAAAAATATAACGTACCGATAAATAAAATCAGTTTTAATAAGAAAGGGTAAAATAATAAACTTCTTAGAGACATCGATGCATATTGGGAATATTCAAAAATATAAAAATATGGCCTTGTGAGATTTCAGTGTCTATTTACTTCATGTATTCTTTATGAATATATCTAGGACTTGGGGGGATAAAAAATATCATGGGTGAAAATTTCTTATCTTTTCCATTTTAAACTTTGAAATTAATTAATAGTTGAACAATACGTTGTATTATATTATTATAAACAATCATATATCAAGGTACAATACGCTATAATAACCAACAAATAATATATATTACAACACATTATAATAAGCAACTTTTATAATTAGTTATAATACGTTATAATAAGCAAGTTATATAATAAAATGATGATGTCTTGACTAGCAGAAAAGTCAGTATAAATTTGTGATTGTTTTTGGTCAGTAGTCTCTGTATCTCAAAATCCTAAAAGATTTTATATGTCTTATTCGTAGAACAATCTAATTTATTATTATACCATTTGGCAACATGGTCAAATTTCAATTTCTCCCACAATTGCAATATTGGTTTGGTTTGGTTTGGTTTATTGGTACATCAACCATAGTAGGTTATTTAATGCTATACCCTATTTTATACCTATAAACAGTTCTATTTCAAACAATTCAGGTTAGCATAAGTAGACAGTTTAAATGTCAAAGACACTTCTATTTCTGACAATTAAGTTTAAAAGAAGTGCACTGTTTAGTTATATTTGATCTATAGATAAGATGCAATCAGGTGCTACCACTCCGGGCCAGAGTGAACCTGGGAACGATAGCAATGAAGGGCTACTCCCCAAAACCCCATCATCAAATTGTTTTGTGTCATAAACAGGACAATCATTGGCAGAGTCTAACCCTTCTACAGAGATGCGGTCGGTGTATTCTGCAGTCCTAATCAACTGGATTACACAATTCCATGTGAATCACCTTTTGCACACTTTCGTGTTTAGTCTTATACTCTTTTTGAGCAAATTTGCAACCTTTGTTTGTCATAAAATTAACCGTTTTATCTAAGTCAACACATAATCTGGATTTGCTATTGTGTTGAGCATTATTTATTTCAAATTTAATATAATCAATCCAGATTGCGTTTTTTGTGCTCTTGCTTAGAAGAGATTCAATTTCTCTTAAAATTCCCCGTTCGTAACAATATCTAGGCCTTTTCCCGTGAGATTCCATCAATTTGTTGCTTTAAATATCCATATAGTTATCCTTCTTCTTATTTCTGTTTCCTAGTTTCTGTTATAATATTTGTCCTTATCTTGACAGTGCTGTCACTGGCCTCCGTAATTGGTCTTTTAAAAAAAAATTTAATGTGGTCTTCGAATTGACGCATCAATCCAATATTCAATTTTAGCGTGTACTCTTCATCCTTCTTTTTTGACACATCCATTCAGTTTATGTCATCTCTCGGAAGTAAGGTTTTGTTCATCGGTATCAACTTCCTTTCCACTAATCGATTTGTCTGAGCTCCTTACTTGTCCATTTTAAGAATAGACGCAAGTTTACCAGGGGAACAGCCCAGGTGTTTATCTCATTGATGAGATTTCTGCTGTAAAGCTTTGTTTCGGGATGTTTAATCGTTCGTCTGTGGTTGTTTTCTTATATTTGTTTTCATCTTCTCTGGTTTGATGATGTTCGCTTTCATTATTCCCATGTACAGGGTGTCTTAATATACATGGGAAGCATGTGAATACTGATGACTAATGATAATAATGTCTTGTTCTTTTTTGTTTCAATTTTTAAAATATTATACTATAACAAGCATTAATCCTTGATCGCAGTGTTTCACACAAAAGAGGAAAATACTTTGCGTCACTATTTATTTGGAGACAAAATCATTCAAAACAGTGTAAGCAAAATTTCGTAGGAAGTTTAGCTTTAATAATCATCCCCAGAAAAAACAAATTTATCGTTGGATATACAAATTTCAGGCCAAAGGGTCAGTAAACAACCTCAACAAGACGGCAGAAAAACCCAGTTGACTGCAAGATGTCCTGACCATGTGGATGCGGTGAGAGATTCTGTCGGAAGGAATTTGAAAAAATTCTTCCGAATACGTTTCCAAGAACTTGGTCTTTAACGTACATCGTTGCAAAGAATCTTACAAAAAGGATTTTCAGCTGTACCCATACAGAATCCAGATCAAGCATCAACGCACACCACCTGACATGGAAAAACGTTTAGTGATGTGCCAGTGGTTAAAGAAAAAGATTGAAGAGGATCCTAACTTCTTTGATAATGTTTGATTCTGCGACGGACTACACTTCTGGCTCTGAAGACATGTCAGTAGCAGTAGCTGAGCTCAAAGTGGCCATCAATCAAAAGATCCGTGCCATACAAAAAAAAGTGTTCGTCAGGTTGATTGACAACTTCTCTTGACGAATGACACTAATTTAGAACACGTCCGGTAAAAAAATGCATCCTTTTAGTTAGAGACATCAAATTAATGTTTTTTTTTTTTTTTTTTTTTTTTTTTTGTTATTATATCAGTTTCCAGAACATGCATTTTTTAGTCTGTTGTCTCAGTAATAAATCATTATCATATTAATGGGTTGCATCTATTTTGTGACACCCTATACTCGTAATTTTCCATCTCTCCAAACGTTCTGATTATTTTTTTATTTGGCTATACTATTCCTTTCCTTATTTGCATTTTTTTTTTCACGATTCATTAAATGTACAGCACATTTTTCTATGTAAAATTTCTTTCCTATATCCCGGATGTATATTCTTATTGTTTACATCAAATTCTTCAATTCTTTTTCATTTTTGTTCATGGCTTGATGTCGTCCATGTACATGAAATTATTTTTCTTGTGATTTTATAAACTTGTGCCCCCATTGGTGCACTTCCAAAGTCTGCATTTGAGTGGCATCATTGCTATTATAAAAAGATAAGGGCGAAAGCACACCTCTCTGGAAAATTACTCGATGAATTTTCACCTTTGCTGAAGTTTTTCTCCCGCTATTAATTCCACTTTCTAGTTCCCATGACTTCCGTGATGAAGTTCTTTACTTTGTTTGATATTGTGTACATTTTTGACATTCGCAGGATCACATAATAGGCCTTGTTGTAGTCAATCCACACCATGGCAACATTTGTCCGTCTCGCTTTATTTTCCTTGAGGAAGAGTATATCAATGTACAACAAGTCAGTCGTTCCTTTTCTTACCTTTTTGAACCATTTTTGTTCTTCGCGAAAGAGTCTGCAGCTTAAAAGAAAGTAATAGATTTTCTCCTTAGTCTGTGCGGTTAGGATTTTTCACATTCTAGTTTTACAAGTTATCGGTCTATAATGGTAAGATGGTTCTTTCTCGGGGTCCTTTCTGGACAGTTTTCCCCATAGTCATCCATTCGGGTATTTTTGCGTCGTCAAGGCATCTATTCAATTCAAGAGCCCATTTTTCAGGGATGGATATGATTTTTTAAAACCAGAATTCATGTAAAACGCAGTTTTTTTCAAAGCAGCGGTCGTATCAATACTGCTATATTGATGCACTACGTGGACGCTCAATAAACGTATAGAGAAAAAGATTGAGAGCAAATTCACGAGAATGTTACGAGCTGTATTGAACAAGTCCGAGAAGCAACACCCCACAAAACAGCGGCAACGGAGTCACCTACCGTCCATCACGAAAACCATCTAAATTACACGAACCAGGCATACGGGACGCCGTTGGACGAACCCATTAGCGATGTGCTTCAGTGGATCCCTTCACATGGACGAGCAAAGGCATGACGACCAGCTAGAACCTATATACGGCAGTTCTGTACCGATACAGGATATAGCATTGAAGACCTCCCGCGAGCGATGGACGATAGAGACAGGTGGTGAGGGAGGGTCAGGGAGATCCATGTTAGCGGCGCGACGTGATGATGATGATGATGATTATGGCCAGGTATTTTCCAATTCGGTATTTTCTTGTGCATTGCTCCGAGTGCTTTCAAGTATTTGTCGACCTCAAGGCGTTTTTCAGGATCTTGAAATTACTTTTTCATATTTTTTTATTTATTTGCCCTCTCATTTATCCTCTTTCTCTTCCCACTTTTTTCTTCAAAATTTGTTTGATTCTTTTGCATTCGGTTGTTGGATTGTCCTTGTGCATTCTCCAACTACTTGTTGGTAGAATTTTCTTTCATTCCTTTAGAATGTTCAGTTTTGTTTTTATTACTTAGACCTGCCTCAAGATCTTTTAAGCATTCCTTCTTTCAGCAATATCTTTGGATTAATCTCTTTTATTATAACTTTACTCCTGGCAAGTTTTCACACATATGTTTGCTGATGGCCTATCAATGGAGTCTGAGTAACAACAAGAGTCCTCGAGTCTCCAGGACTCTTCTCAGTATTCTGGCTGATCTTAATAAAGCTGTAGTCTGGATGATCTTGATTAGTCCACCGATTTCTAACTCTTCTAGTCTCTTTTTAAAGCTTTTTGGGAATGTTCCCACCGAACCAAATACAAATTATATCACCATTAATCTCATGTTCCAACGTTTTTTTTTTTGTTCTCTGGCAAGGTTCGAGTACTTGTATTTCTTTTGGTTTTCTTTCGTTTTTACCCGCTAGTCGGCCAGTACAGCAAAGTCCACAATATCTGGTTCTCTTTTTTTTTGTTAATTATTTCTAGATCTAACTCTTCAGGCCATGATAGGGAGTTACATTTGTATCAAAAAATCACAGAGAATGTTTTACGTCTCACTCTGAAGGACAGATTCTGGTTTGTGCCTATTTGATAGTATGTTCAAATTTCAGTTTCTTGCACAATTTCCTGTGGATTATATTCTTTATCCAGTCGTATCTTGTCTTATACTCCCTTTGTACTAATTTGCTACTTTCACTTATTATGTTACGTATAATCTAATTTCATTTTAACATAGTTGGTCCTTATGGCACTGTTTTGTGTTGATATTAGAAGAGATTCAGTTTTTCTTAAAGTTTCCCTTTCTTAGCAATACCCGGATCTTCTTGCGTGAGATTTTGCCATTTTTTTTTTACTTTATTTTTATTGTTATTATTTTTACACCTTTGAGAGTTTCTAACATCAGCGTTAGCTGATGGTCTTTCACAGGGGGTTTGAGTGACAACAAGTCTCATCAACTCTCCAGGACTCTTCTCAGTATTAAGGCCGATCTTAACAATGCTGTAGTTTGGATTGTTTCCACTCGTCCTCTTATTTCCAAGTCCTCTTGTCCTTTTACTAACCTTTGGTATGCGTATCAAGAACACCAACGACAGGTCGTAAAACCGCTACTTTTATGTTCCACTGTTTTTTCGATTACAAGTAAAGTCGAAATACTTATCCTTCTTTTCGCTTTCTTTCAATTTTACTTTGTGGTCAGCCGTGACATCAAAGTCCACAATTCGTCATAGTATTATAATTATTTAGTCTATGGGATATTCAGAAGAGTCATTACAAAACAGGTTATCGTAATCAGTGAATCGAAATCAATCCTGGTTAAGTCTATCAGCATTTTACAAAACGGAAGTGCCTTTTAGAAAATCACGAATCAATCTTATCTTCCGTCCTCTATGGGTAAATACTAATGCAGACTGGGTTACTTATCCTTGGTTTGGCAACAGAATCTGAATGAAAAAAAAGTTGGAAAATATTTTTAAAAATCAATCCTCTGAATTCAAACATATTAAACTCCGCTTAAAAATTGACCTTGTGTCACATCCTGCTCGAGTAAAGGGGTTAGTGAATATACAATCTGCTATATAAGTCTACGCTTTATGTTGTGGTTTTTCTGCATAAATGCTAGAATTCAATAGGCAATAAGTAAGTTAAAATAATCAGTTAACAAAAAACAATTACGACACCAGACAAAGAAAACATAGTTTAAAGCAACAAAGGCTGATTCTTTGATCATACAGCCAACTTTTTCTAGTCATAAACAGCCAACTTTTTCTTGTTAAACAAATTTTCCGAAGTTTTTATATATTCTTTACACTTTTTACATATCCATCGTTAACTTAACAACAATGATACAACCCCTCATAATCCTGATGATGGTTCGGTAGAACCGAAACGCTATAATGTTGACTTTGTTTCTCAGTAAATCTCTCCATCTACTTGGATTACCTTGTTATCAATTTTTTTTTACAAAGAAAACTAAATAGACTTTATTTTGGTAACGGCTATTGTTCCGTCAAGGCTAAAACTTGCTTCTTTTTAATGATTAAATTTCTTATTGATCCATAATCTTCGTATTAAAGAGTGCATTCTGGAAATTAAAACTTAAATTTGTGTCAAACAGTCTATGTTTATTTAGACGAGAATGAATAATACTTAACAAAAGAGAGCACATGAATCTATCCGATTGTTTAGTAATGGTATACATTCATGGGCTATTTAATGGCATATCTTCATAGGCTATTCTAATGGCATATCTTCATGTGTTATCTAATGGGATACTTTCATTATATATTTTAATGGCATATTTTCATGTGCTATTTAATGGTATAACTTCAGTTATTTTAATGGTATACATTTTTGGTTATTTAATTGTATACGTTCATGAGTTATTTTAATGATATACTCTCATGGGTCATTTACTGCTAAAGCCATTCTTGCAGAAGAACGGTATTAGTAATATCTAACCCATAACACGGTGGAATAAAGTGGTTTATACCTTTTCCTAGGGTATTATTCTGAAAGTGAAAGTAATAGCGTGACTTGATTTCGAACTCACTCACTCACTCACTCACTCACTTTGATGTCGCAGTCAAGTTCCTTCGCCATTATACCACGGGGACTCGTTCCTGATCTTGTTTATGACTATTTATAAGATGGGAATGCTATATTTCAAAAGTTTGGATCATAACACACTCACGTAATCCAGTGGGGGTGTAAAAGCTAAACTGCTGAACTGCAGTCTCAAAATAAACGAGTTCAAACGCCAGTCACGTTCTTCTGCTCTCTTTTGGACTAATATCCTAGGGAAATGTATGGGCCCCTTAGCAAAGGGCTAAACAGTATCACGGATCTTTTGTTTCAACAACTGCTTTGCTACTAAATAACCATCGAGGGTCTATATGCCATTAAACCAAATAACCTAACTGCCGGAAAGAGATGGAGAAACAAGATCAATTTTTAAATCGAATACATCTACTCTGAATTCTGAGTTTTCCTTTCTCCTAGACTGGTTGCTTAACCAAGGTTAATGAACCCAGTAAATCCTACTATATTTCTACTCTAGCTGATGGGAGAACAGCATTATCACGAAGGGAAATACAGTCTCGTCTTTGATTTGTACTCGAATTGTTGAATCAATTTCCTACAACGGTAAACTTTTCGCTAAGCATTTTAGATGATGGGGGATATGTGTGTTGTTTGAAAATAGAACCTTATATTTACTTTTGTCATGTCTCTGTACAGTTCTATACTAGAGAAAAGCGCTTCGGTTAACATTACCAGCGCAATTGTAGGTTGAAGACAGTGCAAAATGGACAAGAAGAGGCTAAGCCAAAGTGAGGGCGAGTGTGCTTATCGCTCTGCTGTCGTCGATTGCCAAGGCACGGATAAAGGCGGTAATGGGCACTGGGATGTCGCTAATACAAGTGACCTCAACTGAAGCGAAGTCGAAGGCCGCTGGGTGTAAGATATGCGTTGATCGAGATCCTTGAGAGCAGTGGTGGCGAGGAATGGATAAAGACAGTAAGAAGGTTAGGCAGTTCGACTAGGAAGGAGTTGCAAGTCATGTAATCGGGGTGACGTTGGTGCTGCTGTTGGTTTTCGTCGTGGCGTATAGGGCCAGTTATAAGAGTGGCGTTTATGATTGTAATGACTTAAAATGATATTTAGAAATGCGTTATTGATCATGGTTATGCTTATTATGATGGTGTTGCGATTCCTTTCCGTATTGGCCTGATTTAGGATTATTAAAATATGCCATTGAATTCCGTACATATTCGTGTGTAGGTCGAATTTTGAAATAGAAACTTTTGGCAAAAAAGCTAATGTTTACCCATATATAAGTAATACTTTTTTTTGTATTAAGGCTGAAATTTAAAAGACAAAAGAAGCAGTGGAAGCAACCACTGGCTTTTGACAACCAGTTCCGCAAATTTTCTTTCCAAGTCTCCGAATATAAATGGTATTTCCGTCACATGCATGTTTCACAGCTTTTTCAGCTGTCTGGAAGGATTTAAGTATTTTTCTATGCTTTCGCTTTCTTTTATTTGTTCTTGCTGGTCTGCTAGATGGTAAAATTCACGAGATGGCAAGTTCTTTTTCTTGTTATTTAACACAAAATTTTGATTATCTCGATTCTTCGTCAGATTTCCAGTGTTTTTCCAAGCCTTTAGAGACTATTTCAGGTGTATTAACTATAATTGCTATTATCATCACCCACATGTTTCATTTTTTTTGCGTTTTCTGGCAAGGTCCAAGGCTTTGTTCCTCTTTCCATTCCTTTTATTATCCCTCTGTGGTCCACCAGAACAGCAAAATCCATTAATCGGTAAGTTCTTTTTTCTTGTTAATTAAAACTAGATCTGGTCTTCTTGCTTGGAGAATGAGACAGAAAGAGAGTGAAAGATTGGTTGAATTTTATGGCATATCAACCTTTATAGGTTATTTGACGCCAAATCCATTTTTTTTTTGTAAATAACCAGTTCTATTTCAAACAACTCAGTTTTGCATGAGTACACAGTTTAGTTGTCAAAAACATTTCTATTTCAAAGTATTCAGTTTATTCAAACAGTTCTCATTCAGCTAATTCAGTTTAGTATAAGTACAGATTTTGGTTACACACAGTTAAATGTCAAAACACTTAAACGTCTATAAATTACAATTCAGTTTAGTATAAGTACAGTTTCATTGTCAAAAAAAGTTCCATTTCCAATAATTCAGTTTAGCATAAGCACGCAGTTTAACTATAAGTATGGTTTAATTGTGAAAACATTTCTATTTCTAGCTATTCAGTTTAGTCAAACAATTCATTTTAGCATAAGTATGCCGTTAGTTCTATTTAACTAATAGATAGAACCCTATCACCGAGCCAAACTGGACCTGGGTGCAATGGCAATGAAGGGGTGCTCCGTATTCCCCAAAGCCCGAGCATTACTGGAACCTCACTATCAGATTGTTTAGTTTCATACCAGGAGACTCATTAGTGGTGGTGGTGGGGGTTTTACTCCTCAGCAGAGGTGCACTCAGTGTATTCTACAGCCCCAGCCTAATGGACAAGAGAGTTACAAAGACAGATCTGTTTCTATTAAAATTTTACAATGAATTTCATAGGTTTCAGTTTCTACGACAGATTTTGGTTTGTACTTTTACCATTTTTTTAGAATATTCAAATTTTAATCACTAGCACAATTCCCTGTGGATCACGCTTACCACCCAGTCGTACCAAGTCTTTTTGTGACAGTTTGCGGCATTTATTTATTATATAATATCATTAAACAATCCTCTGTTTTTTCTAAAACTGCTGATCAGAAAGTATCAAGACAGGAACTGATTTGAAAGCAGCCAGTACTTCCTGTCATCATGATTTTAAAACATAAATTGTTAAGTGGTGTACAGGTATCAATTTAAACTTCAAGTCCTAATCTTTAAAAAAAAATCTATAAAACAAGATAAAACATTAGATATAATACTTTTCAATTTTTTCCACTTTTCAATTCTGCCAAAGATATTGATAAATCACGTAATCTTTTAAGATGTCTAATTCTTTGTACAGATTTTCCTATAATCATTATTATTCTTATTTAATTTCTGATTGAAAATTTAGGTAATAAAAGATTATTTTCCAATGGCTGTTGGTGTCGCTGAGTTACATCAATAAATGGCTAACGAGCTGTGATTTATCTGCTACTTAAGTGATGTCCATTATTTAAGCAAGCCTTTTAACCAATATTCTGAAGTAGTGTGTTACTTGGGCGTATAATGAAAAATGACAAAAATGGGAGGCTCCATACTTCCAGAACTGGAGCCTCGCCTGCGAATAAAGCTTTGTATCGTACCCAGGTCATTAGAGGATACAGGTGAAACAAAATAGTAGACTATATACCTTCTTTGAATACTCTATTCTCTTTCTCTTTTAAGATATAACCTGAAAAATAGTTACTATTTTCATTTATTTAATCAAATATAGCTTTGCTGATGAAGCAAAAGATATAATTCTTTTAAGGTTGTTCAAGCAAGATACAGATGGAAGTTCAATTTCAACACATTTCCAAACAGGTGTCAGATTTTGAAATTGATCAACAATTTCGAATCTCATAGCAGCGAGGAAAATTGTCGGGCAACATTTTCGTCACTACGTGGGCCTCAGATAACAATGCGAACACCTGAGAATGTCATTTGGGTTCAAGAGTCAGTCGGCTAGAGTCTGTCCAGGCTTTTGTGAAGGAGGAGGTGAGAGCTTGGAATTTCTCTCACTTCTGTTCAGTGCATTCTCATTAAGGATCTCAAACTTTCTCAGTTGTAGAGTGGCTCGACCCATCCACCGGAATGACTGGTTTGAGAACTATTTAGAGCAGTGTTCGCTCTAGACTGCGACTGTTATCAAAAACAACTAAAGTTATTTAGATTTGTCGACGTACCAAACTGTACCACATTCTCTCCAGAATAAAATACCCCTTACCTTACGTGTGCGTTGACCTTACTTATTTAACGACAAAACAGTATCCCATGAAACACTGAGACAGAAAGATATAGAAAAAAGGGTAGTTATGTTCCAGTAGATTTAGTAAAAGATCAACGAAGAAGAATAATTCATGAATGAAGTCTAGTTTTTGGAGGAAGCTCACTTCCTCTTGAATAGCTCAGTTAACCTCCACAACTGGGTGTTTCACGGAAGCGAGAAAACTCACTGAACGCCTTCTGAATTAAAAGGGTGCACTGCATGGATCACCATCTTGAAGCATGGTACAATTGAATCATTTTTCCTTACAGATAATCGGAGTAACCCAGTGATTGGAGCAAAAGATCGTTATATTCTAGTACTTGAGCGTTTCTAAGGAGAGTTAGAAGGGCGCGGGGATCTTAAGCCGGATGTTTATCTCTTCACACGGTTACTATATCTTCGCACCATAGAATGTTTGGGGGAGTGTCTCATCAGTCACAAAGCTAAAGTGGAATTGGCACCTCATTCGTCTGATTTAACTCCTCAGGATTTCTTTCTTTGGGGTGCTTTAAGTACAGCATCTACAAGTGCAACCCACGGGCCATTGCTGCATTGAAAGTAGCTATCACTGAGAAGATTAAAGCAATAACCCGGGAAGAACGTGTACACGTTATCAACAACTTTGCATGCTGCATTCAACAATACTTTCAATCTGATAGATGTTCACTTGGTCAATTTTTGACATTCTTCGTTCATGTTTGTGACAGAATACTAACAGATATTAAATGCTATCCGTTACTCTTTCAATATATGTAGTATCTATGACTCTAATGTTTGATGCCCTATATTTGTGCAATTTGGTTAAACAGTAGAAAAGTCTTTTGTCTATATATTTTATTTTGATCCATTGATGTCACCATATAGATATCATAATATCCGGCTGGAAAGGCCTAATAAATTTTCAATAATTAATTTAATATTAAGTACTTTCAGATTCATCATTAGTCATTTTCAGTGGGCATGTATATTGCAAATGCAATACAATCTTTGCAAATACAATACAATTTAGTTAAAAGTAAGTATTAAATGCTGTAATGCTTTTTCATTACAACAGTATAAATAAAACACTTAATGGGTTTGGGTAATATCCAGGGCTTTCTTTAAGGAAGAGGGTCGTACTACATTTTTGAAAGGAAGGTGGAGCATTCGACAGCCTAGACCAACAGGTCGATCCATACTTCTCGAACATTTTTTATAGATAGATAGAATGAGAGAGAGAGTGAGAGAGAAAGAAAGAAAGAAAGAAAGAAAGAAAGAGAGAAAGAAAGAGAGAGAGGAAAAGAGGAAAATTTAGATTGATTTTAACAGCACATCAACCCGTCTGGGGTTATTTCAAGCTTAATGTTTTAGGAATTGCGTACATTGTACATTTTTTTTCCATTTTTGTGTAGTTTCTTGAGAGTATTCATTACAAGGTTTTATGAAATCAAGTATACTTTTCTGATACAAATAATTTTAAACGGATTTTTTTATCCATAGATGTGACCCTAATAACTGTTTTTAATGCAAATAATTTTCACATAATCATATGATATCAAGTTTTGCTATCTCATACTAATAATGTCCAAGCAGATTTCATCGATTGATTTGAATCTATCAGCTAAAATCAATCCGAATCAGGGTGAACTTGCGAGTAACAGCAAATGAAGGAATATTTCACACTGCAGATTTCCAGAACTGGATCCTCACCACCAGATACAGTTTAGAGTTAGCCAGGTCACACCCTTTGGGCGTATTCTGAGCCATACTAAACGGACGAACAGAAATTTAGGACCTAATAATGAAATAGTTTTCCATTTACCCACCGATCATTTCGTATTCGATAGCTCAGCTTATTAAATATTTTGAAAATCTTTCGTACAAAGCGATTTCTTAGTAAATATCAGCCGTGCTGAATATCATAGGATGTCCGTAAAGGAAAAGAAGATTCGCTTCTTCTCTTTCTTTCTTTGTGTTACGTGTGCATATTTCGATTTGAAGTGGTCGCTGTAAGTGATTGGGTATGTGGAGACGATAGAAATCTTTAATCAGTAACGAATGTTGCATGCTCGTAAAGGTCTGTCCAAAATAAGTCATATATAGAAAAATATATACAAAAGAAAAAAAGATGATAACAGCAACAACACCTGGATAACCTAATTGTGGCCACACAACCAGACCGAGTGATTGTTAACAAAAGAAAAAAAATGTGAGAACGTGCCAAGTTATAGTCTTTGCCGTCCCGGCAGGCCCCAAAGTAGAATTGAAAGAAAGCGGAAAGTGAGATAAGTACCAGAAATGATGGAACATGAAAGCAACGGTGATACCAGTTGGAATCGGGGCTCTCGGTATAATCATTAAATGATTGATAAAGGAATTTGAAGACTCGGAAATAAGAGAACGAGTGGAGACCATCCAGACTACAATATTATTAAGATCGGTCAGAATAGTAAGAAGAGTCTTGAAGACTTGACAAGACTTGCCAGCACTCAAACTCCAGTGGAAGACAGTCAGCTAAAGCTAGTGTGAAAATCTCTTAAAGAAGTATTAATAATCATATTTACCAACCCCTCCGCTCGGGCAGGATATGACACAAAGTCAATTTTTAAGCGGAGTTTAACAGGTTTGAATTCAGTGTTTTTCTTCTCACCAAGGCTGAAGAATCTAGTCTGCCCAACTATTTACCCATAGATGGAGGGAGAATAATTGGATTCATACCTTTCCCAAGGGTATTAGTGCAATGTGAATCAGTCTCAGCCAGGTTTGAACTCGTGTTGCCGTGTCCAGTTCCAACGACGATAACCATTACACCACGGGCACCTCCACAAAAGAAGTATGAATAATAATCATAATAATAATTTGTAAATACTAAGGAATATAAGTTTGTGAAAAATGATATAAAAACAACTCAGAAGCAATAACAGAACAAAAAGGGGAAACTATTCTTTGGGTCTTTGCAATAAAAGCTGGGAGAAAAAAAAAAAGCAATTGATCGGATCTAGTTGTTAAGGACTCTAAATGAAAAATAAGCCTTTAAATTGATATATGACTGTTAAAAGTTATTATCATAACAGGGAAAGATCTAAACAGAAGAAGTAATTCATAAGACGTGGAAATAGAAATTGAGAAAACCTAGCACCTGAAAACTACTACCATACCAGTAACAGTGAAAGCCCGGGCTTGATTTGGAAAGGGTTAGAAGAACACATTAAGATACCGGGAACTATCACCCAATGAGAAATGCAAAAAAATTACGCTAAGCAGAACTGCTCATATCCTTAAGAGAGAACCATCAATGTGACTAAAGAATAGCCCCACTCCAAAAAGAAAGCAACAAAAACAGAAATACTTAGACTACATATAATCAAAACCACTCCTCACGCTGAGGTAAAGATCTGCTGCATAAGTGTAAGAAACCGAAAATAAAACCGAAACTAATCAGGAAATTCACAGCTGAATTCAAACTTAATAAATCGCAGGAAAAGATCAATCACCTAATGTATATGGACGACATCAAACTGTTTGCCAAAAATTAAAGAGAATTGGAGACTCTAAAACATTCAGTCAGAATATACAGGCATGACATAGGAATGGAATTTGGCATAGAAAAATGCGCAATGCTAGTTATGAAAAGCGGCAAGTGACACCTTACGGGCGGTAAAGGAAACCTTCAAGTACATGAGGATACTGGAAGCTGACACCATCAAACAAGGGGAGATGAAAGAAAAAAATAAGAAAGAATATTCCAGGAGAACCAGAAAGCTCATCGAGACAAAGTTATATATCAGAAACCTTATCAAAGGAATAATTAACTGAACTGTCCCCGTCGTAAGATATTCGGGACCATTCTTGAAGTGGACCAGAGATGAAATTAAACAAATGAACCAGAGAACAAAAGAAAACAAAATCGAATGACTATACATAAAGCATTACATCCCAGATATGATGTTGACAGATTATATGTGTCAAGAAAAGAAAGGAGAAGAGGACTTGCCAGTATTGAAGATAGCGTTGCTTCATCAATACAACAACTTGAAGACTACATACAAAAGTGTGGAGGAAGACTGTTTACAGCCACCAGAAACAATACTGACCACATGAGGACTTACAGAATGACAATAAACAGAAAACAAAAATGGGAAGAAAAACAACTCTATGAACGTTTTAACCGACTAATAAGCGGCATCTCATACAAGAAAACTTCGACGAGGCTAACAAAGGGTAGAGTGAAACTGAATATTTTTTGATAGCAGCCCAAAACAATGCTATAAGAACCAATCATATCAAAGCAAGAATAGATAAGGCGCAACAAAAAGTAGATGTAGTTTATGCGGCGATTGAGACGAAACCATCAATCACATCATCAGCGAATGCAGCAAATTAGCTCAGAAAGAGTATAAGGCAAGACACGACTGAGTGGGTAAGATGATCCATTGGAAATTGTGCAAGAAATTTAAATTCAACCATACGAACAAATGGTATATGCACAACCCAACATCAGTCCGGGAGAATTCCTCTGGGATTTTGACATACAAACGTATCACCTAATCTCTTCCAGCGCACAGAACTTAAGAAAAACAACAACAAAGGAGAACTTTCAAAATTGTGGACCTTGATGCTCCGACTGAGTACAGAGTAAAATTGAAAGAAATTGAAAACAAGTACATCGACCTTTCTAGGGGATTGAAAAAAACTGTAGAACATGAAAGTGTCATTTATACCAATTATAATTCGTGCTCTTAGTACAGTCACGGAAGGATTATAAAAGAAACATTGAAGTGAAGGTGATACCAATTGTAATTGGTGCTCTTCATACAATCAGTAATGGATTGGTACAAGGATTGGAGGACTTGGAAATGAGAGGAAGAGTGAAGACCATCCAAAATACAGCATTATTGAGATCGGCTAAAATGCTGAGAAGAGACCTGGAGACTTGAGGAGACTTGCTGTCACTCAAACTCCAATGAAAGACCATCCGCTAACGCGGATGTGAATACCTCTTAAGGAGTAAAATTAGTAATAATGATAATTTTTGTTGTTTAGATAATTGAAGGTACATACTATTAATTCAACAGAAAACTAGAATACAAAGCCTTAACTAAGTGGTGGGGAGAGTTGGTAATTTGTATATTTGATATTGAAAGATAGGAAGGAAGAAAAGAAAAAAAATCTTCCTAGTCAGGTGACTAAATTTCAGAATAAAATTACTGTAAAGTGGATTCCACCCTTCAAGTAAGAAGCGAAAAATAAACTGCAGGGAGACAAAATACGCTTAACTATTAATATCGAAGACAATCCGACAAATTGTTTGTATTGAAATAAAAAAGTTGTCTTTGCTTAATGCATTTGGAACTAAAGTCGTGTTTTTATTTTGTTTACCTGCATTTTCCTGTTTCTAAGTTATCTGTTTAGATGTAAAAAAATGTTAATAATATTAATTTTGTATTTAACATGTAATTGCCCCTAGAGGCAGCACCCAACAAAGCAGCAGCTGTACAGCCACCTAACATCCTTCATGAAAACAATACAAGTTAGACGAAGCAGACATGCGAAACACTGGTGTAGAAGTAGGGACGAAATCATAAGTGACATATTCCTGTCGACCCCTTCACATGGACGAGCAAAGGCAGGAAGACCAGCTAGAACACACATACCACAGCGCTGTGTCGATACAAGATTTAGCCTCGAAGACCAACCGGGGAAGATGGACGATAGAGAAGAATGGAGGGAGAGTTTCAGGGAGATCCGCGCTGGTGGCGTGACATGAGGATGATGATGGTGATTTAACAGGTTCCTGTTAAAGCCAAGAATTAGTAGCAGACATGAAAGATTTAAATGATATAACGTGCATGAAACTAACAACACTTAATTGCTCTTAGTCTGAACAATGAAAAAAAAAATTAACCACTAGATATGAACATATTTAAAACTTAACAAATTTAAAAGAAAAAATTCTGTGAATGCATATCACTAGAAGCCATGAGAAGCTGCACGGTGGACGTGAAGTAAGATGATTGAATCGAAAGTTGGGTCTACGGCGAGCCTTACCAGATGCTAGGCGGGAGAAATCCATAGTTTAACGCCCAAGTCAAATAATTTTGACAAGAAACTACGGCTACTCATCTATAAAGGTGACATCTATTGATTTAAAAAAAAAAACAGCGACACTTTTTTTTATTTTTGTGACCTACTCAAGATTTCTCTAAATTAAAGCGTGCTAAGTAGCGTCCGTGACAAGTGCTCGGATTTTAAACAAACCCAGGACCTGGGATAGACACAATATACTACCCATGAGTAAAATAAGAAATTGAAAAATAACCCAACGTGGGACCCAGTCAACAGGTCTGGGGTGTCATGATTATCAGGTGCTGATAGCTAACATGGGGAATAAATGAACATCCTGTAAATGTGGGCTGTTATATTTTTAGGTACACGAACTACGACCTCTTAACCAGACAAATCAGACACACCGATACAGAAAATGATAGCGAAGACAACAAAATCGGACACCATAGTTTTTTTAGCAAAAAGCTTATGAAAAGAGGGTACGAAAAAAGTAGAAAAACAGAATAATCCAAATAGGTGAATTTATTGTGATGTAAAGTCAATGTTAAGCGTTCCAGTTTCAACAACCTTCATCAGGTTGGTTGGTTGGTTGATTGGATTTTATGGCATATCAACCTTTGTAGGTTATTTAACGCCAAATCCATTTTTATGTATATAATCTGTTCTTTTTAAAACAATTCAGTTTAGCATAAGTACACAGTTTAATGGTTAAAAACATTTCTAGTTCAAACTATTCAAGCAGTTATATGTAACAATTCAGTTACCTTCATCGGGAGTTTGATAACAGGAGAATTGTTCACTCAGTGATAGATGCTTGTCGAGATAACTTACAGTCGGGTTTTGATCTATATTTCCTTTCACAAAGAGGGTATGGAAAAAGAATGATAGAAATCTGGGAAGAATGTGGTAATTTACTAAGCTTTTTGCTTAGATGTAGCACAAGGCCATATGAAAGGGGCACCCAATGAGACTCGAACTCACTCGTGTAGGTTTGCTAGTCGAGCTTGCTAACCATTACACCACCAGAGGCGCCTAAATCTGGGAAGAATGTGCTATATTTCAAACAAGCCAAAGACACGCTGAGCCAATTTGACGATTATAAAAAAAACGTTGTTTTTCTGACGTTGGAATATCAGAAATAGACCAACAAATAAATTGGGAATTAAAGTAACCAGACCCTAATACAATAATCGACACACCAAATGCTGAAAAGCAAGAAGACTCTAATCAAAATCAACTGCAAAACAACACACCCCAACCACACAGAACAAAAATGAATATAGAGATTTAAAAAAAGATTAAGTTTGAAAAGAAGTCTAGATAACCATCGCAAAGAAACCAAGATTGGAAAACAGTTAAGACAGAGACTGAAAAAAAATTTGAAATATCAGCATATATCTTAACGAAAAATATTACGGAATTAAACGAACTAATCTCTGTGGAGTGAAAATTGTCTGTGACAAAATCAGTGTTCCCCAAAAGAACACGAACAGAAATTCAAAACCTGGATGGGAAATTAGACTGAAAGCAAATTATAAGAAATCTACGACTTCATCATTTTTTATTTCTTTCTTTTGCACTAATTGTCTTTTTCATTATCTCGCTGTCTCTCTTATTTCTTTACTTTCATTAATCTTTCTCTTTTTCAGCCGTCTCTCTTTAAATTTTTTGTCACCTTACTGTCTCGTCTCTTTAACTTTTCCTCTCGATTCCTTTGTCTCACTCTTCTTTCTTTGTCCACTTTTATTTTCATTTAGTTTTTCGTGAACATTCGTTCTTCTTTTTTTACCTTTTTTGTCCTCTTTCATTCTTTTCTATGTCCCTATTTAACGTATTTCTTTTTTTCTTTTTCCTTTTTTCTTTCTTTATAATTCTTTGTTATTCACCGATTTGTTCGCGTTCTGTCTCTCTCCCCAACATGATCTATCTATCTATCTATCTATCTATCTATCTATCTATCTTATTCACTCTTTTACTTATCTATTTAATTAAACTCAATAATTTTTTCACTCTTTTTTATTCTTCTCTCTTCATAACTTCTTCCTTGTTCTGTCTAGTTAATGTTCTTCTTCTCCAGCCTTTCTTTCTCTATCCAAAATATGCTGTTTAATATATCTCATAAGTTTTACATTCTTTTTTTCTTTTTCTCTCTTCATACGTTTTTTTTTCTCCTCAATTACTATCTCATCGTTCTTCTTCCATACATTTTCTCTTTACCTTCAACATGATCTATTTGATAGATCTCGTTCCTTTTCGCTCTTTCTTTATATTATCTTTCTTGTTGTCTATTGTCGCCATCTTGTTGGTCTCCTTCCTTGGATTTTCTCTCAAAATCTCCAACATACTCTATTTAATATATTTCATTCTTCAATTTTTGTTTTCCTCTCTTAATATTTTCTCTCTAGTTACCATCATGTTGTTTTCTTTTCTCCATGGTATCTATCTATCTATCTATCACAATTTCTCCTTCTTTCTTTTCATCAATATGAGATCCGATCATGGCTGCCATCACCTTAACGCATCGTAAAGAAAGCCAAAGAAAATAGATAAAAAGATAAAAAAAATAATCGTGTGTAATATTCGATTTCTATGTCGGGAAGTTAATTAAATACCTGAACGTGGTCGATTGATTTTGCTTTTTCTTTCTGTTTTAATTTTTATTTGTTAGTTTATTCTCATTTTATGTTGTGAGCCTCTTTTTATCATAGAATAAAATCAGTCCGACGCCTTCGTGTTGGCCTCATGTGTTATGTTGGTCCGTCCCGATACTGCGTATTGCATTTTGATGAATTATAATGAGTAACAATTACACTGGAATTAGAGGATAGCTTCGGCCAAAAATAAAAGCTGAAAATAAGAACAATAAATGCAAAATAACACTACGTTCCAATGCACTGCGTGTACATCTCCTTACTTTTCCTATCCCAGAGTTCATCTGATGCAACTACTGTATTAAATACATGAGATTATTCACATTTAAGCCGAGATTTGATTGCCTTTATTTACTGATTCCCTTCTTTGTTCTCGCTTGTTTTAATACTAGCTGAAATACTCTTTTGTCTCTTTCGTTTTCGCTTTCTCTTTATTTAGATCTTCTCTTTCTTTGCCCCTCTCTATTTCAATCTCCAACTCTTAATTTTTTTTTTTTTGCCATGTTAGAGCATTTTTAGTCTTTCTTCTTATTTTATTAACTCTCTCCTAATTTCCTTTCCTTTTTTTTCAATTACAATAAACCTATGTTTTTTCGCGTTCTTTTCTCTCTTTCCTAATCTTCTTACTTTTTATACACAGGTTTTTCTCTCCCACTTAATATCTAATCATCATTTTTTTCATTTCTTTCTTCCATAGCTTTTCTGTCTCTGTCTCCAACACTATCTATCTATCTATCTATCATTTCTCTGTATCAATAATCAGGTTTGGCAAAATCTATATCTGTCTGACCATGCAGCGCATATGTATGTATGTATGTATGTATGTATGTATCTATCTATCTATCTATCTATCTGTTTCACTCCTTTAATTGGCTTCTCTATTCCTTTGTTTCACCATTCTTTCTTTTCTCTGACACATTTTCTTTCTCTTTTCTTTAACTTTCCTGTGCTTATGTTTTCGCCCTTCCTCATTCTCATTTTTCTCTTTGCTCTAATTACTCACTTTTTAGCTGACTTTCTTTTCTTTCTCCAAACATTCCTCATTCTTTGAAATCATTATTTGTGTCTTTTGCTTTCTTCCATAGGTTTCCTGTTTCTATCCACAGCATTATCTATCAATTATTTCCCCAAAATTACTTTTACTCTCTTTCCAACCGTATGAGATGCGATCACGGCTGCCATCACTTTGATGCAAATCTTTAAAAATTCCATTAAGTTTAATTATTTTCTAGACTATGTCTATTTTATAATATCTATTTCAATCAAAATTTAATACTTAGTTGTGGAGAACGATAATGATTAAAATAAAAGTTAAATAGATCCGTATTTTAAAATAATAGATTAACGGAATCTTTTATTTGGTATTTAGTTTAGAATTCAATTTGCCGTTAAACAGCTTCAAAAATACATTGAGTCAACTCAGTTTAATTGACAGATAATGATGATTAAGGGCAGTTGAGGGCTTTAATGTCATTAGAGAATGACTAAAATCCTAGAAGCTAAAAGTTAGATTCGGACTATAAGTTATTTGGCTGAGACCAGTCGAAGTGATAGAACCTAATTTTCACTTTATGGTTCAGGCGTTTCTGACTTGAGTACGGAGTCGATAATGTATATGAAGTGAATAGATGATATGCACAAAAGAAAATGTGGTCTAGCAGTTCATCTCGTTAAAGAACATCAAACAATAAAGAAGAGATAGAACGACTTTGTGGTAGAAAGAAAACAGATGACAGTAAGAAGTGACGCCCGGCCACAACAGAAGAAGCCTGTATCACAGGTTATATTAGGTTATTTGGTTTAATGGTGTATTAGTTATTTTTGCTCAGATTATTGCTAAATCCTTTATATATATATATATATATATATATATATATATGTGTGTGTGTGTGTGTGTGTGTGTGTGTGTGTCCGTGTGTGTGTGTGTGTGTGTGTGTGTGTGTGCTGTAAGCGAATATTTCGTTGATAACATTATTTTTAATCGATTCAGAGCCCCATATTTTGTACACAAAAAATTATTTCAAGTGTTGTTATATAATAAAAATAATTCTATTTAATAAAAATCATCTTATTTGCATACAGTAAAATGATTTCAGATATTGCTATTTAAAATTAATAATTCTATTCATCAAATATTCCCATCTAATTCAAAACTAATCATTTGTTTGCACACAATTAAATGGTTTCAAGTTTTGCTATTCAACAGTAATATTTGGTTTGTTTTGGTTGTGTTTTATGGTGTATAAACCTTTTCGGGTTGTTTAATATCACATTCTGTTCATAGATATATATTATATGATTTGTTTGTGAATAGAATGTTAGTGACATTTCAAAACGAACCAGAGCTCGTTTGTTTGCATCGGATCATTGGTTTTGAGTATTGTTAGCCAAGGGTAATAATATTACTTAATATTAATAATTTGTTTGCACACAGCTAAATGGTTTCAATATTGCTATTTATTGTTTGGTATGTTTAAATGATTTCAAGTGTTACTATTTATTGCTTGCAAAAACCAAAGCTAAACATAGTCAGCCCAACTATTTATCCGTACCTGAAGTTATTAAAGATAAATAATGTCTTTCCCATGAGAATTAGCGCGAAGTGTGACGCAAACGGGTTTCCAAGGATTTGAACTCAAATCACCGATTTCATTTCCTCCGACCGTAACTTTTTGGCTAAGAGCGGCTCTCTCTATTCCTTTATTAGAATTTTATTTTTGTGAGTATATATCTGCGTGTCTTTTTGTGCGTACGTTTATATGTGGGTGGGTGGGTGTTTATTTGGATATTGGTACCCGACTTACAATCATTGTCCAATCTGACCAAATTATCTTTCCTCTACTACTAATAATTACCTTCTTTTTTTCCTTTCACTTATACCCTCACGTTCTTTCTTTTGTATCGTCTTATGTCCTTTTCTTTTTATCCTATATTCTTTTTCATGATTATACCTCTCCCTTTTTTTCTCTCCAAGACGAACTATTTTTCTCTTCCTGTTCTCTCTTTTATCACATCTCCCTCTTTTATGATTTAACTTCTTACCGATACCAGCAGATTAACATATTCAAATTTGCTTAATACTTAAAACCATGAAATGTTCTGTATTAACTTCAGATTCACTAGTAATAAAAATTATAGTTGAAAAACATGATTTTCCATGCCAAAAAGATTATAATATTTTTTGCTTTTGTTTATAACCCAGTCCAATGTTGGACTGGTTAAGCAGTCTCCATTGGTCAACTGATCAGCAGGTTGCCTCATTAATGGCTGTTTGAGATTCTCAGTTGGTTCAGTAACTGAGTCAGACATACAGAGGAAGTGATGTCTGAAATGTGAACGATCTTAGCGGTATTTCCAACGTCTTAGCATGGTGTCCTGCTCTTATTTTTCTCACTTTATCTATTATTATTTTTTCAATTTCTCTTCTTTGCTTCTCCCCTGGTCACTAATTAGGATTCATCCATTAAAATACATTTCCATCTCTTCATTGTCTGTAGTAGTTCCAACGGTGTCTCACAATAAAATAGATTTTTTTACAAGCAACACCAAAGAAACGAACTATTAAGAGGTTTTTCGTCAATTTTCTAACAGGAGCTTCAATGAAATTTAAGGTAAGTGGGTGTCTCATAAAACTGACTTGTTTTGTAAGCAATGCCAAATCAGTCTAATTGAAAATGTTATTATATTTTTACACTGGAGATTTTCAATGAATCATGAAATATTAATTGCTAATAAATCCGATCTATAAGAAATGCTTGCCTAACATGTGACTTTCAACGATTCATAACCATCAATACAAAGCAATAAACAACTCAGACTTATAATTCATTGACATTTCGTAAAAAACAATGCATAGCATTTAAAAATTCATACCAGACAATTCAGCCTCGGAAATTAATTGCCAAAACATCATAGCCATAAGAAATTTCCAACTAAATATTCAGTCTCGACAATTCATAGTCAACCATCAACACACATAATTAGTTAATGCCTAACAATTCAGTCTCGACAATTCATAGTCAACCATCAACACACATAATTAGTTAATGCCTAACAATTCAGTCTCTACAATTCATAGTCAACCATCAACACACATAATTAGTTAATGCCTAACAATTCAGTCTCGACAATTCATAGTCAACCATCAACACACATAATCAGTTAATGCCTAACAATTCAGTCTCTACAATTCATAGTCAACCATCAACACACATAATCAGTTAATGCCTAACAATCCAGTCTCGACAATTAATAATCAACCATCAGCACACATAATCAGTTAATGCCTAACAATTCAGTCTCTACAATTCATAATCAACCATCAACACACATAATCAGTTAATGCCTAACAATTCAGTCTCTACAATTCATAGTCAACCATCAACACACATAATTAGTTAATGCCTAACAATTCAGTCTCGACAATTCATAGTCAACCATCAACACACATAATCAGTTAATGCCTAACAATTCAGTCTCGACAATTCATAGTCAACCATCAACACACATAATCAGTTAATGCCTAACAATTCAGTCTCTACAATTCATAGTCAACCATCAACACACATAATTAGTTAATGCCTAACAATTCAGTCTCGACAATTCATAGTCAACCATCAACACACATAATCAGTTAATGCCTAACAATTCAGTCTCTACAATTCATAGTCAACCATCAACAAACATAATTAGTTAATGCCTAACAATTCAGTCTCGACAATTCATAGTCAACCACTCATACCCATAATCAATTATGTATAACAACTCAGCCTCGACAATTCTTAACAGGGAATAACGAAACGTTCATCACTAAAATTTAGAACCAACAATTTATAGCCATCTTTTTATATCCATGGAAAATTCATAGCAGTTAATTATGATATATTCATCGCTAACAATTTGCAGTCAACTATTCCTACCCGTAAATAATTAATGGCTTACAATTAACCCTCAATGAATCATAGCTGACAATTCATAGCCACATACAGTTTATAGAAGATAAATCCGAAATATTTATTGCCAAAAATACATTAATATTGATTCTTAGCCATAAACAATTTATGCCTAGGAAGTCTCTTTCATTGGTTCATAGTTAGTAATTCATAACCATTAATAATCCATGCCCAACAATTCACTTTAATAAATCCATAGCCAATAATTCCAAGTCTTGAAAATTTGCTTAACCCTGGACAATTTATAGCAATGAATTCTGGAAAGATCTTCATCGATTCATCGGCAAAAATTCATGGCCATAGTCAAACTATATCTTACAGTTTATACCAACGTTCTGTTACCAAAATGATATCAGTCTGAGGTAGATTGCAAAAGGTAATTAAGTTAGTCTGAACTTTTCAGTGATGTAATCAGCTAAATTTCACTTCACTTATTACCATTGTGATTCGCCTAAATGCTGTCAACTTACGAACAAGTGATGAGTGATTTTCAAGAAATAATTACGTAATAAGCTTTAAAAGAATTATTATAGATAAAAACTTTCGATATATATCTTTATAACTAGTCTCATATTAAAAATAATTGTCGGTTTTGATTTCTTATTTGAAACCTGCCTGTTTCATTTAAATGTTCTTCTGTTTCTTTTTAATAAAGTTTCTATGGCAACAAGTTGTTAAATTTAGATTATACTAATGTAGGAATCTTTTGACTAACATAATTCATTTTAACAATTAATTTATAGTCTGGTATTAATATTGTTTGAGAAGTTGGTTAGTAGACGACATGTCAAGCTTTGTTGGTTTATTATATGCCGAAACCAGTTTAAAGATTATGGACTCTAATTATATCGGGTACGAAAATGTATCTCCATTTTAAATTGATAAAGACTTCATATTTAGTTGTAATATCAACATTTTACCAACAAGTGTATTAATTCAGCTAAAAATATTTTGAAACATTATCTCAAACAGACCTTTTTACTCATAGATTGGCAACTGACAGTTAATACACTTCCGATGAGAGTGGACAGGTGAGTAATGGCAAGGAAGTAGTAAAGACAAACTCCTTGAACACCAGAGCCGGGGCCTCGCAACTGGATGGATATTAGTATCATATTTCGGATACCCAATTTCTTGATGGGTGGGGATTCTTTTTTTCTGCATGGAACGCAATCAGCATATTCTTGACACCACCTATTGCGCGAATATCACAATCTCTAAAAAAGAACTTCAAATATTCCCTACCGAAAATAAAAAAAGAAAAAAAAAGTGCAATAATGAGTATTAAGAGAGCCTACTGTAAATCGATTGTGAAATTAACTAAATAAATTAAATTAAATACCCTCTCCATAAAACCCTCTCGAAAAAAGAAAAAACTAGTAAAAAAAAGTTTGCAAAAATGTCACTTCTAATTATGGGTACAAATTCCTATTGATCAATATTCTATAATCCTGTTATTCATGGGTATGGATTGTTGGAGATAGATTTTTTGGAATATTTTTTTATGACAGGAATATTTGGCTATAAAATTTTGGCGACCAGCAATCTTGATTGGACATTCACAAAAGCCATACTAAAGAGTACTTCATAAAACTGAGACCGACACCAACTCAAGAGATTTTACTTTCTCTTTTTCCTTTCTGGGGCATCAAGAAAGACAAAAGTATTTCAACTTTTTCATGTTCGTTGGTTAGTTTGTTTGGTTTTATGGCATATAAAATCTTTTAGGTTAAATAATGCCAAATATTGTCTATACATATATACATAACGTGTAGACAAAGAATTTGATAATAACATAATTAAGCTAGCCAGCGTTCATTAGTCTGAACACTGTTTAACGATTTTAAGTATTCCTGACATCAATAATTCTATTTACAACTAATAATTTGTTTGCACACGGCTCAATAATTTCAAGTATTTCTATAGAACACTAAAAGTTTAATTGTATATCAGTTATTTGTTTGAACATAGTCAAATGGTTATACATATAAGATTTGTAAGCAAACAGTTTGTTGGTAATTTTATTTTTAAAAAGTTAGAGTTATCATTTTTTAAGTTTGAGCTAATTTGTTCGTACACAGTTAAATGGTTTCAAGAACTGCCACCAAAAGTTAATAATTCTATGTAATACTTATTATTTCTTTGCTCACAGTGGTTTCAAGTTTTGCTATTTAACATAAATAATTCTATTCAAAACTATTCCTTCATTGGACACAATTAAACAGTTGCAAGTATTCCAATAATTTAATTTTTTGCACGTATTTAAATGAGTTCACGCATTTCTAATAAGAATGATTCAATTAATCATCTGTTTGCATACACTTAAGTGACTTTAGGTATTGCATTCTGAACCCAATAGATTCATTTGCCCTCAGTCAAATGGTTTCAAGTATTGCTATCAAACATCAAGAATTCAATATAACATCAATCATATATTTACATGCTGTTAAATGGTGAAACAATTCTATATGAACCACTGAAAGGACCGTATCAGGAACTGCCACTCCGGGTCAGAGATGACATGAGAGTAATGTCAATGAACGGCTACTCCACATTCCTCCAATCTTTCAGACTGAAAACTCACCGTTAGATGTAGTTTATTGTTATAGCCAGGACACTAGTCATATTTGATTCGTAGATAGGACCCTAACAGGTACTACCTCTTCAAGTCAGAATGCCAGTGGGAGTAATGGCAATGAAGGGATAGTCCACATTCCTCAAATATCACGAACTGCAGACTCACTGTCAGGTGAAGTTTACAATTATACCCTGGACAATAGTTTTATTTGACTCCTACATGGGACCTTAACAGGTACTACCTCTTCAAGTCAGAGTGCCCGTGGAAGTAATGTCATTGAAGGGGTTCCCCACATTTTACAATACTCCAAATTCACGCTGTTGGTGTGTCTTACAGAGATGCAGTCGGTGTATTCTTTCATGTTGGTCTTAATTTAAATACCCACCGATATAGATCATTCAAGGGTTTTGTTATTGTGGTGGTGGTGGGGGCTGCAGGAGTTAAGGAGCCCTATCAGAAATCAGTTTTTTGGGGGGATGGTATGCTGATGATTATTTTTCCAAAGAAATTATGAATAAAGAATATAAAAATATACGAAGGAAGTTATTCGATTGATTAATTAGATATCTAATTAAAACTAAATTAGGTTTTAGTTTCTTTCTTTTTAATGGAGTCATTTTAGGAGGCAAATAACCATACGGTATTAGGTGACTTACTAGTTAATGCGAATGATATCAACATCTTGATGAGAGAATTCCAATTCCAAGGGAATGATAACGTTCACTTTCAGGCTAATACCCTCCGCAAAAATATGAACCTTCTCATTCCCTTATTATGTGTTAATTATATTCTTCTTCAAGGTTGGTTTTGGCATTTAATATATCACAAATGTTAAGATCCCATTATATAAAGAAATCAAACCAAACCAAACCAAACTTTAAATAGTATTAAATAAAATCGCTATTTTTTTAATTTTCTGCCTTAAACATACACGAAATTCAACCTTCTAAAGATTAGTTACTGATCGATTAATTCCTACCAAACTTGAATAATCCCAAGCGGCAAATGTTTTTGACTTGAAGCTTTGAGCAAATCTATGAAAATATTCAAAGTTGCTTCTTTTCAAGAGGGAGATGAATTTCCTGTACACTTGTTTAATATACATTTGTTGAAAAAAAATAAAAAGTAGAGTGATTGATTGATTCCTGGCCTTTGATATCGTAGTAAGTGATTTCGAAATCTAATCGCTCAAGTACATTAACTTTCGGAGTAATACCTTTGGGAAAGGTATGAAACTTCTTATTCTGCTAGAAAAGGGGTCAAATAATCACTGCTCTTCGTCTACAAGGATGGCTTTGGCATTGAATAATCCATGATGATTCATATGCCTTTTAACAAAGAAACCAAGCAAATGAAACAGATTTATGTGAGTAGGGTTACGAATGTTTCAAGGACACATCCTTTCTTCACTAATAAAGCAGTTATCAAAATTCAGAAAAAAATTAATGTGAAGGGTGCCAAATGTGCAACAAAACGTCGGTAAAATGCAGGTTGTCTGTATTTGATTATTCTCTGTATAAGGCATAAGCGATTTTCTCTTTGAAATAATTAGCAATTGTTGTTTTATACAGAGTAAAATAAATCTGTTACTAACTGAATATAAAAACAACTGACGCATAAGGGTCACTTAATACGATGTTTCCTACAAATTACAATTCTGTATTTAATGCTGTAGTGCTTTGGCAATTATCATTGACTCAAGAAGTGAGATGTACCATTTGTGAGAGAACTCGGACTAAAAACCCTTTTTTTAAAAGTTTAAAATTTGTATCATCATTTAATATCACCCCTTCTAACATACCATGGGCTCAATTTTAAGGAAGTTCAGGTTTCTGTCAAAGCATATATACGCTCCTTCTGTTTTCAAACGCCTTGTGCAAAAAAATTGTTTTATCAAAATTTATTTTAAAAACTCTTTCAATTTTACCGCAACGCTTATTTCCTTTATCCATCTAAAAATAAGAATCCACACTATTTTCTTTCTATGAGAGTTTTCACATGATGCCTAACTGGTCATTTTTTATTATGCAGTATTATTATACAGTAGTGAGCATAAAGATCAGAACGACGTTAGGAAAAAGGCTAAATGCAAAATAACTTTTTATTTTAAAGCTTCATAAGACATTTTATCAAGGAAATATAAGGATATGAAGGTAAATTTTATAATTCCAAAATATAATAGATCAATATGAAATGCTAATTAAAATCCTACACTACCTTCTAAACAGAACCATGGATCGATAAATCAAAGGGAAACCTAATAGCTTCAGGTGTAGTCGAATGAATTATGAGGATATATTTTTGAATCTTTTTTACACATCCGGTAAAACAGAATAGTTCTTGTAATTACTAACATTTGTACAGGTAATTGTACCACTGAGGTTATTTTCTATTTTTCCTGCGAACAGTTATAGTAGAAACGACACCAATAAATGACAGCTTCGCATAGAGAAATCATGCAAATAAAAAGTATCATCCTTCGCTATTACCCAAAAAGAAATAATAGCAAACAAAAAGAGAGATTCTTCAAGATTTAATATATAAACAGATCGATATTGAGAACATTTTGAATCAGATACGAATCATATGCCTCTTAAATCATTACGAATTTGATCGAAGCATTTTCAAATGATTTCGAGATGTGATTAAAATTTTCTCTTCTGTCATGAAAAGGGACACCTAAAGAAAAAAAGAATTTATTCTTTAGCATTATTTCTATTAACCTTCTTTAAGAAAGAAAAAGAAAAGACTCTTGAGAACATCTTTTCTGCAAAATAATTCAAAGCATTGAAACGCTAGTTGAAAGAAGGAAACGTGGTTTTTATTTGTCCTGCCATTTCCTGATTCAATACTTCATTTATGACATTTTTTTTAATCTTTGAACTTGAAAATGTTTCCGTTATACGTTTAACTTAAAATCGATCTCTTTTATTTTAATGATACGGGTTTCTGTTCGCTCTATCAGGATTAGCTAATCATATCAGAATGCGTGAGGGGCATCTCATGAGTCAGCTATAATGGTTGCCAACGAAAAATGTATGAGTGGAAGCTGGAAGGTTTCGTCCTAACAAAGAAACGAAATTATCTTTTTTTTCTTTTACATTCATTTTTTTGCAATTTTATTGACTTGGAAGATATTGGATTATCATCTTGGTACAAGCCATAAACATCATCATAAGCGAAATATGTAGCAATTTACGTTGCATTCTGTAGGGGGATCTTCTGTTAATGTTTTCATTTATTTACATAAATTCTTTTAATTTTTATCGGTTAAGTAGTGGAAAATTTGATTTAAAAAATGAAGAGAAGGCCTATTCTTGGGGACTTACGATTTTTTTTTAAAAAACTGATATTTAAATGTCTTGTAAATGTACCTCATCGCAGCGTATCGAAAATCCTCAGTCTATTACACTTCTGGGTCGTTGAGAAACCATAGCAAACACTATTTTGCTTTTTTTTTTAAATTTCTTTTGATTGAATAAAAAATATAGCCCTACCGTTGTAACCCACAGAAATCGTAAATGTCTGTAGATAGAATGTTAGGAAATAACAATAGTAACATCACTTATGAGGGAAATATACAAGATTTTAACATTTTCTGAAATCTAATGCAATCAAGAAAGAATGATGGTGCTGCGCCAAGCTGGGGACAAAAGCCGGGCTAACCCACCCGGAAGCCAATGATTGCGGGTCCAATGATTGCTGTTCTTACTGCGCCAGTGGTCAATACAAGCGACCCTACGCAAGAATAGTACAGTGATGACACAATGGCAAATACTACTAAAATCGAATTTTCAAATATCTATAAAATATCTCGACCAATTAAAGGCATTTGATTCCAAATTTGAAGTTTGCCAGCAAGCAAAATCTCATCTGATTGATTCAAAATATTTTTGAGATTAAATTCTTGGTTTCATTTGATTTGGTTTCGTGGCCTATCAGCCACTGTGAGTTACTTAAAACCAAAGCTTTTTTATACATATGTATTATAGATATAAGTTTTGGTTTGGTTTGTATATATATATATATATATATATATGATTTGTAAAGATGAGTCAAGAAAATTGCATAATTCCAAGTATTGCTATATATCACTAACAATTCAATTAAACATTAGCCATTTGTTTACACACAGTTAAATGATCAAGCATTTGTATTTCAAACAATTTATCATAAGTCCACGGTGTTAAATGGTTCCAGGTATTGAGAAGTATCACTTACAATTTATTTAAAACATCAGTCATATGTTATTACACAGTTAAATATCCAAACAGTTATTTTAAAAAAAAATAATTTAGCATAAGTCATCCGTTTGTACTCAGTGTGAATTCTAAACTGTTCTATTTGAAACATAAACAGGACTCTTTCAGGTGCTACCACACCGAGATAGAGTGGAACTTAGAGTGATGACAATGAAAGGGTACTTTACATTCCCCAAAGCTCCTGCAGTACTGGAACCTCACCATCTGATTGTTTAGTGTCATATCCAGAAGACTAATTGGGGTTCCTATCCGTCTGCAGAGATGCAACTGGGCTGAAGTTAATTCTTCGTATTGCTGTTTTCAATGCCAAACCTTCCAACAGAAGATACTTGAGAAATTAGAGTTTTTTTTTAATGTGTAGATTATCCCATACCATTCATGGTTCCATTAAACAAATTCATTTTTTTTGTTAATCAACACTCAGTATGGTCTTCCAGGAGAGATTAGGTGGTCGGCTCAAAATCCCAGAAAAATGTACGTGTCCCCTTTTAGAGGTTGGATTCGGGCTAGCATGTATATCATTTAGTTGTACAGTCAAATTTTATTTTCTTGTTTCTTGCTCAATTCCCAGTGGATCACCTTTCTAAGCTATTCATACCTTATCTTGTACCTTATGTGTAATAGTTTGTGACATTGACTTACGTTATTCATTGTTTCGTCCCTTTCTCAACTTAACCTACATCTCCTATTCTGCTGTGTATTATCAATTTTTGCTTCGATGTAATAGGTCCTTATGGTATTATTTTGAGCTGCTATTAACAAAGATTCAGTTGGTCTCTTGAGATTTGTTTTTCTTAGTCATATCCAGGTATTTTCGTATTATTTATCCCCTGAGTTTTTCACACCAGCGTTAGTTTATGGTCTTTTACTGGATTATTATTATTATTATTATTATTATTATTATTATTATTATTATTTCTCTCTTTACGGCATTTTCATACCAACGTAGGCACGTCATTTTTGATTGCGTTTGTGTGACAGCAAGTCTTCTCAAGTCTCTAAGACCCATCTAAGTATTTCAGTCAATCTCAAAAATGCTGTAATCTAAATGGTCTCGATATTTTCTCAGATCTTTCTCTTCCTCCAGTCTTTTCTCCAAGTCTTTAGTGACCGTTCTAAGAGCATCACTTACAAGTGGCATCACCTTCACCCTCATGTTCCCGATTTTTTTTAGTTCTCTAACAAGGTCCGAGTAATTGTCTTTTTTCCCTTCCTTTTTATTGTCATTTTCTGGTCTACGAGAACAGCAAAATCCCCTAAATAGCATGCAGTTTTTTTTTTTCGTTTTTTTTTCAAAGTAACACAAGCTCTGATGTCCTGGTCAAGATTGCACTTTGGTGCAAAAAAAAAAAAGAGCCACCACGAAAAAACACAGAAATTTTGATTGATCCACTCTTTTCGCTCAAAAATTCATATTTTTATAAATGTATTTAGTAATAAAATTGTCAATAAAAATTTTTTGAAAAATGTTTTTCTTTCAATATTATTCTTATTTCATTATTATGATATAAATCAGGGGACGTGGTAATTCTCTCACAGATCACGAGAAACGAATTATCGATGCTTTTGAAAAAGATGGGCATTCTCAACGAGAAATAGCCAAGAAAATCAACAGATGAAGGTTTGCAGTGAATAATTACATAAAAAATAAGAACAAAACACCCAAAAAGATTCTAGGTAGGCCAGAAAAACTCAGTCCGAGGAATAAACGGGCCATTATCAGAGATGTTAGAAAATCCAGAAAATCCGTTTCTCAAATTCAACTTCCTGGTGACATTTATGTTTCACGTTGGACCATATAGAGAAAATTAAAAAATTACCCTAATGGTTAATATTCAAAGGGTCAAAAACTCCTTCATGGAAAGAGCATCACATAAAGGCAAGATTTAGTTGGGCCAAAAAATACGTTTCATTCGGGAAAAAAATGGAGTGATGTTGTATTTACAGACGAGAAAAAATGGAATTTAGATGGTCCCGATGGGTTCCATTGCTATTGGCACGACCTAAGGAAAGAAAAAAAGATTAAAAAAAAAACGCCAAAGTGGAGGTGGCTCAGTAATTACATGGGGAGCATTTTGTTCTAATCGAATATTCAAATTAATTCTTGTGAGCGGTAACATGGACTCAAAACACTACACTGACATGCTCACCGAACATTATTTGGAAGATTTCTTTCTTGTTGCAAGAAATCGGGCTACTTTCCAACAAGAAAATGCCCCAATTCACGTGTCAAGGCATTCAAAATCGTTTTTTAGTGACAAAAATGTTTTGCTAATGGACTGTCTAGGGTTAGCCCCATCGATAACCTCTGGGGTATACGGTCAGGGTAAACAGTATGATTCATAGGTGTCCTTGACTGGTGCAATTATGAAATCAGGGTTCGAAATAGATGATCAAACTGTCAAAAGTCTGATAGGGTCGATGAAAAATCGTTGCATAGAAGTGATTGCAGCGACAGGAGGAAAAACAAAGGATTAAATTATGGAATTTGCGATTTTATTTTAGTGACCTTATCTTTTTGAAACGAGCTTATTTTATTATTTAATGGTAAAATAATCAAATAAATCAATTTTTCAAATAAAAAATTAATACATAAATTTATTTGCAAAATTTACGTATAAAGATATGATTTTTTGAAATAAAATATTGATCAATCCAAATTTCTGCATTTTTTCATGGCGGCCTTATCTTTAGTGTAGGTTTTTCATTTGTATCTTCGAATACGAGGAAACTTCATACGTCTCATCTTCTTCGAAAGATTCGATTTTTACATCAACATTTTGTTAATGGTAAAATTTTAGTATCTTGCACAAGTGAATCACCTTTCCCACTCAGTCATGCCTAGCCCTATACTTTTTTGTTGCCAGTTTACTGCGTATTATCAATTTTCACTTCGATAGAACCGTTCAAAGTGATCCAATTACAGTTGGAATTACTGTCATCTTCACGTTCCATTCCTCTTTCAGCTCTCCGAGAAAATTCAGGAATTTATATATCTTTTCCCTTACTTTTTTTTACACCCTAGGGACCAAAACGGCAAAATTCACTTGATTACTTCTTTTTTTTTCTTGCTAATTAAAACTTGGTCTTGTTTTCGGGTCGCAATTTAGTTATAGGTTTATATAAAAAAAAAATTCTAAGATTTTTTTCTGAGTCTTATTTACTTGGACAGATTCTTGTTTGTGCATATACCATTTGTCATCATGGTCAAACTTTAGTCTCTTGCTCAATCCCCCGTGGATAATCTCTCCCACCAAACCGTGCGTACTTTTGCATTCATTCTATGCAAAATTGTACCATTTACTTATTGAGTGATAAATTGTTTCATCTGTCAACACATAATCTACACTTTGTGATTATTATTATTATTGTATTTTACTTTTTAGAGATTTTTTTCCACTCCAGCGTTAGCAGATGCTTTCCACTGGAGTTTGAGTGACAGTAAGTCACGTCAACTCTCCAAAACTCTTCTTAGTATTCTGGATGACCTCAGCAATACTGTAGTTTGGATGGCCCCTATGATGTTCCATAGTTTTTTCTGTTCTCTGCGGAGGTCTTGGTACTTATCTCTCTTTGCGATTTCTTTCAGTTTTACACTGTGATCAGCAGGAACGCCAAAGTCCACTATTGAAGAAAAACGTAGTGGAATGGTAATCGTCGTAGAAAATTGATTCGGCCACCCAAAAAGTTTGAAACTAATCTCCGAGTTATGGGCAAATAGTAGGGCATCTTTGGTAAGGAAATCTCTCTCGGAGAATGAAAATCTTTGAATGTAAAACCTGAACTGTTATTACTAAGACAGTCTAACGTTGTTTTTATACTTGTTATGGCAACTCTTTCTTGGTTCTTAGTTCTTCGTTTAATGGCATATCAACATTCGTAGATAGTTTTCTTTTATATCAAAGCCATTCTTATTGAAGAATTGTTCTTCTGATGGGAATAAAGGGGTTTATAAGTTTCCCTAAGATTAATAGCCTGAATTGTTTTAGCTGATGGGAATAAAGGGGTTTATAAGTTTCCCTAAGATTAATAGCCTGAATTATTTTAACTGATGGGAATAAAGGGGTTTATAAGTTCCCTAAGATTAATAGCCTGAATTGTTCTAGCAGAGGGAAATAAAGGGGTTTATCAGTTTCCCTAAGATTAATAGCCTGAAAGTGAACGTAATAGGGTAACTGTATTTCAAATTCGCTCTCTAGGATGTTACAGTCCAGCACATTAGCGACTACGCCGCAAGGACTCGCACAAGTCACTGGGTGTTCACACCAGCGGCAACTTTCACGATTCACTAGAAATAGAGTAACAACTCCACTCAAAACTCTCCTCAGAATTTTTCCTGCTTTCAGAAGAGTAGTTGTTTGCGAGGGTCCCGATTCATTCCCAGGTTTTCAGCCCCTGTAACCTGTTTTGTAATTCTGTTTCGGGATCATTCAAAGCCCTGCAAGAAAGACGGTAACCACTGTCAACTTCACGTTCCCTAATTTCTTCAATGCTTTGTCTTGGCCCAGATAGTTATCTTGCGCTTTGCCTTATTTAACGACTTCATGCTTTCGCTGCCCTGTGGAGAATGTGTGCCGCTAACACAGTTACACTGTCGGTTACTAAATCTGTATGTAACGTAATGCGAATTCGCGTTGCTAATAAACATGTCACAACAAAGAGGAAATGACGAAGAACTGGGTTGGGCTAGTAAAGAAAGAAATGGAAGGAAATCTTCTCAAGTGGTTGTAATACAGAAAAAAATGGGCAAGCATGATGATCAAAGCAATTTGCTCCTTCACATCTTTCGGAGGAATATCGATTGGCAAAATGGCTAATTGAAATGAAATAAATAATGTTTACATGGAAAACGTTGGGTAAACCTTTCAAGTTTCCCTATAATATTTCACTATCAATTTTCTTCATTCGCTTTTTCCTTCATTCCCTTTTACTCTGTTCTCCTTTTCCTTCATTTCCTTTTTTCTTTCACTCTATTTTTCTATTTTTCTCAATCATTTTCACTCGCCTTTCCTATCATTCTATTTTTACTTCCCTATATTTCTCATGGATTCTCTTTTCTCCTAATCCTTTCTTTTCTTCTTTCTATTTTTCTTTCACGCTTATTTTCCTTCATTATTTTTACTTCATTGCCTTTTTCGTTTATTATCTTTTTCTACATATGCTTTTCCTTCATTCTCTTTCCCTTCACTCTCTTTCATCTTTGTTCCCATTTCTCTTTTTACTTAATTCTCTTTTCTCTTTACATTCTTTTTCCTCCATTCTTTTTTTCCTTCTCTCTAATTTCCTTCATTCTCTTTTACCTTCACTCATTTTTCTTCATTCTGTTTTTCACACATTCCCCTTTACTTCATTCTCTTTTTCTTTCTTATCTTTCATTTATTTTCAAGATTTATTTGTTCTCCAAACACTATTGTCAGTCTCTTTACTTCTTTTTGTTGTTGTCTTTCTATTCTTTTCTTTTATTTTCTTTTCGTTCTATCTTTTTTGAATTTGAATTTCTTTTTTAAAAATCATTTTTCATTATTCATAACTTTTACTCGCGCTTCTTTTCTATAGTTTACGTTAAAAGCGCGGTAATGGTAACCCAAAAGGAACTATAAAAGTTTTGTTAAAGAGAACAAAGCCTGACCCGTTTACCAAAGCTTTTCCCGTTCTTAATGATATCTGTATCAAGAAAATAAGGTTTAAAAAGTTATGCTTCGATTTACCTTCACAGCGCAGGAAATTTTTCCTTACTTAGAAATTAATATTTATTTTGTTTTTTTTTTTTAAATATTCTTTCACAAGGTAAATTTCTGAAAATCGTTTCTATCATCCAGCTCTTCATATTTTAGGGAAACTTTGTCATGATGAAATAGTTAACAAGCTTGTTTGAAAAACTAATAGCTACTGAATCATTGATTCGACCCTTATTCATCATCATCATCATGTCGCGCCGTCTGCGCGGATATCCCTGACCGTCTCTCGCCATTTCTCCCTATCACTCATCGCCTCCGGCAGGTCTTCAGGATTACAACCCGTGTCCTCACATAGCTGCTGTATGTAAGTTCGTGCTGGTCGTCCCACACTTGCACATCCATGAGTGGGGGTCCACAGGAGTACATCGCTTATGAGCTCGTCCTTGCTTCTCCAGCAGTGTCCCGCGTGTCTGGTTCGTCGAACTTGTATAGTTTTTGTGATGGGGGGCAAGTGTCCGTATAGTTGGAGTCTCGTGGGGTGTTGTCGCCAGGACTTGTTTAATACTGCTCTCAACATTCTTGTGTAATTTCCGTCCAGCCTCCTCTCCAGCCGCTTCGTAAGCGTCCATGTGGTGCATCCATATAGCAGTATCGACACAACCGCTGCCTGGAAGAAACTGCGTTTCATTTTATCTGTTAGGTCCGACTTCCATATGATCGAGAGCCTATCGATAGCTGTCCATGCCTTCGTCAGTCGTGTGTCGATGTCCTTCTCGGTTGATGAGACGCTGCTTCCTAGGTAGGTGAATTTGTCGACTAGTTTCAGAGAGGCTCCGTCTAGTGTGGCAATGTTGCCTGTTTGGTTGTAACACATATATTCGGTTTTGTTTGCATTGACATGTAGGCCAATGCCAGCTGCAGCTCGTTCCAGACTATGTAGTAGTGTCTCTGCTTGATTAGGCGTATTCGCTAGTAACGCCAAGTCATCAGCGTAGTCGGCGTCCGTGATTGTTTTTGCGGGGTACCTTTTGCTTCTTCTCTTAGTCAGCTCAAAGCCATTTTCTCTGATTTTGTCGATCGAAGTCCTAAGCACATAGTCTAGACAGATGATAAAGAGGTACGGGTTGCAGTCTAAGAAAAAGGTTGATATCTTTAAAACACCATGCGCGATATAATAGTTACCGCGCTAAGCGAGTAGATCACTGTTAGTAATTTTTGGATCTCGTTGTCAGAGGGTTGGCCTCGCGCAGAACTTAGTAAACGAATTAAGTGTATCATCAAGCAAGACTAGTTCTTTCTGGATACCCAGTGGTATGACCTTATGCAAAACTAGGCTAAGACTATCAAATTGCTAATCATCCTGTTTCACTGTTGTTGTGTAATATTAAATAAGTTATTCTCGCAATTCAGTTTTTTCTCGAGGTGGGATTTCGATCCTAACGGAATTTTCATTACTTCCTCACTTTGCGCACAATATCAGCAACGATTCTTCTTTCGAAACAGGAACTAGTTTTCTTCAGAATAGTCTCGCTGGCATTAAAAACCCTTATTCCTGCGAGGTTTTTATTGGCCAATGCGCTGCTAAACTTCTTCATGTGATAGGGTGTGAACCTGTGCCATGGAAGATCTTTTAATGTTTTCCACGGCTTCAAATATTATCGTTGATATAAATTTGTGATTTAGGAAAAAACATAAACAAGGAAAGGTTAAGTTATAGTAAGATTATTTGGTTTAATGGCATATAAACTTTTGATTGGTATGGATTACTAAATTATATATATATATATATATATTGTCATCCACAGACAGACCGTTTTGTCGTATCACAACTCTTCAGTGTGGCTAGACACGTAGGACACTTGAAGCTGGGATCGAAACCCGCCCAACTTTACGTTAGACTTAGTATCAGACCGCTCGGCCAACAAGCGTACCACGTTGGCTAAGGAATTATAAGGTATTACGTAGCAACAACAGCAGCATTCGTTTGTTTACATTTCATACGTTATCGGATACCAGAGTGCTCAATTCGTTCGAAGAGCTTTACATTATGCGAGCGGCAGCCGAAAATTCCTTCACCAGAGTGCTCAACCCCCATGGGGGAGCGTATATATTGTCATCTACAGACAGACTGTTTCGTTGTATCACAACACTTCAGTGTGGCTACACACAGGTGAATAGTTGTAACTTTATTTTAAAAAGAATTAGAGTTTAATGGTTTTAAGTATTATCTGCATACCGTTAAATGGTTTGAAGTATTGCTATTTAATAATAATAATTCCACACAATTTTAATCATTGCAAGCAGTTAATTTGTTTGAAGTATTGCTAATTAACACAAGTTCTGCTTAATATCAAGGAAAATCGATGGTAAAAGACTGAACAGCATATAAATGATTTGTAAACAACTAGTTTGTATGTAACATTATCTTTAAACGAGTCATAGCTCATTGTTTTGCACACAAAGGATTTCAAATATTTGGCCCAGTCGGCTGGGACGGCAGAATATACTGACTGCATGCCTGCAGAGGGGTAAGGATACTACAACGAATGTGCTGGATGGGACACTAAACAATTTGATTATGAGTTTCCAATAATGCTAGAGCTTTGGGGAATGAGGAGTACCCATTCATTGCCATCGCTCCCAGGCCCACTCTAACCTGGAGTCGCAGCACCTGATGGGATCCTATCAATGGATCAAATAGAACTGAACTGTGAAATTACGCTAAACTGAATTGTTTAAAATTAGGTCTTCACATTTGTGTCTAAAAAAAAGAAAAAAAATGTGTACTTATGCTAAAATGAATTGTTTGAAAAAACATTTTGATTATTTTGTGTAAAGAAATAACTGATGTTTAAGTGAATTGTTAGTGATATATACCAGTACTTGGAACCATTTAACTTTGTTGACGTGCTAAACTGAATTGTCTGAAATCTGGCTGATCATATAACTGTGTATAAACAAAAAAAACTGTCGGCAAACTAATGATTACTGTGTGTAAAAAAAGACTGTACTTATGCCAATGGAAATTGTTTGAAATTAAGGGAAATTTTTAACTGTGTGCCCCCCCCAAAAAAAAACGAGCTTAGGATTGTTTTAAAATGTTATCTTCAAAATGTGTTTAGAAATCATAAATTAATATAGTTATAAAAAGGATTTGACATTAAATGACCTACAATGCCATAGAAATAAACCAAACCAAGCACTTTAAATATAACTATCTTAGACAAGCATTTCGATTTGCACAGAGCTAAATGGTTTACACAATTAATATTTAATACTAAAAATTCTATTCAATATTAATTATAATCCTTAGTAAATGATTGAACGGTACATAAATGTCTTTATTAGGAATCCTTATTTGAGATGAGGCTTCTTAATCTGAGGATTAATTTTGTTGCGGACTTTTGTCCTCATCTACGTTTCGGCCAAATTTCAACACTGGCTGTCTTCAGGTGATTAACTGCGACCTCGGATAGCCGAAACGTAGTGAGAAAAACAACAAGAACTATTAATATTAGGACAAAAGTCCGCACTAAAATGAATACTCAGTATATAAATGATTTTAAGCAAATCGTTTGTAAGTAACATAATTTTGAAATGACCTGTAGTTCATTTGTTTTTGCATAGTTACATTGTTTCAATAACTTAAATTTAGTAATAATAACTATATATATTGTTAATATTTTCTTTTCGATCAGTTAAATGGTTTCAAGAATTGCTATTTAATAGTAATATTTCTATTCAATTTTATTTTACAATCCCAAGTAAAAGATTGAGCTCGATACAGTGTTTGTAAACAACTACTTCGTAGGTAAAGTTATTTTAAAACCAGTCTGAGTTCAGTTGTTTGCACACAGTAAAATTGTTTCAAGTTTTGTGATCTAACATTAATAGTTCTATTTGCACACAGTTGAATAGTTTCAACCATTGCTATTAATTGTTTTCACTATTTTAAATAGTTTCAAATATTCGTAGAGTAAACGATTAGGTAGTTCTGTTTGACCCATTGATCGTTCCTTAACACTGGGTCAGAGTGGGCCAGGGAGCAATTGTAAAGAAGGATTGCTTTCTATTCCCCATCTAATTGTTAAGTATCATATTCAGGATACTCGTTTGGGTAGCATGATTTACCCCTTTGCAGAGATGCAACCGTCTTATTTTACAGCCGCAACCGACTGGGTATCAAAGCAAATAAAGAAAAATCAGATGATATGTGCTTAGTATAAAGAGTGCTCTATTTTTACATAACTGTTTTTCGCTGGAATCTTCTAAAAAAATATGAAGATAGATAGATAGATATATAGAGAGGGGGGTATGATGATAATGGAAAATGAACGGTAGATTCTCGAAATCCTGGTGATGATACCAGCGGACTGTCGACTTAAAAATGAAAACATATCAGGATCAATCGTCTGTGATTGGCTGGAAGAAACTCAAACGAAAAAGCCGTTAAAGTAAACGCCGGATATAAAACATGACAAGATGTGTAGATAGACCGAAAATTAGGAAAGGGTTGTAACAAATAAATTTTGTTTCAAACAAACAGTGCATTGTGTATTCGTCATTGCTTCTTACGGTGAGGTCACAATGGGGCCCGACTGAAACTTAAGGGTTAGTTCAATACCCGTAGACTCTTTAGAACTGTGGTGGTACAAATGTTTAATTCGGAGTCGTAAAACAACAAACATCTATGATGTGCCGTGGCGCTACTGTGTTAACTTACATGAGCTGTTCAGCGGTTTGCACAAATTAATTTTACCTCTAGACATCCAAATTTTAAAATTCCTTAATATTTTGAAATCATTAACAAAAAAAAAAAGTTCTCGATAATTAATGATCAAATCTCAGATTAAACTTTTCAATACTCTTATGCAGCATTTGATCCCTTTCTTTCATGATGAGACAACCATGAAATTGCTGAAATGCAAATGAACATATACGTTTGTCCACAGCTTGTAGAATAACGACAACTCGCGTCGGAAACATTACGAAAATTCGAGTTGATCACTTCAGTAAATTTTGATTCAAGTAGAGTGCAATTTGATTGATTGATTGATTGGTTTATTGATTGATTGATTTAAATTGCACTTCAAAACGGCAAGGGTTATTTTATGCATAGCGGTTACGGAACCGTGTTTATTGTACGTTCAATATTCACATTTTTGTGCAGTTGTTTAATTAATTAATTTATTTTTTATTTTTTTTTGGACATGTTCCTATTGAATAAGAACAATTTTGATACAGATTTATTTAAATGATTCAAAGGACATAAACAGCTACTACCTGAACGGACCAGGGTGGACCGGGAGTAATTACAACAAAGGGTTACTCAACCCTCCAGATCTCCAGAATTACAGTCTCACCATCAGATATAGCTTATTTTTATATCAAGGACGCCCCCTTTGTGTTGTTTCATCTATTGGGGCTGTAGAATACACTGACTGCTTCTCTGCAGATGGGTACGGCCCCCAAATGAGTGTCGTGGATATATGACTCTAAACAATCTGATGGTGAGTTCCAGTAATGTTGGAGCTTTGCGAGAAGTAGACTTCCCTTTCACTGTCATCGCTCTCAGGTCCACTCTCTCTCGTACAGGTAGTACCAGAGCCTATTTATGGGTCCAATAGAACTAAAATACGTACTTCTGTTAAACTGAATTGCTTGAAATAGAATTGTTTTGACATTTAAACTGAATACTTTTGCAAAACTAAATTGTTTGAAATAAAACTGGTTTGTATGCTAAACGGAATTCTTTGAAATAAAATTGTTTTGATATTTAACTGTGTGGAAAAAAAACTTTACGAGGATCATTAAATAAGTTTCCAGACTTTATTCGGATGGACACTTTTATTGATAGTACATACATGAAATTCCAGTCCCCTTCGAAAAACATCCCCCTCGGCTGCAATACACTTGTTGTACTGTTTCAGCCACTTCTGGAATGATCCATGGAAGTCCTCTTGTATGAGTGTGTCAATGACCTTCGTCACAGCCTCTCTCATCTCCTCAATTTTCTCATAACAACAGCCTCTAAGCTTAGGGAATAACCGAAAATCACAGGGAGCAATGTCTCGAATGTAGGGAGGGTGAGGAACTGTCTTGATGCCCATCTTGGTCAAATAGTCTGTGACAAGGATGGAGTTGTCGACTGGTGCATTGTCCTGGTGAAAATGCCACTGATCCGATTTGAAGAGTGCTGGACTCTTCCCAAGGAATCTCTTCCTGAACTCCCTTAAAACCTCAACATAGTAACCCTAACCCTAACCCTTTGTCCAATCAACTGTGGAGTATTGACTTCCTTGAATCTCTTATGCCACTCAAAAACTGATGCTCGATTCATGCAAGATGCTCCAAAAGCAGTCTGAAGCATTCCATACGTTTCTGCGGAGTTTTATAGCATATTGTTCTTCTAAAGTGTCCTCACGTCCAGATTGCATTTTTGAAATTCAATAGCTGTGACAATCAGGCTTTACTAGTGTGTATTCCAATTGCTCTTGTAGCTGTTCATTTGAACCTGAAATCATAAAAATTGATCAGTTATCTCATAAGATGTATAGCAATAACATACTGAATTTTCAAGAGTCTACAATATTTGTCAATGCCCGTACAAAAAATGTCTGGAAACAGATCGAATTCACTACGTAATTATACTAAACTGAATTATTTGAAATATAAATGTTTATATGTATAAAAATCGATTCGTCATCAAATGACCTACAATGGTTGATATGCTATAAAACCTAGTCAAAGCATACGAAACCTTTTTTTAGGGTATGTTTCTCCTATGCAGGTGATACAGTCAGCGGATTCTATGCCTTGTCAATGAGCAAGGTGTAAGAAGAGGAATACGGTTGTTTCTTTCTAAACAAAATATCGAACTGCAAAGAGAGTCGGTTTTATATGCAAACTGCATTTATGTTACCATTTTTTCAAATTCATTCAGTTAATTACGCTTGACTCAGTCACTGACAATATTTTTATGCTTGATTACAATAACTATTCGTTATTTTCTAGTTTTGTTTGAAGTTATATTCACAAATTAATTTTTCTCGTAGGATTAAAAACAGGATATGGTTTTGGCTTGTAATATTTATTTGCTAAGACGATCAAATACAATCAATTTCCCAAGGAAATGCTGTTCCCACTAAGTTGTTTCTATTCTAGATTTAAATAACCCACGAAAGTTCCTATACCATTGAACAAAGAAGCCAAATCTAAGCAATTATAATGAATTAAACTTTATTCAAATTCAAGGCCTCATCTATCTACTCGTCCACCAGCGACTCCGACGAGCGATTGATCTGTTGTCTGGATCTAAATAAAACACACAAATTGATCCTGTCATGCAAACCTGCGTAACAATTTAGGGATTGAAAGTGAAATCACTCCCGTGTTTAGCGAGGGCGAGAGTACCCTTACAAACCCATGAAAAGGAAGACACTGACCATTTCGTAGTTGGAGTAAACATAGATACTTCGTTGAATATTTTGGCACCTCTGGGGGTGTAATGTTTAGCAAGCTAGATTAGCAAACGTACTCTATTGAGTTTGAGTCTGATTGGGTTCTCATTTATATGGCCTTGTGCCACATCTTAGCAAAAAGTTTAGTAAATTACTACAGGGCGCTTCGGGAGGTGTAATAGTTAGCAAACTAGACTGGAAAACCTACATGTGTGATTTTGAGTCTCACTGAGTGCCTCATTCATACGGCCTTGTGCCACATCAGTGACTAACTAATTTCATGAAGAACGGATATTACCGAGCCATCACGCTGGCCAACGTTTACAGTTATCGACTTTTTTTATTGGTGGTTATCTTAAGGGAAGAAATCTCTGAAGAATGGTTTTCAATACGAAATAAGAGCGTTGGAGCCAAAAATGTTTGGTGCTTTTGTTGAACAAAATCCTAGAATGAGTTTGATTCTGTGGAGCAGAAAATGGGGGGCATTTGAGAAATTAGTTCAAAGTAAAATTTCAAATGTCAACATAAATATAACGAATATAAGTTATTTACATTCTGTATTTTAATTTGTTCAATTCATAAAATGTTAAGTTACTTTTGTACCTGTCTCGATCCATTGATCGATCGATACATAGATAGACTGAAATGGAGATAGATAGATAGATAGATATAAAGAGAGAGAGAGGGAGAGAGAGAGAGAGAGAGAAATACAATTAGAATTAATGTTTACCGCTAAAACCATTTTGATCAGTAAACTACGATGCTTAATGCACAAAAATGCGAAGCAATGTGAAAATATTTCAATGATATATCTATTTATAATTATATATACATTTATGCACAGAATTTGCATATATATATATATATATATATATATATATATATATATATATATATATATATATATATTGTGTAAGTAATACTTTCCCGATTTTATGAGCCTCGGGTAAATATTATATTCTTAGACTTTTCAAATATTACAAATGAAAAATATGAAATATAAAAACAGCATTAGATCTTCCTAACACAATGTCTGAGATGACTGTAGGTGTATAAGCTTATAAAATCTCATCTAAAAGAAAACTTGCTATGTTGTTTGTATTATGCCAAAAAGCTTACAGTTTGTTAAATATTTAATTCAACTCACTAATTCCAGTAGACTTTCCATTTGTTTAAGCACCTTTGAAACTTTTCTTTTGATAGAGTGTGAGGATCTTCGATGTATTTTTTTGATTCCATGTATTAGGCTGTTCGTAAAATACTGTCCAATTTTATTTGGTTATTTGAACAGAAATGAAACAGTTCTATTAAAATCAGAAAGTTAAAAAAATACAAATAAAATGGGACTTTTTTTTATTAAAAGAAACTAATAAAATCAGACAGTATTTTTTGAACTATCTTAAAAAATTGAACAGTATAATCCGAAAGACTAAATATAATTGGATAGCATTTCCGAACAACCTCATAAAATTGGACAGTGATTTATAAACAACCCAATAAAATTGGACAGTTTGTCTCGAATAAACTAATAAAAATGATCAGTATTTTCCGAACAACCTAATAAAATAAGACATTATTTTCCAAATAACCTCATAGAAATAGACAGTTATTTTCGAAAAACTGAATAAAATTGCAAAGTATTTTCCGAACAACTAAATAAAATCAGACAGTGTTTTCTTCCAATTTTCTAAGGTAGATACCTTATAAAATTGGAAGGTATCATATGAACAACCAAATGAAATTAGAGAGTATTTTCCCAAAAAGCCTTATAAAATTGGACAGCATTTTCCTAACTACCTTATAAAATTGGACTGTATTTTCCGAATAATCCAATAAGATTGGAAAATATTTTTTGAACAACAAATAAAATGGACAGTATTATCCGAATAACCAAATAAAAATGGACTGCATTTTTCGAACAACCAAATAAAATCAAACAGTATTTTCTGATCTACCTTATAAAATTGGACAGGATTATCTCAACGACGAATAAAATCGGACAATCTTCTCCGAATAAACACTCAAATCGGACAGTATTTTCTGAATGATAATAAAAGTGAACTATATTTACCGAACATCCGAATAAAATTAGTATTTCCCGAATAACCGGATAAAAGTGGATAATATATTCCGAATAACCCGATAAAAATGGTCATTATTTTCCAAATAACCAAATAGAATGAGACAGTATTTTCCGAGCAACCTAAAAATATCAGACAGTATCTTCCGAATAATCTAATAAAAATGGATAGTATTTTCTAAATGACCCCAGAGAGATAGACTTTTATTTTCGAAAAACCAAATAAAATTGGAAAGTATTTTTCGAACAACTAATAAAATTGGACAGTATTGTACGAACAACCTAATGAAAATTGACTGTATTTTCCGAATAAGCTAATAAAATCAGGCAGTATTGTCCGAATACTCAAATAAAATGTGTATTTTCCGAACAACGAAATAAAATCGGACAGTATATCACGAATAGCCTAATACGTCTTCCAGTCTTAAATTTGACATGAATTTTAAGTTTAGAAAAGAAGAAAAAGTCATATGAATTTATATCTAGCGAGAAGGAAGGTTGTTGCACTTGCAAGTTTCACTAAAAATAAGCATCTCGTTCACAGAGTACAGAGAATTGCTTATAAATTGTTTCGAGCTTGTATGAAGTATATACCAATTTGAAATGACTATGATATTTGTTGATACATTGGCTTTTAAAGCAATCAAATTGTTAATAAGTGTGAACATTTCATCATAATCTTAAACAAATCGAGCAGATAGCATTGATTTCCCAGCCCCCTCTCTCTCTCCGTCCCTATCATGTAAATAATTTCTTGCAAGTTGACCAATACTGGCATGTAAATTTAAAATAATTGTGAAAATACATATCTGTCTTGTGTCTAATTGGAGACCATACTTGTCAAATTGACTTAGGAATAAAATTACCAAAGGAGTGTTGATATACCATTAAAAATAACCAACTAACCAACCAACCAACCAACCAAAACTAGAGGTGTCTGATAATTACAAAGTTTCACTCTGGACAAAAAGAAAGCAAAAATTTCTTTAAATCGATAAATCTCGGAAGAATTATTGACTAAAAATCATTAATACAGAAAAATCCATGAAATGTTTCACAGAACAATATTAATTTCATAAGATAATATTGAGAATGCAATTATTTATCCTGCATTTGGTGGGCATATTATGTGGATATATTTTTATAGTAACAATTATTGTTTGTGAACGTGAAAAGTCAATTTTCCTTTAAAAACTATGATAGTAAAATAGACTTTGTCTAGAAAAAAATGAAATGAGGAGAAAGTATTTTTGATAGTCGTATATTAGTCTCCATGCGTATCGCACTCATTTCCTAACGAAATCATTTTAGTGTCACTGCAACCTGTCAGGATCCAAAACTTTACCTTTCTTTGGTGTAGATGGGTACTTCAGCTAGTATTTATATGAATATATAAAGTATATAAATGGGCTTACAATGACCTTCAATCTAAAGGGAATGCCATGATAAAGCTGACCCAAGATCAAAACTGAAGAAGGAAGACCAAACATTAAACATCTGTTGACCTGTAGGTTTTCTTTGATAGGAAAAGTCTAAGAGAAATAAAACCTTCATTGTATTTAGTCACTATTTATCTTATAATGCTTATTACTGAGTTGTAGCTATGTAGATCCAGATGGTCATAAATATTCTACAAAACAATGTTACTCTAATTCAATGACCTACAGATGTCTTACTCTCTTATTATCTTAGTCATCTTGTATATTTTTCACTTGCTGAATTAATTATTAATCAGGATATTTTATTGGTTTTATTTGACTTTACGACTTATCAACCATTTTACGGTATTTAATGCAAAATCCTCTTTATATATATATATATATATATATATATATATATATATATATATATATATATATATATATATATATATATATATTATTTTGGAACATTTTCTAGATTATTTTTTTAACGAGCCTGAGCTCTTTTGTGCACACAGTTTGATGGTTTCAAATACTTCTTTATAATAATCACATTTTAATAAACAGTTATTTGTTTGCACACATAGTTTGTTCTATTTGATCCGTAGAGAGGACCCTATCAGATGCTACCACTTTGGGAGAGAGTGGACTTAGGTGCAGTGTCAATGAAGCGGTACTCAACAATCCCCAAATTTCCAATGCAGGACCCTCGCCATCAAATTGTCCAAAGTCATATCTAGGAAAATGTTAGCGGTGGGGAGGGGTCTTACCCCGCTCCATAAATGCAGTCGGTTTCTTCTACAGCCCCAGCTGACTGATTTTCAGGATATTTGAGCGGTAATTTGTGGTAAAGTTGTCTATCAACTGTCAAGGTACGGTAGTAATCATCATCATCATCATGTATATGTGTATAAATGTGAGTTTGAATTTTGATATTAAAACATATATGAAAAATATATTTGCTCTTTGAATCATATCATTTCTTTTAATGTTTTTGTTTTTAATATTAGTAATTGGCAATAATTTGTCCTTTCAAGACGGCTAAACGATTGAAGATACAGCTACTAAAGTTAGTATGAATATTTTTGGGATCCAGGAGAAGTTTTTTTTTTTTATAAAAGCTATTCCTTCTAAAAAGAGTTGGATCTCAATGAGAGTGTCTCTAAAAATAAGCAATACTCAATTGAAATCCCTGTTGCTGCAAGTAGAATGTAATCCAAAAAGAAAAAAGAATAAAACGCTTTATTGGTTTTGCTAAAATAGTTGCTCAAATTTAATGAAGCGTAACTCAATTGGTTTATATATGTATGGTTTTTCAAGCTGGGGCTTACTGGATGATGAAGCTCTTGTGTTTGAGCTCTGAAGGAATGTAGAATTAATTCTTTTTGAGATAATATTCTAAATGATTGTAAACTACATTAATATATTGGCTCTTAAAACATATAGCAACTAAGTATGAAGTATTTACCTATTTAAAATAATTGTGAACTTTATAAATGCTTTTACTACAACCAGTCACGATGCAAATCTTGATCCCCAGAAATTTGAATAGTGATTTTTGTTGTGGGCAGGTACTAATCATTTGGATATTGCTTTCAGAAAATCTACATACTCCTATTTTCCTTTGTGCCGTACTAAGATTAGATTAGTAAATAGCTCTTACAACAATCATTGCTAATATTATTATCAGTAATAAGGTCATTGAGAGTATTTTTTTAAAAATGAATAAAAAAAAAGAAAAGAAAAAAGGAAAAAGAAAACTTGACCTGAAATTCCTTGGAACTTTTCATATTTTCGCATTCCTTCCGAAATTCTAATTGTTCCCACCCCGCCCAGACTCTAATTTTTCACTCCCTCACCACCACATGCACTTTAGCCCTCTGATTCTTTCAGTCTCTTGCGACCCCCACGCCACATACTCTGCGATTTCCGACCCATTCCCGCCACCATTTGCCCAAAATCCGTGAATAAAGCGTAATCAATGACGTATTCATATCACGAATTCCGTCAACGTTTTCAAAGAATATGTACCGACCGAAGAGAAAGAAAGAAAGAAAGAGGGAGAGAGAGAAAGAAAGAGACGTACAGAGAGAGAGAGAGAGAGAGAGAGAGAGAGAGAGAGTGAGAGAGATTGTGTGTGTTTGTGTGTGTTAATGGTAGAAAGTGGTAGCAGCAGCGAAGTTGGGGAGTGGTAGTTGTATTGGTGTGATTCTAGGGGTGGAGATGATGGTGAAGCTAGTGGTTAAGGTGATAAGACTAGCGGTGTAAACGATATTATTGATAGTATTGATGATTAGTGTATGGAGGAGACGGGTTGGTGAGGGTTGTAGTATCGACGTTGGGGTAGAGGTATGATGTTTCTGCACGGAAAGGAGATTTCTAAGGTCTGGTGTGGACTCGGGGGAGAACTAAATTGAATAAAAAAAATGCAAAATGCTAAATCAGAAGAACAAAATTGTCAAAGTTTGGAATTGACCTTTTATTTGGCATCTATGAGGGGTAAAAAAAAACAAATAAAGTGTTTGTTACTACTCTTATCTCTGTCTTGATATTTTCTGACTATAGAACAGTATGGCAGAGTAGTCGGTGAAATTCTAACCATAGAGAATTCAAACGTTCTTATAGAAACACGAAACATTACTCAACGCTACTTGAGACGAGCATACATAGCGTAACTCTTATGGCTTTTAAAATGTTATATAGCAAATAACTAGGAAGAATTTACCTATTAAAAATTACTGCCAACCTTATTAGTATTATTACTGTAACCAGTCCCAATCCAAATCTTGATTGTTGTATCAAATGGACCCGGTCACCCCAGCTCAAATACTGGATGAATTGTGCTAATACCCTTGGGAAATGTATATCTCTCCACGGCTAAGGGAAATTATCATCATCATCATCATCATCATCATCATGTCGTGCCGCCAGCACGGATATCCCTGACCATCTTTCGCCACTTCTCCCTATCATTCATCGCCTCCGGCAGGTATTCTGGGTTACATCCTGTGTCCTCACATAGCTGCTGTATGTATGTTCGGGCCGGTCGTCCTGCTTTTGCTTGGCCATATGTGGGGGTCCATAGGAGTACATCACTTACGAGCTCGTCCTTGCTTCTCCAGCAGTGTCATGTGTGTCTGGCTCGTCTAACCTGTATAGTTTTCGTGATGGGAGGCAAGTGGCCGTATAGTTGGTGTCTCGTGGGGTGTTGTCGCCAGGGCTTGTTCAATATTGCTCTCAACATTCTTGTGTAGTTGCCGTCAAGTTTCTTCTCCAGCCGTTTAGTTAGCGTCCATGTAGTGCATCCATAAAGCAGTATCGATACAACCGCTGCCTGGAAGAAACTGCGTATAAGGGTATACTAAACTATTGAGGGCAACTGATCTGATAAATATTATTTAGTTGAAATGTATATTTATTGACTGTAGAGCAGAAATATGAAGACAAACCTCTATTACATCTCTTTATATGAATTTAAGTATTCCTGTTTATTTTCAAGATTCTAGTGATAGAGAGAATCATTGAAATGATAATACTGCAAAATAAAACAAACTAACTAACAAAAACCTTGTTAGGAAAAAGAGAAAAAAATTCTTTAATTGGTGATAAATACTTTCTCAAACAAAGGTAATATTTCTGAAATAAGGACATCGTCGAATAAAGAAAGCTGTACTGAGAATTTTATCTTTAACTATGCAGGTTTTTCCCTTCCACTTTTAGATGAGAAACGCAAACATCTTCCTAATTTGATTATGTCGGTGCTTTTTGTCTGTCGTTAGATACGGACTGAAAAGTATTTATTGTGAAGTAGATAATAAACTGAATGCAATTGACAGTAAGATAAAAAAAATATAGGAAAGGGGAGATAACTATGAAATTCAAGAAAATGTCGTTAGAAAGCAAGTAAAAATTCTTGAAGGCTAAAAAAAAAAAGAATGAGCAATAAGAAAAGAAAAATGGGACAAAGAAATAAAGAAAGAAAATAGTAAGAAAGAAAGAATATGAGTACTGAATCAAAGGTAAAAAAGAGAAATAAAGGAGTGCATATTGAAGAGAGAGAAGTCGGTAGAAAGAAAGAAAGAAAAAAAGAAAGAAAGAAAGAAAGAAGGAAAGAAAGAAAGAAAAAAAGAAAGAAAGAAAGAATGAAAGAAAGAAAGAAAGAAAACAGTAAGAAAGAAAGAATATGAGTACTGAATCAAAGGAAAAAAAGAGAAATAAAGGAGTGTATATTGAAAAGAGAGAAGTCGGTAGAAAGAAAGAAAGAAAGAAAGAAAGAAAGAAAGAAAGAAAGAAAGAAAAAGAAAGAAAGAAAGAAAGAAATAAAGAATCTAGGTAATGAAAGAGAGGAAAAATTGTGAAATACATGAGTATAAAATGAAAAGAATGAACAGAAATAAACAAATAAATTGAAAGAAAATATGAAAATGGTAGAGTGAACAATATACGAAAAAAGACCAGAATATTTTTAAAAGCGAACAAAATAAATATGTAGAAAAAGATGATAAACAGAGATAAACAGTTCAAGAGAAGTCTACAAAACAAGAGTATTTGTAGGCGTTAACGGCGCTTTCCTGTGGGGATAGTGCTTAACAAGACTTCCAGCAAATCTTTTACCAGTATAAAGTGAATTTGGTCAGTACAGTGCACGCACATGTGTTCATTTATTGTGAAATGTAGATACCCAGTTCAAATAAAGCTGAGTTACACTACACCAGCCATTCTGATGGAGACACTGAAAAAATATTGAAAGAAATAGTATGGAAATAAGTGTTGAATGGAGACGGAAGAGAGAGTATAGTCATTTTTTTTTTTTACAAAATCTATGTTACAAAAAATTTAAATGCCTGAGGTGTATTAAAAAAAAGTATTCTGGCTGAAGCTGTATCTACTCAGAAAAAAAATAGATATTGAAATGAACAATAATGATTAATTGAAAATATATATATATATATATAAAGAGAGAAGGAGTGCAACAGAAATACATCCGATTTTTTAAACTGTCATCTGTCAAGTGAAGTTCAGTAAGTAGAAATGGTCGCTCTATAAAACTAATGTCTTACTACTTTTTCGATCGTAGTTTGGACGGGCCATCTTTTAAAGATTGGCATCAAGAGTAAAAACAAAAGATGGTTTGGTTTGGTTTGTTGGGTTTTATGGCATATCAACCTTTGTAGGTTATTTAACGCCAAACTCATTTTTATGTAAATAATCTGTTCTATTTAAACCAATTCAGTTTAGCATAAGTACACAGTTTAATGGTCAAAAACATTTCTATTTCAAACTATTCAAGCAGTTATATATAACAATTCAGTTTATTGTAAATACAGTTCTAACGTCGAAAAACAGTTCTATTTGAAATAATTCAGTTAAGCATAAGCACGCAGTTTAAATGTAAGTACGGTTTGGTTTGGTTTGTTGGGTTTTATGGCATATCAACCTTTGTAGGTTATTTAACGCCAAACTCATTTTTATGTAAATTGAGAGACATAATGCCTGACAGTCGAAAGATAGATAGATAGATAGATAGATACCCATAAATAAGTACACCCTAGAATATTTTAAGTTACTTTTCTTTTAAACCAAATAATCTTTAAAAAAAACACACAATAAAAACAGGTATAATGACATATTAGAAATTACCAAAAACTCTCTAGCTCTGAAAATCTATAAACAAGCTATAAATAAGAAGCAAACCAAAATTAGAAATAACACGCCCCTATATATATATATATATATATATATATATATATATATATATATAAACCCTTCCGCACGAGTACAATGCGAGACAAGATCAACCAATTCAGTTTAGCATAAGTACACAGTTTAATTGTCAAAAACATTTCTATTTCAAACTATTCAAGCAGTTATATATAACAATTCAGTTTAGTGTAAATACAGTTCTAACGTCGAAAAACAGTTCTATTTGAAATAATTCAGTTAAGCATAAGCACGCAGTTTAAATATAAGTACGGTTTGGTTTGGTTGGTTGGGTTTTATGGCATATCAACCTTTGTTGGTTATTTAACGCCAAATCCATTTTTATGTAAATAATCTGTTCTATTTAAAACAATTCAGTTTAGCATAAGTAAACAGTTTAATGGTCAAAAACATTTCCATTTCTAACTATTCAAGCAGTTATATATAAAAATTCAGTTTAGTATAAATACAGTTTTAATGTCGAAAAACAGTTCTATTTGAAATAATTCAGTTAAGCATAAGCACGCAGTTTTAAATGAAACTTTTCTATTTCAAGCTATTCATTTTACTCAAACAATTCAGTTTAGCATCAGTATGCTGTTAGTTCTATTTAACCCATAGTTAGGGCCCTATCAGGTGCTGCCACTCCGAACAGAGTGGACCTGGGAGCGATGGCAATGAAGGGGTACTCAGCATTCCCCAGAGCTCCAGCACTGCTGAAACCTCACCATCAGATTGTTTAGTGTCATATCTAGGACACTCGTTAGGGGGGTTCTTAGTCAGTGTATTCTAGAGCCCCAGCTGACTGGGAAAAAAAATGTTTATCAATATTTCAAACACATTTTGGCGAATAAGCAACATGTAATTCTTTCTGGTGGCCTTTTTTTAAAAGATGAACCAAAGATTTTGGAATTTTTAACACATAGCTGTATCAGTTTTCTAGACAGAATTGAATTTCCACCTATTAAAAAATAAGCAAAAATACTCAGTGTGTAGCTATTACAGTTCAGCAGATGGTGCATCGGTTGAAACTAAGATCGTAATTGATTTTACCTGAAATAAAAATGGCTACTTGCTTTAATTCATTTGGACTACCAAGAAGAGAGTTTGAAATATGTGAGTTATTTCAGTATCACACACACACACACACACACACACACACACACACACACACGATATATATATATATATATATATATATATATATATATATATAAGTCCAAGAATGATTTATATGGAATAATTCATATATAGAATATATGAGAAGTTTCATACAATTCTGAGTGCTAGATGTATTGCTATTAAAAAAAATATATATACAGAAAGAAATACATACAGAGCAAATATATATCTGTAATATCAAAGAAAACTCAAAAGATACGATGCCATTATCATTTTATTTCGACAATACACTAATTGCGAATTGTCTCATCAGATGGCCTTAAATTCAAATGGAGATGCATAAGCACCGGGTTTTTTTTCGGTGGGGGTAATTTTTTTTTTTAATTATAGGAATATTTTTGATAGATTTTATTAATTTTGAATTTTTAAAAGCTTTTTTCATTGAAAAAGTTTTCTTTCCATGAAAAACCATGTTTGTGTATCTCCATTTGAATTATACAGGCATCTGAAAGGTTATTTTGCAATTAGCAAATTGTCGGAATAAATTTATAATGGCATAATGTCGGTTGAGTTTTCTTATATATATATATATATATATATATACACGCTCCCCCATGGGGGTTGAGAACTCTGGTGAAGGAATAGCCGATAGGGTATAAAAATGTAAAGAAACGGACGCTGCTGCTGTTGCAACATAATATCTTAAAAATTCCCTTTGCCTATGTGGTACGCTTGTTGGCCGAGCAGTCTGATACCAAGTCTAACGTAAATTTAGACGGGTTTCGATCCCGGCTTCAAGCGTCCTACGTGTTTAGCCACACTGAAGAGTTCTGATAGAACGAAACAGTCTGTCGGTGGATGACAATATATATATATATATATATATATATATATGTGTGTGTGTGTATGTGTGTGTGTATGACTGTGTGTGTAGAAAAATTGATATTAAGGTAATCCAAGTGGAAGGAGAGATTTATGAAGAAGTCGACAGTCTAACGTTTCGGTTCTACTGAGCCATCATCAGGACTATGAAGAGTGATATTAGCGATGTTAAATCAACGATGGTTGTTTAAAAAATTAGAATCCTTTATCTAATTATATATATATATATATATGATGAAAAGTAAATGGAACAGTGGATATACTAAAGCATATACAACGGATTCTATTCAGAATATTCCGTTCTTATTTATTGAAAAGAACTTTTTTGAGAAAAATAGTTTTTTACTAAAGTTTAGCAAAAAGATGAAGTAGATAAGTGTGTATAAATGTGAATATAAAGCGGTAGATTCAAAGACAGGAGACGCAAAAGGGAAAGGAGGAATAGACATAGGATTGAATTTGGTGGTTGAATGGTTTTGACTTAATTTCAGTGAGAAAAATGATAGAGATAATATGAGGAAGGAGGGTAAAAATCAATTTATCCCTCTCTAGACCTATCTCTTCCTCATATTATCTCTTTCATTTTTATCACTGAAATTAAGTCCAAACCAACAAGCCCCTACCACTCCCACCACCACTAGATCTATTGCCTTTTTTTTCCTTTTTCTGACTTTTGTATTTAGACGCACTCCTCTTTCATATTCACATTTATACACTCTTATCTATTTCTCTTTTTGCTAAACTTTAGAAAAAAAAATATTTTTCTCACTTTAAAAAAGTTATTTTCAATAAATAAGAACGAAATATTCTGAACAAAATCTGTTGTTTGTGTTTTTAGTATAGCCACTGTTCCGTTTACTTTTCATCATCTTGTAAGATCTACCAAAAATATCTACTTTCTCTCTCTCTCTCTCTCTCTCTCTCTATATATATATATATATATATATATATATATACATGTATATATACATATATATATATGAGGCTCATCAATAGGTTAGGTGAATTTTGTTACGGATTTAGGATTAGGAAGATTTTTACATCTGCACATTCTTATCGTATGACCTTTTTATCTGATCACTGCACCCTGAACATTTATTTACAGGAGATTCAGTATTTTTTGAATTCCATGGACTACCTTTTCTTGTAAGATTCCTCATACCAAACCCATTTTACCCAGCCAGCTAGGGCTGCAGAATACTACGGCCCCCACATGAGTGTCCTGGATATGTCACTAAACAATCTGATGGTGAGGTTCCAGTAATGCATGAGCTTTGGTGAATATGGAGTACCCCTTTATTGCCATCGCTCCCTAGTCCACTTTAACCCGGAGTGGTAGCACCTGATAGAGTTCTATCTATGGGTCATAGATAATTAAATTGTGTGGATGTGCTAAAATGAATTGCTTGAAATAGAACTGTTTTGACATTTAAAAAGGGTACTTTCTTTAAACTGCGTACTCATGATAAACAGAATTGTTGAAATGGAACTGTTTTTGTATGCTAAACTGAATTGTTTGAAATGGAACTGTTTTTGCCATTGAAACTGTACTTACGCTAAACTGACTTGTTTGAATTAGAACTTTTTGACTAAACGGAATAGCTTGAAATAGAAATGTTTTTTACAATTAAAGTGTGCATGTATGCAAAACTGAATGTTTTTGAATAAAACAGTTTATTTGTATAAAAATGGATTTGGCATCAAATAACCTACACAGGTTGATATGCCATAAACCCAAACTAACAAACAAACAGACCCATTTTTCCCATTTAAAACTTTTTGACTGAATATGCTTCACCGTATCCATTAGAAATTCTTCTGTATGAATCGTAACTATTTTGAATTGCCACAAAACGAAACAAAAAAATGATGAAATTTATATATTTGCAATAAACCATATTCCAACAATGCAGACTTTATATCTATGGAAGAAAATTCTTAAAAAATGTATTTTCCAATAAAAAAATTCCCATAATTCATTGAATGATTATTCGTATATGAAATACGTCCCTCTTTCGTCAAAAAATTTTTCTTTATTGACTGAATGACAATTGTATATATATTGTGACGGTGCCTAGAATATTCATCCCGGAACGGGAGTTTATTTTCGTACGTGTGAAGTCGGGGCTGTCTGGCACTTGATCCCTCGCAAAATAAGTCCTAGTTAAGAGTCCCTTTTCGGGCTTATGGGAACTGGCAGATAATGTGAAGGTTAAATTGGGGCTAAACTGATCGCCGCTGGCAACAGGGTTCCCAAATTTCACGTTACACACACACACACACCAGACCACTTCGTCTTCCTACCTCCTAGGATAAAGGAAGGCATGGGCCTCTAGGTTAAGATAAAATATAATTATTTACTGTAGTCGACAATTCCAATTTCCCATGTAATGTTTTTAAAGGCGAATAAGACATTTAGCGAGAATAAATTGAGGCGAATAAAGCTGAAAAAGATATACATGCAAAAGAAGGCAACTCTCTGGGTAAATAACACAACAAATAAATTTCAACGAGGGGACATTTTAAATATAACTAAAATTTTAATAACTAAGGTCCAAACAAATATTTATTGGGGTTGGCTATGTTTCCCCGGCAAACAGTCTCCGACAAAAATGTCTCTTTCTTCTTCTTTTCCTTTTCTTTATACTTTTCTATCTTTTCTCTTGAACCTTTAAAAGGTAGCAAAATCCAATCATACGTACACAGTTTATGAAATGAATCTTCTCATTCTATTTCTCTTCTTTTTTTCTTAATGCATATCATTCTTTATATGCTTCTTTCTTTAAATTGAGAGAGAGGGCATATAATTGCAATACTTAGGAAGGGTGGATGGAGAAAACGGTTTTAAGGTTTACTTAGCTTTTTCGACGGGTTTCTTCTGAGATTCCTTTTCTTTTACGGGCTAGTGGGATTCTGTAGAATTTGATGGGAAGGCACCTGTTAACTTCTTGTCCGAGAATTCTTTCCGCTTTCCCCCGGAGTTTCGGAGACAGTTTCAATACATCTTATCACGCCAACTGCTGTCCTAAAACTCAATTCTTTTCTTTTCACCGGCTAAGTACCCGGGGCTTTGCTTGGCATTAGGTCAGCACGTCCTCTCACAGCGACTTCGGTCCTAAAAAATGAATTCTTTATTCCTATTTCCTCTGACGAAAAGGGTACTACTTCCGGCTTTAGGGTTCTGGCTAATCATTTAGCCTCTTTCTTCTTCCGCACCCTGTCATGCGATTTATTCTAGCTACTATCATGACCTCAATATCCCCTTCTCTGTCCAACCGGTTGGGGCTATGAAGTGCAGATAGCTTGACCTACATTCTAACTTGTTTCGTTACTTCGGCCGCGAGGAATTGACCTTCATTCATATCCTTCTTTTAACGGTCAGTCTTTGAGGCCTGTTAATTCAAGCACGAAGGGGTATTGGGAAATTGATCTAACCTCTCTCCTCTCAGTGGCAGACCATGTGACAATATGAACGATAATGAATTTAAGATTCTATCTATGCGTCATTCGTTAATTATATAGCACAAATAAATGATAAATATTAAATAGAATTATAAGTATCAGATAGTAATACTTGAAACAATCTATGCGTGAATTAAAAATCATAAATCTTTGATATAATTATTATATTAAATAGGAACACTCGAAACGATTTAAACTAAGTGCAAACAAATGGTTATTAGCAGATATAATAATCAGATTTAGATTGAAATATTTAACAAATTGTTTAAAATAAAGTTACCAACAAACTGTAAAAAATCATATATAAACATCAGTATCACCATCATCATCATCATCATCAAGTTGCTCTGTTAGCACGAACTTTTCTCTCTCTCTCTCTCTCTCTCTCTCTCTCTCTCTCTCTATCCATCCCTATAATCCAATGCTCCTGGCACGTCTTCAAAACTACACCCTGAAGCTGAAAGCTGATCTAGGAAAGTTCTTGCTGGCCGGCCTACACTGCCAGATCCATCTGAACGAGTCCATAGAAGAACGTCACTTATGAGTTCGTCCTTGCTTCTCCTCAAGTGCCCCGAAGTTTTCTTTTTATCACACTTGGATGGTTTTACAGAAGGGAATAAGTGGCCATACAACTGTTATTTCGTGAAGTATTGCTTCAAGGAATAAATCTTTGAAACATCAAAGGTCCTTTGGCTTAATTGGCAGAGTATTCGCCAATGATCCGGAACTCTGGGGTTCAATCCCAGGTCGAGTCACACCAAAGACTCAAAATATGGTACTTGATGCCGCGTTGCTTAACACTCAGCATTATAAGATAAAGATCAAGGGTAAAGTTGAGCAACCCAGGGTATCGAGTTGCACCCTCCCCTACACCTCGGTGTGGTAGCTATGGAAAAGGGAGCCTTCGGGTCACCCTCGACGAAAGTCGACAACTTTTTATATATATATATGTGTGTGTGTGTGTGTGTATTTTAGCATTAAATAGCTCTCGAGCGTTGATATATAAAAAGTCAATCAACCAACAAACGAAACAACCACACAACATGATTCTTCTTTAAGGAACAACTATTGAATAATTTTAATAATCCACCATTGCTTTCTTGCCAATAAAATCTTTCGGGAAAAATGGACGTTTTTTGTGTTCTCACGCCGTGTGCTCTTATTTATTCCAGTATATCAAGTAAGAAATATTTCATTTTTATAATTTATCTTGAAGTCAATTTCTTTACACTTTAACTGAAGATAGTATTTTCCATTTTACAAAACACATGAAGCTATAAATAAAACGGTAATATTTGATTTATTTTTATCATCATTAATTATCATCATTATCAGATCATACTCTCAGCATGGATTTCTATTCTCCCCTAAAACACCATCCGTCCCTATCGGTAACCGCCCTAAACGGCTTGCAGATTCAACACAGAGCTGAAAAATGTAAGTTTTTGCTAGGTGGTCTCTCTAATCTGTTCATGAGTCAGAGTCCATATGAATTAGTCCTCAATTCTCTAGCAGAACTCAGCGTGGATTGCCCGTCTTACTTGGACGGTTTGTGAGATAGGAAGTAAGTGGCTGTACAAATGGTGTTTTCTCGGATACTTCTTCCAGTCATAAGACAGCATCTTTGCTTAGCTTCCATTTATTTCACCATGCATTTCGTTAAAGTTTATGTAGTGAGGACATCCAGTAGTATTTAGACGGCTACAACCGGAAAAATTCAAGTTTTATGTTCATTTGGTTGTTAACCTGCATAGTTTATATATATATATATATATATATATATATATATATATATATATATATATATATATATATATATATAGGTGTGTATGCGTGTGAGTGTAAAGATACCATTAGGACTACCGAATTTTATTAATACAACAAACAGACCAAAAATCTTAGTCATAATGTAACTAAAGCATAAAAAGCAAAAAAAGCAAAAAAAAGACAAATGATAAGATAGCTTACCGGTTTTGTCCTCTCTTAACAGACCTAAATCGAGGAAATATCGTGTAAACTAATTAAAGGGAAATATTTATGATAAGTTCACGCTAATCAAAGGCTGGATGCTCGAATTAAACAACATGTTCCGACGAAAATATGCAATTTTATTGAAGGCCCGATGGATAATTTGAAAAATACATACGGGTCTTCGGCAGCAGAACTCCTCATGAATAATCGTGACTTTGCTGAGAAGTTTAGTGCGAAGGTTTTTTTTCGATTTTGAGTGAGTTGCACTCTTCATTTCATTTGAAGATATTGTCTGGCATAGCCACTCTCAGTAAACAGAGGAAATGTTTGCCAGGACTTATTATTATTCTGGTATAGTCTCCAATATAATTTTCCCCTCATCGTAAGTTTTTTCTTTTTTATCAGTCTACACAATATTTCCTCGATTTAACAATGTTGAGCGAGGAAAAAACCAGTCAGCTAGCTTACCTCTTTTCTTTTTTCTTCTTTTTTATGATTTTAGTTTCATCATGACTAAGACTTGGGGTCCATTTGTTGCATTGATATTTTTTGTGTAGTTGTTTATTTAAGATCTTTTTTTTTTTGCTCACGGTCCTATCGAATATGAATAATTTTGAAACAGGTTAGTTTGACTCAGAGATAATACCGTAACAAGTTGTGGTAGTGTAATGGTTAGCAAACTAGATTAATAAATGCATACGAGTGAATTCGAGTCTTAATCGGTGCCCTATTCATATGATCTTGTGCCATATCTTAGCAAAAAGCCTACTAGATTACCACGATAACAAGTTCCATCACTCCGATTCAGAATGGTCCTTGGAATACTGGTAATTAAGAGTCTACACATACGCAGATCTACAGAACTAGAGCCTCACCATCAGATGTAGTTTTTTGTCATACTAAGGATATCGCTTTTCTGGGAGGAGTCGTACTCCTCGGCAGGGGATACAGTCAGTGAATTCTAAGCTCTGCCCACTGGGTGGTACACAGCCTACAATAACCCACAAGGTGAGCAGGTCATGAGTTTTTTTAATTCCATACAATACTGTTTGGAAAACAATTGCGGAAACGATTGAAAAGAAACTCTTACAACCACATGTCATGATTTCTCAACAGGAACGTTGAAACATTGTGAAGATTAAGATAGAATTAGGGATCACCTAATTTTTTGGTGATGATTCGACGAAAAGTTGAAGGATTATCTCTCCATAAATCTTTCTGTCCTTACACGAATGGAGACGCTTGTGGTGTAATGGTTATCATCATAGGAAATAAATACAGCGATCGAAGTTCAAACCATGTACGAGGCTGTTTGCATTTTACATCGCACTGATACCATTGACAAAGGTATAAATCCAAATAGTTTCGCTCTAGCTATGGGTAAATTTAAGAGAAAATTGGACTTTTTAACCTTAGTTAAAGAGTCCAATTGATCTTGGAGAATGGAAACTGAAGTCAAACTGTTAAACTCTGCTTTTAAATTGACCTTGACCTTCTTCTATTCAAGGGGTTAGGTAAATTTATATAGATGTCTTTGTTGAGAGAGAGCCATTACCTTGAATAATTTTAATTAGATATGTTTTAAACTAATTCTTTTGAAGACGCCCTGTTGAAAATTTGCCTTCAAGCTACAACGAAATGAATTTTGATAACGTGCATGCAGTTTATTTTCATTTTATTTTATTTTTAAGAATGACTAAATAGGAAGAAATTCTGAAAAGTAAAAGAGAGAAAATAAAAGAAGGGACATAGTCAAGTAAAAGTGAGAAACAGACACCTTACCAGAACAAGCCACACCCAAGTTAGAATCAGACGCTCATAAAAATAAGTGTATATATACTGTGGTGAATCAAAAATTTTGCAATATTTTGATAGTAGTTTATCTCGTGACTAAAGCAGTACTTGAAAATGTAACGGCTATGGTTGGTAGTATCATATAAGTTCAAGCGCTGACACCTTATGCATTATAACATTTCGTTGTGATTTGAAAGCTATACAGATGGAATCTAATTTGGAAACTTAAGCTTTACAAGTTCGAACCGGGCCTTAATGCCATAGAAACTAAAAAGCATTTGTTGCGTTATAAGTTTATGTTGTAATTGAACACAGTTTTAACATTATACCTAAAAATAAAAATGAATAAATAAAATGTAAAATGTACAAGCACCAAAACCACAAAAATAGAAGGAAATAATTGAAGATTCAGTTTTGTGATGTATCACACTTCTGCAGGTGAATATATTGATGTTATCTTTGAAAAAGATTTAGTCAACTTTTTGGTGAGTGGTTTGCTCGAGGGTCAAGTTTGATAACAACAGTCGGGTCTAATTACAAAAGCAATCATGAAAACAATTGTTTAATTCAAAAACATATGATTAAAAATAAATAAATAACAAATAATAGTTATTGATTTATTAAAATTTTGTTTCTCCACCAAAAAGTTTTTGATACATTATTTTAAGGCAAAATAATCAACTTGCCAAACACCATTGGCAAAGAATCATTATCTTTGTCAAGTTATATAGCAAGCTACTCGGAGACGCGTTTAATACCTGAGGAGGCGATGGTTTAGGTGAAAAGATTTTATCTAGAACTCAGAGAGACGAACCAAAAAAAAAATCGGTAAGACGCAGCAGTTTTTTATAGATAGATATATGTATTCGTGTGTGGGTTCATTAATGAACCCACACACGAATCATGATGCAGGTGCAAGGCACTTGCATCATGAAATAATACAAGGTCACCGTTGTATGAGTTCATCGTTATTTTGGGTAAACAAAGGGAAAAGGCACCGTCACGTTGCACGAAATATACCGGAATGTTTTCGGGAACATTAAAGTATAATTGTGTTGTCTTGACAGTCAGACTTCCCAGATCTTAGTCTCATTGAAAACCGATGTTTTCCAATGAGTAAGCTATGAAAAACTACGTAATTTCTAACAAATAACGTACCTACAAATATACACACACACACACAAACACACACACACACACACACACACACACATATATATATATATATATATATCGAACGCACTCTGGGTATAATAGTTATCATCTTAGAAGATGAGCACGGTTTCCCGAGTTCAAACCCTGGACGAGGCTATTTGCATTTTGCATAACGCTTGTAAAATAGCAAAAAGTATGCATCCGACTATTCTCTTTCCAGCCTTGGATAAATATAATGCCAAGCTAGGCTCTTTAATTTTGGTGTTGCTACCGGGTTTAGGAGAAGGAAAAGTCTGAATAACCTGTTAAATTCCGCTTAAAAGTTGACCCTGTATCCCATTCTGCCCGTTCCGAAGCGTTAGTATATATATATATATATATATATATATATATATATATATATATATATATATATATCGGAGAGTAAGATTAAACCGTAGTTTCAAACTCTCTCTTCTTGTTGAAATATATTAACAAAAAGGCCTCGAAGAAAACTTGATTATTTTGCAGTTCCCGAACTTTCAAAAGTTGCACGAGAAAGTCATAAACCTGGTGTCGAAATGTATGCACTAGAATATAATCTTATTGTGAGACTTGCCTCTTGATTTTTTGATTCATATATTAATATTCTATATAATTTGGCTACTGGGTCTTTTATCCTGGGTAGTCTTTTTTCTAAATAAATAGAAAATTAAAATGAACTTAATTTACCTTGGCATTCTCCGTTTGAGCATTATGGCCTTCTCCATGTGAAACTTTTAATCACAATTTTGTAAATGTTTTACAATTTAAAGTAATATAATCGCATACATACATATATGTATATATATATATATATATATGTGTGTGTGTGTGTTAGTATGATTGTATGTATGCATATATGTATCTATCTATATATGAGTGTGCATCTGTGATAGTATGTATGCATGTATGCATCTATGTATGTGAATGTGTGGTGGTATTTATGAGCTATACTACACAAATCTTTAAAACCAAGTAGACACTACACATTTCAGATTTTAATGTTTTAAATGCACCCGGAAATTACCTGATTAAAGAGCGCCTTCATTGATCATTATCATTTCAGTTACGTAATTTTTTCCCATCAAAAATTAATCTATGATCTCATTGACCCAAAATGGAAGAACTGAAAGCTTATATTCAATATGTAATGTTGATGGCGTTTAAGATTAACAAAAATCCTGCAGAAACAACCAAGAAAATTTATAATATGATCAAAGTATTATTACTGACCACCAAAAGCCATAAACTCATTTCAGGGCGCTTATCAAACTTCGATAAAAAAACTTCAAGAAAATAGGTAGAATTCAATCAGCCCAAATATAATTGAGAATGAGCTCATAACCTTAACTCATCTCGATCTACGATCTTCCGCCACTTGAAAATTATAGGAAAATTGGGCAAGCTGGCCGTTTGTATTCCTCATTCTGTTAAGAAGAAGAAGAAGAAGAAGAAGAAGAAGAAGAAGAAGAAGAAGAAGAAGAAGAAGAAGAAGAAGAACTAAGATCGAATATCAATATTGCAATTCTTTCAAGGCTGAGAAATTACCCATTACACTAGAATATCATTACTAGTAAAGAAAAAATATCTTTTACGATAATGACCATTGAAAAAGGCAGTATATTAACAGGGATAAATCCCCACAGCCTACCCCAAAAGTGGAGATTCAGTGAGGAAACTTTATTCAGTGAATATGTTGGGATCACCATGGAATTATTTTTTTTTTTTTAGTTTTATAACCAGAACCAGACATTTAGTGTGGACTTATACTGGTACCAGCGGCATCATGTCCAATAAAATGCCCCACACTCCTCAATTGGAGAAACGTTGAGCTTCTAGACGACGCAAGTCCACATTCAAGAAGAAACACGAAGGAAACAATATTGGTTTTAGGCTGTTTTGTTCTACCCCATTCATCATAATTAACAGACATAGTAGTAAATGATATACATTTTCTTCCATTTTCAGCAAAATGCTATGAATGACAATTTTTTTCTCTTGAAGATCAGCAGAAGACGTTTATAAAAAATCTTCTTCAGATTAACACCAGCTTAAATTCACTGAAGAGGAATCAACAAGCAACTGCATTAATAGCAAGAGGTGATTCAGAATAATGGCCAATATAGAAAATTTATTCACTTTTGTATTATTCATAGATGAATAATATTTTAATTCAACGGATATTATTTTTGACCCAAACAATGTATATCTATCTATCTATATATCTGTCTCTCTACCTATCTACCTATATATATATATATATATATATATATATATATATATATATATATATAACTAAACATCTTGTTCGAAAGAGCATTGTCCTTGAATGTGGTCACCAAATACTCGATGATAAGTCTACCCTTTGATAAATGGGTAGTGAATCACGGCACTACTAGCTATTTTGCCCTATTTCAGCCCTAGCCGATTCTCTGGTATTTAATTAACCTAAACTAAATGAATATATATATATATATATATATATATATATATATATATATATATATATATATATATTCTTCAATCCAGTAAATCCGGAGTAGGGAACGAATCCATCAGGACAAATAAGTTATTCGAATTTCGAATATTTACATATTCCTAGTAAAGAGCTCAATGTAAATAAATTTACAGAGTAAATAATATTATCTCAAGAAAAAAACAATATTCGGTCTCTTTAGGATATTAAATCTATTTCCATCCTGTTAAGAGCATTGCTATGAATCAAAGACTCTAAAATAATTTTTAACAGAACTTCATGAAAGGGAGTAAAGAAATCCATTTCAGCTATGTATAGCCTTTACCCACGTAAGGCTAGTTCTGGTCCCTTCTCGTTTCAGATTAAGACAACTACAAAACCAATAAAATCAACAATTTAACGATCACAGTAATACATATTCAAATTTCAACCATTTCTAACAAAATTATCAATTTTACTTTTAATTTGTCATCATTTTTTTCTTTTAAAGGTACCAAAACCTCTGCCGTTAATGGTAAGAATTCTTTAACCATGTTAGAATATTTATACCAATTTAATAAATTATAGTTAAAAATTAGCTTTGACTATCTACTCAAATTTTCGACTATAGTCTAAATTTATTTCTATGCCTACATCTAGCAATGAAATCACATATCTGATTTTATTGGTTACCGAGATCAGAATATAACACAATTTGTATCTTTTCTTCTAGACACAAATTACATCTATCATCAAAGCAGTCGGAGTATTGGACTTTTAAAATATATACTCCTTTGAATTTCTGGGGTTAAACTCGTATTTTTCAATTTCCAATAATGTTTGGACTAGGCCGTTTGATTTCTCAAGCGTTCATGAGAGAACGAATGAATGTGATTATTAGACCTTAATTTCCATCTCGTCGATGAAATTCCGATATAAGTTTTATTTTATTTTATATTCAATGATTTCTTTTGGGAAAATAATTCCTTGGTATATTTCATTCTTTAAATTACATAAACCTTTCATAGGACTATTAATTTTAATTTTACAATTGCAATCCTTTTCTTTACTTGTATTATTATTATTTATTCTTTTAGAGTTCTTCACATCAGCTAACACTGATGGTTTTTCAATAGAGTGGGAGTGATAGCAAGTCTCCTTAAGTCTCCCGGACCTTTCTCAGTATTCTGGCCGTCTTCAATAATGCTGTCGTTTGGATGGTCTCCACACGTTCGCCAACTTCAAAATACTCCAGGCCCTTTAATAATCCTTCAGTCACTGTGCCAAAAGCACCAATCACAATTTCTACAATCGACACTTTCATGTTCCTTAGTTTCTTCAATTCTCTAGCAAGGTCGAGGTACTTATCCTTCTTTTCGCATTCTTTCAGTTTTATTCTGTGGTTAGCCGGGACAGCAAGTCGACAATTTTGAAAATCATTCATTTGTTCATAATACTTCCTAATTATTTCATTATCATGAGAGTTAATTAATTAGTTAAAGTGTTTATCTATCAATTTAAAAAAATATTTTCCTATATTTATATTTGGTTTCATATCAATGGTCTTAACAGGATGGAAATAAATTTATTATACTAATGAGACCTAATATTGTTTTTTTCTTGAAATAGTATTATATATATATATATATATATATATATATAAATTATTCCTAATGTGACCGAATATTTTTTTCTTGAAATATATATATATATATATATATGTATATATATATATATATATATATATATATATATATATATATATATATATATATAGAAAATCTTCATTCTATTTACAAGAAAGAGACGTGATTTAATCTAGACTTTTGAAACGATATTTGGAATTTCTAATAGTGGTAGTCATTTTGAAATATCACTCATTGAATTGGAAGTTTACGGCCAAGATAGATTTAAAAAATAAGTCTGCTGATCATTTTGATCTATTTGCTAATAGTAACAAATTGCAGTAGAGAAAAAATTCAGGTCAAATTGGATGGTTTTAGAAAATATGGTAATAAAAAAAACTTGATTGATCATTTTTAGGAATTATGACCTGAATTAAGTTATTGAATTTGATCTGGTTTGGTTTGGTTCGGTTCGGGTGGGTTTGGTTTTATGGAATATCAACAATTGTTGGTTATTTAATGCCAAAACTTGTTTTTACATATATATCAAATACATGATTTGTAAACTCATTTTCTTGATTCCCACAATTAGATGATCAATTCTTTTTCTAACAATTTAACCTAATGTAAGTCATTGTTAAATGTTTCCAATTATTGCTATCACTTACATTTTCATTTAACTTCATTTATTTGTGTGCACTCAATTGAATTATCAAACGGTTCTATTTCTAACGATTCATTTATTATGACTCATTTGTTCTCACAGTCTAAATTTCAAATAATTCTATTTGACCAATAGATAGGACCCTGTCAGACAGTAAAGGCCTGAGTGGATCTTAGAGTGAATGGCAATGAAGTAGTATTAAACATTCCCTAAAGCTCCAGCGGTTTAAATGTTAAATAGTTTTATTTGACCACAAGATAGGACCCTATCAGATGCTACCACTCAGGACCTCTAGTGGACCTGAGAGCGATGGCAATTAAGTGGTACTCTACAGTTCCCAAAGCTCCAGCATTACTGGAGCCTCATCATTAAATTGTTTAATGTTATATCCAGGACACTCGTTGGTGGAGGGGGGTACCCCTCTGCAGAGTTGCTGTCCGTCAATTCTACAGCCCCTGCCGACAATCTGGATATAGATATTGTATTGATGGTCTATATGTTTTTTGCAAAGATCCTTTTTTGTTTTTTCTAAAAGTAAGCATAAATTGAAAAGTGGATATGCCCAAGGAAACATAACAAATTAATCCATGAACAAATAATGCACAAAAGATTTTAAAATGCTTGACTGTAAGTTAGAAAAAAAAACTGGAATTTTGTTCTAATCAACTCTTATTACTTCCTTTTCATTAGATGAGTGCATTTTTTGTCCAACGCAAATATATAAACCAAAATAGAAATAATTGTTTATGAATTATTTATAGGAGAAAGTAGTGTTTGAAGCCACACCATAGTGTGCAAATTATTAGTATTAGATAAGAGTACTTGATATCATTTAACTCTGAGCTGAATATTTTTTTTAGAAAATTATTCTAAATAACCAACAAAATTTGTATGACAACAAATATGGAAAAGCTAAGGAATCCATTGAAAGTCCTTATGATGCAGTAAAAAGTGTTCAAAATAATTATCTAATGAAGATAATACACTGCGAAAAATCATAATAAATATTTCACCTAATTAGTTATAACGGTTTTTTTTCCATTCTATCTCTCTATCTGCACACATATATATATATCTGTGTGTGTGTGTGTGTGTGTGTGTGTGTGTGTGTGTGTGTGTGTGTGTGACAAACTATGTGGTTCTGCTGTAGGGTTGACAAGTCATATGACGATATAGACGGGCAACGTCAACGGAAAAAGGCAGCTAATTCATTTTTCCCACATGCCATAAGGCTTGCAAGCATTTATTTTGCCTGATGAGTCACACGCCTTTACAAGGCTACACGTAGAAAATCGAGGAGATATCCTTCTGCAAAGAAGAAGCAGACATTATATATATATATATATATATATATATATATATATATATATTATTATTATTATTATTATTCAAAAACAATTACCGACACTGACTACGCCGATGACATAGAGATACTGGAAAATACACCCAATCAAACCGAAACAGTACTGCATAGTTTGGAACGAGCCGCCACAGGCATTGGCCTTCATGTCAATGCACACAAAACGAAATATATGTGCTATAATCAAACAGGCGACATCGCCACACTAGACGGAACCCCTCTGAAACTAGTACACAAATTCACCTACATAGGAAGCAGCGTCTCATCATCCAAAAAGGACATCGACACGCGGCTAACGAAGGCATGGACAGCAACGATAGGCTATCGATCATATGGAAATCAGACCTAACCAATAAAATGAAACGCAGTTTCTTCCAGACAGCGGTCGTATCGATACTGCTGTATGGATGCACTATTTGGACGCTAACTAAACAGCTGGAGAAGAAGCTAGACGGCAATTACACAAGAATGCTGCGTGCACTATTGAACAAGTCCTGGAGGCAACACCTCGCAAAACACCAACTATACGGCCACCTGCCTCCCATCACGAAAACTATCCAAGCTAGACGAACTAGACATGCAGGACACTGTTGGAGAAGCAGGGACGAGCTCATAAGTGATGTACTCCTATGGACCCCCACATATGGCCGGACAAAAGCAAAACGACTAGCCCGGACATACATTCAGCAACTATGTGAGGATACGGGATGTAGCCCTGAAGACCTGCCAGAGGCGATGAACGATTGGGAGAAGTGGTGAGAGAGGGTCAGGGATATCCGTGCTAGCAGCACGACATGATAATGATGATTATTACTCATTAGAGTTTTTCACATCAGCGTTAGCTGATGGTTTTTCACTGGAGTCTGAGTGACAGCAAGTTTCCTCAAGTCTCCAGGATTCGTCTCAGGATTCTGGCTGTTCTCAGCAATACTGTAGTTTGGATTGTCTCTGCCCATCCGCCAATTTCCAAGTCTTCCAGGCCTTTTAATAATCTTTTAGTTATTGTGCCTAAAGCACCAATCACAATTGGCACAATCGTTACTCTCATATTCAACAGTTTTTTCAATTCTCTAGCAAGGTCGAGGTACTTATCCTTCTTTTCACTTTCCTTCAGATTTATTCTGTGGTCCACCGGGACAGCAAAGTCGAAAATTTTTCAAATTCTCCTTTTTTCTGTTGATTATTATATGGTCTGGTTTTCTGGTCGGGATTAGGTAATCTGTGTGTATGTTAAAGTCCCATAGGAGTTTATGCGTGTCGTTTTCTAGGACAGGTGCTGGGTTGTGCATATACCATTTGCTTGTATGATCAATTTTAAATTTCTTGCACATTTCCCAGTGGATCACCTTGCTGACCCAGTCGTGTCTCGCCTTATATTCCTTTTGTGCTAATTTGCTGCATTCACTTATTATGTCATTGATCGTTTCGTCTCTGTCACCGCATACCCAACATTTACTGTTTGCCTATTCTTGCTTTGATATGATCGGTCCTTATGGCGTTGTCCTGTGCTGCTATTAGGAGAGATTCCATTTCTCTCTTAAGGTTTCCTTTTCTTAGCCAGGTCCAGGTTTTCTGGTGTGAGATATTATTATTATTATTATTATTATTATTATTATTATTATTATTATTATTATTATTATTATACTAGTGTTAGTTGCCACTAAATCACTGTGTGGGTTTGTGGCGAACCAAGTGCAATACAATATGGGGTGTGCTCAATATCTAGGAGCTATCATATAAAAAATTATAAATATTCATTTTGTTAACTGCCTGATGATAGTTTTTTGTAAAAACTCCATGAAACCCAGGGGTCGCAGACTAAATTCTACGGCATTAAATATATAAAAGCATTATCAGAATTTGCGAAATGTATATGTGTTTCTATCTGTGCTTCTCCGTGTGTGTCTAAAGTGGATAAATATGTTTTAAAGTTTACCTGAAAGTATATTTATGTACATAGATTTATAATATTGTCTGTTTTAATATTCATTTTCCTGTTTTTTTCATCAATGACAACGCACCGTAATATCTAAATTTAAAGAAAAACGGCAATATGCCAAGTTTTTATCAGACAGAAAAATTCTAAATTTTTCTTGAAATATTTCCACTTATATATATATATATATATATATATATATATATATATATATATATATATATATATATATGATTGACTGTTAAAGAAAGAAGAAAGAAATAAAGCTGGTTGTTTCTTGTAACCATCCTTTAGTAAATCAAATAATTGCTGTAAAACCAGACAAAATCTTTCTTGACGAATGTATTATACATATATTCGGTGTTGGTTTTACTGCCTGTCCTTTTCTCACAGCTTTTTGAATATTTGTGGTTTTAAAGAAGCTATAAAACCAAGGAATATTAACAAGTCATATCATTATCACAGTCAATAACTGTCTTTTATTGTTTACATTTGGAAGGACTTAGGTATATAATTGTAGCCATGAATGCATTAACAATCCCGACAGACATAAACACACATAGATTCATACACAGACACATCACCCCCCCCCGTATATATATATATATATATATATATATATATATATATGAGAAATGAAAACTCAAGTTTGAACAATCAGACTGAGATATTTCACAAGAAGACTAACGTCACCAGAATATAAATCTATTTACTACCTGCGTCACCAAAGACTTTTAAAATGGTACTTGATCCTTCTTTGCTTGACACTCAGCAGTATTAGGTAAGGATTAAGAGTAAACTGTTGCAATATAGGGAAAGGAGTAGCGCCCTCCCCTATATCTTGGTGTGATAACTATCGAAAAGGGAGTTTTCGCGTCACCCTCGACTACGGTCGCTGACTTTATACATATCTATCTGCAGAAGATTGATTCAGCTACATAGTATGTTTTGAGTAAATTATATTTCCTAGATGCTGCAGATTTCTTTTCGTCCATATATATATATATATATATATATATATATATATATATATATATATATATTTTGCCAATCTATCTCTCTATATATCTATCTATCAATCTCTCTCTCTCTCTCTCTCTATATATATATATATATATATATATACACACTAAATTCATTGGCCAGGTAATGATATTTTCCACATCGGTAGCCACAATGTATTTCATTTTCGTTCTTGATCTCGCCCTTCGACCCCTTAGCAATTTCAAACGTTTGCCACTTTTAGTTTGATTTGGTTTGGTTTGGTTTGGTTTGGTTTGGTTTTATGGCATATCAACCATTTTAGGTTATTTAATGAAAAGTCAATTTTTATACATATGGAGTAATGACTTAAGCACAGGACTAGTGTTTCAAAATAAGCGAGTTCGAACTCTTGTTGCGCTGTTATTTTTAATTTAAGGACAAATACCACTAGAAAAATTCTGAACCCCTTGATACTCCAAGTGATTGGTTAAATAGAATTACTACTGAGGAATTAAATAACCCAAGAATGTTGATATGCCATGAAAAGAAACCAATAAAATATATCACTTAAGTTGTTCTTATTTTAGACGGGTCGACAGAGATGCTGAAACGCTCTAGTAAAGTAAATGTGTTTTGTTTTTGTTTTGTTTTTCTGGAAATACCTGTTTGATTTGACACTTCTATGATCTCCTGACCGAGATAAAGTTCCAGACACAGAGGTCAGTATAGAAAGTCATCCTGAAGGTATTCTTTAACAATGAGGACCATCACTATTGATTTTCTTGAAAAAGTTGAATTGACAACAGTACTTCTGATTGCTAAAAAAATCCAACTTATTTATTGAATTACCATTGCATTACTGTGAAATATTACACGGAGCAGTTTGCTTGTTATATTGTTTCAATGATTTATATCATACAATTTTCAAACAGATTCAATGGTTGGTTGGTTGGTTAGTTGCGTTTTTACTGTATTTCAACCCTACTAGGTTATTTAATGCCAAATCCTATTTATACATATTTTAACAATATATGGTTTGTGAACGAATAATTTATAGGTAACTATTTTTAAATGAGTCAGAGCTCATTTGTTTGCACACAAACTGTTTTCAAGTATTGCTATCTTACACTAATAGTTTTATTTGCACACAGTTAGTTGGTTTCAATTTTTACTAAGTAAGGCAAATAATTTTATTCAACATTATTCGTTTGCACACAATTAAACAGTATACATTTGCACACAGTAAAGTGATTTGAAGTTTTATAAATGACTAACTGTGATATTACTGCTATTGAGGGGACGCTAGGAATGCTAGGGCACCGAGGAGACGTTTATTATATTCTTACTCGCTACCGTTTGTCTATTTTCGAAATCCGTGATCCGATCCTAGGAATAATTCTATTCTGCAGGCTGGAACCCACTCTCCGCTCCTTCTGGGACGGGACCAGCTTTTATATCTATCGCTGGAGTAATAGAATTTTGTAAAATCACCTAGACAATTCCACAACATTTGAGAAACAAGGAATGCATGGTAATTTCCTGTTTCTTTGTTCACTTACCGCAGGTAGCCACATGCTTACGTGGGGTCACGGGGTCATTTCGTTCAATCGTTATGAACTGGCGCCAACATGACTTGACCATAATACATTAAGCCAATCCCAAATCTGCTTTGTGGGTGGGTGGGTCAAATTACAAAGGGATTCCATTTTGATGCTTCTTGAACTCACTGAGCCTACAAGAAAAAAAATTGCTCATAATTTTTTTCTTTCAAAATAAATCACTTCCAACAAATATTTCTTTAACTAAAATCTATCAAAATGCCATATTACTATTAGATGGGAACTTAACTGGTTATAAAACAACATCTAATTAGAGTGAACCTGGGAATAATGTGTAGGACTGAAGCCTCACCATCAGACGATATTTAGTGTCATATCCCGGACATTTCTTATCCGGGGGATGTTATTCCTCTGAAGAGCCCTAGTTGACTGGGCCGAAACAGTTCAAAGAATTCATATCTCATAGAAATATTTGAAACCAAACAGAACTATATAATCATTTAACTTAGGGAAAACAAGAAATTAGATTGTTAGTGTTAGATAGTAATATTTGAAACTATCTAACCATGAATAATGAGGATTAGAAATATTTGGGCAAAATAGCTGTACTTGAAACTATTTAATAATTGATACGAAATAGAATTATTAATATTAGTTTTAATATGAACTGAGCTCTCGGTAGCCGTTAAGCGGATGTATGTAAACAATAGTAATTGTGATTCATAACCGTTTAAAATTTACTTCGTTGCTACTGTTTCCTCATGACTGAGGGGTAGAGGCTTGCATTGGCGTTTGAGTCAACCGGGTTTCTATCCCAGCTAGAGGAAGCTTGTATGTCTAGCCACACTGATGAATTCTGATATAACGAAACAGATCTTTCTGTGGATGAATATATATATAAACAAGGTTTGAGATTAAATAACATATAAGAGTTGATATGCCATAAAACCCTAACAACTAACCCAATACAAATATTTTTTAAACAGATGTATTTTAATAATTGATTGAACTCTAACATTAAGAATCATAGTGGATGCATAGTAATGGAAACAAGTGCTTAAGAACTGGAACCTCACCACCGGATGTCTTTTGTTACCATATCAAAGGCACTATAAATATTGATAAAATTGCATATTAACAGTATCGCTAATAAACTAGTAAAATACGATAATTTTTCTAAAAGAATATTAATTTTCCTCCAAATCGAAAATACCAGGATGCTATTATTTGTAGTAAAAATTACACATTCAGAAACATATATCATTAGCTATTATTCATTATCAGTCTCTACAACATTGTAACTCTAATGAAATATATAATTGGAATACATCTGTTAGCAAATCTAAAATTGCATGAATATATAAGGTGTTTAATATTCGTCAAAATTTCTGATAAACGGCGTCATTATCATTTGAACTATTAAGAAAATAAAACTCTTGCAGAGGCAGACAAGATGGTATTAGGTTTAATCTCTTAAACTGAACCAGAATTGTTGCGCAGTAAAATGGCCTAGTGGATAAACGAGTTGATTAAGCATTTCTCGTTGGAAACTATCTGGAAATTGTGAGGTCAATCCCTGGGGTCAGTGAAGCACTTAAGGTGGAGTTACACCTTCGCAACCTATTCTCTACATAGGAGCTCTTAGGGTATTGGTTATAGCCGTAAGGAATTGGATCGGCAAAACAAGATTAAATTCTGGACGTGGCAGTCTGCATTTCCTTTTGCGCTAATATCCCTGTGAAAAGCATGAATCCTTCTGTTTTCCTATCAGCTATGCATAAGTAGTATGGCAGATTGGGTTCTCTATCACTGATAAGCCACTAGTCCAGGGGAAGGAAAACCTTTAATTTTTATCTACTTATTCCACGTAAAATTCACCTTCTGTGGCACCATTCTCGTGGCAGAGGGGTTCGGTAAATACATACACCCACTTGCTCACTAACCGAGGGCTGTAGTAGGTGCTTGAGTCACAACTTTGAGCAGGAAAGATTTGTTTAAAAATTATTAGTATTAGATAGGAATACTTTGAAGCATATCACTGCAGATTATTAGTATATAGAATAGTTCCTTGAAACAATAATTGCTTACATATTATAATTGTTATTATTAATTATTTTAAAACATAATTGCTTACAATATTCAAAATTGTATAATACTTTTCAATATATTGGTTATGTAGGAATACCTAATTCTGTTCAAAGTATTTGTTATGTAAGTAAAGTTGACGACCTTAGTCGAGGGTGACTCAAAGGCCCCCTTTTCAATAGCTAATGCTCCTAGGTGTAGGAGAGGGCACTACTCCATACCCCGGGTTGCACCACTTTACCCTTGGTCCTTACCCGATTATGCCGAATGTTAAGCAAGGCGACATAAAGAATCATTTTTGGAGTCTTTGGTATGACCCGACATGGGATCGGAACTTGTTCTCCTGGAACATTGGCGAACACTCTACTCATTAGGCCAATGACCTAATTATATTTAAGTATTGGTTATATAAGAATACCTGAAACCATGTAATAATTTTGGTTTCTTTGTTTAACGGGATATCAACTTTCGAGTGATATTCAATGCCAAATCCATCTTTAGTAAAGAACAGTTGTGATGATATTCAACCCATAACTGGGTGTGTTGGTTTGGGATTTTATACTTATCCCAAGGGTATTAGTCCGAAGGTGATCGTAATAGCATGACGAGAATTCGAAATGGCTTACTGCCATAGTTTTAGATACTACCTTATAGTGACTCTCCCAAACCATATATCGGCGAGGAAAGATGTCATTATTAAATAGGTATAGTTACGTGTACCGATATAATTCTGAACGAGTTATTAGATTCAAAATTAGTTACCTGAAGTTGTAATTACTTGCTTAAATGTTATTCTTTTTAGTAACTTATAACCATATAATTCCATGAAAAAATAAAAGACTATTTATTAAAAAAGCCAATAATGGACTTAAATACTTAAAAGCAACCAACCAACCAATCGAACAACATCAACATACTAGGTTGACTTTTCGTTATCTGAAGAAGAAAAATTTTGTTTAATAGCAGCAGGGATAGAGGAATACAATCTTACAGAATTCGAAACGAAATTTTACATTAAACTGTATTTGATGGTATGGCTACAATATTGGAGTTTGGGGAATGTAGAATTCTCATTCACTCTGATCCGGAAAAATTACTTGTTAATCACCCATCTATGGGTCAAATAGAACTATTGGTCAGGGTATGACCTTAAATTGCATGTAATGGTCAAATTGAATGGTTCGATATTTTACTAGGGATTATTATCATTAGTCATCTTAAACCATACAGCTGTGAGTAAGTTATTTGTATCAGGGAGAAATAGTTGATAAACAGAAGTAATCATGTTGAATAGCAATCCTTGAAACCATTTAACTGTTTGCAAAGAAATAATTTATATTAAATAGATTTATCAGAGTCAGATAACAATAATTGAAACCATTTAACTGCGTTAAGTAGAATTATTCATCTAAGATAACATTAGGAGAAATCTGGAGTTCTGCAAGGAGATATACTAACACCGTATCTGTTTATAATCAGCCTTGACTACGTACATCGAAAGTCGACAGATCTAATAAAAGAAAATGGCTTTACACTAAAAAAAAAAAAAAAAAAAGATGATATCGAGCAGAACTTATAACGGACGCAGACAATGCAGATGATATAGCGCTTTGTGCAAATACACTTAACAAAGCCGAATCCCTGCTGCATAGCCTGGAACATTCAGCAGGAGACATTGGTCTCTACGTGAAGGTAAGCAAAGCACATATACATGTTTAAATAAAGAGGGAGAGATCTCCAATCTAAATGGCAGTCCTCTGAAATTAGTTGACAACTTTATGTATCTCGACAGCAGCGTCTCATCTACTGAAAGTGATGTCAGTATATGTCTAGCGAAGACGTGGACTGCTATGGATTATATGGAAGTCTGATTTATTTGATAAAATAAAACGAACTTTCTTCCAAGCATGGTGGTGTAAATACTATTGTATGGATGCACCACATGGATGCTGAAAAACACATGGATAAAAAGCTAGATAGGAACCACTAAAAATTTCATGACCGGTCTCTGTTCAGGGGATGAGTACTCGTGATGTAGTGTTTAACGTACTGATCTGTGGAATCATAATAAGCGGATTCAAACTCCAGTCGTGCTATAAGGATCCTTTTCGGACAAATAGCCTCGTGAATGGTACGGATCTCCTCTATATTCCCAGTTATGGATTAGATATTGCCACAACTGTTTTTTCAAAGAAGATGGCTTTGATATCAAAATAGCAACGATGTTTGATATGCCATCAAACAAGAAAACCAAACATTTTGTTCAAGAATGAAGCATCATCATCATCATCATGTCGCGTCATCAGCACGGATATCCCTTACCCTCTACCGCTACCCTTCTCTATTGTCCATCGTTTCCTGTAGGTCTTCAAGGGTACATCCTATATCGGCTCAGAGCTTTTGTATGTAGGTTCTAGCAGGTCATTCTGCCTTTGCTCTTCCATGTGAAGGGGTCCACAAGAGTACGTCACTTGTGAGTTCATTCCTACTTCTCCAGCAGTCCCCTGCATGTCTGGCTCGTCTAACTTTGATAGTTTTCGTGATGGTTGATAAGTGGCCCTGTGGCTCCTGCTTTGTGGGGTGCTGCCTCCAGGACTTGTTCAATATTGCTTGCAACATTCTTGTGTAGTTGCCGTCAAGAAAAAAAATGGAGCACTCTATATTATTTTGGTTGTGATTTTTCAGAGTGTTGTCCTCATCATTTTTAAAGTTTTTTAAATGATTTCCCAGGTTGTATTATTTCCATGCTGAGCATAGGGACACCAGAAGAAGGCCAGAGAATAAAGCGGCCAAAATGTTATGTTTCAATTCATCACAATAAAGACGAGGACACTAGTCGAACTCTCAACCAAAATAATACTCATCAAGCCTCATCTCAAAATTTCAGACGGATAATGATGCACTCTGTTTGATTTCCCGCCATTTTAAATAGTCTCAACATTTTTTTCGGGATTAGAATAATTCCAAACAAGGTGGAGTTCATAGTTCTAGAAAAGGTTCGGAAAAAAAATTATTTCGATTTTTTAAAAAATCCCCCTTTTTTGTTAAAAGACCCTTTAATATGCAAGAGGTTTTTTCATTCAAAAATATCATTATTTATTGAATGACTCTCGGATATATAATGGTTTTACCCCAAGTTAATAAATAATTTTATTTATTGAATGACCATCTCATATGCAATAGTTTCTTCCCCAGTCAAAATATACGCTTATTTATTGAATTATCCTCGTATATTCAATAGTTTTCAGCCCAGTCAAAAAATACGCTTATTTATTGACCGACCCTCGTATATGAAATGGGTTCTTCCTCCATCAAAAAATACGCTTATTTATTGAATGACCTTCGTATATTCAGTAGTGTCCTCCTCGGTCAGAAAATACCTATATTAATTGAATGACTCTCGTACATGAAATGGTTTCCTCCCCAGTCAAAAAATACGCTTATTTATTGAATGACTCTTCCATAAGAAATACCTTCCTCCCCAGTCAAAAAATACGCCTATTTATTGAATGACTCTCGCACATTCAATAGTTTCTTCCTCAGTCAAAAAATACGCTTATTTATTTAGTGAATTCCCTCCTATTTTGAAATTATGCATATATGTATGCAAAATCAAGTAAGTTTTCTTTAAACATACTATTCAGTTTCTCCTTTCTTTTCGTAATATGCAATATAAACAATTTCAGACTTACTGTCGACTTCTTAAAAGCAGCGTAAAAATAAATATGAGGTTAAAAAGCAAAATATTATTAAAGATAACTTAAAACTATGAATTATATAATGATATACATGAAAATACGAGTGTATGAGGGAGAAGTTCCTAGGTAAGATACTCTCTCGTAATGTGATCCATTGGGGATTATTTTTCAGCATTTTCTCTTTGTGTTTCATCCTTTTCTTCCACTGGTTTTGCCGTGTTTCGATCTTTGTTCAAAGCAGTCATCAACTGCAGATTTGATGTCATCGAATGAACTTTTCAGTCAATGAATTTTCTGACTAACTCACATATACGTTCCTCTTAATCAGAATTTTTTCTATACTCTCATCCCTTCTCACTCATCTTCTTTCTTTTTTTCTGTCTGTCTTTCTTCCTTTCTTTTACTTTTGATTTCCTTCTTTTTTTAGCTATCCTTCATTTCTTTCTTTATTCATTTTACGCTTAGCATGTTTTATTATTCTTGGGAATTGCATCATTTTTTTCATTTCTTAATTATATATGTCTTTTTTTTTTCTCTTCGTTTTGTCAATCTTTTACTATATGCTTGTTTGTTTTCCAATATTCTTTCTCCCTGATATTCTTTTTGTCATTTTTCTCAGCTCGCATCTTTTAACCATTTTTTCTCTGTTTCTTTGAATATTAAAAATATCTAATTGAAATTTAATTATTGGTGACTGTTTCTAATTGAGCAGATAAATTTCCCTCTTTCTTTCTTTCTTTCTTTCTTTCTTTCTTTCTTCACTCCCATTAATTCTTTCTGTTCCGCATGTTCTTTTCCTTATATAGTCTATTATCAGTCTGTGGTGCTGACACATATCTATGAAAGGTACATAATTTCATAAAGAGTACTAATATACAGATACAAATAACAGATGAATAATTAATATCATTGTTTTTGTATGCTGTATTTAATTAGTTGAATTAATTAAGGCAGTATCCCCGGTATATCGAGGGGGGATAGAAGAAGTGGACGCAGTAAGTTAGTGCAGAGTATGAAACAAGACGCGATTATATAGGTACAACCAGAATCCGTTCTGGAAAATGAGACCCAAATTCTCTGTGATTTTGCGATACAAACATATCACCTAATCTCGGCCAGACGACCAGACCTAGTGAACCTGCCGAATACTTGACTTTGCAGATCCGGCTGACAATAGGGATAACTGAAGGAAGGCGAAAAGAAAGATAAATACTCGGGCCTTGTTAAAGAACAGAAAAAAGTGTGGAACATGAAACGAACAGTGATACTAATTGACATTGGTGCGCTTGGTACAGTCACTAAATAATTGGTACTGGGACTGAAGGATTGGTAATTAGAAAATTAATAGGTACCATCCAAACTACAACATTGTTGAGATCAGCTTGAATACTAAAAATATTCCTGTGCATTTGAATAGACTAGCTGTCACTAAGACTCCAGTTGAAAACCATCAGCTAACGCTAGTGGGAAAATTCCCAAATGAGTAGAATAGTGAACAAATCCTGAAGGCAAGTAAGGACGAACTCATAAGCTATATACTCCAGGGGACCCCTTCACATGGACGAGCAAAAGCAGGACGACCAACTAGAATCTACATACAACATCCCAGTGCCGATACAGGATATAACCTTGAAGACTTCCCAGGAGCGATGGACGATAGAGACGAGTGGCGAGAGAGGGTCAGAGAGGTCCGTGCACTCAGCGTGACATGATGATGCTGATTATTTGGAGGAGTCTTCAAGATGTCATGACGAACGTACTGGTCTATGATACATAGTAAGCAAGTTTCAACTCTTATCACGCTATAAATATTCACTTTAAAACTATTCCCCTTTGATAATGTATGACGTCTCTTATCCACCCACCTATCAGGTAACTCGAACACCGAATGTTCTTGTAGAAGGAAGGCTTTAGAATTATATAACCATCTTTCCTACATAGTCATGTTTGTTATTGTATTCCTTTGGCTATCGTCTGCAGCATTCACTAATATAATTGACTTTTCATCTCTATCACCAATCAGCATACACTGGTTATTATCCTGCGTGTCATCAGTTTTTGCTTTTATATAATTAGACATTAAAGCATTATTATGTATTGCTATAATAAGAGATACAGTTTCTCTTTTTAAGCTTCCCCCTCGTAACCATTTCCAGGTCTTCTCAAATGCAGTGTCCTTAGATTGTCGTTAAAAGTATCTATATAGTTGTTTTTCTTCTCACTTTAGTTATCTAGATTTTTCATTTTTATTTTCGTTGTTCGATGATTGGCTCCTGCAATCAATCTCTCTAGGTTGTTTTTATATATTCTTCGAGTTTTTCTATTTTTTCTATCTGCACCGTCCTTAAAGTATGCGTTTCCTCTCCCTCCTTCTCTAATTGTAACATAGAGTCTATCGATTTTATCACTCAAGTAAAAAGCTTTCAGCAACGTCATCAATTTCCTTGTTCGTTGGTTCATCTATGTTTCTACCAAGTTCAGTTGAAGATGGGTTCTGAGTTATTCACAAGGGAGACAGCCTAGGTATTTATTCATTTATATGGGTTTCTGCTGCAGAGTTTGATTTCCAAAAATGTCCTTATTATACAGTATCACTTTTTTCTTACATCTTCATTTGCTTGTTGGCATCCGCTTTCCATATTTCTAGTTTCCCTAGTAAGAAAAGAAAGCGAACGTAGACGAAGGTGACCAGAAGGCTCCCTTTTCAATAGCTACTACACCGAGGTGCAGAAGAGGGCGCCATTCCTTTCCCTGGATTGCTCCACTTTACACTTGATACGTACCTTTTTTTGCTGAGTGCTAAGCCAGAAGGTGACAAGTACCATTTTTAAAGGCTTTGGTATGACACAACCTGGGATTGAACCTAGGTCTCCCGGACTACTGGTGAACACTCTACCCACTTGGGCAATGAGCCGGTCAGTGTTCAGATATTTTCAAGATTAGACAGTTTTATTTTTCTGATTTTTCTTCTTTTATTATGAGCATGACACAGTTTACAATTCCAAATTTTATTCCAATATTGAAGTTGGTTAATTGCTTTGTTTAACAACATATCAACCCTTTTCGATTCCTTTAATGCCAAATCAAGTTATTTTGATATAACAGTTTAAGCTTCGTTTGCTTTTATGGCATATTAAACAAAGTAGTTTATCTAAAGCCAAATCTATTTTTACACATATAAACATGTTTTATTTCAAACAACTCAGTTTTGCATAAGTACACTGTTTAAACGTCAAAAACAGTTCTATTTCAAACTATTCACTATAGTCAATGAAGTTCAATGGTTTCAAATATTAGTAATAATCAGGAACAATTTAATTAAAGATCAGTCATTTATTTACTCAGTTAAATGTAAAAAGAAAGTTCAGTTTAGCATAAGGACCCAATACAAATGTCAAAAAAGTTCTATTTCAAACAATATCAGTTCAGCATAAGGACACTGTTTAGTTTTATTTGAACCATAAATAGGACCTAATCAAGTGCTGCCTCTCTAGATCAGAGAGAACTTGGGAGCGATTGCAGTAAAGCGGAACTCCGCATTCCTTAAACTCCAGCATTACTGGAACCTCACCATCAGTTTTTTTGAGTCATAAATAGGACACTCGTTTGGCGAGTCTTGCCCCTCTGCAGAGAAGCAGTCGTATTCTACAGCCCCAGCTGACTCGACCATCAAATATCTACGGTGAAGATTCTAATCGTTTTACATTAGAATCGTCATGTATCCGAAAAAAATTACCTCTCATAATTCGTATTTAGACTCATTGTCATCAAAAATAATTTGGCAGTTCTGGGCCCATAATCTGTTAGAATCCGTGTCACCATTTTGATCTTTTATTCAAAGAATTCAGTTTTGGTAATCGAAAAGATATATCTCCTATGCAGAAACTTCAACTAGCAATTGAGTATCTGAGTATTTGAGGATTGTTGAAAATTATTTTAAATGCTTTCTGTCATCGTCTCTGATTGGCGATTTTTTTTTACTGGAAGTGCCTGATGTTGTCGGAAAAATTCATAGATATAAACGACGATCCTTTGTACAGCTTATACCCAAGATAAGTCCAACATTTTCTATTAAGGATTCTAATTTGTTTTTATCTTGGCAAAATTTTCAATACCATCCATGAACATGAAGTGGTTGACACATTTTAGCGATTTTATAAATCTGTTGCCTCCTTTGTATTTTCTATGCATATAATTAAATAGCATCATAATGATAACGAATATTAGAGGCATCTTTAGGTTTTCACCACTGCTAAGGTTTAGTCTCCATCTGAAAATCTACTCCCCAGTTTTCCATAGCTCTTGTGATGAAGTTTATAACTTTTCTCATATTTTGTCACTTTTCAGATATTCTATTATCCAGGGTTTTTTTTTGTTTGGTTTCTTTGTTTAATGGCATTTCAACTTTTGTAGGTCATATAATGCCAAAGTTATTCTCCTAGAAGAACAGTAGCAGGGAGGATAAGGGGGTTCATACCTTTCCCGAGGATATTTACCCGAAAATGAACATAATAGCACGACTGAAGTACGAACTCGCTAACTACGATTCCGTTGTCAATCGCTTTAACCATTACACCACGAGGACACCTCCTATCTACCTTTTCAAAATCATGTTGTATGCCTTTTTGTTGACTATCAATGCCATGGAGGAAGTGCCCGTGGTGTAGTCGTTATCGTCGTAGGAAATGAACACGGCGACACGAGTTCAAATCCTGGACGAGACTGATTGCATTTCACATAGCACTAATATCCTTGGGAAAGGTAGGAATCCAATTATTCTCCCTCCTGTTATGGGTAAATAGTAAGACAGACTAGGTTCTTTAGCCTTGGTGAGGCAACTAGTCTAGGAGAAGTAAAACTCTGAATTCAAACCTGTTAAACTCCGCTTAAAAATTGACCTTGTGTCATATCCTGCTCGAGCGGAGAGGTTGGTAAATAATATCAATGCCATGGCATAATTTTTCTTCCTAGTTTTTCCCTCTTCTAAAACGTGTTGGTCCATAAATTGTAATTAGTTTGTTCATCTAGTTTCTTTGTGACATCATTTTTGTTCCCCACGAGATAATCCTAAACTTTCAAGTGGTTAGTAGATTTCCTTTCTTATTTCTGCTGTTTGGATCTTCCACATTATTCGTAAACATATTATTGGCTTGGAGTTGTACAGAATATGTTTTGTTCCTTCTGGATCAGATTTGATTTATCATCTATTCGGGAATTACTATTATCATTATTGTGCGTTTTGAGATTTTTCACAGCTGTTTTAACTGATGTTTTTTTTACAGATGTTTGGTTGATAACAAGTATCTTGGACTCTTGTAAGCATTAAAGCTAATCTTTGCGATGCTGTGGTTTTCAATATGTATGGCTTCATTTTCCCCAGTTTCCTTTTCAAGTCTTGGGGTGAGGGCTTTCCAATCGCGTTAAATATAATTAGTATTGTGGTATCCCAGTCATATGCGTGTTTTACCACTTTTTCGGCTCTCTGGCAAGATCCAAGTATTTGTTCCTTTTTCTCTTTCTTTCATTTTCACTCTGTGTCCCTCAGGAACGGAATAATGCACTAGATGGCGCGCGCTTTTCTTCTTGATAATTACAACTAGTCCTTCTTCTTCTTCTTCTTCTTCTTCTTCTTCTTCTTCTTCTAATAATAATAATAATAATAATAATAATGAATTTTATTAATATCATTATTATTAAGGCTAATACATTATTCACACGCTGAGCTTAATACTAATAGCAATAATATTACGACTGAATATTATATCATTCTCAACAATAATAATTAATCCTTACTATATTATTCGCAATAATAATAATTCGTTCTTATTATTGCTTTAGATTATTATTATTATTATTATTATTATTATTATTATTATTATTATTATTATTATTTCTCCGTTCTTTCATTGCTTTTTCATTTATTCCATATTTCGCGCCATTGCTCTAATCAAGCATCCATTCATCTGGACGCCTCACACCTCCGGCTTCATTCAAGTCGTAACTAGAAAAAAAAATATGAAAAATACTTTCTCTAATTTGCAAAATGGCTTTTCGCGCTCTCATACATTCCTCGCTGGAAAACTCTTTCCCAGGAACACTAATCCGTAGCCGGATTTTCCGCCGGATTTTTTTTTCCAGTTATTATTATTATTATTACTATTGTTATTGTTGTTGTTGATATTATTATTATTATTATTATTATTATTATTATTATTACCAGTCACCGTGGTCGTTAGAAGAAAGTAGCGCTATTAACCCCATTATCTTCGCCAAAATTCATTATAACTCATTTATGCATTGTTTTATATTTTTTTAATTTAAATTTAAAAAAATAATAATGCCTGATCTTGAATTATACTGAAAGGTTTCTTTTTACCTTTACTAAAAATGCAAATATTTCAGTAGATTTTTGATAGACGGAATTCTAGATATTTATTTCGAAAAATGGATAGAAATTGAAATTTTCAGACTGCGCCCTGAGAACCGAAAGTTTAAGAATTATTAAAGAGTTACCCTATTTGCCACACACAAACCGCCGTTTTCTTTTTCCTTTTTTTCAATTTATTTTGATTGATTTATTCATTTTTTTGCTTATGACCAGCCAACTACTAATGGGTTATCTAATGCACCAATTTGATTCTTTTGTAATTATATTTATATTTCCATTTGCGCTTGTAATCATTTATTTACACTGAATTATATGATGCCAAGTATTCCAATAAAATACAAATAGTCTTTATAGCCCAGTCGGCTGGGGCTGCAGAATACACCAACGGCTTCTTTTCAGATGGGCAATACTTCCCCAATGACACTAAACAATCTGATGGTGAGGCTCTATTAATGCTGGAGCTTTGGGTTCTGCGGTGTACCCCTTCATTGCAATCTCTCCCAGATCCACTCTGACTCCGAGTGGTAGGGTTAGGGTACGCTAAATTGAATTGTCTGAAATAGAACTGTTTTTTACATTTAACTGTGTGTAAAAAAAACGTGTACTTATGCTAAACTGAATTGTTTGAAATTCTTAAAATAGAAATATTTTGACATTTAACTGTGTGTAAACAAAAGACTTTACTTATGCTAAACTGAATTGTTTGAATTTAAAGTAGCGCCCTCCCCTACACCTCGGTTTAGTAGCTATTGAAAAGGAAGCCTTCTAGTCGCCAACTATTTACATGCGAGGAAAATATGAACTCAGGCTTGTTTAAAAATGTTATCTACTAAATGTGTTTAGAAATTATATATATATATAAATAAATGATTTGGCATTAAATGACCTACAATGGTTCATATGCCATAAAACCTAACCAAACCAAGAGCTTCAAATAAAACTATCAAACAGTAACATGTGTACTTATGTTACACCGAATTGTTTGAAAGAACTGTTTGATTATTTAACTGTGCGTAAACAAATGACTGATGTTTAATTGAATGTTTAGAGATACATAGCACTACTTGGAACTATTTAACTTTCTTGACTTATGATAATTTGAATCGTTTGAAATAGAAGAGTTTGATCATTTAACTGTGTGTAAACAAAAGACTATACCTATACTAAACTGAATGTTTGAAATTAAGTAAAACCATTTAACGGCGTGCAAAAAATAAAAAATAAAACAAAAAACGAACTAAGACTTGTTTAAAAATGTTATATTCAAAATCTGCCAAGAAATCAACAATTTAATATATATATATATATATATATATATATATATATATATATATATATATATATATATATATATATATATATATATATATATAGACTTGCCTTTAAATGACCTACAGTGGCTGATATACCATAAAACCAAACCAAACCCCAAAACTAATTTTTTTCAGGTCTCCATGGCTTTGAAATAAGCAATTCCTAGCTACTGAGACCTCCTAAAAACTATAAGTTCTAACCCCAGTCTTACTATTAGGTGACCTTGGGACGAATACTTTTGAAAATAGTATGTAGTCCCTTATCTCCCCGTTAATCTACAAGAAATTTTTTTTGATATGACATTAAACAAAGAGACAAGATCATACAAACATTTTTAAACAGATCTGTTTGATCCACAGAGGTTGTCCTAACAGATACTACCAATCTTGTACAGATTCGGTTTGATCTAATTTTTTTCCATGTCAAACATTGTAGGTTATTTTGATGCCAAATCCATCTTATATATTTAAACGGCTCTATAACAAACAATTCAGTTTAATTTAAGTACGCAGTTTAAATGTCAAAATAGTCCCATCTCCAACAATTCAGTTTAGCATAAGTACAAAGTCTAGTTGTATTTGACCCATAGAGAGGATCCTATCAGGTGCTACATCTCCAGGCCAGAGTGGACATGAGAGCGATAGCAATAAATAGCTACATCGCATTCCTCGAATCTCCAGCATTACTGGAACCTCACCATCAGATTGATTATCCAGGACACTGGTTGGGAGGGTGTCTTACTCATCTGCTGAGATGCAGTCGGTGTATTCTAGAGCCCTAGCCGACTGGGCAATTGTAGGCCGGACAAGCTTACTCTTCTGTTGATAATACAGTCGGCGTATTTTAAACCCCACAGACAGAAATTTCACTATTCAGTGGAAATATGTACTGTTTATATTGATCATACTTGATCATTCACAACAACAAGTATAATAAATTCTTATTAAACTTTTGTAAACAGTCTATGTGGCGTACTACCTTACATGCTATACTGCAGCATTATAGTAAGTGGGTTCGGTCTCTTATCATACTATAACGATCACTTTCAGACCAATACCATTGGGAAAGTTATAAAATCCATTATACGACCTGGTATTTGTTAAATTGTATCTCTACACCTTTCCAAGGATGGCTTTGGTATTAAATAACCCATGAAGTTTGAACATCCATTAAAAAAAGAAACCGAAACATTCTCTTAAATCAAATCCATGTGGATACACGTTAAAGATCAAATTGACGTATAATATGAAAAAGAAAAAAATCACGTTGCTGCAAAATTTCCCAGTGAAAACTTCTCTTAGGAACAATTTTAGATTTCGACGACAAAAGGTGTGCGTCCGCATATCTAAGTGTTTTCCTCGTTGAAGAAAACAAAGCTTAGATATCAATATTTACAGATGTTTATTTTCATTTCTTAAGATAGTACACACACACACACACACACACACACACACACAGAGGCACATACTCACAAACACACACACATATACACACACGCACATACTCACAAACACACACACATATACACACACACGCACATACTCACAAACACACACACATACACACACACACGCACATACTCACAAACGCACACACATACACACATATATATTTATATATATATATATATGTATAAATCTTCATCATTATCATTAAGACGCCTTAAGAGCAGAGGTTTCCCTGAAGCTTTCTCACCAACTCTCCCTATTATCAATCGCTCCTAACCGGTCATCTAGAAAGCATCCAGTGAATGCACAGAACTCTCGTAAGTCTTTACTAGTTGGCCGGCACTTTCACGTCCATGTGAGGGAGTTCATAGAAAAACGTTGCTCATAATTTGAAATGAACCCATTCGTTTCCCGTTATAGTTACGGTTCTTGATGATACTGATGATTCTATTTGGGAACTAGAAAAGTCATCCTATTCATTAAACCAACAATATGCTGTTAGTTATAAACACAATAATCACCTTCAATGATTAATACATCTTTGATCATGCAAACTAATATGTATCAAAATATCCCAAAAGTTTTGACTAACCCACGAATATACAAACACAACAAGTATACATATTGGCTATACACCCTACGGAGATATCTAAGATGGTTTCTTTGATGACTTTTCGGTCTTATTCTTTAAGCATATATTTCCACTATACGAATGAATAGAAATCTAAAACAGCAAGTGTATACCATCTATAGAAACTGCAAATAACAATTTTGTTTCTCGGTTTCAACTGATGTTTGGGTGTTACTACTTTTCAGATGGCCTTAAATGTCTGTATTATTTCACAATGATTAACTGTTGGGCGGTCACATGCAGATGTTCACAACTAAAGATTCGTTGTGAAAGTGAAAGTTCTGGAAGTAAGCTTTAAGCTGATTATTTTCGGTGACCGTTCCTAGTCCAAGTTCATTCTGTAAGTTTGGAATACAGGATTTGCTTCGGGTGTTGTTCGTTCTTCATTTGAAAAACAAGACCTACCCATCAAAATTAGCGATTGCTGAGAGAAGCCTTAAGACACATTTGATTGGCGCATTCAAGGACTTGATTGTTGATAATATGTTCCCCCTCCCATTCGATGCCAAGCAATGGCCACAGCTTTCAGTAAAGAAATCATCTGCACGTTTTCGTAGGAAGTGAGAGAATCATTCACTTGACAGATTTTCACTTTGAGATATGAGTGCACACACACACACACACACACACACACACACACACACACACACACATATATATATATATATATGTGTGTGTGTGTGTGTGTTTGTATATATATATATATATATATATATATATATGAGGGGCATACGATAAGTTTCCAGACTTTCTTCGTATGGGCTCTTTTATTGATAGTACGCACATGAAACTCTAGTCGCATTCGAAGTAATCTCCTCCGGCTGCAATGTACTTGTACTATTCCAGCAACTTCTAGAAGGCCCCATGGAAGTCATCTTGTGTGAGCGTGTCAATGACCTTCATCACAGCCGCTTTCATCTCCTCAATTGTCTCATAACGACAGCCTTTGAGCTTAGGGAATAACCAAAAGTCACAGGGAGCAAGGTCTGGACCATAGGGACGGTGAGGAACTGTCATGATGCTCATCTTAGTCAAATAGTCTGTGACAAGAATGGAGTTGGGGACTGGTGTATTGTCGTAGTGGAAATGCTACTGACACGATTTGAAGAGTGCTGGCCTCTTCCGACGGAATCTCCCCTGAACTCCCTAAAAACCTCAACATAGTAACCCTAATCTTAACCGTAACCTGTTCATTTGAACCTGAAATCATAAAAATTGGTCTGTCATCACATAAGATGTATAGCAATAACATAGTTAATTTTCAAGAGTCTACGCCAATTTTAAATGCCCATACGAAAAAAAGTCTGGAAACTTATCGTATGAACTTGGTGTAAAAGTCTGGAAACTTATCGTATGAACTTGGTGTATATATATATATATATATATATATATATATATATATATATATATAGACTTACCAACATACTCTCATAGAATGTGACCAAATAAGTTTTATTTTTCCGCTTTATCCCTCTTAAGTCCTACACACATACTACACAAGTATCCAAGTGTCGTGTGTGTCTGTTGTAAAGACACCTGTCTCTTGTTTTTGGACGGGTGAGTTCTATGTTAAGCTTGGAAGGAGTGTGTTTTAAATTTACCATGGCAATACGGTCTGTTTATTTTTTAGTTAGCTATTGAAATGTCACCTGAAATATGTCCAGCCTATTTCAAGGCAGGACCATTAAGTTTCATAGTCAGTTCAATTGTTACCAGTGTTTGCAAGCGGTTCATCCATTTATCTTTGTGTGTTTATCAATTGCTTGTGATCATACCGTATATATATAATTTTTTCTTTTCTTTTGTTGGTCCAATGAAAAAAAAGTAAACATTTTTTTAATGAATCGGTACACAATTCGATTTATTCTTAAAGTTATTTATTCTAATTGTACACGTGCTTGTAGTGTCTTTTAGAAACACGTGTAGGAGTAAAATGAATAACTTAACAAGAAAATATCTTTATGGACCTATCCATTCTAATATATATATATATATATATATATATATATATATATATATATATGTGTGTGTGTGTGTGTGTGTGTGTGCGTGTGTGTGTGTATTTATATATGTGTAAAAATTTCAAAGATCACTTGTGCCAGGTAAGGAACACAATATAGTCATAACATCTCGAATGCTGTCTGCCATCACCAGCCATCTTCTGGCTCAAAATACAATGACTGTATCCGTTTTAGTGGGGTAAAATTCGACAAAAGATAGAAAAAATTCGGTCTGGTACTCTTAGAAAGGGTATGAACACCCTTATATCTTATGGATTAAAAGGTACCGCTACTTTTCTACAAAAGATTTGACATTAAATAACCAATGAAAATTGATACCCCCATTAAACAAAGTAGCTGAAACCAAACATATAGACGAAGAAAATAGTAACTTAAATACCAAATCCAGCTGTACCTGGCCAACATAAACATACAAAAGATACAATTCGTATTCACGTGTGCCGCAAAATAAAAAGGTTGTATATTTCCTCTGTATTCTTATTTTTAACGGAGACATACATGCAACACACTGACTGCATTTTCTGCAGGAATGATATATTTCCCACTCCAACAAGAGTGTCTTGGTTATGATTTTAATCTGTATACAGAAGTGAAGCTCAAGATATGGATCTCTAGGGAATTTGGAATACTCTTTTGATGTAATTGCTACCGTGTCTACTCTGTATCGGAGTGACAGGGTCCCACTGGAAGATGAAAATGAAACGTTTGCTTTGTTTTCTTGTTTTAATGGCTTATCAACATTCGTGGCTTATTTAATTCAAAAACCATACTTGCAGAAGAACAGTAGTGGTGCCGTTGAACCTAGAGCTGAGAGGATAAGGTTTTCGTACCTTTTCCAAGACTATTAAGACAAAATAGAACGTAATAGCACGACTGGACTTCGAAATCCCTTATGATAATATCGTAGTATAGCACACTGTCAACTACGTTACCGTGACCCCTCCGTTTGAAAATGGTTACTATTGGATAGGATTAGGTGTAACTATATAAGTGTGTAGAAATAAAAAATTCATAAATAAATATTTATTATTAGAAAATAATTATTAATAGTAGATAAGATTTATTGAGACTATATGATGGCACTATACCTGTCTTTTCTTCGGGGATTAGTAGCATGTCTCACAATTCGTTGTCTGTCTGTATATCTTGCAATAAAACCCTTTCTTTTATTCTACAAACGTGTTGACTGTTCCTTCCCACTCAAGTACCCGCTTTTCTTATTGTGTCCCTTTTAAGGACACAGCATTAATGAATACCACAAACCATATACCAATGTGTAAATAAATTATTATTTTGAATAGAATTATTGATATTACATCCGAATAATCAAATCATTTCATAGTGAGAATTTTTTTTATACAGAGATACTTGATATCTAATGTGTGCGAAAATACTTCTAGAGATATAGAAAAATCATTTTTTTAAATTCAGTGAGGCGTTAAAAACATAGTTATAGTTCCAATCAAACATTAATCAAAAATCAAATTTCCGCGTTAAATAACCCATAGGGAGTTGACTTGCCTTTAAACAAATAAACCAATCAGAATAAATATCCGGATACATACGTCCAGGCGGTTTTGCTTTTTCAGTGAGGAGGCACTTTGTGTTTCATAGTTTACTTGACAATTAAACCACTGTCAATGAGTTTGATCCTCACTTGGTTCCCCGTATTACTGAGCTTGTGCCAAACTAGGCCCGGCTGAGTAAATGACAACACGTGTATTTTTTTCTAGTCGGAAGAATAAACTCTCATTGAGCTAACCGGCTTAAAACAAGTCTTGCGCAAGAATATTTCATGTATGATGAGGAGCAAATTTCCCCTGTGGTCTGTGTGTATGATCTGATGCCGTCTGCGTTCCTCATGCCGTGGGCCCGGGTCTTTCGTTCAATTCACCATCGCACTTCTCATCCTAATATCTACTTTCATTGCAAATTCTGTTACCTAATTATATCGTTAGAAAACGCGAGGCGAAATGCTAAGATGAGAACTGCGTACCGATTAGCACCGTACAAACATTGGCAAGATTGGTTTTTGCGCATGCGCATCTGCTTTCGTTTTCTTTTCCTTTACAGCTTCGTTTTGTAATTCCTATTTTTATTTTGTCGTCTATGTATTTATTTAATTTCTGTTTCACCAGTCCGAATGAATATTTCCTGGTATGTTTAAGGTGAACACGGTCGGCTGGTTGGTCGATTGGTGCAGAATTTTTAAGGTAAATTAAAAGGAGAATGAGGGGAAAAGAAATGACCATGAATATGCTGAATAAAAGTTGCTTAATTTAAAAGAGCTTTTTTTAATTAATTCCTTCGTTAAAGTAAAAAAAGAGAAAATTATTATTATTATTATTAATAATAATAATAATAATAACTTCGACTCGTTCTTTTACCGCCTTTTTATAATAAATTTTTTTGTATTATCAACTCACTAAGATCCTTATTTCTACGATTGCGAGGAATAGTGTTCAACGGAGACAATAATAAAGGATAAGCTCTAGGGGGGAATCAAAATCCTTTTCTGTTTCGCTTTTAAGAATCCTCGTTATCTGCAAGCCTAAATTACACCTATAACGCATCCATTAATATGTCTCAGATCTGTCGGTGCCATTTAAAAAAAAATCATTATTGTTTTTACACCCTAGTTTCCTTTTCCTTCTTTTTCATATCGTATAATATAATATCTAATGTTTCATCAAAAGGTTGTCACTTGATCCTGATGACGGTAAATACTGACAGACATGTTTATTTCCATTCAATTTATAGTTATGTCATGGTTAGCTAGCTAGGCTGTCAGGTAAGTGTAAATAAAATAGATTCTAACTGGGGAACTCTTACTAAACCAAGATCGGCAGAGTTTATGACAAGCCGTGTACGTAGCATTACTTCGGTGAAAAAAAATCTACAAATTTTGAGCGATATTTATGACTAAAACAAGAGGGTCAGGGTTATTTTCAGATGCCTAACGTTTTGAAATTTTGACTCAACTTGACAATTAATGGAACTGCCGACAGTTATGGGTAAAGATCCCCCACACAACTTTCTAGAAACCATACTCTTTAAGGCGGTGCAGCCGCGGGACAACTGGCGGCTCCCAAACTACTCTACTATAGCGCGTGGCAATATTTTTCTAAAACTTGGTACTTTTCCTTCCTCGCTTGTAATCATATTTCTACCCAGAGAGAGAGAGAGAGAGAGAGAGAGAGAGAGAGAGAGAGAGAGAGAGAGAAAGAGAGTAGAATGTACTTTAATATTTCAGGCACTTTCACTTCAGGATTAGAAGCTGAAAAGTAGAAATAATCTAATTTAAATACATCGGCTTGTTAATCAAAAATGAAAACTATAAAGGAAAATTTACGAAAGGTAAATCGGGAATTAAAGAAAATTTGAAACGAAAAATTTGTCTCATAACATTTTGTACTAATTCATTCCATTCAAAATCACACACATAGACGTTCTGATAATAAAAAAATAACTGCTTACCAGCTTTATTATTGATTAATAAGTGACATTCTCCTACGGGCCCCTTTCACATGGTCTTGTCAGTTTTGGCCGTCCAGCAAGAAATTACCAACAACAGCCCTACGTGGAGACAGCTCTGAAGACCTGACGGGAGCGAGGGGTGATAGGGATGCATGGAGAAAGAGATTTAAAAAGTCCTTGCTAGCAGCGGAATTTGATGACGATGTTGATAATGATGATGAGGAGGAAAAGTGGCGGAAGTCACGCCTCATGTTTCTCGACCAGGATATGATAGCCTTTTTGAGTCCATCAGATTGAGACCCCTTAATGTAGACAGAAATTCTTATTTGTATTTGCTTGTTAGATCAGATTAAGAAGCATTTATGTGCTTATCAGTATAGAAAAGCAATAAGTCACTTTTACATTGATTTCTGTCCTGTTGATTGGGACTATAGAATAAGTCGATTGCAGCTCTGCAGAAGAGTTAGACTTTCCTCACCCAACGAGTTTCCTTAATATAACACTAAATTGCATCTGATGGTGAGGCTCCACTCCTGAAGCTTTGGGAAGATTGAAATACCCCATGATTTCTAATTTTCGCCGGTATACTCTAACCAGAAGTGGTAGCACCTGACAAGGTCCTATCTATGGGTAAAGTAGAACAAAAATCTTTACTATACTCAAAACCATTTAACTGTAAGCAAACAAATGAGCTATGGCTTATTCAAAAATAATTTAACCAGCAAACTAATCACATAAAGATTATATATATATATATATATATATATATGATTGGTCGATTGATTGATCGATTTTAACAACATGTCAACCCATCTGATGTTATTTTAGGCCGAGATATTTGGGAATAGCATAAATCTATTTGACAAATTAATGGGACCCGAAAAATACTACCAATATTGGTGAGAGTAGAGCTGGGACTAATAGCAATGTAGAGGTACTTTACACTCCCTAGATGGTTTGGGCTATAGAATACATTTACTGCTTCTCTGCAGAAGGATAAGACTTCCCCAACGAGTGTCCTGTATGACACTAAACAATCTGATCGTGAGGTTCCAGTAATGCCGGAGCTTTAGGGAATGTGGTGTACCCCTTTATTGCAATCGCTCCCAGTGTTGTATATTGACCTCAGACCCAGCCGCGCTGTCAAAATAGGAAATGCACCTGTGTAAATAACAGGTGCATCCGGTCGAGTATTATGAGGATATTATAACCTTGACTGTGGACAGGTTGAATGAGTGCGAAATTGTGACGCCCGCAAGAAGAAGGTGGATGTTGAACTATTATATAACTCAGTGCACAGAAAATTCAATCAGTTAGAGATCAGATGAGTTGAAGATAAGATGGCGTAGAGAAAACCAGCACCCAGAGAGGCTGGGCCCTCAGGCCCCCGGTTGAGCAGCCCAGGAAGACGGGAAAGAAACGCGGTTATGGCCAGTTGAGTAGGGGTCAATATGTTGCAGTTCTGTTCGATCTTCGACTCCCTCTCACACACAACCCTCTCAAATAAAATGAGAGGTACATTTTTCTGAAGAACTGTGTCGCTCGTCTTTATTGTGTCGTTGTGTTCTGCATGCATCTGCATATGAGTATACAACACCAGGTTTACTCTCTCCTGGAGTTGTAGCACCTGATAGGGTCCTCCGTATCGCTCAAACTAATGCGAAACTGAATTGTTTGAAATAGGACAGTTGATAGGTATAAAAATGGAACTGGCATTAAATAACTTGTAATGCTTGATATGCCTTTGCCCAGTGTCTTGGGGTTGTAGAATACTCCGACTGCATCTCTGCAGAGGGGTAAGACACCACTCCAATGAGTTTCCTGGTATATGACACTAAACAATCTGATGGTGAGGTTCCAATGATGCTGGAGGTTTGGGGAACGCTGTGCACCCCTTTGCCATTGCACCCTGGTCCACTCTGGCCCACAATGGTAGCACCTGATAGGGCTCTTTCAATAGAACTAACTGTATACTTATGCTAAACTGACTTGTTTGAATTAGAACTGTTTGACTAAACTGAATAGCTTGAAATAGAAATGTTCTTGACAATTAAACTGTACTTACATTTAAACTGCCTGCTTATGCTTAACTGAATTGTTTTAAATGGAACTGTTTCTGACATTGAAACTACTTACACTAAACTGAATTGTCTTATATAGAACTATTTTGACATTTAACTGTGTGTAAAAAAAATATGTTCTTATACTAAACTGAATTAGCTGAATTAGAACAGTTGGAAAAAACTGAATTTTTACAAATAGAGCTGACTATTTGCATAAAAATGGATTTGACATTAAATAACCAACAAAGGTTGATATGCGATTAAACCCAAACAACTAACAAACTTGATATGCCATGAAAACCAACCAACCAACCAACCAACCAACATTCTCTAGACCTTGATAATACCAGAAAGAATACACTGATTTAAAAATGCAGCAAATTGCTTCTTCTCCCAACAAAATGACGCTTCAACATCCCATCAAACCTCTCTGATGGTGATAACAGGACTAATCTTGCAGAAGCATTGGTAAGCGATGTTGTTGCTGTTAAAATGCTAGTATCGGCCCGACTAACAAAACAAAAGTAATTGCATCAGAAGAAGCGATGGCTGAAGAAGTGAGGGTGACTTCCAAAGATAGAACGTACAACTCGGGGTAACCTTTCAAAATTCAGTGGAAACTGATAGAATTGGGCCGCGGGGAAATTTTCAATGAATCGAAATCACGAAATCTTAGACGAGTCGTGACTAGTTATTTCTTCATCAATATTCTGACTCGGGTTCTCTTCCGATATTTCATTCTTTTTCTTTTCCTTTCTTCCCCGTTTTCTGTCTTTTTTCTTTTTTTTTTTTTCTTTTTGTCTTTCTCCCTTTAACACTAGTTTAGTTCCTGAGCCACATTCACTTTGGTCTTTATTCTCATCTCATTTATTTCTTTGCGTTTATTTCATTCCCTATTTTACATTTCCTTCTTTTTTTTTTCTTTTTCTTTCCTGCGACTTCCTCGGTATCCTATACGTATTTATTCTTCTTAACCTTATCGATTCGTTTTCTTTGGCGCTGCAGAGTCAGCTATTGTCGTTGGTATTTTCAATTTATTTCAAAGCTTTCATATTTTCACACCCTATTATTACTTTCAGCACTTCATCTTTTTCCCCCCTGTTCTTCATCTCTCCCTCCACCTCCTTATCCTTTTCCTTTTTTGACTAATACTTCTAATTTTCTTTCCGTTCTCTTTCCGTTCCTTCTTTTTGTTTCTATCTTCTCTGTATTGTCATATATATATATTTTTCTTTTAATCAAATCAACTTCTCCTTCCCTTCCTCTTTATTCTTCAACTCCTACTCCTCTTCATCATTTTGCATGTTCTTATTTTTATTAAGTTTCATTTATTTATTCTATATCCTTTCTTTATCGAATAGAGTACTCGCTGTGTAGTGGATAACGGACTGAACTGTAACATCACAATAAACAAATTCGAACTCTAGTCGTTCTATTACATATGAAACCCTTCGCTATTGGTTACATAATACCATTACTATTCTGCAAAGATGGAATAGCCATTAAATAACCTTCGAAGGCTGTGAAGCCAGTAAACAAAGAAACCAAACCATCTTTCTCAATAATTTCTCATGGTTTTCGTTTATCTTATTTCTTACGTCTATTCGACTGTTGTCACTCTTAATATTAATCTATTTCTCCAGTGATTTTCTTTGTTATTCTTTTTACATTTTTCTGCGTTGTTTCTTTTCTCATGGTCTCGACATTTTTATCTTTGTGGCGTATTGGGTAACGTGCTGAACTGCGATACCATTGTAAGCGAGTTCGAACTCCAGTCGCACATTTACATACACTTTCCGACATGAGAAAGATTTGAACACCGTAACCCTCTGCCTTCTATGTGTTAAATATTACCTGTAATAAAAGACGTACAAGGTCATTGCTTTACTAAAACTTAATTCAATAGAACTTAACTGTGGTCCAGCTGAGATGAAAATTCTTTAGTATTAATAATAAACTTATCCAGGAGGGAAACAACTATGTTTGACTTGACCACACTACTACTCACGTCCTTCTATAACGATGGCCTTGGCTTTAAATAACCCACAAAGTTTTGCATGCTTTTGAAGGAAAGAAATTTAAACCAGTCTTAACTCTTAGCTTTCTTCTCCTCCTCTCCTCTCTCATTTCTTACCATTTTTACGTCTTTTATTTTCTTTCTCACGCGTCGTCTCTATCCTATACGCTTTTTTCTTTATCTTATCTTCCAGATCATTTTCTGTATTCTTTTTTCTTTCTAGTTTCTTTTTATTTATCTTCTACCAGGTTTCCCTCATTTTCTATTGACTTAACTTTTCAATGCTCCCCGCTCTCTTTATTTCTCTCTCTCACTCTCTCTCTTTCTCTCTCTCGTACCTCTAATCCTACTACTACTACTACTGCTGCTATCAAAACTACTATTGCCATTACCCTCCACTCATATTATTACAGCTACTATTACGACTCTTACCTCTTTCATCTTTTCCTCTCATTCTATCTTCTATTCATTTTCCCGCGCTTTTTGCTATTTTTCTATTCCTTTCTCAATGCTTTTTTTTACACTTTTTTCTCTTGTTTTTACATTTATTTTCATGAGTTCTTCTTCTTCTTCTTCTTCTTCTTCTTCTTCTTCTGCTGCTGCTGCTGCTGCTGCTCTATTCAGTTGTCTGTTTTTTCGTTCTTTTTTTGTCTTCATTAATTCCTAAGGATTTTCATCTTCTATTATTTTCTAATCTCCGTTAATCACTTCACAAAGGGGGTGTCCTCGTGGTGTAATGGTTAAAGTGATGGACTGCGGAATCGTAGTACGCGAGTTTGTACTATAGTCACGCTATTACGTTCACTTTCGGGCAAATACCCTTGGGAAAGGTATGAACCCCCTTATCCTCCCAGCTATGGGTTAGATAGTACCACTACTGTTCTTCTAGGAGAATGGCTTTGGCATTAAATAACCTACAAAGAGTTGATATGCCATTAAACAAAGAAACCAACCAACCAATCACTTCACAAGTTGGACTATCACACATATTACACTTTCAAATTCCCTACGAAAAATATTTTCACATGTATCCATTTTAATTTTAGTATATTTTCCTTCTGCATATTCACTTTGTCTTTTCTTAATATTAATATCAGTTCTACTAATATTAATGATAAAAACTTTAAACCTAGAAAACAGACTACAAAAACAGGAAACCCGGGTGAAGATTAGGAACCTCTAAACAATCGCTCTACTAAAATTACCTATAATACTGAGAAGAGTTTTTGAAGATTAAAGCAATTTTTCTGTTCGTCAAACTTTAGTGTTGGCTCTGATATTCACGAAAATTCAACTAATAAGAGGTTTCGGTTTCTTTGTTTAATGGCATATCAACCTTCGTGGCTTATTCAATACTTAAGCAATTCTTGTAAAAGGATAGCAATGATACTATTTAACCCTTACCTGGGAGGACAAGTTGATTCCTATCTTTTTCAAAGGTATAATCCGAAATTGAACATAATAACATTTCTGGAGTTCGAACTCCAACGAAATGAATTGATGTTTACAAGAAACAATTTTCCATAATATTTTTGATATGCTTTATGATTTCGGCGGGTATCTTGTACATTTTGAGACAGTCTATTATCCAGCTTTGCGGTATCATTTCATATGTCTTTTTATTATCAATCCATACCATAGCTAGATTTTTCTTTCCGTTTTGCTCCCCTTGATGGTGCGTTGATCAATGTACAGTAGATCTGTTTCTCTCCTTCCTTTGCAGCATTTTTTGTTCCTCGCGGAACAATCCGTGGCTTATAAACGAATAGTAAATCTCCGTCCTTATTTGTGCTGTTAGGATTTTCCACATCCTCGGTAGGCACGTTATGGGTCTGTAGTTGTGAAGAGTGTTTCGTTCTGGGAGATGTTTTTGAATCAGGTTGGTCTTTTCTAGGGTCATTCATTCAGGTATGTCTATTTTTCATGAGCATTTATTCATTTCGATTGTCTGTCTGTCGTGAATTTTTTAAAGTATTCATGTATGCCATCATGGACTGACGTTTTCCAATTTGGTTCTTTTTTTAAGTGTTGCTCTGAGTGAACCGAGGTGTATTTTCCACTAAGGACCTTCTTCGAGTCTTTCTAACTCTTTTTTCCTGTTTTTATTTCATCCACTTGGCTTTTCTGTTACGTTTTCTTCGTTCTGATATTTTGCTCCAAATTATTTTGTTTCCTTATCCTCCTCGTCTTCGAGCCTTCTGCCCCTAATTGCAGATTGAATTTACTTTCGTTGCTTTCGAATGACCTGTTTTGTCTGAATTGTTTGATCCTGTCTTGATATCTTCTTAGTCTTCCTTCTCTCGCTGGTACCTTCCGATTTATTTTCTCGAGTAGTATTGTTTGTTTTAATTGTGTTGCTTTTCTCTTTTCGTCCCAACTGATTCCAGCATTTTTCCTCCGTCATCATTTTTGTTTGATGTCAAAGCTTCCTGCCTTATTTCTCATCTAGGTTTTGACTCTCTGTTCGTATTCTGTAGGGGAACACCGATTTTATCACAGATTATTTCCACGCTGGTATGGATTATTTCGTTTAATTCTGTGATGAGTGGATTGATATATGTGTTAATAAATCGCTTATTTTTTCAGTTTCTGCTTTGACTCTTTTCCAGTCTTGGTTTCTCAGAGATGGCAATATAGTCTACTTTTCAGACATAATCCTCTTTACAATATCTACATTCATTTTTTTCTTCTTGTGTTAGTCTTTTTTTGTGTGTGTGGTTTGAGTGTATTGTGTTTTGCTTATTACTTTACATTTCAGTTCGGTTAGAGAAGTATGGTTTTTTCAGTATTTAGTGTCTCGATTATTGTATCGGGGTATTGTTGACTTGATTGACTATTTATGTGTTGGTGTATTTCTAATATTTCATATTCAGAAAACCAACCATTTTTTTTAATCATCCTAACTTTGAAAGTGAGTTTTTGGATTGTCTGAAATCAAGCGCATTCTTTCCAGATTTTAATCATTCTTTTCCTATACCCTTTTTGTCCAGGATTCCTCCTGAAATAACAGTGAAAAGCCGCCAGGACTTGTTCAATATTGCTCGCAGCATTCTTGTGTAATTGCCGTCTATCTATTTTTCCAGCCGTTTTGTTAGCGTCCAAGAAGTGCATCCATATAGCACTATCGATACGACCGCTGCCTGGAAGAAACTGCGTTACTTTTTATCAATCAGGTCTGATTTCCATATAATCGATAGCCTATCGATTGCTGTCCATGCCTTCGTTAGGTGCATGTTGATATCTTTTTCGGTTGATGAGACACTGCTTCCTTGGTAGGTGAATTTGTCTACAAGTTTCAGAGGGGTTCCGTCTAGTTTGGAGATGTCGCCTTTGTGATTATAGCACATATATTCCGTTTTGTGTGCATTGACATGAAGGCAAATGCCTGCGGTGACTCGTTCCAAACTATGCAGTAGTGTTTCAGCCTGGTTGGGTGTATTTGCCAGAATCGCTATGTCATCGGTGTAGTCAGCGTCGGTAATTGTTTTTTTGCGGGATACCTTCTGCTCCTTTTCTTTGTCAGTTCGAAGCCGTTTTCTCTGATTTTATCAATCGATGTTCTAATCACGTTATCTAGACAGATGATAAAGAGGTATGGAGCAAACGTGCCCCCTTGTAGTACTCCTGTTACAATGTCGAAGTATTCTGTGTCTCCATCTGGTGAACGTACTTTTACTTTGGTGTTTCTATAGAGAATCGTTATTGCTGCTACGATTTCTTTTGGTAGGCCGTATGCTAGTAGGATTTATTCCATCTTCCCTCTGTGAATGGAATCGAAGGCCTTGGTAAAGTCGACAAATAGTAATGTTACTAGTAGTTTTTTTGCCCGTACGCCTTCAAGGATTCTACGGATGGTCAATATTTGTGAGGTCGTGGATCTATTTCTTCGGAAGCCATTTTGGGTTTTCCTAAGAATGTTGTAGATTTTGGGTTCTATGTGGTTTCGTAGTTGCGCATTGTGAATTTTGGCTGCTATGGATGTAAGTGTTATGCCTCGGCAGTTCTTTGCTAATCCGAGGTCACCTATTGTAGGGAAGTGGCGGATGCATCCCTTCATCCATCTGTCTATCGGATTTTGATTATAGACTAAGTTGCAGTGTCGGAGCAATATGTCGTCGAATTGTCTGGTCTTCCATACTTCTGGGGGAATCTCGTCCAGGCCTGCAGCTTTCCTATTTCTAATTTTTCTAAGATCAGAATCGAGTTCTTCTTGAGGGAACGGTCCTAGTTTAATGTCAAATTGCTAACTAATTATTCTGGTGATTGGTTCATGCGTTAGTTTCGGTGGGTTTCGTTGTAGATTTTCAAAATGCTGTTTCCACAGTTTTATTCTTTCCTGTCGGTTTGCAGCTTTCAGTTTTGTTTTGGCTGTGCTCTTACTTCTACTCACTTACTTCGTTTATTGTTTTCCAAGCTATCCTAGAATGCCTATCTTCCACTGAGTCTCTAATCTTATCGATCTGATTCTGTATGCATTCTGTCTATTCTTTTAGATATATGTCTGCTAATTGATATTGTGCCGTTTTTAGTTTTGGGGCATTTGTGTTTGTTGGGTTCTTTCGATAGCATTTGGAGACAGTTTTCATGTGTGCACGTTTTTCTCTCACCGCTAAAGTTTCCCATGAGATTCTATATTTAGTTCTAGGTTTTGTTGGAATACACTTCGCTGCCGCTTCTTGGTGCGCGTTGACGAAATTCTCATATTCGTCATTTTGGGTGCCTTTTCCGTCTTCTTTAGTTGTGTCTCTAATCTGTTTCTCAATTCTACTGTATATTCATCTCTTTTCTCTCTGTTGTTGAGAAGGACCCAGTCATAGTGTTAGGCGGTCGCTGTTCATGTGGCGTTTTTTCGTAGGCTTAGTCGTATTTTTGCTAGACTATTCGGTGATCGAAGGACACACACTCGAAAGAGGAGTATGCCTCGCAATTGATTGCGCTATTTTTCCATTTCTTGTTTATAAAGACGTAGTCTATCTATGCTTTACTATTGTTCGCGTATGTGTTGGTCCATAATTTTCCCTCCCTTTTTTGGTAGTTTGTATTGAGGCATGTTAGTCTATTTTCTATCATGAAATCTGTTAGATGTTGTACATTCCTATTTGAATTGTTGTGTAGGCTTTATTTGTTGTTTCCGTTTTTCCCGATTTGGGCATTCATTTCTCTGCCAGTGACTAACAGGTTGTGTTTCGGAATGCTACGCACTAGAGAGGATAGCTCATCGGAAAAAGGTGACTAGTTCAGTTTCTTCACAAACATTGGTAGGGCTGTAGCAGATGATTGCTGCCCTGGGGTTGCCATTAAACGTAGCTGCCATCATCCTAGGTTGTATTCTCTCAATGCTATTAAGTGGTTTTAATGCTCTAGGTCCTATAAGCATCCCTACCCCTCTTACTGTGGCATTGACAGAGTTTTTCTATGCCGATACAGTGGCTAGCGTCCATCCATTGCCAGTTTCGTGATATTTGATATCTTCGATGTGCGTGTATCTGTGTTCTTGTATGCATATCATGTCTATCTTATGTTCCACGGCCGATGCAGTTAGCTCTGTTAGTTGTCCTATTCTATTTAAGTTTCTTGAGTTAAATGTCGCTATTTGTATTGTTTGTTTGCATTTTAGTAGTTTTTGTTGTTTGAGCTCTGTAGCTGATTTTTCGAACTCTGAGGCCAGGGCTCCAACCTCAGCAGAACGCGCCCTTTTTTTACCCGCGCGAAGAGCGATGCGGTTTACGTATGTGGTTTGAGTGTGGATCATGGTAATCTTCCGGTGGCTGTTTTTATTTTCATCTATAGAAGCCACTCTTATATGGGAGCAGCAGTAGTTCCCCGATCGAACTGACGATCCTGTGCGTTAAGTCACAAAATTCACGTCCAGGACCAGGTTAGATATTGAGTTTGGTCGTCTATGGGTTTATTCAAATACTTTTACGTCTATCATGCTGCTTCCCATGTGTACGCAAAAAAAATAAAATAAATAAAATAAAATAAAATAAATAAAAAATGGGCTTTAATTTCCCTTAAGTTTTAACTTATTTAAAGTCCAGGACTAAGGTATATTAGAGATTTCGATATATTTTCACCTATCTTCTGATACTGGCACTAAATGTGGTTTGGTTTTTTTGTGTGTGGCATTGGGACTTTTACTTAGGCTGTTTAGTTTTCTTCTAAAGTACTATTGGGCTGTAAGAATTTTAAACCTTTAGAAAAGATTCGTAACTTTCTGCCGTGTACGCTGACACAAATTGGACTGTGTCATATTTTCAATTTGGGTTTACGGTTAGAGTGTCTTTACATATAAAACACAGAGTTTAAGCAACATTTTCCAAAGAATGAAACAGCATATTATTTTGTAAAATTTTCGGCATTTTAAATTAGTAGGACTTAAAGACGTTCTAACCAATATTGAAGCTATTTTTCTGCTGGCACAAGCGAGTTTTCATCCCTTCTGTTCTGCTTTACTGTTTAGTTATTAATGAATTTAAATCCGAAATTGAACGTAACTGCGTGAGTGGAGTTCGAACTCGTTTACTAAGATGTCACCGTCCAGCAAGTTACCGACTCCACCACGAGGACTCCCTGCCATCCACGTACGCTTAACTAAAAAGTCTACCTGTAGTCATAGTCCTAACAAAGATATTTGATATTTAGTTATGCGTAGTAAATAGAATAGGTATAAGTTCGAATCCTGGACGAAGTCTTTTGCGTTAAACTTTGAGCTAATGCCGTTGGTTAAGGCTTGAATACATCAGTCCTCCTAACAATTGGTAAATCGTACGACAGGATGGGTTCTTTATCCTTGGTGAGGTAACCAGTCTTGCAGAAAAAAACAACAACTCTAAAATCAAACCATAAATAACACCTTTTTGTCAGATGAGTAAAAACAAGCATATATGTTATACCGAGAGGTCAACCAATTTCGAGAGCATACAATTTGAATTTAGATATGTATGAATTACCGCAAAAATAGGAAAATTTAGAAATGTCTTTTGCAGCACACACACACACACACACACACACACACACACACATATATATATATATATATATATATATATATATATATATATATATATATACGCAATAGCGAACAAAACTTTGGAACAAACATGAATTGTTTCTCAAAGGCCAATTTTGCAATCGATCATAAAGTTCGAAGTGAATTGCCACAGAATAAGCAAGAGTCGTTTACACATTTACACGCTGCTTGGGAATCACTTCCATGAATATATTTTTATACGTTATTTAAAAGGATGCTAAGAATTTGATCAGCAGTAATAAATACTGGATTACTTGACGAAAAGAACATTTTCTTCAATTAAATATATAACTATTTTATATTCATTTCAACCTAGATTATTGTATGGAGATATAGAAAAAATAAATTTATCTCTTTAAAGACGTGAACTTTATTCAATATTTTTCAGTTTCGAGAAAAAATCAATGGGGTCCAAAACTTTTGGGACTACATACTAGCCATTGACCGAATGAGTAAAGTTTTCACCAATGGTCCGGGAGACCAGAGTTCAATCTCAGATTTAGTCATACCCAAGACTCAAAAAATGGTACTTGATACTTCCGTGCTTAGCACTCTGCACTAAAAGGTAAGGATCAAGGCTAAAGTAGAGCAATTCAGGGAATGGAGTAGCGCCCTCCCCTGCACTTTGGTGTAATATCAATTGAAAAGGGAGCTTTTGGGTCACCCTCAACGAAGGTCGCTAACGTTTTATATATATATATATATATATATATATATATATATATATATATATATTATGTAATAATACTTCAGTGCCACTGAATTAAATTGGAAAATTAGAATGTAAAAGCTTCACGTCAGGTTTACCAACAGTGAATATGCCAACAGTATCACATTATCTAAATATAACATGCCGAATAAAAGATGAAATAGGGAGATTTTCTATGATAAAATAGAATATTTTGAAAAAGGCACAAGCTTTAAAGGAGGTAACAATGGCTGTAAATTATGTCTGGAGAGAAAAGATCAAGCATATAAATGAGCTTATTGTGTGGATGAAATTTGATCTATTCTAGAATTTGCCCAAAATTACAAATTGCTGAACAAAAAACAAAAAAAGGAATTGATTTCTCATTGTAGAAATATTAACAAGTTTCTTCTGTGTCACTTACCACCTGATTAATGTCCAAATGTATTTTACCTGTTGTGAGTTTGTTCAGATTTCTAAATCAATAAATTGTAATTATTTTTCCTGAGTGC
>OY757907.1:51764729-51834729 GCA_963585895.1 Sepioteuthis lessoniana
ATACATTCCAACAAAAATTAAAACTAAATATAGAGTCCCATGGGAAACTTTAGCGGTGAGAGAAAAACGTGCACGAGTGAAAACAGCCTCCAAAAACTATCGAAAAAACCCAACAAACACAAATGCCTTAAAACTAAAAACGGCACAATATCAATTAGCAGGCATATATATATAAAGGAACAGACAGAATACATTCAAAATCAGATAGATAAGATTAGAGACTCGGTGGAAGATAGACAATCTAGAATAGCCTGGCAAACAATAAACGAAGTGAGCAGAAGAAAGAACACAGCTAAAGCAAAACTTAAAGCAGCAAACCAACAAGAAAGAATAAAACTGTGGAAACAGCACTTCGAAAACTTACTTGGAAACCCACCAAAAATAACGCATGAACCAATTACCAGAATAATTAGCAAACAATTAGACTTTAAACTAGGACCGTTCACACAAGAAGAACTCGACTCGGTTCTCAGAAAAATTAAAAATAGGAAAGCTACAGGGCTGGACGAAATTCCCTAGGAAGTATGGAAGACCAGACAATTCGACGACATACTGCTCCGACACTGCAACGCAGTATACAATCAAAATCCGATAGATAGATGGACGAAGGGATGCATACTCCCCTTCCCTAAAAAGGGGGACCTCGGATTAGCCAAAAACTACCGAGGCATAACACTTACATCCATAGCTGCCAAAATCTACAATGCCCTACTACGAAACCGAATAGAACCCAAAATCGACAACATACTTAGAAAAAACCAAAATGGCTTCCGAAGAAATAGATCCACGACCTCACAAATATTAACCATCCGCAGAATCCTTGAAGGTGTACGGGCAAAGAACCTACAAGCGACATTAATATTTGTTGACTTTACCAAGGCTTTCGACTCCATTCACAGAGGAAAGATGGAACAAATCCTACTAGTGTACGGCATACCTAAAGAAACCGTAGCGGCAATAACGATTCTCTATAGAAACACTAAAGTAAAAGTACGATCACCGGATGGAGACACAGAATACTTTGACATTGTAGCAGGAGTACTACAAGGGGACACGCTGGCCCCGTACCTCTTTATCATTTGTCTAGACTACGTACTTAGAACATCGATTGACAAAATCAAAGAGAATGGCTTCGAACTGACGAAGAGAAGAAGCAGAAGATACCCCGCAACAACAATTACCGACGCCGACTACGCCGATGACATAGCGATACTGGCAAATACACCTGACCAAGCCGAAACACTTCTGCATAGTTTGGAACGAGCAGCAGCAAGCATAGGCCTCCATGTTAATGCACACAAAACGGAATATATGTGCTATAACCAAACGGGGGACATCTCCACTCTAGAAGGAACCCCACTTAAACTAGTAGACAAATTCACATACCTAGGAAGCAGCGTGGAATCAACTGAAAAGGACATCGAAACGAGGTTAACGAAAGCATGGACAGCTATCAATAGGCTATCGATTATATGGAAATCAGACCTAACCGATAAAATGAAACGCAGTTTCTTCCAGGCAGCGGTTACATCGATACTGCTATATGGATGCACTACATGGACGCTAACAAAACGGCTGGAGAAGAAACTAGATGGCAATTACACAAGAATGCTGCGTGCAATCCTGAACAAGTCCTGGCAGCAACACCCCACAAGACACCAACTGTACGGCCACCTGCCCCCTATCACGAAAACTATCCAAGTTAGACGAACCAGACATACAGGAGACTGCTGGAGAAGCAGAGATGAACTCTTATGGATCCCCACACATGGCCGCGCAAAAGCAGGACGACCAGCTCGAACGTACATTCAGCAGCTATGTGAGGATACAGGTTGTTGTCCGGAAGACCAACCTAGGGCGATGAACGATAGAGAGGAGTGGTGAGAGAGGGTCAGGGATATCCGTGCTGCCAGCACGATATGATGATGAGGTTTAGTAAAATATGAATAAAATGACAATTTGTAATCTTGAGTTTATATAATATTATGTTGTATTTTTTTATAATTTTAGATAATAGTCTTAACAGTAACTAGAATAATTTTTACTTTTACATTTAATATGATCAATTATATTGAATTGAATAAAAATATTGGTATATACCCTATATGTCTACGACTTTCTGACAATTAGTATATTTTTTATTTTATTTTATTTCTGTACTTTCCTTATACATGTCCCTCCTCACCTCCTCTACATTTTGATTGTCGCAAGAAGTGTCAGTTGTCACTTTTATTTCTCTGTCTTTTAATTCAACTACCTTCAGAGATAGAGAGAAAGATAGAAAGAATGCAAATATAAATATGACAAAAAAGGTATTCAGAAAATGGGTTTATTTTTTATTGAATATTCAGCCCTTATCACAACCATTTGAATATGGGATATTGTATCTTCTAAATCACATTCCAATTTAAAATACTTAATGTTGGTAGAATATTCAACTATAATTAACCTTATCCTCATAATACCTTGTTTCTTTCATATCTTTATACCTACATCATGTTGGGTTCATATATATATATACAGTGACATGCATAAGTATTGGATACATGTTATTTTCTGTTATAACTCTAGTTTATGTTTGCCATTTTGCCTGATATTTGGTTCAAAGTTCAAACTTACCCTATGCAAAAGTATTGGATACATTACACTTTTTCAAATTTCCAATTGAAAATCTATATTTTAAAAGACTTTAAATATTCAGATTTTCGATAGTATTGTAATGTTATCTCTGTCTAATCAGAGAAGCACACAATTTTTTTACAAGAAAGTTCTACAAATCATGTGACTTTTTGATGTGCATTTTGAAATTCAAGGATTAAAAATGGCAAAAACTAAAGGATTATCCAGAGATATGCAAGATAGAATCATTGAACGTCACAAAGGACGACAAGGTTACCGAAAAAACAGCAAAAAATGAATCTAACACTAAGTACAGTAGGAAATATCATCAGAAAGTATAAGAAGTATGGCGACGGTACTGCAAACCTTCTAAGAAATGGAAGACTGAGAAAAATAAATGAGCCTACTTCAAGGAGGATCAGCAGAAATGTACAAATAAACCCCTTCTTTACTGGTTCTGAAATTAAAACTGATTTTGAGGGTACTGGAATTCATGTAAGCAAGGATACCATTAGTAGAGCTCTATATCGTACAGGCTTCATTCAAGATCACAAAAAAGTGTCTTTACTGAAAACTAAACATGTCAAAGACCGATTAAAGTTTGTCGAAACTTATGAAAAGAAAGGTACGCAGTTTTCGAAAAAGGTAATTTAGTCGGATGAAACGAAAGTTGAACTATTCGGAAGGAACACAGTGACAAGTGTTTGGCGAAAAATTGGCACTGCCTTCAAGAAGTACAATACCATCCCCACAGTTAAGTTTGGGGTGGGTCCATTATGATATGGGGATGCTTTTTATCCAAGGGCACTGGTGAGTTACAAGTTATGCATGGTAGAATTAATGGTTGCATATACAGGGATATTCTAGAGAAGAACCTTTTCAAATTTGCAACTTCTTTGGGACATGGTCATAATTTCGTACTTCAACACGACAATGATCCCAAACGTACCACAAAAACTTACAAAGGAAAATAATGGTATTAGTACTTTCAATTGGCCACGTGAGTTTCCTGACTTGAATCCAATTCAGAATTTGTGGAATACTTTGAAGGTTAAAGTTCATAAGCGGAATCCACAAAATATCAAGCAATTAGAGGAATTAGGCAAGGAAGAATGGGATGAAGTAACGCTGGATCAGTGTGAAAAACGGCGGCCAACTATAGAAAGCGACTGGAAGCTATGAAACAAAACAGAAGCTATGCAACAAAAGATAAAATTGATGTATCCAATACTTTTTCATAGGGTAATTTGAACTTTGATAAAAAATGGATTCAACTATGAGTTTTTAGTTTTCCTTCCACATACAACTAAAACACCTTTACAAGATATTACTTACCAAATATCAGCCAAATGGCGAAAATAAACTAGAGTTATTACATAAAATAACATGTATCCAATACTTATGCATGTCACTGTATATATATATATATATATATATATATGTATGCAGAGAGAGAGAGAGAGAGAGAGAGAGAGAGAGAGAGAGAGAGAGAGAGAGATAGAGAGATAGAGATTTCTTTGTTTGTTTGGGTTTATGGCATATCAACCTCTGTAGATTATTTAATGATTAATCCATTTTTTTTCTACCAGTAAAGTTCTATTTCAAATAATTCAGTTTAGCATAAGTGCACAGTTTAATTGTTAAAAACATTCTTATTTCAAACATTTCAGTATAGTTTTTTTGGTTACTCACAGTGAAATATCAAATGTTTCTATTTCAAACAATTCAGTTAAGCATACAAAAACAGTTCTATTTCAAACCATTCAGTTTAGCATAAGTACACAGTTTAGTTCTGTTTGACCAATACATAGTACCCTATCAGGTACTATCACTGCGGGCCTGAGTGGACCTGGTAGAGATGGCAATGAAGAGGTTCTCCACATTCCCCACACTCCAACATTACTGGAACCTCACCATCAGATTGTTTAGTGTCATAACCAGGTCACTCGTTGGAGGGTCTTACCCCTCTGCAGAACAACAGTCGGTCTATTCTCCAACCCCCGCCGACTGGGCAAGAGGAAATATGGGAAATATTTACGTATATGTTTTTATGCGTCATTGTAAACATATCCATGCTGGTTATACAATGTAATATCTACTAAGAAACATTGCTTTTGACCTAAAACTTTTTCCTTCGTTCTGAAACGCCCATTAATAATTGACCATTTTTATGCTGTGTCAGTCAACATTTATATGCTCTCGTAATATTTTTTTCTCTGCAGCAATATTACAGAGAATAGTAAGAAATTATACTGTTTCTCTCACTAATCATTAGAGTGAATGATTCATCTTTTAAAAAAACTAGTTACTATATAGAGATTAATTTTTAGTAAATATTTTGCATTAGTATGCTCATACACCATAACACTTGTTCGGTACCCTGGGCCTCAAAACTGCGATTAAATATTGGCTCATAAGACCGAAAACTTCAATTCGATGAATACATTATTTAGAAATAAATGTTGTTTTCTTCTAGACATGGCTACCCCTCGGATCAAGACAATATGGTTGTAAGCTAATTAAGTTTATAAAGATTAGTGCTTTGAAGCCATATAAATTGCTTGTTTAATCTTGGGTGAATGTAAGTATATTCAATGCAATGCAAATTTATTTGCTGTCAGAATATAATCGTTAGATACTGGCAGCAAATAAAATTGATAAAGATGTAGCAATAACAATAAAGTCGGAGACCAGCGGAAAAGAAGTATTACTCAAAATTCTGTGAAATATCATCAGTTTTTTACAAATTTGAAAAACTAGCAAGGTGTACAATAAAGGCATTACATCCTATTGACGACGTTGACAGACTATATGTATCTAGAAAAGAGGGAGGAAGAGGACTAGCCAGTATCGAAGACAGCGTTGACGCATCGATACAATGACTCAAAAACTACATAGAAAAACACGAACGAGGACAGATTACAGCCATCAGAAACGATACGGACAATACGATAGAGGACAGAATGACAAAAACTAGGAAACAAAAATGGGAAAAACAACTCTATGGCCGCTATAAACGACTAATAACATCTCACACCAGGAAACCTGGACCTGGCTAAGAAAAGGAAACAGAATCCCTCCTAATAGTAGCACAGGACAACGCCATAAGGACCAATCATATCAAAGCGAGAATAGATAAGACGCAATAAAACAGTAAATGTGGGCTCTGCATTGACAGAGACGAAATAATCAATCACATAATAAGCGAATGCAGCAAATTAGCACAGGAGTATAAGACTAGACATGACTGGGTCAGCGAGGTGATCCATTGGGAAATGTGCAAGAAATTTAAATTTGACCATACTAACTAATGGTATATGCACAACCCAGCACCTGTCCTAGAAAATAACACACATAAAATCCTATGGGACTTTAACATACAAATGGATCACCTAATCTCGGCCAGAAGATCAGACCTTATAATAATCAACAAAAAGAAGAGAATTTGCAAAATTGTCGACTTTGCTGTCCCGGCGGACCACAGAATAACTCTGAAGGAATGTAAAAAGAAGGATAAGTACATCGACCTGGCTAGAGAATTGAAAAAGCTGTGGAACATGAAAGTGACGATTGTGCAAATTGTGATTGGTGCTTTCGGCACAATGACTAAAGGATTATTAAAAGGCCTGGAGGACTTGGAAGTCGGCGAACGGGTAGAAACTATCCAAATGACAGCATTGCTAAGAATGGTCAGAATCCTGAGACGAATCCTGGAGACTTAAGGAGACTTGGCGTCACTCAAACTTCAGTGAAAAAACATCAGCTAACACTGATGTGAAAAACTCTAAGGGAGAAAATAATAATAAAAATAATAAGGATAATAATAACAATAGTGGCACAAGGGCCTGAAAAAGACACCGGAAAAACCGGAGATTCACATAAGAATTGGGAGCCCCGAGACCACAGAAGTTTTAGATACGCCTCAAGGAGACTTGAGGAGACATGCTGCCACGAAGATTTCTGTGAAAAAACCACGAGTTTAAACTGAGGTGAAAAACACGCTTAGGACATAATATCTAGTGTTAATCATCAAAAGAAAAAAAAGAGAATTTTCTACAGAGGGGATTTTGGCGTTACTTGGACCCTGACTTAGAACTAAAACAAAACAGTTATTTATGAATGTCAAGGTTTAGACCAGTTTTAATTGGTGTAGATAGTTTCCAAGAGCCGGGAGAAAGGACCGCAAGAATCGGAAGTCAGTAGATGAATCAAAAGACTCCCAACTAAAACATTGGTGAGTTCGGATAAAATACACAGTCTTGCCGCCACTCAGATTTCACTGAAATAACTCTTGCTAACGCTTATGGGAAAACTTGCATTGAATAACAATAATAATAATAAGAAGAAGAAGATAAGAAAAAGAAGAAAACTTGCCGAATTGTGGTTGGTTGCTTGCTTGGGTTTTATGACATATCAAACTTTGTAGGTTATTTAATGCCAAATCCGTTTTTATACGAATAATCAGTTTACTATGAAAACATGGTTTGATTGTCAAAAACATTTCTATTTCTTCTATTCAACTCTGTCAAACACTCCTTATTGAAATAATCCAGATTAGCGTATGTACAGTTTCAAAGTCAAAAACAGTTCTCGTCAGTACAGTTTCAATGTAAAAAACAGTTCTATATCAAACAATTCAGTTCAGCATAAATTCGCAGTTTAAATATCAAAACAGTTCTAATTTAAGTAATTTAGTTTAGCACAAGTACGCTGATTAATTATATATAACCAATATATTGGGTCCTATCAGGTGCTACCATTCCAGGACAGAGTGAACCTGGGAGTGATGGCAATAATGGTGTGCGCTGCATTCTCCAAAGCTCCAGCATCACTGGAACCTCATCGTCAGTATGTTTAGTGTGATCCAGGGCACTCTTTGGAGGAGGTCTTACCCACCAAGAGAGGGGCAGTAGATGTATTCTACAGCCCCAGCCGTCTGGGCAATAGACAGAGTAAAATGTCTTATTTTTATTTTATTTTAGTTTTAGTTTAGATAATTCAGTTTGGCATGAGTACGCAGTTTAGATGTCAAAACCGTTCTATTTCAATCAATTTAGTTTAGCATAATTACGCAGTTTAAAATTTAAAACAGTCTTATTTTAAATAGATCTTTTTAGCATAAATACGCATATAATCGGCACACAGCTCTCAGCCTTGCACACCTCCCCCCATCCTCTGCTACAGCGTGGGGACAAAAACAGACGGAAATTTCTCCTCAGGGAAAGTAACTATACACTGCCTCACCCCACGTTGTGATTGCTTTTTAAGTGGCAAAGGCAGCGAAGTTTCACGTCTGAAAAAAGAGGGTTGCTGGTAGCCTACGACTGGAAACCGGAGGGGTATATTGAAGAAAAAAAATTAACACACTGCTTTTTGTAAATATAACAAAAGGTTTTATAAATTCTCGAGTTCTTCAGATGATAATAATTCTGCGGGTGTGATTTCAAGAATGGTCAAAGGACGTCAGCTTGTCGAGGTTTGAGTTCTTCTTAGCGGCAACTGCCTCGGTGCGTCCTGGCGGCAAGCTGCAGTGTGGTGGCCATGTGTATAATTGCCGATTTGCAAGATTGCCCGATCTGCACGACTGCCACCGCTGCTGCTGCTGCCATGAGCTCAAAAATCAGCTCGTTTATAAAATATTTGCGAAAATTCTGATTGTAGCAGGGGTGATCTCCATAACGTCATTTTCAACTCATCAGACATCCGTTATGTTTTTGTTTCAATTTTCATCATCACAAAGGGTCCAACCCTTTTTACACTACTTTCACAAAGTCCTTCCTAACATTACGACTCGTGATGAGGAAAACGGGAGGATAGCTTTCCTCCTACCAGCACAGTCTTTCTCATATTCCCACTCATGACGTCAGTCGGAGACTCCTCCCCTTATGCCCAAATATGCTGGACTGTCGATTTGAAAGGACTGATTCCCAAACCCCGTGGGTGGAAGGCGGCCATTCGTCCCAGTCTAATTAACAATTATCAATCAGCTCCGATAGTGATTTCAAGACAATTTCTTCACACTTATTAGCTAAGGCATGTTTGCAATCAGATACCAGATAGCCTTTTCACCGTCAACAAGGACCCCTTTGTTTTCGTTACCTGATTCACTTCTTAAACGGGCACCTATGTAACCAAATTTCGTACCAAACGACTCCTCTTATCATCTCATTGTACCTTTTCTTATTTTCACTTTTCCCAGGCTTGGGAAAATCATTTTAACAATATTACTCATTTTCAAGTAATATCTTTTCTCCTTTAAATTTCCGCCGGTACTTGTCAACAACTTAACCTTTCAACTTCATCGATTTCCCATTTCAGATTTTTATCAAAAGTTTTTTTTTCCCCAGAATTTTCAATTCTGCACTTCTTGGCAAATATCTTTACCCGCTCAACTTTTTGCTTTTAACCCTTCATGTACCAACGCCATGGACCAATATTGTCACACGCAGTTTAAATGCAAAAACTATAAACTCTCGAAACCACGACTTAGTTCTATTTGAACCATTGATACGACCCTTATCAGGTGCAACCACCCCAAGCCAGAGTGGATCAGTAAGCTATGGCAATGAAGGGGTACTCAGTATTTTCCAAAGCTCCAGCATTATTGAACTTCACTATCAGATTGTTTAGTGTAACATCAGGACATACATTGTGGGTGGGGGATCTTAATCCTCTTCAAAGAAGCAGTCGGTGTATTCTACAGCTCCAGCTGACTGGGCATTGCTAAATCGTGGATTTTGATGTCCCAGCAGACCACAGAGAAAAATGGAAAGAAAGCAAAAATGAAAGATAACTTCCTGAATCTTGCTTGGGAACTGGAAAAAACTGTGGAACATGAGAATAACGGTGATATGCGTTGTAATTGGGGCTCTTGATTCAGGGACTGTAAGACTTGGAAATAAGGGGACTAGTTGAGACTATGCCAACTACGACATTGTTATAATCGGCTAAAATCTTGAGAAGAGTCCAGGAGACTTGATGAGACTTGCTGACACTCAAATTCCAGTGATAAACCATCGGTTAACACTTAAAACTCTCAAAAAAGTAAAAAATATTATAATGATAAAACAAAACAAATTTAGAGCAAAATATGATAATAAAGGGATAATAATAGAAAAGCCGAAAGGATGAGCAACATTGGAAAAAGTCATAAGGATTCGAAGAAGGGCTGAAGGCAAAAATGCACTTGGATTCACTCAGAGCAGCATTAAAAAAGTACCAAATTGGAAAACACCCGGCCATGATGGCATACATTGATCCTGGTTTAAAATTTTCCCTTCCATCCACGACAGACTGGCTATCGAAATAAATAGATGCTCACAAGAGACAGATATACCCTAATGGATGATAAAAGGCAAGATCACCCTGGTCCAAAAAAGACTCGCCCAAAAGCGGTTCGCTCGTAATAACTACAGAACCTAATAAGACTCGCCCAAAACTACAGAACCTAATAACTACAGAACCTAATAATACAGAACCTAATAACTACAGAACCTAATAACTACAGAACCTAATAAGACTCGCCCAAAAGCGGTTCGCTCCTAATAACTACAGAACCATAACGTGCCTACCAATGATGTGGAAAATAATAACAGCTCAAATCAGGAAGGAGATATACGATTCGCTAATAAGCCGTGAACCTATCACCAAATAACAGAAATGACGTCACAAGGGGACCAGAGGTATATGAGAACTACGATACATTGATCAACACATGATCAAGGAGAACAAAGCGAAACGAAAAAAAAATCTAGCTATGGGTTAGAATGACTACAAAAAGGCATACAATATAGTCCTGCAGAGAAAAAATGTTCTATGCTAATAATGAAAAGTGGAAAACGACGACTGGCGGAGGCAATAAAACTAGCAGATCAAGAAAAATAGAACGCTTAGAGAAATAGAAACTTACAAATACTTGAGAATACTAGAAATGGACACCGTTAAACATGTAGAGATGAAAAAAAAAAAAAAAGAATACGTCAGGAAAACGAGAAAAGTCCTCGGAACTAAACTACATAAAAGAAATCTGTGGAGGTGCCCGTGGTGTACTTGTTATCGTCGTAGGAATTGGACACGGCGACACGAGTTCAAATCCTGGACGAGACTGATTGCATTTCACATAGCACTAATACCCTTGGGAAAGGTATGAATCCAATTATTCTCCCTCCAACTATGGGTAAATAGTAGGACAGACTGGGTTCTTCAGCCTTGGTCAGGCAACTAGTCTAGGAGAAGGAAAACTCTGAATTCAAACCTGTTAAACTCCGCTTAAAAATTGACCTTGTGTCATATCCTGCCCGTGCGGAGGGGTTGGTAAATAGGATAAAAGAAATCTCATCAAAGGGATAAATACCTGGGTTGTCCTCCTCGTAAGACACTGGGGTCTATTCTCAAAGCTGACGAGAGAACAACTTTAGCAAATGGACAAGAGAAGGAGAAAACTCATGACAATGCATAAGGCCTTACCTCCCAGAGATGACGTTGACATGTCCTATGTGTCAAGAAAAAGAAGAAGTTAACTTGCCAGCACTGAAGAATGCGACAATACATCGATACAACGACTAGAAGACTACATAAAAAAAGCGCGGAGGAAAACTGATTGCAACCAAAAGAAACAATACAAACAATACAACCACCAATAGAACAAAATTAACCAGAAAACACAAATGGAAAAAAAAAAAAAAGATAAAAAAAGCGGAATCTTACTCGAGAAAACTTGGATATGGCTAAGAAAGGCAAACCGTAGAAGAGAAAGTGAATCTCTTCTGATTGCAATACAAAACAACATCGTAAGGACTAATTATCTCAAAGCAATTGACAAGACGCAACAAAATCGCAGTTGTAGATTATGTGGTGACAGAGAGAAAACGATCGATCACATAATAAGCAAATGCAGTAAATTTTCACAAAGAGAGTATAAGACTAGACACGACTGGGCAGTGAAAATGATCGGCTAGGAGTTGTGCAAAAATTGAAATTTGACCATACTAACAAGTATGTGCACTAACCAGAATCCATTCTGGAGCGTAAGACGCATATAGTTCTCTGGAATTTTAAAATACAAGCAGTTCACCTAATCTCGGCCAGATGACCAGAGCTAGTGATTGTAAAGAAAAAAATGGCCGAATCTAAGACTTGATCCTTCACGCAGACCACAGAGTGACAATAAAAGAAATCGAATATAGAGATAAATACTTCGATCTTGCTTGAGAACGGACAAAAACTAGGGAACACACAAGTGACGGTGACACCAATTGCGGTTGGTGGACTTGGGACAATCACCAAAGTATTGATTAAGGGAATGGAAGACTGGGAAATAAGATAACACATTAAGACTATACAGACTACAGCATTATTAAGATTGGCCAGGATACTGGGAAGAGTCTTGGAGACTTAAAGAGACTTGCTGCCACTCAAAATACAATCAGAAACCATCAGCTTACGCTGGTGTTAAAAAAACTCTGAAAGGAATAAATAATAATGATAATAATGATAATGGATATGTATGCCAAGAGATAATAATGGCAGTATAGGGTATGAAAAAATAAGATTGCCCAGTCGGTTGGGGCTGAAGAATACAGTGACTGCACCTCTGCAGAGGGGTAATATCCCCCCAACAAGAGTCCTGATATGACACTAAACAATCCGATGGTGAGGTTCCAGTGATGCTGGGGCTTTGGGGAATGCAGAGTACCCCTTTATTGTCATTGCTCCCAGATCCACTCTGGCCCGCAGTGTGAGCACCTGATAAGGGTCATATCTATGGGTTAAATAGAACTAACTACATTGTTATTCTAAACTGAATTGGTTGACAGAACTGAATAGCTTGAAATAGAAATGTTTTGACAATTAAACCGTACTTACATTTAAACAGTGTGCTTATGCTAAACTGAATTATTTGAAATAGAACTGTTTTTAACATGAAAATTGTATTTACACTAAACTGAATTGTTTAACATAGAACTGTTTTGAGGTTTAAGTGTGTGTAAAAAATATGTACTTATACTTAACTGAATTAGCTGAATTAGAACTGCTTGACTAACCTGAATGGTTTGAAATAGAGATGCTTTTGACGAACTGTGTATTCATGCTAAACGGGATTTTTTAAATAGAACTGATTATTCACGTAAAAATGGATTTAGCGTTCAATAATCTGCAAAGGTTGATATTCTATAAAACCCAACCAACCAAACAAAAAATGAGAAAATGAAAAAATTTTGAAATATAAAGTGAAAAAGTGTGACTCCATGCAAAAAATAATGGGAGCTCTGGTAATGATCAATAAAGAGACAGATAAACACGTTAACAAAATTGTTGTAACTAAAAAAGATAACTGATGGAGAAATATGCAAAACGAAGGTTGGAAATGAATTGGAAATCTTTATAACATTAACAAAATACAATATTTGCCAGTTGCGGGAAAAAAGTAATCGCTGCTTGTGGTGACTACTTAGTATATTTTCACCTCCACATAATAGTGTCCAGCCTAATTATGAGGAATAGGATATACCCATTAATGTTCATAGATAGGGTATATAACAAAGATACATGTCAGTCCCAGCCTATATGAAATACAAAAAAATTGCACTTTGTAGAGCTGCTCATCGCCTTAGGAGAGTACTATCTATGTGACTGAAGAATATAAAACAAATAAGTTTGCCAGTGTATAATTATGTAGAACACTTATATTATCATTGCCTACCCTCAGCTTTGGTAATTAGTAAAAACCTGATGGATGATAGCAAAAAACCTATAATAAAACTAAAAATTGAATGATAATAATCATAATAAGTGAGGAGCGAATATAAAACGGACAATGTACTTCTCCTATATATATATATATATATTAGTTTCTCTCTCAGGCATGTTTTCCCTATGACTTTAGCAAATATCTGCAGACATTTTTAATGTTAGAATTTTACTCCATCCAAGTATTCAGACATCTTTAACAGCAGGATTTTCTCTAGAGTTTGAGTACTAATAAGTCTCCAGGACTCCTCACAGTATTCTGACCGATTCCAACAATTTTGTGGCCTGAATGATCTCTATTTCCCTCTGATGTCCACATGTCTTCTTTCTAAGGCTTTGTCGGCAATTCCACGTGCACTAACAACACGATCTACTGCATTTTTTAGCTCTCTGATTAGATTCAATTATTAGTTAATCTTTTCATTGTCAGCTGGAACAAATAAAATCCAGATGACGAAATGTTTTTATTTTCTGGTTACTCAACTGTAGTTCTGGTCATATGACTGAAATTTTTGTATCCATTTACGTCTCAAAATCCAAAAGAATTTCATCTGTCATTTTTTCCAATGGATTCTAATTTGTGCAAAAACCATTCGGCAATATAGTCAAATTGTAATCTCGTACACAATTCCCAGAGGATCGTCTTTTCCACCAAGTACCTATTATAATTTGTTTGGTCTGGGCTTTTTAGTTGTTTAATGGTATATCAGCTTTTGTGTGTTATTTAATGTCGAGTTCATTCTTTTAGAAGAACAATAATAGTACTTTTTAACCAATATCTCGAGGGAAAATGAGGTTCATCCTTTTCCTTAGATTATTAGTTCAAAAGTGGATGTTATAGCACAACTGGATTTCAGACTTGCTTTCTACAATGTCACAGTTCATCATGTTAGGAAATATGCTACAAAGACCCCCCCTATTATTATCCTTATTATTTTTCGCTTTCCACACAAGTTATAAACTGCTAGTTTTTCAACAATTACTGAGTAACGGCAAATCATCCCTGTTCTCTTGGCATATTCACAGTATTACTTCTGCTTTTAATTGGGCTGTATCGATACCCCCTTTGATCTTCAGTCCACCGAGTCTATTTTACATTCTTTGGGACCCTTCCGATGGCTGCAACTGTAATTAGGGAATTTTTAAAATTATTTTACTTAATTGATTCATTTTAGTGATAAATTGTGTGCAAGCTAAACACGTTGAGTTCGTAGACGCAAATTCCATTTGGAAAGGTCAAAGCTTGTAGACATTATTTTGCATATGCGTGTGTCAGTTCCAGTCATGAGAAAAGTTTGTTTTTAAATTGGCTATGAGTGAGATGTAAAAATAAACATTGGATATATGTCAGCTGATATTTAAAATGACGTGACACCGGAAGGTTTTAGTGATTACGGGTTATAATCAGATCAGCTAAAAAATAATTATAACAATGCATGAAAAACGATTTACAAGACACAGAGTCACTCGGTCAGTTCCAGCTGGTCAGGTCGACTTCTAGTTCATCCTTGCTTCTCCTGTAGTGTCCCACGTCTTGTTCTTCTTATTTGAATGGTTTTAGATGTCAGAAGTACAAATATATATTTTGATATATATGTATGAACAGGTTTTGGTATTAAATAACCTACAAGTGTTGATATGCCATAAAACCTAAACAAATAGACAAAAACTGTTCTTAACCATAGCTAGAAAGAGAAGAGTTAGATTCTTATCTTTCTCATGGGTATTTGGAATGCAGTCTCGGTCACTATTTGATCTAGGCTAGCAGAGTCCACTTTTTACGACGATAAACATCACGCCATGAACGCATTCGATATTTCTTTCTTTTTAATGGATTGCTAAAGACCAAAACCTCCGTCCTATATCGAAGGAACTGTCTCAAAATGTTGGTTAAATATTTCGAATTCTTAATTTCTTTATGTTTCATCATTTTTATTCTAAATTCTTTTCGTTTTATCATTTTCTTCTTTTATTTTTCTAACTATATCCTAAAAGTCTGTGTAAGCACTCAGACGACAATAGTGGTGACCTTCACATGCATATTCTAGAATTTCCAGCTTTGTCCTACGAGATTTGTGAACTTTAATTTTTTTTTCTGTTATTGGCATTTATAACTCTTGCAGATTCGCTCAATTTTACTGTTTACATATATTTTCTTTGTTGTCAAAGATTAGGTCATGTCTTCTGGAATTCATCGATTATGATTATTAATGTTTGCTAGGTTGTTTTTCGACTTAATCGATCGGTTTTTCTCGTAGACACAAAGTAAGAATCAAACATCAATTCTAAATAAAGGAAAAACACAAGTTCGTAAAATTATTTGTGAATAAACCCTCACACACAAGCACCCACACTCGTATAAACACGCACACACACACACACACACACACACACACACACACACACACACACATATATATATATATATATATATATATATAGCAAAAGGAAAATAAAATCGCCTGAAGTGCAATGCCGATGTTGACCTACGAACTGAATGTTTTTGAAATGTGTGAATTAACCAACCTGTTCACACGGGCAGAATTTGACTCAAGATCAATTTTTTTTGCGGAGTTTAACCTGTTTGAATGCAAGTTTTCCTTCTCCTACATAGGGTGCTTAACAAATGCTGACGAACTTACTCTGCCCTATTGTTTACCCATAGCTGAAGGATAAATAGCCGGATTCATAGTTTTTTCAAGGGTATTAGCGCAATGTAAAATTTAAAATATCACGCCCGGGGTTTGAACTCGAGCCGCCATCTCCAACACCAATAACCAGAAGTACATCTAAATGTAAGTAAAGTAAAGTTGGCGATCTTAGTCGAGGGCGACCAGAAAGCTTGCTTTTCCATAGCTACTACACAGAGGTGTAAGGGAGGGCACTACTCCTTTCCCTGGATTACTCCACTTTACTCTTGATACGTACCTTACATTGCTGAGTGTTAAACAAGGAGGTATCAAGTACCATTTTAAAAGTCTTTAATATGACATGACCTGGGATTGAACCCAGGTCTCCCGGACCATTGGCACTCTACCCAAGAGACCAATGAAGCACCGTTATTTCGAAAGTTTTCCGTGTATTCATTCTTATATGCGATCATGTACTGTAATTCAACTATATTACTTGTATATTTTATCTTTGATGAATTTAAACATATTCCGGATGAAGCAATTACTGCCAATATAATATTATTATTATTTACTCTCTGAGAGCTTTCCACATCAGAGTTAGCTGATGGTCTTTTATTGGAGTTTGAGTGACAGCATGTCTCCTCAAATCTTCTAGTCTCTTCTCAGATTTCGGGTTGATCTCAACAATGCAGTAGTTTCGATAGTCTCCACTCGTTCTTTTATTTCCAAATCCTTCAGTCCTTTTTATTAATCCTTTGGTGACTGTACCAAGAGCACCAAATACAATTTGTATCACTGTCACTTTCATGTTCCGCAGTTTTTCAAATCTTTTGCCATGTCGAGAGATTTATCCTTCTTTTCACTTTCTTTCAATTTTACTCTGTGGTCAGCCAGGACAACAAATTCCTCAGTTTCGCAAGTTCTCTTTTTTTTTTTGTTGATTATGATTAATATCTTTATTATTTCACTCAATACGAGTTTTTTTAAACAAGTTGGTGGTCTTTCATTCGAGTGTTAGAGATCGCAAGAGACCCTAGGTCTCCAGAACTCTAGTATTCTAGACAAGTAGTTTGCGAGTTTTAAATAGTACTTTTTCAGTGACTGGCCCATTGGCCTAGTGGTAGATAGAACGCCTGGGAGACTGAGTTTAAATAGTACTTTTTCAGTGACTGGCCCATTGGCCTGGTGGTAGAGCGTACGTCCGGGACACTGAGTTTAAATAGTACTTTCTCAATGACTGGCTTATTGGCCTTGTGATAGAGTGTACGTCCAGGAGACAGAGTTTAAAATCTCAGATCGAGTCATCCAAAAGATTCCAAAATGGTACTTGATACCTCCTTGCTTAACACTCTGTATTACGAGGTCCGTTTCAAAGGAATCGATTAGCGCCCTCCCCAACACCTCAGTGTAGTAGCTATTGAAAGAGAGCTTTTCGTTAACCCTTGACTACGGTCAACTTTACTTTTACCTTTCCAGTGAAGTCTGGGTGACTGCAAGTCTTGTTATGTCACCAGGATTATTCTCTGTGGTCTCTATGGTCTTAATTCTTTCGATTCTTCTTCTGATTTGCTATTCCCTGAGTTTCTTTTCCAGTTTTAGAGAACCATTCCAATGACACTGAATACAACTGGTATCACTGTCACCATCATGTTCTACAGCTTTTTCAGTTCTCTGGATGGGAACCAAATATTTGTCGTTGCTTTAGCTTTCTTTTACTTGTGCACTGTGGTCTACTGAAACGTTAAAATCCACGAAATGAGAAATTATTTTCTTATTTTTCAGATTTTAGGAACGGTTCAGTTATTTTTCGAGTTTTATGTCTTCTTTCCCTTCCCTTTTGCATTTACAGGAAGACCAAATTTCACCAATAATATTTTAAGAAAGTAGACAAAAAATGAAAATGTGATCGTACATAGAACGCAATTCTCTAACCTATGGGCATAAAATAAACCCAGGCAGATTCGCATGCAGTCAAAATCAACCAACCATTATTGATTACTTAATTTTTTTTTTTTTATTTCTACTTAAAAGTTGATCTTACAAAATTTTTTGTCGAAATGGGGTTTCACAACATTGCACCAAATGAACAAAATCTAAAGAAGTAATTAGTTCATAATTACCACCAAACCCAGACGTTCATCACTCATTAGTTCCAATAGCCGTGATTTAACCGGTTTTTATATAAATCGGAAGTAATGCTTTAAAAATTCCTTTTCAATGATAACAAACACCGTAAACAACTCGCAGAATATTACTATTTCATAACCTTAAATAAAAAAAAGGCATTTCAGTAATACTCTTCAAAGAATAATGAACACTATAGAATTGTGTTATTTGCCTTGTAATTTGTCCGTAAAAATGTCTAAACCCTGGCGACAAACATCTCACTATGAGCTTAAACAATTGGATGAGTATGACTCTAAAAGAATTTCAAGAATATTTCAGTTTTAATACGTTAATTAAAGCTTAGCGTAATCATCTGGATAAGATTGGGTGTAACGTCTGTATCATAAAGTCACAGAGAACTTTAACAGCCTTATTTTCTCGAAAAGAATATGGTTAGTGCATATACCATTTATTAACATGCCGAACAGTTAATCTCTAGAGCATGTTTGTATGTGTTACTTTTCTCACACAATCATGACTGCACTTGTATTTCACTGATGCCAGTTTGTTTCATTCACTGAAGTGATTGACTGTTTTATCTCCGTCACCTCATTACCTATATTTTCTAACTTATAAAGTGTTTTCAATGAACGTAAACGTTTCCCCGTTTCTGTTCTTGACAAGAAACGTTGGTTTGCAAATGTAAACGAAATTTTATCTTAACATTTTTGATATGTGTATTTTAATATTTTTATGAGTATCAGGAATTTAGAAAAGTTCTTATATTATTTCGATCCTAAAGTAAGATATCAAACACAAAAAAACAACATTACGAATGTATAAATAAATGATATACTTTAGTTTTTTGTTATTTTTAAGAACACATTATTAAAAGGAAAATTGTTGAGTACCATCATTGGTTCTCTGTTTGCGAATACATTGAATCAAACACACAAACACACCTACAAAAATACACAAACGTAGGCATAGAGATATAAACACACACAAAAATACACATATATACACATGCAAACACGCACTGTCAGAAAACACTTATACAAATACAGACACGCATACATACATACTTACATACATACATACACACATGCACGCACAGACACGGGCACAACTCACAAAAACATACACACATGCACAAGCACCTGCACATACACAAACACGCTGGCGCTCATGAACACGCACACACACACACACACATATATATATATATATATATATATATATATATATATATATATATATATATATATATATATACTTTTTATACTTTCGTTTTAATATTTTATGTTTAATTCAAAAATAGAGATATAAGTAAAAGTAAAATTTGCCATCAGGTTTCTTTTTTAACGATGTTTTCTTTCTTTCAAGAGCTTCATTTATAAATCCGATATTAAAGTCACAGTCGACAATAATATCATGAAATAATGTAATCGAATACCAGTAAAAATTCGGGAAATGTACAGTTAGGTCAAACATACATATTTCTGATGAGAAAATGATAACTTACATGTTAAACTAAAGTTAGAATTTTATAAGTAGAATTTAAAATAATCATAGATTGCAACGTAATAAAAAAACAAACTTCCCACCAGTATGAAATCGGATCACTCTCCTTCCATCACAAATATTCAGAAGTCGGTACCGTACAGATTAGCAACTACTTTTTCAAAGTTTTAATAAAGTTCAAATAAAATACGAAACAGCTCTAGAATATTCTGTATTAGGTTTTTTTTTTTAATGACATATCAACCCTTGGTTATTTTATGTGAAATATTGTTTAAATATATATATATATATATATATATATATATATATATATATATATATATATATATATATATATATATGATGTTTATATATATATATGATGTTTTCTATATATATATATATATATATATATATATATATATATATATATATATATATGATTTTTACATGTATGGTTTATACACAGTTCAATGATTCCAACTGTTGCTGTCTAATACAAATCGTTCAATTTGCACAGTTAAATAACTTCAATTATTGTATTAATCTTTAATTGTATTTTTTCTTGGATCGTCATGAAAGAAAAAAACAATATATATATATATATATATATATATATATATATATATATATATATATTTCTGGGTCTATTCCGATTGTTTTCAGATATACTTCATATCAACTAAATTGAGGTTTTCGTTTATGTATTCAGTTTTAAAAAGAGTATAGAATCTATCCAAGTAAAACCAACAAGACAATCGAGACATTACTGGAGAAACAAATGCAGACACATGTGACGTTTTCCTATAAAACCCTTCACACAATCGTGGTAGTGTTTACCGACCCGCAAGAACTTATCTACAACAGCTCTGCATGGACACAGCATGTAGTTTGAAAGACCTACCTGGAGTGATGGGTGATAGGGATGGATAGAGAAAGATAAAGGCAGAGAGAGAGAGAGAGAGAGAGAGAGAGAGAGAGAGAGAAAGAAAGTTCGGAAAGTATGCGTTAATGCTGCTGTTGAATCTATTTAGGGATTTGATTAATCTGTGTGCGTTAAATTGTTTATAAGTTCTTAAAGGGGATTTTATTCTTGATATTGAGCAGTTCTCCGTAGAATTTTGCTTAGGGTAATTTGAATGCACTTCCTGGGTTTTCATTGTTTCCTTTGGTACTAATATGGGTTTTTACAGATTGATCAACGGGGGCTTCTAGCTTTTTGAGAGACGATTTTTTTTTTTTTTTTTTTTTTTTTTTTTTTGCTTTTTTGAAAATTTTTCTTGGATTGTTTTTGGTCAGTTTGATTGGAAATCTGTGTGACACAGATTTCAAACCAAACTGATTAATGCTCCATATTAATCAACCAAAAAGAAAAAAAAAAGATAACTTGCAAAATTGTGGACTTTGCTGTCCCGGCTGATCACAGAACAAAACGTAAAGAAAGTGAAAAGAAGAATAAGTACCTGGGTCTTGCTAGGGAATTGAAAAAACTATGGAACATGAAGGTGATAATTATACCAATCGTGGTGGGTGCTTTCGGTACAGTCACAAAAGGATTATTAAAGAGAATGAAGTAATTGGAAATAACAGGAAGAGTGGAAACCATCCAAACTACTAAATTATTGAGAACGGTCAGAATACTGATCAGAGTTCTAGAGACTTGAGGAGATTTGCTGTCACTCCAGCGAAACACCATCAGCTAACGCTGATGTAAGAAACTCTTAAGGAGTAACTACTACTACTACTACTACAACGACTAATTATAATAATAATGATAATAATGATGATAATAACAAATCTCTCCTAATAGCAGCACAAAACCACACCATCAGGACCAATCATATCAAAGCAAGAATTGAAAAGATGCAACAAAATAATAGATGTAGATTATGTGTTGATAGAGAAGAAACGATCGATCGCATGATAAGACAATGTAGCAAGCTTGCACAGAAAGAGTATAAGATTAAACACGACTGGGTTGGCAATGTGATCAACTGGGAATTGTACAAGAGATTTAAATTTGACCATACGAACCTGATTTTGTCATTACTTTTATGTTCTTCAAGATTTTTTTCATTATATTCTGTTAATAGTTCTAGGTTGTTATAAAGCTATATATAAGGCTGAAAGAAAGATGCAAATAACCACGAAAGGTTATTTATTAATCAGTACCACTGAACTGGATTGGGAAAATAAAAATTATGATCATTAACTCAGCTTTATCAACACGAAATACGTCAACTGTACAATATTTCTAAATAATATATGATTTAGGAGATTTAATAGGTAAGTATTCTATTATAAAAGAATATTGTTGCGTTCTGGTTAATGAACGCTTATAATATTAAATAAAGGACAAACCACGATATGAGATGAAATAGAGATATATTCTCTGGAAAAAGTATGTACAATAGAGAGACTATTAGTAGACAAGAACATAGGATTAGGGAATACAGAATAAAATATAGTCCAACGATAGTATTGGCTTCTGTTATTACGGTAGCAAGTAAGGTGTTCAATTGCGATCTCCAGTCTCCAATGCTCTAATATTTTTCCTATAAGAAGCTGATCTTCACCTTCTAGTCTACCCCGGTATTGGTAGCTACAGCTATATATGGTAGATAGACTAGTTCGTTGTGTGGAAAAAGGTGGGTGATACCCAACAAATATATTGCGAAAAAAAAAACCCGAGTGAATAAGGGAGGTTATAAAATGAAGATTGCATCTTTAAGAAAAAATACATATTCTGGAATACCCTCACAAAAATGAATTGCTTGACAGACATTAAAAATTTCTTCTATGTCACTTCCTGCTAAGATGGGTGTTGAAATAGATATGACTCGCTATTGGAATGGTGTCATCAGAATCTGCTTTTTTTCTTTTTTGGCTTTTATATTTTTTCTTTATATTGATAACCATTTACCGTTGGAATTTTTAATTCAGATGGAATTGCATGAAAAGTTAAACAGGTTGATTATCAACATTCATTTGCTGGTCCCTAACCGTCTGAAAATGAGCGAAAAAATGATATTTAATCTAGTATTGACGACAGAGTAATATCTTACTTTGATTATTTGTTTATATCCATTCTATTTCCTTTTATTCATATCTATTTATTTTGTTAGGTCTTTTGGTTTTTCCCCCAATATTACTTTTTTTCCTCTTTCGTTCTTTTTTTTTCTCTTTATTTTTTTTCTAGCACAATTCAATGATTTTGAAAAAACAAAAAAAAAAAACAACAACAAAAAACAAAAAAAAAACGGTAGAAATTATCTTCTTTCTTTCTTCTTTTCTGCTTCTTGTTTTCTTTCTGAACACTTTTTCATTTTTTTCTTTCCTTCTGGACCGTTTCTGATTTTCATTCATTCATCTTTCTTTCTTTCTTTCCCGTTTATTTCATCATCACCTTTTTATTCCTTACTTTATTCATACTGTTATCATTTCTTTGCCTTTTCTAATCTGCTTTGCTTTCTTCTGTATTTTTTTTTTTGTCACTGTAACGTATTCATTTATTCATTCTTTTTCTTTGTTTCTTTTGCTCTAAAATTTTTTCAATGTAAAATGTTCTTTCTTTTACGTTTGTTTCTACATCCTTTTCCCATAGAAATCATTCTCTTGTGCCTTTTTGCTTTGTTTTTTTCATTTTCCACAATTAAATTTTCTTTCTTTCTTTCTTTCTTTCTTTCTTTCTTTCTTTCTTTATTCATCTCTAGAGTTGTTTTCCTTATTTAGTTTTTCTATCAATTTCCTCTATTAACTTTCTTTCGTCTGTTCTTTTTTATTCTAATTGCACATTGTAAACCTTTCTTTCTTTGCGTCGTTCTTTCCTCTTTCGATATTTATTTTTTCATCGACTCTTTTTCATTCTATTGTTTTTTCTTCTTCAATTTTATATTTTTCACTCTTAAATTCTTTCATTCTTTCTTTCTTTCTTTCTTTCTTTCTTTCTTTCTTTCTTTCTTCATCGTCACTTTTTCATTCGTGCCCGTATTCTTTATCAATCAATCGATTTAATTATCCCCTTTTTGTCGTTTTCTTCACAGTCACCTTTTCATTCATTCTTAGAATGCGACAGGAGTGGAATAAATTCCCACACAGTTTGCATTTGTAAACTGAAAATCGGTGTAGTCATCCTGATGAATCCCCAGTTAACTCCCTTGCCTAGAAAAAGTTCTCCTATTGCAATGCATTATGTAAACATCTGAATTGCTTACTCTAGCATTTTGCGATAAGTTTCCCCAGGTTCCAGCAATTCCTAATAAGAAATTCCTTTTGAATCATACCAAATAGAAAACAATTTTTCTCCAGTAGATTCCATTTAGATTGTAATGGCGATGTCTGTTCTGGGTTTAACCTAGGTTTTCTTCGTTTCAGAATTCTGTAGTAAATCCATTTTTTTCTCAACATCTACTATCTCCTCCCAGAATAGCATTTTTATGTCTTGTGTATGAAAAAAGCATTATAAACTGACCGATATTTGTTTGTTGAAATATACGGAGAAACCAGTTCCAACAGATAGTAATCACCTGGGTTTTCGAATTTGATCTGAAATTTTCTCTTTTATAATTCTCAATCTGCTTGATGAAAATCTGCCACAGAATTTGGTGCTTCTCCAGTTGTTAGAGTTGATGGTTCATCAGCATAAGAGGGAAAATGTACCTGGATTTATTAAAGCTCATAATATTTATAGATCTTTAAAGTCTGGGGGATTAATTTGACTGGCATGTCAACCACTGTACTACGGGTGTTTTATGCTGATAGGTTAGGGAACAATATTCATTGTACGTTCATATTCAAATCTTTATCTTCTAATTTTATTAGAGGTTTTATTTGTTTATTTTGCCCACAGTCTGATTGAAAAAGAACATTTTTTAAGTAGATCTATTAGATCCAATGATGGGGCCCCACCCAGTACTTCTAGGGTGAAACTAGGTGTTATGGCCATGAAGGAGTACTCAACTTTCAGTAGATCTCCGGAACTGGAACCTCACCTTGAGATACAGTTTAGAGTCATACCCAGGATACCCCTTTCAAGAGGAAGTCTTACCCGCCTGCTTAGGATAAACTCGGTGTATGAAACTTACCATCGAGGGATTAAAAAATTATGAGTACTTTCAATCGATATCGCACATTATCAAGAAAAGAGTATTGGAGAGTTAATGTCTGATACTATTTACCAACCCCTCCGCTCGGGCAGGATATGACACAGGATATGACACAAGAGAGTTAATGTCTGATATCTTAATATTGCTGATCATAGTGTGTATAATAGTTTTTTCATGGTAACTGTATAATCTGTCTCTAATTGTTGGTATCAATTGTTTCCATTTTTTCAAACAGAACAAACAATTGATGTAGAAATTGACAAATGAAGAATCTTATTAAAAAAAGTGTAACAGACTTTTTAAGTTACATTTATGTTAAGTAAAATGTAGAATAAGTATACAAGGTAAAATGTTTACCAGAATAATAATACTAGGATTTAGTAAAATGATGATATATATTTTATGTGTAAAAAACTATAAGGATTTAATCTGTTTATCTCAAAATCTACAAATCAACTTGCTTAATTATAAAAGATAGTCAGTAAATATTAATTGGAGGGTATTTAGTAATTTGTTTATTTATCAAATGATTAATTAATTAATTAATTAATCGATTTTTGAGGTACAAGATTATATAGAAACTATGATAAATAACAATCTGATACTGCAGGGTTTTTTGATATATTTCTAATACAAGGGTGAATCAAAAGTTTGTAAATGTTTTGGTAGTACGTGAAGCGCAATTCGGCAGCTCTGAATGAATTCATTATTTGTTTTATTCAAAGTTTTACCAGTCTTCAGGAATCAATGACAATAATACAATGAACGTGTGTGGTGTGATGGTTACAATCGTAGGAAATTAAGACAGTGATCCAAGTTCAAACCCTGAAGTAGGCCGTTTTCACTTCACAAAGTGTTAGTAGCCATAGAAACATACACACCCAAGTATACTCCATCTAACTATAGGCAAATAATCGGGCTGACTAGGCCATCTAACCTTAATATATCAACCGGTCTAGGAGAAGGAATCTTATAAATTCAAACCTGATAAATTACGCTTGAAAATTGACGTTGCGTTGCATTCTGCTCGTGCGGAGGGATTGGTAAATATATATAATGAATATTAGTTTTCATTACTCTTCATTGCGAAAAAAAAGATTTCATTATTAATCATTCTTTCGATAAGAAAAAAACACAATACATATTAACAAGTGCCGTGCGGGGTTCTGTACGGCATTTCTGAGACAGTAGTGTTACTTGGCGATATCCTTTCCCAAAAATATGCAAAATAGTTGCATGCTAGCAGTAGGGTGGAGTCCTCTCCCAAAAATATTTAGTTGGTTGCAGGCTCGCAGGAACAATAAAAATATCAGATCTGAACTTTTGAAAAAGATGGATCTAAGCCTTACATAAAAGTTCTAATACAAGATGAATATAATCTTAGTGAAAATTTGAAATTAGTTAGTTGATTCTACTGTCAGTACTTCCTTAACAGATTTAATCAAAATTTATCGATACTGAAGATTTGAACATTTTAAAAAATGGAATTATAGCATCTAAATAAGGACATGTACACTGCTGAGCAATTTATATAAGAAAGTGTTGATGTCGACTCGAATCAGGGCTAATTTTTAAAAAGCAATGAAGCAAATATCAAAAGTTTTCGAAAGAAATGTCTGTGGTGAAACACTAGATCGTCCAAGTGCAATAATTTCAGGCTCATCAGACCTAGTTCTGTGTGTCTCTTTCTTATTTCTTAAATTAAATTAATCTGACCGGTAAGACTTTTGGAAGAACAGGATATTATAATAAAGGTGACGGTGGAGTTTTACTTCATATCAAATTAGGCGTTTGCATAGCAAATTCCTAGTGGACTATTCTGAAGAAAATTAACGTTTCAGTTATTGTTAATTTCCGTCTTGGGAAATATAGCTTCACTCAGGATAGCTTTTGAAGACACATTAAATATATTTACTTTTTTCATCTTACTTTGGGGAATGTAAGAAATGAAAAAAGCAGGAAAGAAGGCCAAAAAAAAAAATAATTATAATGATAGAGAATTGTAGAAAATATAAAAGAAGTAAATGAAAGTCGGAAGAAAAAAATCAAGTGGACAAAATAACGTAAAAAAAGGAAAAGTAAATGACTATGAAAAAGGCAAAAAGGCAAAAAAGAAAAAAAAAACTGGAGAATGAAAAACTGGGGATTAAATAACTAAGCATCAGTAAAAAAAAAAAAAAAAAAAAAAAAAGCAAAAGAAAAAAAATGAAAAGTCGGGAAAAATGAACAAATAAGTAAAGAAAAAAAAACATAAAACAAATAAAAGCAGATAGAATAAAACAACCCGATTCAAATATAGAGAACAGAAAAAAAAGAACATTATTCAAAGAATAAAAAAAATTATGATACGAAAAAAAGAAGGTCAAGAAAGAAAAATAATTATACAGAAAAGAGAACGAATGAAACTGTAAAAAGAAAGAAAGAACAAATAAATAGAGAAAATAGTGAAAGAGAAAGAAATTAAATGGATCTAGAAAGAAAGAAAGAAAGATATGGTCAAAGAAGACATACTATTGGGTGTCACATCGTGGTTTAAGTGTTAGCAACCAAATCTTACACATCCATTTCTACTGAATGGCACGTTCAATCCTTACTGACAGCTTGATGCTTACTGGTTTGTGGCGCATCTAAGTAATGCTTAATTTTTTGAGTGGTGCTTTGCGTAATGGTCATTGTAGCAAAAGAAATCAGCGAACTGAGTTCAATTCTTGTATGAAGCAGCTGGTGTTTGACTTCGTGTTAATGCTGATTTATGATCCTTTTTCATAGCGGAGGGTTTGGATAAATGCATAATCTTTGAACTATGATTTAATTTGGTTTGGTTAAGTTTTATGGCATATCAACCGTTGTTTCTTATTTAATACCATATCCTCTTTATACATATATATATTAAATATATATGTTATGTAAATACATTTTGTTGAAAATAATTTTACACGAGCTTGAGCTCATTTTTTAGCGCACATTTAAATGGCTGCAAGTATTTCTATTTAACACGAACAATTCTATTTACTATCAATCATTTGTTTGCATAGAGTTAAATATTGCTATGTAACAGTAACAATTTAATAATTCTATTCAACATCATTCTTTTGTTAACACAGTTAAATTGTTCTAGGTATTGCTATGTATCACTATTCATTCAAGTAAACGGTCATTTGTTTGCATACAGTTCTATTTTATCCATAGATATGTCACAATCGGGTGCAACTAAAGCTGGTCTGAGTAGACCTGGAGGAAATAAGAGTAAAGGGGTTCACCACATTTCTCAAAGGTCCTTGGCAGGAGACTTGCCCTCAGATGTTTTAATGTCATATACAGGATATTTTTTAGGGTGAATCTTACCTTTCTGCAGAGATTCAGTCGGTGTATTCTACTGTCCTAGCCGATTAGCCTTTGTGAATTATGATTCGGTGATAGTGTTTGAACTATTTTTTGTAGGTGTATTTTATGGGGTGAGGATCGCTTGGGTTTTCACAAGCGATGCTCACCCCATAAAATGCACCTAGATATATTCTAGAAAAGAACAATGTGCAAACTGAAATATATATTCACAGTTATCATAATCTGTTGCAAAAATGCTGATGAATTAAGTTATTCAGAAAGGATTAGATACAGGAAAAATAGAAACATATAAAAGTACAATGGACGAGAATGTGAGTGTATATATGTGTATGTGTGTGTGTGTGTATGAGAGAGAGAGAGGGGGGAGAAGGTTTATTCCCGTTAACCATGCCTTGTTTTGTTTTCTTAAAAATAATATTTCCGAGCAATCGACGAAAACAATTAAGAAATACCTTAAACAAGAAACATAAAATGTTCGGGTATGAAATCATATAGAAAAAATTTAAACGTAGTCACAACTTTGAAGATAATAGCCCAACACACAAAAGAATATTTCCATTGTTTCCAACCTCTCCATCTGAATAATGAATACATATATATATATATGTATATAGTCCTCATCCTCCTTCTTTCCTTGACACATAAAATCTGCCAATGTCTTTTCTCGAATGTAAAGTCTTGTGCATAGTCTTCAACTTGTTCCATTTGCCTGAGTTCCTTCTTTTGTCTATTTTAAAAATGGTTCCAATTATCTCATGAGGAGGACCGTCCAGATTTCTACAAGAGAACTTGGTTTCGCGAAGCTTTGTGGTTCTTCTGTGGTACTTTTTTCTTGTTTTTTCCTTCATCTCCACTAATTTGATGTTATCAACTTCCAATATTTCCAAGTACTTGCAATTTTCCTTCTCTCTAATCGTTCTAATATTCTCCTGATTTAGTCGTTACTTCTTTTTCTTCCTTCTTTTTTTCCATTTTCATTATATGCATTGCTCATTTTTGAATGCTAAATTTGATTCGTATATCCTGACTGTATATTCTTATTATTTCTATCATGGGCTCCACCTCTTCTCAAACCGGTCAGCTGGGTCTGTAGAATACGCCGGCTGAATCTCTGCAGAGGGGTAACACCGCCCTCGCAGTAAGTATCTTGGACATGACACTAAACTATTTGATGGTGAGAATTTATTCCTCGAGCCTTAGGGAATGTAGAGTACCCCTTTATTGCCATTACTCTCAGGTCCACTTTGACCCGGAATCAAAGTACGTGTAAGGGCGTCGTCCATGGATGAACTAGAACTGTTTAATCATTTGACTATGTACAAACAAATAACTGCTGTTAGGTTAAATATTTGTATTTTATAGGAATATTTGAAAGCATTTAACTGCGTCAACAAATGAGCACTGGCTTATTTTAAATTTACCCTGCAAACTATATGTTTACAAATCATATATATATATATATATATATATATATGTGTGTGTGTGTGTGTGTGTGTGTGTGTGTTCGCACGTTTGTGTATATACATATATATATAAGAGCATTTAGGTTTAAATGACCAACATGAGTTGAAATGCCATCAAATCCAACCAACCAACCAACCAACCACTTCTTTTTCATTTTTGCTTACACTTTTATGCCATCGAAGTACATTTGGGGATTAATAATTTCTTATGAATTTGTAAATTTATTGTCCCCAAGCATTTTCCAAGAAAGTGGTTGATTAACATCATTGCTAAAATGTATAGCAGAAGTATGAAAAATTCTTTTTTAGCTTTTTCCGCCATTTTGCATTCGTGATAGATTTTATAATTTTGTCCAATATTTTTACTCTTTGTCATCCATGTTTGCGAGACCAAATCATAGGCCTTTTTGTAGTTTATCCATCCCATCGCTACATTTTTCCGCATCGTTTTGACTTCTTTCAGGATATGCTGGTCTATACATAATAAGTCATTTGTTTCTTTTATTTCCTGTGGAATACTTTTTGTTCTTCCGGACACAATCTGCTGCAGGCAAGCGAGCAATTGATTTTCTTTTATCTGTGCAGTTACATCATAGGTAAACACGTTATCGGTCCACAGTTGCAGGGGATGGTTCTGTTTGTGAGGTCTTTGTGAATCAGCGAAATTTTCCTTTTCAACATCCATTCAGGTATTCTTGTTTTCTCTAAGATTTTACCAAGTTGTCAAGTCAATATGTCACAGAGGGACGTGAGTCTTTTAAACAACAATCCATGTATGCCATCTTGGCGAGTCTTGGTTCATGATTGCGTCTGGGACTTGTTTAAATTGTAATTTTTTTCTATCTTTTTTTAATCCACTCAGTATTTATTTTATGTTACTTCTGTTTCGATATTTTACTAAAGAATTCTTTTGTATTCGGTTGTTGATTTACCCTCGTGCCATCTCCACTAACTAATCAGTAGAATTTTCTTTCATTATTTTGAAATGCCCTGTTTTGGTTGTATTGTTTAAACCTGCTCCGGTAACTTGTGTATCTACCTTCTTTCGCCAATATCTTTTGGTTTATTGCTTCTAGTTTTATTGTTAGACTTATATGCGGTTATCTTTTTTGGACCTTTTTATTCCGTAGGGTTTTTCTAGGTTTTTACCTTTTTTAGAAGTTTCGCTAATTGTTGCAGTTCCTTTTTTTTTTGTCCTTCAATCCTCATTCCTCATCCAGATTTTGCATGTCTGTTAGAAATGTTACGGAAGATACCACTTAATCCTTTGTTAGTTTTAGTTCAACATATACTAACTGGTTCAGTTCAGTTATGTTGTTATACTACCCATTAAAAATAATTAATCCGAACCAACGTCGGACCAAAATAACAGATCTGAGTGTCATGATCGACAGGTGCCTCCTCGATAGCTACCATGGCAGCTACAATGCATCTAAGGAATGTTGGCTATCATTCTTATCATTATTATCTTCTAAATTTGGAATCTGAACGACTGCAAGTCTCATCAGATCAACAGGACTCTTCTGAGTATTGTGGTCGATTTAAACAATGCTGTAGTCTGTTTCGGCTCTTCCTCTTATTTTCAATTTCTTCAGTCGTTTTAAGCCGTTAGAGACCCTTATAAGTGCATCAGTTACAGTTTGTATCATTGTCACTTTTATGTTCAACAACTTTTTAAGCTCCTAGGCATGATCCAAGCGATTGTCCACTTTTTTTCCTTTTATTTATTTTCACTCTGTAGTTCGCTGGAACAGCAAAATCTACCAGATGACATGTGCTTTTCTTATTGATTAACATTTAATTTGGTCTTTTTGCCTGGATTCCGTTATCCGCTTGTATCTTAAAATCCAGGAGAATTCTTATATTTCATTTTTAGGATGGATTCTGGTTTGTGCATATACTATTTATTTCAATAGTAAAATTACAAAAAATATCCATGCTAGCTAATAGCTGTGGTTCGGATAGTCTCTATTCTTTCTCTGTTTCCAGTTCTTCTAGTCTATTTTCAAAGCTTTTGGGAACTGTTTTAAGCGCTCCAAATACAGTTGGTACTACTATCGCTTATATTTTCCACAGTCTTTTCACGTCTGACAAGAACTGAATATCAATCTATCTGTTTCGCTTTCTTTTATCTTCAGTCGGAAGTCAGCTTTTAAAAAAAAAAAAAAAAAAAGAAAAGAAAAAAGAAATCTCCGCTAGATTACACTTTTTTTATTAATCAAGACTAGGTCTGATCTTCTAGCCGGGATTTAGTGACCCATTTTTATCTCAAAATACGAAGGAATTTTATAAGTGTCATCTTCAAAAAGAACTTCTGGTTGTGCATATTACATTTCATAGTCTGGTCAAATTTTAATCCCTTGCACAAATCATAATGGATCATCCTTCTCCAGCCCATTCGTTATTTTTTTTGCGCCAGTTTTCCGCATTCGCTTAAAATTTGTTTAAACATTTTATATATGTCCTCACATAACCTATGTTTTTTCTGTCGTTTATGATCATTCTTCGTTCTTTATTATTGCACCCTAATGCAATGTCTTTCAGTGAAGTTTGGCTGATAAAAAGTGTCCACAGGACTATTGGCTTCATAGTCTCATTATTCTGGCCAATCTCAACTACGCTGTAATTTTCATGGTCTTGATTCGTCTTCCAATTTCCAAATCTCTATCTTTCCTGGCGTGCCAATTACAGTTGCTATCACTGTCACCCTCAATTTCTACTGCTTCCTTATTTCTCTGGCAAGGTTTAAGTACTTGCCTCTATTTTTGCTTTCTTTGCTTTTCTTTCTGTGGTCCGTTAGGACGGCAAATTCAAATATACGATAAGTTCTCTTTTTGTTAATTATCACTAGATTTGATCTTCTGGGTAGCATTAGATGACGTGTTTTTATCTCAAAATTCCAGAGAATTTTATTCGTCTCATTCTCCTGGGCGGATTCTGATTAGTGCATGTACCTTTTAGTAGAATGATCAAATTTCAATTTCTTGCACAATTCCCTGGGGATCATCGTCCCCGTCAATCGTGTTTTCTACTCTCTTTGCGCTATTTGGCAACATTTACTTATTACTTGGTTTCGGCTCTATCACCACATAACCCACACTTGCTATTAATCTAATTTAAGGTGTGTATAATGGATTATTGCTTTAATATAATTGGTTCTTATAGCGTTCTTTTCTGTTGCTATTAGATGAGATTCCGTTTCTCTCGTAAGGTTTCCTTTTGGTAGCCATGTCCAGGTCTTCTTATGGGAGATTTTGCCAGTTTGTCACTTAAAATATACAGTTGTTTTTCTTCCCATTTTTGTTTCCTAGTTTTTGTAATTCAGTTTGTCCTAATATTGTCATTGTTGTTACTGACCGCTGTAAATAGTGTTTCTTTGCTCTTTTTAATTATTATAATCATTAGTAATAATAACACTGATAGAAAATATAGCTATTCACCAATAATCTTTTGTAATAATCGTTTCTTTTTTACTTTCATTTTTCCTATAATTTTGACATTGCTTTGCCTCCACAACGGAAACTTCTTGATAAGTCTGGTTTTACCGTGAACCTGTGGTGACGAGATGCGACCCAATCTTGGTTTAACGCAGGAAATTCACACCCAGGAAGTTATCCACTCATATGATCAATCTTGAAATAAAACTTTTCTATAACTAGTGCCGAAAAACATGCTAGTAGTCATGAGTTTAAAAAAGCAAGTTTATGTTCATTTTTCAATATAACAAAAGATGTCGTGAATATACGTGGGACATTGAATTAATAAGGGGATTTTTTCTTATCTGAAGAAGGACCTATAAAATATATACAAAGAGCTCTAAATAGATAAAGGAGATGTTTTGGCAGCAAAGCAAAATAATTTGTTTTACAGATCTTTTTTTCCACAAATGCAAGCATAACATTGTTTGAAATTGGTTTACAGTAAAAATCTTGAAAAATATCTATTTTGAGGCTATTCAGAATGGCAGCAATTCACTGTACTCAAGGCTTGACTAACGGCCTGTTATGAAATTGTTGGTGGTTGAGAATTCCACAATATCAGAAATTTACAGAAGAATATGCGACGTGTACAGAGAAGCATGTTCTATGAATAAAAATATGTTTACAAATGACACGACCAGCCTGAGTCGAAAAGTCAGTCCATAGATGGGAAATACACGGACTCTACGGGAAAGGAAAAAAACAAACAAACAATGGGTGCAGTCGACAGTAAAGAATGTCATGCTGACAATATTATGGAATATGAAAAGACCCATCAATATTGATTTTATTGAGAAAAAGTACAGCTGTAATCAATGTTTCCAATTGTCAACTTCTTAGACAAAATTCACCTCGTACTGCAAAAATTGTATTATTTGTATTACGTTGCGATACATGGAACCAGCCGACAGCACAGATGAATGAATAGATTCAAAGAGAATTAATAGCGCTTAATAGCAATACTTGGAAGTACATCACGGTGTGCATACAAATTATTAACATTAAATAGAATTATTAGTGTTAGATCGCAATACTTAAAATTATTTAACAATGGCAATACTTAACAAAGCGCAAACATAAATTAGTGTTTTTTTAATAGAATTACCTAGAAAACTATTTACTTACACATCATACATTTAAAAACATTCAAATGTGTGCAAACAAATCATTCATTAAAAAGACTGTTTAACCATTTAACCGAGTGCAAATAAATGACTGATGTTAAATTGAATTGTTAATATTAATACTTGAAAGTATTTAACTGAGTGCAAACAAGTGATTGATTTTAAATTAGATTAATAGTGTAAGAAAGCAATATTTGAAAACATTTAACTATGTGCAAATAAAATTACTAGTGTTTGGAAGAAATACTTAAAGCCATGTAAGTATGTCCAAATAAAACTAATATAGTTTAGAAGAAATACTTGAAGCCATGTAACTATGTGCAAATAAAACTACTAGGGTTAGGAAGAAATACTTGAAACCATTTAACTATGTGCAAATAACACGACTAGAGGTAGAAAGAAATACTTGAAACCATTCAATTCTGTGAAAATATATGAGCGCTGGCTTATATAAAATTGTTTACAAATCATATATTTAATATATATATATATAAATACGTGGTGGTATTAAATAACCTACAAGTGTTGATATGCCATAAAAACCAATCAACCCAACCCTCACATCTTATTAACTCAATACTTATTTATGATAAAATCATTATTCATTTCATTTACACAAGAATTTTCTTTGGAGTTACTTTCGTCTTAACGATTTCTAAAGAAGAAATTGATCCCTCTCAATTCTATGGAGACCTGTTGGCAGGACATAGAACACGCTGCCTATATTGGGGTCTTTAGGTCTGTTTTATCTTAACCTATTCCCCTTCCGTTTATTTTCTATTAATATTAATTTGGCCAGAAACTGATGTTATAAAGAATTCAAGTCTTCTTTTTTTTTTTTTTTTCGTATAGTATACTAAAATGATCGCATGAATGTTTAGTTTTGTACGTTTTTGATTAGGCTTACATCAATTATCTTTATATTTATTGTTTATGGGACCGTTGAGACCCACCTATTCTGCAGTTCTTCTACTTCAGTCTATCAATTCTTTCGCTTCATGAGACACACATTGGCTGGTCAGTTGTTCCAACAAATTGAAGATGTCGAAAAAATTGCTCAAAGAATACATCCGATCATTGCTACAACCAGTCTCTTCTGATAGAATACCTAATTCATTTAAAAGATGCGGTATAGTCAGAAAGCCAGGAAAATATAATAATGAGGGAATGATAATACAACGAATTGTTGGAACAAAATAGTTTACAAAAATGCCGAAAAAGTTGGGATAAAACTGATACCCCCCATACACAATGATTATGCAGATATACATATAGATATAGATGGATATATAGATATAGATTAGGGGATACATAGATATAGATTTACATATGAATGAAGGTAATCAGTATCTCGCCTTATTATCATTTAATATTTATAAGCTTCATTTGTCATCGTTCGAATAAAAAAACACAGTAATAATAATAAAAATCTTTATTTTCTTTTGAAATTTTTATTTCTTATTATGCGCTTTGTAAATGATCGTTTATTTGCACCTGTTCAATATACATATATATACATATATGTGTGTGTAAGAGAGTGTGAGTGTGTGTGTGTGTGTGTACAAAAACACAGACACACACACACACACACACACACACACACACACACACACACACACACACACATATATATATATATATATATTGTCACGTGGTCTACCACTGAGAGGAGAGAAACAAGAAATTTTCACTCCCCCTCCATGTTTGAATTGACAGGCCACAAAGGTTGACCGTTAAAAGAGGAATAAGGAATGTAGGTCAACTTCGGCCGGACTGTTGAAGGAAGTAAAGAATGTAGATCAAGCTATCTGTACTCCGTAACCTCACCCGGGTGGATAGAGATAGTACCCGAACGAATCGCCTGACGGGAGTGAAGGAAGACGAAAGAGGCTAAATGATTGGCCAGAACCCTAAAGCCAGAAGCACCCTTTTCGTCAGCGGAAATTGGAATGAAGAATGCAGTTTTCAGGACAGAGGTCGCCGTGGCAGGACATGCGAATCTCACGCCAAAACTCCTGGTGAAGAAGCGAAATAGAGCTCTTGGACAGGAGATATCAGATGCCTTCAAGCCGAGCTCTACAGAATCCCGCTAGCCCGTGAAAGGAAAGAAATCTCAGAAGAAGCCCGTCGAAGAAGCTAAGTAAACCTTTAAACCGTTTTCTCCCTTCACCCCTCCTAGGTATTGCAATTGCATGCTCTCCCTCTCAATTTAAAGAAAGGTTCATTTTCACCTCAATTTATTTTCGCTAAATGTCCGATTCGCCTTTAAAAATATTACACGGGAAATTGGAATTGTCGACTACGATAAATAATAATATTATATCTAAACCTAGAGGCCCATATATTCCATTATCCTAGGGGTAGGAAGACGAAGTGGTCTGGTGGGTGCGTGTAACTTGAAAAATAGAAACCCCTTGACAGCGGTGGTCAGTCTAGCCCCAAGTTAACCCCCACATTATCTGCCAGTTCCCCTACGCCCAAAAGGGGAATCTTAACTTGGACTTATTTTGCGAGGGATCAAGTGCCAGACAGCCCCGACTTCACAGGTGCGAAAAATAAATTCCCGTCTTGGGATAAATGTTTTATGCCACGTCACAATATATATATATATATATATATATATATATATATATATATATATATATATAAGCCCACATTAAAAAAAAAACAATTGTTTTCATGCAACATAGAAGTATTTTAGTTAATAATACAAAAATACAACTTACAGACAATAATATCCAAAAAATAAAACTCCTAGAAGCTTTGAATATAAAATTAGACAACAAACTATTAACAGAATTAACTTCGAAACTAGTAATAATGTTGTAAAATGTTTAAAATAGAACAATCCATATTACAAAAGATAGAACACATTTTATTCGACTTCACATATAAAAATTCAAAGTAAACATCCACTACTGCTTAGTAACACCTTCGTGCTAAAAACAAACCTCACTTTTGTTATAAAAACAAAAACAGAATAAAAATTTAGTTTAAATATTCAGCAGCTTTAATTTAGAAATAAAGATACACATTACATTGATAATGGTTCTGATAAGAACCGAAAGTACTCGGTATACCACAAATAGATCCTTTGGAGAAATTATTGACGAATTTCAAGATTGTAACATAAAAAAGACACAAGGACTCTTTATTGAAAAAAGAAAAAAAAACCTTCAAAATAACATGTTTAAAACCTGTTAAGATGTGTATATATGTGTGTGTGTGTGTGTGTGTTTTGGTGGTTGGTTGACTCTATCAATAAATCGGACGGTATATAAATATGCGAATATTAACAGGGTTATTTTATTTAGTTGAAATATTTGCCAACGTTAAGAGATTCAGTTTTCTTTTTATTAAACCATCTTTGGGACATTTTATATAAGATGTTGTATATTTTGAATTATGTTTATACTTCGAGTTATATTTTATTCTAAAATTAGATTCAGAAGGGAAAAGACCATGGATTGTTTTCTTTTTGAGATCTTCAAGTGAAGACAGTCGAGTTATCTTTTTATGTATGGGTCAAGAAAGTGAAGAAAGTGTCGCAGAGTTGCCCAAGCGTTTTTGACATTTCGCTGGTCATTCTCATGAGTTCTGTTTGTTTTTTCTTGCTATGAGTTTAATTTATATAAATATATATATCATCCTCATCATCATGTCATGCCGCTAGAACGGATATCCTTGACCCTCTCTCGCCCCTTCTCCCTATCGTTTATCGCCTCGGGTAGGTCTTCAGGGCTACATCCCATATCCTCACATAGCTGCTGTATGTATGTTCGAGCTGGTCGTCCTGCTTTTGCTCAGACATATGTCGGTGTCTATAGGAGCACATCATTTATGAGCTAATTCCTGCTTCTCCAGCAGTGTCCTGCATGTCTGGTTCGTCTGACTTGCATAGTTTTCGTGATGGGAGGCAGGTGGCCGTATAGTTGGTGCTTTGTGGGGTGTTGCCGCCAGGACTCGTTTAATATTGCTCCCAACATTCTTGTGTAATTGCTGTCTAGCTTCTTCTAGAGCCGTTTTGTTAGCGTCCAAGTGGTGCATCCATATAGCAGTATCGACACGACCGCTGCCAGGAAGAAACTGCGTTTCTTTTTATCGGTCAGGTCTGACTTTCATATGATCGATAGCTTATCGATAACTGTCAATGTCTTCGTTAGCCGTGTGTCGATGTCTTTTTCGGTTGATGAGACACTGCTTCCGTGGTAGGTGAATTTGTCTACCAGTTTCAGAGAGATACTCTCAAGTGTGGAAATTTAGCCTGCTTGATTAAAGCACATATATTCAGTTTTATGTGCATTGAGATGGAGGCCAATGCCTGCGGTTGCTCGTTCCAAACTATGCTGTAGCGTTTCGGCTTGGTTGGGTGTGTTTGCCAGTATCACAATGGCATCGACGTAGTCGGCGTCGGTAATTGTTTTTGCCGGATACCTTATGCTTCTTTTCTTTGTCAGCTCGAAGCCTTCTCTGATTTTATCAATCGATGTTCTAAGCCCGTAGAGTAGGCAAATGATAAAGAGGTATGGGGCTAGCATGTTCCCTTGCAGTACTCCTGTTACAATGTCGAAGTATTCTGTGTCTCCATCCGAGGAACGAACTTTCACTTTGGTGTTTCTATAGAGAATCGTTATTGCTGCTACGGTTTCTTTAGGTAGGCCGTATGCTAGTAGGATTTGTTCCATCTTCCCTCTATGAATGGATCGAAGGCCTTGGTAAAGTCGATAAATAGTAATGTCGCCCGTAAGGTTTTTGCCTGTACACCTTCAAGGATTCTACAAATGGTCAATATTTGTGACGTCGTGGATCTATTTCTTCGGAAGCCATTTTGGTTTTTCCTAAGGATGTTGTCAATTTTGGGTTCTATGCGGTTTCGTAGTTGGGCATTGTAAATTTTGGCTGCTCTGGATGTAAGTGTTATATCTCGGTAGTTCTTGGCTAATCCGAGGTCACCTTTTTTAGGGAAGGGGAGGATGCATCCCTTCATCCATCTCTCGGATTTTGATTATAGACTGCGCTGCAGTGTAGGAGCAGTATGTCGTCGAATTGTCTGGTTTTCCATACTTCTAGGGGAATCTCGTCAAGCCCTGCAGCTTTCCTATTTTTAATTTTTTTTTAAGAACTGAGCCAAGTTCTTCTTTCGTGAACTGTCCAAGTTTAATGTCAAATTGCTTACTAATAATTCTGGTCATTGGTTCATGCGTAGCTTTCGGTGGGTTTTCTAGTAGATTTTCGAAATGTTGTTTCCACAGTTTTGTTCTTTCTTGTTGGTTTGCAGCTTTCAATTTTGCTTTGGTTGTGCTCTTTCTTCTACTCACTTTGCTTACTGTTTGCCAGGCTATCCTAAATTGCTTATCTTCCACTGAGTTTCTAATCTTATCTATCTGATTTTCAATGTATTCTATTTGTTGTTTTAGATGTATGCCTGTTAATTGATATTATGCCTTTTTTTAGTTTTATGGCATTTGTGTTTGTTGGGTTCTTCCTATAGCTTTAGGAGGCAGTTTTCACGTGTGCACGTTTTTCTCTAACCGCTAACGTTTCCCAGTGGACTCTATATTTAGTTCTTGGTTTTTTTTTTTTAAATACACTTCGCTGCCGTCTCGAGGTGTGCGTTGACGAAATTCTCATATTCGTCATTTGCAGTACCCTTTTCTGTCTTCTCTTGCAGTGTCTCGAATCTGTTTCTCAATTCTAATACATATTTATCTCTAATATCTCTGTTGTTAAGAATGGCCCAGTCATAGTGTTTGGTGGTTGCTGTTCGTGTGGCGTTTTTTCGTAGGCTTAGTCGTATTTTTGCCGTGACTATTCGGTAATCGAAGGACACACCCTCGAAAGAGGAGTATGCCTCGCAATTGATTGCGCTATTTTTCCATTTCTTGTTTATAAAGACGTAGTCTATCTATGCTTTACTATTGTTCGCGTATGTGTAGGTCCATAATTTTCCCTCCCTTTTTTGGTAGTTTGTATTGAGGCATGTTAATCTATTTTCTATCCTGAAATCTGTTAGATTCTGTCCATTCCTATTTGACGTGTTGTGTAGGCTGTATTTGTTGTTTCCGTTTTTCCCTATTGGGGCATTCATGTCTCCGCCAATGACTAACAGGTTGAGTTTCGGAATGCTACGCACTAGAGAGGATAGCTCATAATAGAAGGTGACTACTTAGGTTTCTTCACAAACATTGGTAGCGCTGTAGCAGGATATAATTGTTGCTCAGGGGTTGCCATTAAACGTAGCTGCCATCATCCTAGGTTGTATTCTCTCAATCCCATTTCGTGTTTTTAACGCTCTTTGTCCTATAAGCATTCCTACACCTCCTGTCGTGGTATCGACAGAATTTTTCCATGCTGTTACAGTGGCTAGCGTCCATCCATTGCCAGTATCGTGATATTTGGTATCTTCGGTGTGCGTGTATCTGTGTTCATATTATGTCTATCTTATGTTCAAGGCCGATGCAGTCAGCGCAGGTAGTTGAACTATTCTATTTAAAGTTCTGACGTTAAATGACGCTATTTGTATTGTTTGTTTGCATTTTAGTAGTTTTTGTTGTTTGAGCTCTGTAACTGATTTTTCGAACACTGAGGCCAGGGTTCCAATCTCAGCAGGACACGCCCCTTTTTTACCCGAGCAAAGAGCGATGCGGTTTACGTATGTAGTTTGAGTGAGGGTCATGGTTATTTTTCGATGGCTGTTTTTTATTCTAATCAATAGAAGCCACTCTTACAGATTATATATATATATATATATATATATTTAGTAATTGCCACTAGTTTACTGAAGGCTATATTCTCAAACCCACAAAAGCATCTTAGTTTCATTGATTCACTGATTAATTTTAATGCCAGGTCAACCAATCCTGAGACATTTTAAGCCGAGAGGTTAGAGAAGTTAGTTTATTAAGCATCCATGTTTATGTATTTTGTGTTTTAGACATATCTGTTTGACCCAAACAGGTAGTACCTCTAAGGTTGAATGTAGACCTGGAAGTAGTGACAATTAACCGGTATTCTATTTTCCGTGACGTCTAGAATTTGAGATCGCCGTCCGATACAATTTAATGTCATTATCTGAACATTCAAAGGATGAATTTACGCGGTGCTTTTACCAATATTCCAGTTTGCTGTGGCTGGAGAATAGGCTGTTCGCAAAGGGGTAAGACCCCACCCCTACCAAAGAGTGTCCTGGTATATGACATTGAATAATCTAATGGCAAGACTCCAACCTTGGAGATTTAGGGAAAGTGGAGTACCCCTTTCAGTGCCATTGCTCTCTGGTCTACTCTTAGCCGGAGTGGTAATACCTGTCAGGATTCTATCTATGGGTCAAAGAGAACAAACGATATGCAAACAAATGACTGATTTTAAGTTCCGATTGTTATATAGCAATACTTCAACCCATTTGAATGTTATCGACAAAATGTGTGAACAAATCGTGTATATATATATATATATATATATATATATATATATAAACAAGTTTTGGCATTTATCAACCGACAATGGTTAATACGCCATAAAACCAAAGCAAACCAAATCAAACCTGGTTCTACCAAAACAAAACACCTGACAGTAAATCTTTGTCCCCTTTCTTTCTATGTGTGCGTAAATTCTCTCACTCACACACACTCACACTTATATATATATATATATATATATATATATATATATATATAGGGTATCTCAATATATAGGGGACCCATTTAAATTCTGATAACACTCCTAGTAATAAGGCTGTGTTCTTTTTTGTATCAGATTTGAAAATAATATACTGTAACAACTAATAATCTTCACAATGCCTTGGAAAAGACGGGAATAAACTGTTTGCGTTAGTACTTATTCAGAGAAAACCAATCATTAAAAAATATCTCCAAAAAGATGCAACACATTAATATGATAATAGTTTATTACTAAAACAAGAAATTTAAGAAAGTTGCATGTGCTGGAAGCTGATGTAGTACCAATTTAAAAAAAAATTCATTTGATGTATCTAGCTTAAATAATACATTTTTTACGGGACGAGTTCCAAATAAATACCATTGCGCTTGTCTCAGTAATAAAGCATTACCATATTAATGGGTTGTATCTATTTGGAGATATCCTATATATATATATATATATATATATATTAGAAACTGGCTATGAGAGATGCTTCATTAAATTCAGGGCAAAAATAGTTACTTGAATATATAATGGTTTAGTAAGGCTTATTATTATTATTATAAGTTAAAGGCAACAATATAGTTATGTGCAAACACTTAATTATTACTAAATAGAAATGGTGGCTTAACACTATAATTTGGAAGTCCTCGTGGTGTAATGACTAAAATGGTGCAATGCAGCCTCGAAGGTAACGAGTTCGAACTCCGCTGGCGCTATTACTTTCACTGTCGGTCCAATAACCTGGGGGAAAATGCACAAAACATATCTCTTTTCCAAGCTATTGGTTAAATTGTACCGCTGTTATTTCAGTTCAACATTGGCTTTGACATTAAATAAGCCACATACACCGATATGCCATGAAACCAAAGAACAAAATGTTGTATTAGGAATACTAGAAATCATTCAAATGCGTACAAAAATATCTTAAGAAACAACAACACAAAAAAAAACCCCCTAAAATTACCACAATTCCTTAAATTCCACGCCCAAAATAACCCTAAAAAAGTGACATGACATTAAAATCACTCAATCAGATCAAAGAAAACTATACTGAAGGTTTTTCCTTTGCTTCTTTCAATCCTTTATTCCCTCTCGATTCCCATTTTTCTGTAATTTCCTTAAAACTATTCTCTATTTTATCGCTGTATTTTTGTTTGGGTTTATGGCATAGCAAACTTTGTTGGTTATCTAATGCCAAACAAATAAAATACAAATAAACAGTCCTATTTCAAACAATTCAGTTTAGCATAATTACACATGTTAATTGTAAAAAACATTTCTATTTGAAGATATTTAGTTTAGTCAAAAAGTTCTAATTAAAACAAATCAATTTAGTATAAGTATAGTTTTCTTTACACACAGGTAAATTTCAAAACAGTTCTATTTCAAGCAATTCAGTTTAGCTTAAATACGGTTTCAATGTCAAAAAACAATTCCGTTTTAAACAAATCAGTTTAGATTAAGTACGCAGTTTAATTCCCTTTGACCTATAGATTAAACCCTATCAGGTGCTAACACTAAGCCAGAGATGACCAAGGAGTGATGGCAATGAAGGGTACACCTAATTCCCCAAAGCTCCATTATTACTGGAACTACACCATCTGATTGTTTAGTGTCATATCTCAGACACTAGGTGGAGTGGCGCTACTCCCCTGAAGAGAAGCAGTCAGCGTTTTCTACAGCCCCAGACGACTGAGCAATTTGTCGCTGTATGTGTTCTTCTGACTACAATAAGTACACCACGCTCTGTGACGTACTGCCCTCTATATTCCTTCCTCCTTATGATTGTGTATGTGTGTGTGTGTGTGTTAAATATTTTCTTTTACCGATACGGATATCCCATTTCTTTCTCCGACTCTCCATGAGCCATGACGTTGAGAAAGTGTTTAAGCGTGTATCACTACGTTTTAGATAGTTGACGGTCCCAGTTGTAACCTCACTGTTGAAAAAGGTGACGAACACACAAAACTCAGTCTTAGTTCACTAACAGAAAAGTTTATTCACTGACACCTTTTTTAAAGTAGTCGTAAGGAAAAAGAAACAGAGAATTTAAACTGAGTCACCCGCATTAAATGAATAAAAAGCAACAACATGTCATGAGAAGAGAGAAAGCAGACATAGACCTTGAATTTTCTTCCACGTATCCTCTTCTCACGCGTGCTTCCTCGCAGTGGCTGCCCTCACCAGGCACCAACTGCTCTTTACATTGTCTCAGGCTAATCTTCAACTCACGTCCTTACCTTGTTTCGACTCTCAGTTAACTAACTTTTAAACCTAAATCGTCCTCTTACTTCTGTCTAGTGTTGGAGGGAGGACATATCCGTTTCCGATGGTTCCACATCTGTGCAGAAGATATGGGACCTATGTCTTTTAATTCATTTTTGATTACCGCAGTCATTCACACGTGATTTGCTGACCAACAGCGCGTGCTTTCGTCTGACTCCTCAGAAGTCAACTGCCCGTTCCGTAACTCTCTGACTGCTTTTTCTTATTATTTTTCTTCCCTCCTACCATAGCAATTAGCCCCCCGTTCTCTTTATAAGCTGTACCTACCATATCACGTTACACCCATGTATGTTTCTTAGTCAATGGAATTATATATAACTGATTTTTATGGATCTAATCAGCATAAATATTTTACTCATGGAAAACTCTTTAGCCAAACTCCTTATGTACAATCGAAAAAATTCTCTTAAGTTTCTTTTTAAATAATAACGAAATCTAATTAAATGTTAATTGTTTGATTACTATTATATTTATATGTTCAATGTTCTGTTACAATATTTTATCACATTTCTTATATTTGATTATGGTAATAATTTGTTTGCTCAATTAAATGAAATCAATTATTCCTCTCTAAGAAATAGTTTAAACATTATCATTTACCTTAAAGTAACTATTCCAACTTAATAAGTATTATTTCTATACTCACGGTTATATGATTTCTAGTAACTAATGAATATATTGTTTTCGTTGATCAGTACGAGTGATTTTAGCTAAGAGATCCACGAAAAGTAAATTTATTAGCTTATCTTATAATAGTGGATGTTATCGGCAGGTCTCTATGTAACTAAAACTATCGATGTCACAATTACTTTAGTTATTTAAGTTATATTCCAAATGATTATCAAATATTCATTAGTTGTCTACAAAGAATCTTATATATTAACTTTGAGGAGGTGCCCGTGGTGTAATGGTTATCGTCGTAGGAAGTGGACACAGCGACACTAGTTCAAATCCTGGACGAGACTGATTGCATTTCACATAGCACTAATACTCTTGGGAAAGGGATGAATCCAATTATTCTCTCTCCAGCTATGGGTAAATAGTAGGACAGACTAGATTCTTCAGCCTTGGTGAGGCAACTAGTCTAGGAGAAGGAAAACACTGAATTCAAACCTGTTAAACTCCGCTTAAAATTGACCTTGTGTCCTATCCTGCCCGAGCGGAGGGTTTGGTAAATATGTATACATTAACTAGGTTGCTATTTAGGTTTAGCTGATTTAGATTTTTTAATGGCATATCACATCGAGATGGTTACTTAAGGTCAAATTCTATTTATGCCTATGATTTTTAAGTAAATATTTTTTTGCTATTATTTTTTTTAAATGTACCAGAACCAGTTTGTATATAGTTTCAAGTATTACTATTCAGCACAAATGCATCAATTTAACGTGAGTCATTTGTTTGAACATTATTAAATAGTTTAAAATCTCTATTTGATTCAGAAATGGTTATTCCCAATCTGAGTCTGAGTAGACCTTCGAAGTAATGGCAATGAAGGGGTATTCCACATTCGTGATAACTCCAAGACAGGAACCTCGCCATCAGATACAATCTAGTGTCAAAATAGGACATTCCTTTCACGTAGGTTGTCTTACCCCTATGCAGAGATGCAGTCGGCTCTAGCTAAGTAAGATTTACCTCAAAGAACCCTACTTTGCAAAGGAACACACATTTCTGCAACGTGTGTCATATATAACTACGAAATGAAGGTTTACATAGTATATAGTGAAGATAACTTCAAAACTGGGTTTAATAAATCATCATTTAACGTGGTTGTTTTCACATATTCGTTTTTCTTAAACGTATTAAACGCAATCCAATATGTAATTTTCTCCTAAAATCAATGAACGTATTTGACACTATACGTATCTGACGCACCCCAATTTCAGCTGGGCAAATCAAGAAAAAATATTTATAAGTAAAATTATTAGTAAATGTTACAGCCTGCGTTATATTTATGCGGTGTGATTTGGTTTAAGAAGCCATTATTATAATTAAATGAAATTTTATTGAAAAACAAAGGACACACGCCTATAAAAACTATACTAAATTCAAAGGTAAGAAAACAAAATAAAAACCAAGCAATTATTACAATACATCAAAACAGTATAGTTACCGTTAAAATTTTACTCATCTTCAAAACCATAAAATTCGACGTCTTCGTTATCAAAACTCTGATACTTATTTTCAATATTACGATCGTTAAATGGTGCGCCATCTTCCGTTCCATTAAGAGCATTGATAATGCCACACCTTTTAAAAGATTTCACAACAATTTCTGGTCTAATATTATCCCAAGCTTGCTTCACCCATTCGCAGACTTGTGCAGTGCTGGGTCTTTTTATTCTTCCTGTAACTGTAAGGTCGTGATCAGGCATTGCCATCCACGTGTTCTATTACTCCTTCATGTTTTGCTTGAATGGTCTATTCAAATACACATCCAGAGATTGCAACTGACTCGTTAGTCCACTTGGAATAACCACGGTCTCTACCTTCAAATCTACCACTTTCTTTTTAATAGATGCTAATTTCGACCGACTATCACAAATTTTAAACCCACAAATAGAATATAAGACGCAGAGGAATTCTAAGAGATATTTTTTTCAAAAAAGAAGGGTACCTTATATACTGTCAAATATAAAGAAAAATAGGTGTAATTTTTTCATATGCATTCTTATTTAATTCCTTGAATTTTTCTACTTTAATATACTATGTCATTACCTGGAAGCCTCAGGTGGTGTAATTGTGAGCAAGCTCGACTTGCAAACCAACACGAGAGAGTCCCAGTCACAATGGGTGCCTTATCCTACCTCCCTGTGCCCTATCTGAGCAAAAAGCTCAGTAAAATATAACTAGTTCAATACATTAAAACTTAAAAATAATGAGTCTTATTATTTCAAGCGTACATGAGGTTCTTGAACGAGCTAATGTTTTAGGTGGTTCAAGCCTTTTATGGATATCAGATAAAATAATGAAAATTAAAACTCGTTCTGGTCGACTGGTGACTTTATGAACTAAGTTATTTAAGTTATATTCACAAAATGATTATCAAATATTCATTAGCCGTCGACTTAGAATCTTATATACAAAGGAGGTCTCTATTGAAGTTTAGCTGAATTAGTTTTCTTAATGGCATATCACCTCTAGATGGTTATTTAAGCTCAAATTCTATTTATACCTATCACCTCTAGATTTTTACTTAAGGTCAAATTCTATATATACCTATTATTTTTAAGTAAATACTATGGTTGGCTGGTTGGTCAACGTGGTAGCTAACGTGTTGGACTGTGACATAATCGTAAACGAATTCGAACTCCAATCACGCTATAAAACAAACAAATTTGATTAAACTCAAGAGAAACACAGTTTTGGTTAGGTTTCTTTGTTTGATGACATATCAGCCCTCCTGAGCGATTTAATATCAAAACTATCCCTGTACAAGAACAATAGTGGTTCTGTTTAACCGATAGCTGGGTTGAATTATGGGGTTCATACTTTTCCTAAAGGTATTAATACAAAAGTGAATGTAATAGTGCAAGTGTAGGTCAAACTCACATATTAAAAGTCACAGAGATATTTGTTTGTTAAGTTGTTTGCACTGTGTAAAGCAGAGTAACCTAATAATTTGCATGAGGATACTTTTGGGAAAACAAAACAATTAATATTTGGCATTCACCAATGGCCCGGGAGGCCGGGGTTCAATCCCAGGTCAAGTCAGAAAATTGTACTTGATGCTTAACACTCAGTATTATAAGGTAGCGATCAAATGGAACCACCCAGGGAAAAGCGGTATATTAAGGCACCCATTGGGAAAGATATGCACTCCTTCCCCGACTCCATACTGAAAAGCTGTGGGTTAAATTGCACGATTCCTTTCCTCCGACAAAGATGGCTTTGGCATTAAATAACCCACAAAGGTTAATATGCCGTTAAAACCAAGAAAACAAGAGACTTAGAAACACATCAAAGGGTCGGATAGATATGTTTAAAAAATTATTTGTATTAGAGAAGACCATGTGCAAAAAAAAAATAACACTTAAGAAATAAGTATACAAAAATGAAAATATAAATGTACAATGAACGTGATTCCCTAATATTTGGCATTCACCAATGGCCCGGGAGGCCGGGGTTCAATCCCAGGTCAAGTCAGAAAATTGTACTTGATGCTTAACACTCAGTATTATAAGGTAGCGATCAAATGGAACCACCCAGGGAAAAGCGGTATATTAAGGCACCCATTGGGAAAGATATGTACTCCTTCCCCGACTCCATACTGAAAAGCTGTGGGTTAAATTGCACGATTCCTTTCCTCCGACAAAGATGGCTTTGGCATTAAATAACCCACAAAGGTTAATATGCCGTTAAAACCAAGAAAACAAGAGACTTAGAAACACATCAAAGGGTCGGATAGATATGTTTAAAAAATTATTTGTATTAGAGAAGACCATGTGCAAAAAAAAATAACACTTTAGAAATAAGTATACAAAAATGAAAATATAAATGTTCAATGAACGTGATTTCCTAACATTTGGCATTCACCAATGGCCCGGGAGACCGGGGTTCAATTCCAGGTCAAGTCAGAAAATTGAACTTGATGCTTCCTTGCTTAACACTCAGTATTATAAGGTAGTGATCAAGTGGAACCATCTAGGCAAATGACTAGCATGTTCTCCTACACATCAGTGTCGTATCTGATGAGGTGGTAGCCTTCGGGTCACCCTCAACTACGGTCGCCAACTTAATTTTTACTTACGCATACTAACAAATATAATCTCTTCGATTTAGGATACGAAATGAGTGTAGATCCCACTCGACGATATGATTCAAACGCCGGGGACATTACACCAAAAAGGAGGGAGAACCTTTTCAGTGTAATTATAGCTATAATTTTGTGCAGTGCACTTTGACATTTAAAGTAACGTTCACTTTCAAGGTACATGAAAATGAGTTCCTGCCCGGATTTTAACTCTATAATCATTACTTCTGAATTGGATTGTTGCCTGGCATTGTATTATTATTATTCAAAATATTTCCAACTTGCTTCTCTTTTCCCAACCCCTTTAACTTTCAACGATTATGCTGGGAAGAAGAAATGCGCAGTGCATTTTGGTATTCATCTAATATTTTGCCGGAAGGGAAGTTGAAAGAGTGTTTCGCTAAACTTTTCTTTTGTTCTTCTCTCTTTGTTTTGTGCTCATATTTTTGGTTGCTTTTCTTTCTTCCTTTCTTTCTTTCTTCTTTTTTTTACCGTTGTTTTAGACTTGCTTCGTGAACTCCAAGTATTGTCTTGGAATGTCGGGTCTATCAAATTGTGCAGGCATTTTTTTTTATCTATTCATTTAAAAAATGTTTCATATAACTTTTATTTTCATTCTATATACGAAGTTGAATTTCTTCAGCATACGCATTTAGGAAAGCTTGCATACCAACAATATATATATATATATATATATATATGGGAAGATAAGGATAGGTGTAATAAGTTCGTGGGAATGGTTACGGAGTTCTTCTGAAATTGTCAATTGAAAGAAGCAAAAACTCGGAAATAGACGAGAGACCGAGTTAATGCATATCTCATTGGGATACTCTTATAAGTTATTTATTTTTCAATATTCCATATACACACATTTATAAGGATAAATACTCAAATGCATATATATATATATGTATGTGTGTGTGAGTGTGTGTGTACTTATTTAGAGATGTATATGTATGAATATATGTATGTGTGACATTTTCGTGTACACATGATGGTGATATGCATATGCTTGTACATATGATTGCAAGTGAATCGCGCACACACACGCACGCACGCACGCACGCACGCGCGAGCATATATATATATATATATATCGAATTAGGATGAATTATAAGAAGCTTCCAAATAAATTATACAAGCTTTCAACAGTCTTATGTAAAATTAAATTGCATTTTCCGAAGTTTTTATTTGATATATATATATATATATATATATATATATATATATATAGATAGATAGATAGATAAATGCTGTATGTATGTGTGTTTGGGTGATTATTAGAATAGATAAATAGATAGATAGATTTTCGAATATTACTTAATGTTGCTTTTATTAGGTATAACTCTTAACTTTTAAAGACGTTCTTTTTTTTTTTACTTTTAATATCTAAGAAATATTTATTCAGCTACATTCATTTTTTTTATTTAAACCTTTTTTTTTTATTTCGGTTGCATTTATCATTTTTACTTCTTCCTCTGACTGCCTTTCTCGGTCTCTTCTTCTTTAACTCTTTTTTGGTTTTTGTTATTTTCTTGCACTTTGTGAAATCGTAATTCAGGTCACCGAATCTTTCCTTCATTCTAATTTTCCTTCTCGCTTGGTTCTTATATATATACATATATATATATATATATATATATATATATATAGTCTTCTTATTTTGTTTTGTTTTTATCATGACTTTCTCTGCGCCATGTCCTTTATGCCATTGTTTCTTCTTTTAGATTTATATTATTTTTCTATCAACTTTCTTTCTTTCTTTCTTTCTTTCTTTCTGCCTCTAGATTTCACTTCTTTATTCTTTCATTTTAGTGAGTTCTCTCAATATTTATTTTCTTCTTCAATTTCTGTTCCTGTTATTAATTTTCTCAACTTATCCTTTTTCTTTCTTTTACCTTCGCCTTTCGATATTCTTTTAATTTCTCGTGAATATATACTTTTAAAATCTTTTTGTTACTGTCTTTCTTAATTTTTTTTTATTTTTTTTTATTTTCCAGGACGCATTTTTTTAATCTTTTCAGTCTGTATCTATTTCAGTCATTGCTTTGTTCTTCTTACTTTCTTTTTAAAATGTTTCTTTTTTTCTATTCATTCTACATTTATTTTGTGTTCTTTGTTTTTTAATGCACTTCTTTCATTTTTGTTTTTTTTCTTTTTCATGATAGCTTCTCAGTATGTAACTTTTCTTTCTTTCTTTCTTTCTTTCTTTCTTTCTTTCTATGTTTGTCTTTTGGAGTATATTATTTTCATTCTTTAGAGATCTTTCTTCATTTCCTCTAATTTTTGCTTTCACCTTTCATTCCTCAATTTCCACTTTCTTTCTTTCTTTCTGTCTGATGAAGAAGAAGAAGAAGAAGAAGAAGAAGAAGAAGAAGAAGAAGAAGAAGAAGAAGAAGAAGAAGAAGAAGAAGAAGAAGAAGAAGAAGAAGAAGATGTTTCTTAACACCGTATTCGCAAATATTCTTTTACATTTTGTCTAATTTCTTCTTCTTCTTCTTCTTCTTCTTCTTCTTCTTCTTCTTCTTCTTCTTCTTCTTCTTCTTCTTCTTCTTGCTTTATTTTGATGACGTCTAAAGAAGTTCACGCTACTAAAATTTTAACACACGCTATATTATTTCCTATATTATTTAAAGGGAAACAAAAGACAAGCAACTTCATTCATTAAACTTCCTCCATTTTTGTTTTATTTATCTTTCTCTATGTGTAGTATTTTTTCTTAAAAAAAATAAAAGACTGTTTTATTTGAAAAAAAAAAGTTCCAGTATTATTATTTGATGAAAATATCTTTATTCTGCTTTTTAAGGTTCTTGTCAAATATTTTTACCGTCTTTGCTTTGTTTATTTGCTTAATTTTTGGATGCATGTTGAATTCTATTTGCTAATTTGTTAAAAGAATATATTTTGAAAAATTTACATGATCGCCTTTGACTCCTTGTTGTCACATAGAAAAAAAACTTCTGTAATGATGAAGAATATCTCATTTCCTTCTTTCAATATTGTGTTTGTATGATAAAACTGACCTTTATCAAATAATATACGATGTATTTGCCAAACTTATGTGCTTGATGAGGATCGACCACATTGCTTTGTATAACTAGATTTTTAAACCAGAAATAATCTCGACAAAAATAGAGTCCTACTTATACAGCAGAGCTAAAGTCTAAACTTTCACCACTTGTTGACCAGTCTGTGGAAAGGATTTGGATTTTAGTCCGGTTCTGCAAGTCAAGCCCTAGTTTTGTAGGGATTTTTTCAGTCTTAAATGTTCTACGTAAACGCCGCTATTTTATGTAACCAAAAAAACAATTAAAATAAAACAAAACAAAAAAGCAAGACAAGAAGCTTTGAACATTTTAATAGAGACGTGATATAGATATAGTTCTGCTGGATATGACACTGGACTGCATTCGGGGTCGAGCATACAATACTGGAGATCTGGAGAGTGTGAAGTACCCCTTCATTACTAATCTTATTTACCCAGCCCCTCCGCTCGGGCAGGATATGACACAAGGCCAATTTTTTAAGCAGAGTTTAACAGGTTTGAATTCAGAGTATTCCTTCTCTTAGACTAGTTGCCTCAATAAGGCGGAAGAACCCAGTCTTTCCTACTATTTACCCATAGAGAGAGGGAGAATAATTGGATTCATACCTTTCCCAAGGGTATTAGTGCTATGTGAAATGCAATCAATCTCGTCCAGAATTTGAACTCGTGTCGCCGTGTCCATTTACTACGACGATAACCATTACTCCACGGGCACCTCTTCATTACTAATACCCACCAAATATTATCTGACCCGGATTGATAGTACTTGACAGAGTCCAGTCTATTGATCAAATAGAGCTATTTGAAATTTATTAATATTGAATTGGAATACGAGAAATCATATAATCGTGCTCAAATTATTTGTAATACAGAAGAATACTTGATACCAAATGACTGTATGCAGGGGAAATCATTCTTCTTCTTCTTCTTCTTCTTCTTCTTCTTCTTCTTCTTCTTCTTCTTATTATTATTATTATTATTATTATTATTATTATTATTATTATTATTATTATTATTATTATTATTATTATTATTGTTGTTGTTGTTGTTGTTGTTGTTTACTCATTAGAGTTTTTCACATTAGTATTAGGTGATGGTCCTTCTGGAGTTTGAGTGACAGCAAGTCTCCTCAAGTCTCCAGGACTCTTTTCAGTATTCTGGCTGTTCTCAATATTGCTGTAGTTTGGATGGTCTCCGCTCGTCCGCCAACTTCCAAGTCCTCCAGTCCTTTTAATAATCCAAAAGCACCAATCACAATTGGTATAATTGTCACCTTCATGTTCATAGATTTTTCAATTCCCTAGCAAGTACTTATCCTTCTTTTCACATTCTTTCAGTTTTATTCTGTGGTCAACCGGGACAGCAAAGTCGACAATTTTGCAAATTCTCATTTTTTTTTGTTGATTATTTATTAATTACCCCTTAGATTTTTTCACATCAGCGTTAGCTGATGGTTTTTCACTGGAGTTTGAGTGACAGCAAATCTCCTCAAGTATCCAGGACTCTTCTCAGTATTCTGACCGTCCTCCAAAATGTAGTAGTTTGGAATGGTCTCAACTTGTCCGCCAATTTCCAAGTCCTCCAGTTCCTTTAATAATCCTTTAGTTAGTGTTCCAAACGCGCAAATTACAATTGGTATAATTGTCACCTGCATGTTCCATAGTTTTTTTTTTTCAATTCCCTAGCAAGGTCGAGGTACTTATCCTTCTTTTCACATTCTTTCAGTTTTATTCTGTGGTCAGCCGGGACAGCAAAGTCCACAATTTTGCAAATTCAAGTGTACGGGGGTTGATCAATCTAGCAAAGGAATTTTCGGCGGCTGCTCGCATTATGCAAAGCTCTTCGAACAAATTGAGCACTCTGGTATCCGGTAAGGTAAAAAATGTAAACAAACGAACGCTGCTGCTGCTGCTGCTGCTGCTGCTGCTGCTGTTACTACATAATACCTTATAATTCCCTAGCCAACGTTGTACGCTTGTTGACCGAGCGGTCTGGTACTAAGTCTAACGTAAAGGGAGGCGGGTTCCAATCTCAGCTTCAAGCATCCTACGTGTCTAGCCACCCTGAAGAGTTGTGATACAACGAAACAGTCTGTCTGTGGATGGCAATATATATATATATATATATATATGTGTGTGTGTGTGTGTGTGTGTGTGTGTGTGTGTGTGTGTTTATATATATATACATTCAAGCAAGTGTTGTTAAAGACGATAGAACACTGTTTATTATATATAATTTCATTTTTTAAGACTTCTTGTTATTTTTCTAGTGTCGAGATCTAGATAATCAAGGAATTGCCTCATATCCTTCTTTACCATCTAGATCTCGACGGTAGAAAAATAACAAAGAATCTCGAAAATATAAAATTAATAATAATACACACACAGTGTTCCGTCCTCTTCAACAAATTATGCTTAGATAATAATTTGGTGCCTAAATATACACGCACACACATACACACACACACACACATATATATATATATATATATATGTGTGTGTGTGTGTGTGTGTGTGTGTGTGTGTGTGTGTTGCATTTTTTTTCTTTTAAACATGTTTAATTATCGTTGATCCATTCAGGTATTAGTACGGATCGTAAGATTTCTGCAGGGAATGACTTCAGGAAGATTCCATTTTTTTTAAATTCTCAGGGATAACAATTCCATATTACATATAAAACAAAGAAAAACTCCAAAATTCATAGCGCTCCAAATATAAGGATTTACAAGCCTTCCTTTAACAAGAACATAGAAAACACATTCTAAATTGACACTTTTTCAGCTAGAACTTTCACTTTTATTAAAATTCATTTCTTCCATGAATTCCCTTCCCATTTCTTCTTCCTCCAACTCTTTAAATGATTGTGTAAGACTCATCCTTGTGTTTGTCATTTCATTAATATTTCCCTCGAAAATGGCTCCTGGTGAGGCCCAAATTACTTGGAATAATACGGTGCCTTCGTGAATTCATTCCACCCAGAAATCAAAATATTCTCAGGAAGACTTGAATGGATCAACGATAAAATAGGTAGACACGAAGTGTGTGTCATATTTAATCACACACACACACACACACACACACACACATATATATATATATATGATTGTTTTTCTGGATATGAAACACATATATAACTTATAATAGATCTGAAGTAAATCAAGTGCATGTTTGATTCTGTATCATCTATTTAATCACAGATACTCATTTTACAATATTTTGTATTAGAAAATTTTTAAAAACCCTCATTGCTTCTTCCGCTTCGCCCAGCAATCCTTCCTTTACTTCTTTTTTTTTTCTTTTCTTGTCTTCCGTATCGTGAAAACTCGACAATGGCCCATCATAACGGTTTCCCGATGGCATTACTCAATGGGGTGAAGAGGTAATGGGTAGGTCGGAAGGTCTACTAAGCCTCAGGAAAGAGGGTAGAAAAACCACAGAGGTGGTAGGAAGGTGAAATTCTTTAAATAGTTTTTAAAAAGACTTTATTTATTTATTTTATTTTATTTATTTATTTATTTATCATTCTGACTTTTTTTGTTGTTTAAAGAATTTTGTTTTGGTTTTCAGATTAAATATTTTTTTGTCTCTCTTTAATTCAATTTTATCAAAATTTTCTTTGAATTTGCAGAAATTCATTAATTTTATTTTTATATATTTTATAAGATTTTTCTTTTCAGTTTTGGTAATCTTGTGATTTTTGGTCTGAGTTGCTTTAGTCATAGCAATATTTTTATTGTCTAGAGGGAAAGGCGTGTAACTGTCATTCTCATGGAAAATAATTTACTAAGTTCAAGTTCAAAATGAGGCTGTTTGCGTTTCACGTGGCGCTAATAGCCTAGAGCAAAGCATAAATCTATCGCTTTTTCCCCTGATAGGGATAAATAGAAGGGTAGAATTGGTTCCCTTGTCTTCGTAAAGCATCCCTTGTAGAGGAAAGAAATCTGAATTCAAAACAAACTTCGCTTTCGTAAGAAAGTAGGTGCTTTTTTCTCTGAAGTTTGAGTGACAGCAAGTCTTCTCTTATCTCCAAGTCTCTCATAAATATTCTAGCTGATCTTAACAGTGCTGTGATTTGAATGATCTTGATTCTTCCTCTAATTTTCAATTCCTCCTCTATCCTTTAAGAGCTATTGGAGACTCTTCTAAGCGTACCAACTACAAATAATATTATCATTTCTTTCATCTTTCACAGCCTTTTCTGTTCTTTGGCAAGATCCAAATATTTTTCTTCCTTTTCGTTTTCTTCTATTGTCACTCTATGGTCTGCCGGAACAAGAAACTAAACTTGATAACAAGGTTTAGTATTTCATAGCTCTTACTCGGTCTGGATCATCCGCCACATAAAGATATCTGTCATTGAAAAAAACATAAAAATAACGATATCGGAGGCTTACTGACTTTAAATGATTGAATATTGATTGATCTTAAGGCATGAAACCTCATTTAGGGTTTTTTTATTCCTTAGAAAATCGTGTTCTTCGTACTTTTATATGTACATTTTGTGTAGTTTCTTGATAGTTTTGCACACATTTATATGATATCAAGTATCAATTCTAATACTTTTAATTTGCGCACATTTGAACGGCTTTAAGTATTCCTATCTAATACTCATAATCTTTTCGCAGTTATATAGTTTAAAGTTATAATTTTATCTAATTATAATCATTTCAAACACCTACATTGTTTAGAGTAGCTAATAAAATAATCTTTAGTAAATAATCACATCTTTAAGAAACTATTCTAAACCCAATCTTATATGGTACGAAGTATTCCTATCAAATATTAAGATTTTCAAAGATATTCATTTGATCCATAGATAAGACCTCATTAAGTACTACTGTTCCACGTAAGAGTGAATCTTGAAGTAATGGCAATAAAGGAGTACTTCACATTTTCCCAGAACTCTAGAACCTCATGGATACTCACTGCAATAAGAAAAACTATTTCATTGTCTTGTGTGTTAGAATATTTTCTTACCGTTAGAGTATTCTTAAAATTTTTAATCATTGCTAACATATCTCGCTGACTGTTACAGTACTAACTCAAGCTTGTCTTGTAGGAATAATTTTGATCCTTAATTAGTGTTCCCGAAATTGTCTTGTTCCAATTAAATTTAGTCGAATCAATAAACAATTCTTTATATAAATTTAAGAAAAAATATATAAATTTTCGAAAATAAGGACCAAAATTTCAGACTTTAGTTTGAATACTTTTTGATTGCATATGGTATATTTGTGTGTTTATTCCTCTTACAATGTTTAATCTATTAATTATCTCATATCAATTTGAAATACAGAACTGTAGATACAAGTTTTTGTAGTTTACATTCCTGAATACAAACATATTCATACGACTAGAAGTAACCGATTGTACAGGATAAGAATTCAAAAATTGAATCAAAACTGGTTGTCATGACAGTAATAATTAACTAGTTCTATTGTCAGAGTTGGATGTGAGACATGATCAAATTTATTACAGTGAGTTTTGCCAAAAAATCTAAACTAAGACACTAATTCTGACCTTCCCCTTTTTAGTGAAATCAGTTAAGTGGTACTTTCGGAGGAGACGCCCTGGAGCTTAGGTAATCATCATTCGTGTACTTTCGAAAAATGGAGGTTTACTGAAGTTACAAGGAGTGATATTATGGAAGTAAAACAGTTATTTCAAAATTTAAGAGACTGACATAAAAAAAAATATATATATAAATACAGGAGGGATAGATGGTTTACTCTTCGGTAATATATATATATATATGTATATATATATATATATATATATATATATATATATATATGTGTGTGTGTGTGTGTGTGTGTGTGTGTGTGTGTGTGTGTGTGTGTGTGTGTGTGATATTTAAATTTACCACCCACATATAAGTGTAAGGATACTATTATTATTGTTATATAATTAAGGAATGATTTTTTATTTTATTTTAATCATTTTTCATTAAATATATTTTATCATTCAGTTTGGTTGGGCATTGAACTATTCGGGTTAAGAGTTCAGGTGCATAGCATTGTGAAAAGTTTACGCTCGTGCGCAAAGGATGTGACAATCACCATTGTCATAAAAAACCCCAGACAGGAAATGTGCTGGAGTGTAGATGACGTCAAGCCCGGAAGAGATGGACAGAGAATTTGGAAGATTTTGAAAAAGATTCAGTTGAGTTCCGACCATGCTGTGAAGTTGGGTCTGACCATGGTGTTGAGAAGTTGGGGTCCGACCATGCAGTTGAGGATTTGAGATTGGATCATGGAGGCAGACAACTGAGTCTGCCATTGGGGCAAAGAGGATTGAGTTCTCTACCGTTGCGGCGGCGGTTAAGTTTTTCGGGTCCTGACCAGCGAAGATGAATTAAGATCAAAAACACCTCGAGATGTGCCGAACGTTGGAGGTGTTGCTAGCGTAGTATGATTACGAAAGACTTTTAAGAATTGTGATTCTCTCCTCGTGTCGAAGAACTGAAGTCGAGAAGTTAATAAACGGTTCGTATCTGAACAAAAGAACCCGCATGTTTCTGCATATGTGTTTTGTATCTCCCGGTATCTGTCTTTGTATAAATATATGTATGGATTCCTATTATCTTCCTAAGAGAAATAGCATCTTAGTGAGGTTAGGGTATTTCTTTGTAATGTCAACTTCATATATATTTTTCCAACAACATACTGAATGTTATTTCATGGGAAGCTTATTTTATTTTGTTTTTTCTTCCGTGTTGTAAAATTTTAGTATATAACGGATATGTTAATGTTAATATTTGTCCTTAGAAAGAGAAAAACAGAGTAAATATATGCAAGTATCCTAATAAAAGTTTCAGTCATTTGGTTCGATTATTTTGTTTTTATGAACAGGTAGATTTTGATCATATATATATATATATATATATATATATATATATATATATATATATATATATATATATATATATATATATTTATTTATTTTTATAAATTTGATCCAATATATATATATATATATATATATATATATTGGATCAAAATCTTCCAGTTCATAAAAACAAAGAAGGTTTCAAAGTTTTAGCTGATCGCATATGTACACACACACACACACAAATATATATATATATATATATATATATATATATATATATATATATATATATATATATATATATGCGATCAGCTAACAATTTTAAACTTTCTAAATTGTTAAGGACAAGAAAATAATTATTGATAGAAAAAGATACGTCAGTCAAACTCTGAGAATGGATTTTTATTTCTAATTTAATAACTAGGGCATTTGCAAGATTTTTTTTTTTTTTTTAGATTTCAAATTTACTTTTTTGAACTTAATCTTTCCTGGTCTTCTTACTCTTAGATATATTAACTAATCCTTATTAAGCTGTGGCACAAGACCCGAAGTATGGGGCACTCAGTGAAACATTAATTGACCTTAAATGGTCTGCTAGTTTGGCTTGCTAACCATTAAACTAAGCGTATACTTCTGATAGATTTTTGCATCCTAAGGCCAAAAATCTTAATTACAACTCATATTTCAATAATATTCACTGTTTTATGGTGGCGGTCATTTTTGTTGTGGTGTCACATACACGTGAATTCAGTATTTTAGTTGTTCAGGCTATTGCAAGAAATATTACATGCCCTCTAGGTTTTTCTGTTTACATCATTCACAATATTCTGATTCCAATCAGTTTATACTTATCTGAAGCTTACTTTACATTGTTTTTATTTCTTTGTTTCTTTGCTTTCAATGACATAACAGACTTTATGAATTATATATTTTCAAATCCACCCTTCTTTAAGAACCGAAGGGGGTTCACACTGGAACTTTTCAGAACCCCCCCATATATATATATATATATATATATATATATATATATATATATATATATAAGAGTATATATCTATGAAACATGAAAACAAGAATTGATTCTTTTATACAATTTACATATAGAGATCTATTTCCTGAAAAATTTCATTTTTTGGCTAAAATGACCGTTTTATATCCATTACCAACAGAAATTACAGAAGTGGACAAAAACTCAAAACAAACAAACAAACTAACAAACAAACAAATAAACAAAGAAGGCTGATAAAAACTGAAGTATATTTTATTTTGCCACCAATTTTAATGGAACTTCCATGGCTTATGCAAAAAGAGAAGTTAATTATTCCTCTTGATTAGTGTTCTCAAAGTTTATTTAATTGTAGCCAAAAATCATGAGCAAAGGACTAATTACAAATTAGTATACCAAATCAAGGAGAAAAATATTCTAAGAAACTTCCTATTTGTTGGTATTTCTGAGAATTAACTTTTCAGCACAACTGAGGTAACTTTAACGACTATAAGCAAATAAAATAATCACATCTATTTATTCCAGGTTAAAAGCGTAGTAAGAGTGAGCCGAAGTATTTGAAACCATATTTTTCCTGTTTGGGTATCATTGGGTTCATAGCCTGGATTCGGGTTACCGTTATCACACTTTTAACATTGACTATTTGTGTGTCTAAGGTAATGTAGTTCAATCAAAATTTGTGGGAACAATAAAAAAAGATTCTTCACTTTTACTAATTTTTTTTAGTTTTTGTTTTTTCCAATACTGTTGTTAAATGCTTTTAAAATCTATACCCAATATTGTAAACCTCTGGCTTGATATGCTTATTTCATTATCTTATTTAGACTGGCTTTTCATTTGCTGTTGTTGTCATGGTGACTTCTCAATAAAAAAATTGAGTTAAGTTCTCAGACTTTATTTAGATTTTTTGTTATTTCGTTTGGTTGAGATATTTGATTTATTTCTGTCTTCCTTTGGAAGCTTTTATATAGATAGGCTTGATTGGGGTAATGTTTTCCTTGCGTAGAAACACGAACAACACGTATTCATGAACATACAAATCGTTTTACTTTAATATTTTTTGCCATGTGGATGAGACTAAGAATTCTTCCGTATATTCATACATTTTTATTTCGTAAACTGCACCAAAATTAACGTTGTTGATAGATAGACCGATAGATAGATAGATAGATCGATCGATTGAGATAAATTTCCTTCTCAACCATTTCGCTGTTCCTATGAGCTCTCACAGTGTATCGTAGTTGAGGCTGAACTTTCCCATAAAACGTTTTTTTTTAATTGTGTTTCAAATAAAATCTGAACTAAAGTATAGAAAAAGATACCAACGTGTTTCATTCAATCGAATTCAAATTGAATTCAGTTGGGTAAAAAAATATGAATATGCTGAAATTCATCAACTTTTATTGAACGTTTACGGAGACTAAATAGTAGAAGGATCTCAGTTAGGTTTGATTTCTTTGTTTCGTGGCATATCGAATTTTGTGGGTTATTCAATTCAAAAGTCATCTTGGCAAATGAATAGTTGGGGAACTATTTAACTCATAACTGGGTAGGATGAAGGGATTTTTACCTTTCTTAAGGGTATTAGTCTGAAAGTGAACGTAATAGCGAGAAAATAGTTCAAACTCGCTTTCTATGATGTTGCGATCAAGCACTTTCGCTTATAATCCACGGATACTTCCCCTGAGTATAGTTAGTCAGCGGGTAATACATTAACAAGATAACTGAATCAATATTACTGGTATAGTTGAAATTCTGTTGTTTTATTTTATCAAAGTATTTATATTTAAAAAATATATATCTTCTTGAATGTTGAAAATTATCTATTAGCTATGTGAGAATATTTACCTTTTATTCACAGATGGATTTGAAGCACAATTACTTCTTAACAGGTTACAAATTGTTTCTAGAGTTAAATTATTTGTAAATGGCTGAAAAGCTGATTTACAGGTATGATGAAATTAAAGCAAGTACGTACAGGAGGCCAAATTAAGCCTTTGACCATCATAAGAAATCAGTAAATACAAGTACACCATCAAAGTATATATTGAGAGGATCTACAGCTTAATAAACGCTGTCAAAATATAAAAATATATGGGCCAGATATTTATAATATTCACGTTAAGTGACTAAGTATTTTTGGGATATTATCTTTGAACCTTATCGGCTGAAAACACACCCACACCCACACTCACTCACACATTCACACACACACGCACACACACACACACACACACACATATATATATATATATATATACTGAGAAAGAACGAGAGACAGGCAGACAGACAGTCAGAGACAAAGGTGAGAAAAGTAATAAGATGAATAAGAATATTTCTTAGTAATTATTTTCTGATGATTCTCGAGTTATTTCGATTTTATGTCATCCCCAGGAAAATATTTTGTGAAGATAGATATTTATAATGTTTTTAAAATAGCTTGAAAAGAATTGAAATGACACAGAAGCATTAACAAAAAATGAACAGGTAACATAGGGTACTTATTCACTTGATAAAAATTATTTTTAGAATCCAAGTATTTAAAAAAAAACATCATAGGAACTCTGCAATTGTACCTGGAAGACAGCACACTAAAACTTTTAGCATTAATCTAAATATATTTTTCTAGTTTGAGTAAAGTATATTTTATGAAGCCAGAATATTGAGCTTCTTTAAAAAAAAAATTCCTTTTATCTGGTATTAATTTTTTTACTGATAAATCACCGGGCCATTAGCCTGAGTAGAGTGTTTGCCAATGGTCCGGGAGACCGGGGTTCAATCCCAGGTCGTGTTATACCAAAGGTTCAAAAATGGTACTCGATACCTCTTTTCCTAACACTTAGCATTATTAGGTAAGGATCAAGTGTAAAGAGGGGTGATCCAGGGAATGGAGTGGTGCCCTATCTACACCTCGATGTAGTAGCTATTGAAAAGGGAGCCTTTGGGTCACCCTCGACTACGGTCGCTAACTTTACTTTTTAAAATTTTTTTTATATTTATAATAATAACGTGATATAACACACGGTTTCCCACAGCTCCGGCCCAGTCAGTAAAAATTAATTGGAACTTCACAGCATCAAGGTGGCCAGTTAGACATAATGCACATTTGCATTATTACTGTACTTCGTGGGCATAACATTTTACCTTTTTTGAATGCTATTTTATTAAAGATTAAAACCTTGATTCAAAGATATACGGGGTGTCCCCGTGGTGTAATGGTTAAAGCGATGGACTGCGGAATCGTTGTACGCGAGTTCGTACTCCAGTCGCGCTATTACGTTCACTTTCGGGCAAATACCCGTGGGAAAGGTATGAACCCCCTTATTCTCCCATAAGGGAGGATAAGGGGGTTCATACCTATGGGTTAAATAGTACCACTACTGTTCTTCTTGGAGAATGGCTTTGGCATTAAATAACCTACAAAGGTTGATATGCCATTAAACAAAGAAACCTCAAAGATATACGCACTTAAATTTGCATGTATACATTAATAAAAGTCTAATGAGTAAAGAGCTAAACTGCGGTCTAGAAGTCAGCAAGTTCAAACCCCAGTCAAACTCTTATGTTCACTTTTGGACTAATACTTTTAGGAAAGGTGAACATAAGAGTTCGACTTGTATTAAATCTGTGCTCGGGAAAGGGATACAGGTTTAATAGTATTACCGTTGTTCTTTTTTCTAGGATGATTTTGGCACTGAATTAACCATGGCGGTTGATATGTCATTAAAAAGAAATAAACCAAAAATTTATACCGCCTGGATAAATTTTAGCCTAGCTGTAACCTACTGTATGTTTGGCAGTCGACCTATAAAGGTCTAAACCAGAAATCTGACATTCTATTTTAAAGGAGGTAAATATTGTTTCAAAAATATTTAAAACTCTAGTAAGACCTTATATAAAATATTGTAATCGGACCTGGGCACCAATGTTGAGTCATGGAAATTGAAATGTAATACTGAATACTGGAGAGCACACAAAGAAGAACGACAAAAATATTAAAAAGAGTAAAAAATTACAGTTACAGGGAGCGATTGGAAAACTTAGGCTTAAGAACATTTCAAGAAAAAAAATTGGACGTAATCTACTTGAAACTTTTTAAATAAACAAATTTGTTATCATGGTACATTTTTTTTAATATTTCTCCTCGAACTAGAAATTTACTATCAAAAATGATTCTTTTTTTAAAATTCGACAAAACAATTGAATTTTTATTGTTGAGAGAGTGATATTTTTGGAACGAACTGACTAATGAAAAATGGCAACAGTATAAAAATTAAAATAAGTTTAAATTCAATGATTTTAGAAAAAATGGTTTGAAAAAAAATTAAGAGGATATTTTTAGGAATTACCGGATGAACTGCTTAACAGAATTTGATTTGTATGTAGATATTATATTAACAGTTTTTGTTCTGGGCAAAGATTCTTTATTTATAGGTTGATTTGAGCAAATAGTAAAAAGCAAAGATACCCAAGAAGGCATATCAAACTAATAATTATGATAATCGAATAGAATACTGAGAAGAACCCTGGATACTTGAGGCGACTTGCTGTCACTCAAACTCCTGTGAAAAATCATCAGCTGACCCTGGTGAGAAAAACTCTCAAAAGAGTAAAATGATAATTAACAACACAAACAACACCAGTATCAACAAAACAAGAATAACTAGAAAACAAAAATGAGAAGATAAGCAATTGTATGGATATTTCAAACGACAAACAGGCAAAATCTCACACGAGAAAACTTGGGTAAAGCTAAAAAAGGAAAACTTAAAAGATAAAGTGAAACTCTTTTGATAGCAGTACAAAATAACACCATAAGGACCAACTACTCGTACGTTAAAGCAAAAATACATATGACACAACAAAATAGTAAATGTACGTAATGTGGTGAAAGCGACAAAACGATCATAAGCGAATGCTGCAAATTAGAGCAAAAAATGTATTAGACTAGACATAACTGGCTGGAGCAAGGTGATCCACTAGTAATTCTATAAGAAATTTAAATTTGACGAAACGAACAAATGGTATATGCACAACCCGAAATCCTGTCCTGGAGAACGAGACGCAAAAACTTCTGTAGGATGTTAACATACAACCTGATCAACTACTCTCGACCAAAAGACCAAGCCTCGTGATAGTTAACAAAAAAAAATACCTTCGAAATAGTGGATGATTTTGCTCTCCAGGCAGATCACAGAACATAATTAAAAGAAAGTGAAAAGAGAAATAAATCTGTAGACATTGCTCGAGAAGTAAAGCAAAGAAAACTAGAGAACATGAAGATGATGGTGATACCAATTGTTATTAGTCTACTGGAAAAAACATCAAAGGACTCGTTAAGGGACTGGAAGACATGAAAATAAGAGGACAAAAGGAGACCATTCAATCAACAGTATTATTAAGATTGGCTACAATACTAAGAAGAGTCTTGGAGATTTGAAAATACTTTCTGTCACTCAAACTCCTCTAATAAAACATTAACTTACGCTGGAGTGAATATAACTCAAGAGTAAAATAATAATAATAATAATAATAATAATAATAATAATAATAATAATAATCCAGCATATGTTCTGAAGAAGGCACACATAAAATCCTATGGGACTTTGACATACGAACGGATCACCTAATCTCGGCCAGAAGACCAGACCTTATAGTAGTCAACCAAAGAGAACTTACAAAATTGTGGACTTTGCTGTACCGGCTGAGCACAGAATAAAACTGAAAAAAAGTGGTAAGAAGGATAAGTACCTCAATCTTGCCAGGGAATTGAAAAAACTATGAAACATGAAGGTGACGATTATACCAATTGTGATTGGTGCTTTCTTTTCAGTATCAAAAGGATTATTAAAAGGACTGGAGGAATTGGAAGTTTGAGGACAAGGGGAGACCATCTAAACTACAGCATTGTTGAGGATGGCCTGAATACTGAGAAGAGTCCTGGAGACTTTAGGAGACTTGCTCCAGTAAAAGACCATCAGCTAAAGCTTATGTGAAAAACTCTCAAGGAGTAAACAATATATTTTTAGTTTTTATAATGGCCTAGCATGTGCATCACTTTCAAAATCTTATATCCGAAATATTTTCTTCGTGAAAACTTGTAAATAGTAAATAATTGATGGGTCTAATTTTTTCCATGTTATTTGAATTTCTGAGAGGATTCCTAGCCTGATTAAGGAAACATCGAGTTGGCCATGTGCAAAAAGTTTCAAATTTCTCCGGCAATAATCTTATCAATTGCTAAAAGTTTGCCTTTCACTTCGCGCTAACGTCCTGGGGAAGGGCATGAATCGATCTATTCTCCCTATTCTAGCAATCAGTGAACATACTGGTTTCTTTAACCCTTGACAATGTAAACTCTGATTTCAAACCAGTTTTACCTGGCTTAAAATTGACTTTGTACCACATTTTGCTTCTAACGGAAGGGTTGGAATAATATATATTAGTCCCTGTCAAGCTCGCATCTGTAGATTATGCTTTTTTTAAAATCTGTTTATACTTTTACGACCTGAATAAAATAGAGAGTTTGAGGAGAGTAATTTTTCTCATGCTCAGACACTATTCTCAATTTCGGTTGAGACTTATTTTGATCCAATTTCTCGTCTGCACAGTTTTGTGATTACATATCTATATAAAAAGGTCTCGTTCCTGATATGTAATAAACGTTCATGAAGACGTGAAGTGAGCGAGGCAGATGCAGCAAGAAACTGTTACATATATTTTCATTTTGGAGAAAGGCCAGTAAAATTACTGCTAACACCAGAGCTATTTTCGTTTATTATTTAAAAGGTCACACTTATCAGTTATAAAGATTTACTTTTTAAAAGATAAGGAACACGACCCTATGCCCTGTCTGCGGGGCCTAAAACATGCCGACTGTATTCCTAGAAGATCATTAAGACCTTGCTAAAAATGTTTCCAGGGCATGATACTGTACTGCATCTAACGGTGAGGCTCCACTTTTGGCTACTTGGGGTGTGTGGATAACCTCGTCATTGCCACAACTTCCATATCCTCTTCCTCTATTCATACTAAATTGGAGTACTTGATATATAAAAGTAAGTTAAGTTGGTGACCTTAGTAGAGGGTGACACGAAGATTCCCTTTTCAATCGCTACTACACTGAGGTGTAGGGGAGGGTTATACTCCTTTCCCAGGATTGCTCCACTTTATTCTTGATCCTTACCTTATAATGCTGAGTGTTAAGCAAGGCGGCAACAAATAGTATTTTTGAGTCTTTGGTATGATTGACCTGGGATTGGACCCCGGTCTTCCGGACCACTGGCAAACACTCTACTCAATAGGCCAACTTTATATATGAATATGTTCAAAATAAAATGGAATAATATAAAATAAACAAGAAATGTAAAAATAAACTTTTTGGCATAAAATAACACCTACTGTTAAAATCAATCAATCAATTACTAATAAAACCAATTCCATCTTTTTTTTTACACAGTTTATCGTTAAGATTGTCATTGTTATGACTTACGTCATGAAAAAAGAATTACGCTTCTATAATGAGAGTGAAGAGAAGGTATTAGAAATATAAATGGGACTATACACAAAAGCCACAGAAGATGCTCATGGGAGGTGAGCTGTTGGTTGGTTGATTAATTGGTATGTCAGAAATTTGTGGGATGTGCATTCGTTCAAACCCTTTGGGCTAGTTAATAGAATATTCGCCCCTGGTCCAGGAGACAGGGGTTCATTCCCTGGTCAAGTCATACCAAACACTCAAAAGATAGTACTTGATGCCTTCTTGCTTAACATTCAGCATTGTAACATAAGGATCAAGTGTAAAGTGGAGCAGCCCGAGGAAAGGAGTGGCGCCTTCCATTACACCTGAGTGAAGTATTTATTGAAAAAGAAGCCTTCGTGTCGACCTAAGCTACGGTCACCAACTTTTACTTATATATACATACATATATATATATATATATATATATATATATATATATATACATGAGACCCATATGACAACTAATAACTCTACTAATAATAACATTGTGTCTTTTTTTGTTTGATATGTGAAAATAGTATAACATATAAATTATTAATCTTTGATTACAATGTCTTAATCAAGAGTAGAAAAATATTTTGCGTCACTGCTTATTTGGAGACAAAATCATTCAAAACTATCGCAAGATGCAACCCATTAATATGATAAAGATTGATTACTGAGCCCAGAAACTCAAAAAATATAGCATGTCCTGGAAGCAGATATATTAGCAATTAAAATAAACCATTCATTTATAGCTCAAAGTCTATATTGCCCAGTCAGCTGGGGCTGTAGAATACACTGACTGCACCTCTGCAGAGGGGTAAGACCTCCCACTAACGAGTGTCCTGGATATAACACTAAACAATCTGATGGTGAGGTTCCAGCAATGCTGGAGCTTTGGGGAATGTGGAGTACCCCTTCATTGCCATTGCTCTCAGGTCCACTCTGGCCCGGAGTGGTAGGACCTGATAAGGGTCCTATCTATGGGTTAAATAGAATTAACAGCATACTTATGCTAAAATGAATTGTTTGAGTAAAACTGAATAGTTTGAAATAGAAATGACTTTTACAATTAAACCGTACTTACATTTAAACTGCGTGCTTATGCTTAACTGAATTATTTGAAATAGAACTGTTTTTCGACATTAAAACTGTATTTACACTTAACCGAATTGTTACATACAACTGCTTGAATTGTTAGAAATAGAAATGTTTTGACCATTAAACTGTGTACTTATGATAAACTGAATTGTTTTAAATAGAACAGATTATTTACATAAAAATGGATTTGGCGTTACATAATCTACAAAGGTTGATATGCCATAAAACCCAACAAACCAAACAATTAACATCAAAGTCTATAGCTCAAAGGATGCATTTTTTACATAACTTGTTCCGAATGACCGTCATGGCGCTTGTCTTAGAAATAAATCATTATCATATTCTCAGAGTGCACCTATTTTGAGACACCTAGTATCTCTCTCTCTCTCTCTCTCTCTCTCTCTCTCTCTCTCTCTCTCTCTCTAAGTATATATATACATGTATATATATTGTATATTTAGACGGCAAATTCTCATCAAAACAAGTTCTGTTAAATACCACGGACTGCTTCCTTTTTATGATCTTCAAGTGAAGACGTTCAAGTCTTCTTATAATTCTTTGTATTTAACACTATCCCCTTAGATGACCAGGGAAATGCTCGAAAGCACTTGGGATAATATAGAGTTTTTCTCCACCATCTCGAGGCGGAATTACAAAGAATAGTAAGAAGACGTGAACGTCTTCTCTTGAAAATCATAAAAAGAAGCAGTCCTTGGTATTTAACAGAACTTGTATATATATATATATATATATATATATATATATATATATATATATATATGCAAGTTCTGTTAAATACCAAGAAATGCCACTTTACATTTAACAGAACTTCTCTCTCTCTCTCTCACTTCTATATATATATATATATATATAAGTTGGCCGACCGTAGTCAAGGTTGACCAAAAGACTTCCTTTTCAATAGCTACTCTTTCGATGTGTTGGGGAGGGCGCAATGTTTTCCCTGGATTGCTCCACTTACCATTGATCCATACTTTCTAATGCTGAGAATTAATCAAGGATATATATATATATATATATATATATATATATATATATATATATAAAATTAAGTTAAATCGTTAGTTGGAAACCTTCTACTAATGTTTCATCTTATCGGATCATATATATATATATATATATATATATATATATATATATATATATATATATATATATATATATATATATATATATATGATTTGCAAGCAAATACTTAGTAGGCAACATGGTTTTTAAACGATCCTGAACTTATTTGTTGGTAAGCAATTAAATAATTTCAAGTATAGTAAATGAGTTAGTGAGTTCTGTTGGACCCATAAATGGGACCCTAAAGGGTTCAAAGTGGGCCCGGGAGTAATGGCAATATAGGGTACAGCACATTCCCCAAATCTCCAGGATTGAAGCCTCATCTTCATATGGTTTACTCTATATCCATTCTACTCTTTAAGGAGGGCCTTACTCATCTGCTGAGATACAATTGACGTCTTTTCCAGCCGCAGCCAGATGGGCTTTCGTTTAAAGAATTCTGATATTGTAGATGTGAGTAATAATCAAAAATCTAATTATGTCGGATGTGTTTGCATAATGTTTCATTAAATTTCCCAAATCCGTTTATTTATGGTTTTAAAGAAAGATAATTCTTTTTAAATATCATAGAGTACTTACTTATTTATGGACCCGACT
>OY757907.1:51839729-51989729 GCA_963585895.1 Sepioteuthis lessoniana
TAAAATCCACCATAGAACACAATTTTTAAAAAAACTAGCATTTTTCATTAAGATGAAAATGGTCAAATTATCACAGTCATTTACCACAAACGCGCAGACACTCAAAAAGACTTACTTTTCACGAACTATCACCCAAAAGCAACATGAAATTCATTCTTTACACCAGAGCATGTGCGTTCTGCGCTATAGTCACTAACAAAAACCTCTGACAAATATGCTTCAAAGAATGACACGTATCCAGTAAAGAGCATATCCCACAGCACTAATAAGTATAACATACCAGTACCAAATAAAAGGTTGTAATTTTACTGCACCAAATAGGACTTTGTGTCGTTAAACACCTAAAGTATGGTTGTACCAACATGTGCTCGAATGCAATAATGCGTGTATTGTTATTTCGTATGTGGTAGCCGGACTCTGTTGTAACCGAACGGCGGGAAAATTTGACGAACGAACGAAACTCTATGTTAGTTCACTAACTCAAAAGTTTATTAACTACAACTCTTTCTTAGTAGCAGCTAGGAGAAAAAAGAGAGTATAAGCACTGAGTCGACTACGTTCGCCGGACGAAGAGGAAAAACATGTCATGAGGAGAAATTGAATTTTTTCCTGGGTTTTCTGTTGTACTTCTAACTTGCTTTTTCGCCGATTTCGTTTTCATGTGTGAGTTTTTTTGTGTTTTGGATATATATATATATATATTCTCTGTGTGACGATTGCTGATTGCATGAAACCCAGGGTCACAGACTGTACCATGTAATATGATATGTATATAATATATATGTATATATTTCTCTATGTAAATGCTCTCTCATTGATATCTAGCCCTATTTAACAATACTGCAACATTTGGTTCTTCATTGACCCACCAAATGACTGAGTAAGAACCATAAAACTCTTACATATATATATATATATATATATATATATAATTTAATCCAATATTTCAAATGCTACATTTTTAAAGCGGCCTGGATCTCGACATTTGGAGGATTGGTTTAAAAACCTCCAGTTTCAATCCCACACCAGTCTGTTTTTTGTTCTGTCAAGCAAGGCATTAGAAATATTGTTTGGATGTCGCAGAAGAATGGTTTTACGTTGTGAGGCCTGGAAATGTATTTTTGAAAAAGGAGATGACAATGTGTTTGTTTCATAAAGGACATCGAAGAGTGGAGATATGCACAGTCACTTACAGACAATCTTTCTTATTCTCTTTTTCCAACTAGCTTACCCTATCTTTCTTTTTCGTTTTTTTTCTTTCTCTCACTTTCGCTCACGTTATCTCCCGTTCTCTAACTGTCAAGCAATTCTTTTCAATATTAACCCCCCCATTCATAGTTGTCGTCTTCTTTTCGCTTTTCTCGTCCTATTTCAGTTTTTCCTCTCACTTTTCCCTGCTACCTGCTGCTCTCGTTTTCTTTCCCTCAAATTCTTTCTCTCTCTTCCTCTCTCTCACTCTCATTCTCTCTCTCTTTCTCTCTCTCTCTCTCTCATACTCTCTTCTTCTACCAATTTCTTTCTCTCTCTCAACTTGTATCTTTCTTATTATTCCTTTTCTCATTCCTTCACGTTTTTTGTTCCCTCCTCCCTCTCTCTCTCTCTCTCTATTTCTCCCATTCGTTTGTTTTCTCCTCTGTTTAATCTTTTTTCTCTTTCTCTTTTTTCACTTTTCTCTTGCTTTCTCTCTCTCTCTCTCTCTCTCTCTCTCTCTCTCTCCCTCTCTCTCTGTCTCTCTCACTTAATTTTCTGATTCTTTTTCTCTATCATCCTCTCACTTTCACTTCTCTCTTTCTCACTAATTCCTACTGTCAAGCATTTTCGTAACTATTTAATCTCACTCACACACAAACACGAACACGTGCAAACACTCTTTTTGTCTCAATTTCTCTCTCTCTCTCTCTTTCTCTTTCTCTCTCTCACTCTCTCTCTTTCTCTCTCTCTCTCTCTCTCTATATATATATATATATATATATATATCTTCTCAATCTGTTTCCTCTCTTTCCTTTTACTAATTTCTTTCACTTTCATTTTCACAGTTGTTGGTTTGCAGAACCCCCACCTCTTTCTCTCTCTCTCTCTCTCTCTCTCTCTCTCTCTCTCTCTCTCTCTCTCTCTCTCTCTGTCGAGTTTCTCCTCTCTTTCTTTTCCTCCCCTTTCTTACTGTCTCACTATCTCTTTTCTCCTCTTTCTTTTTTTTTCTATCTTTCGTCCTGTCCCATTTCCTTTACCTCCTGCAATTTTCTGCTCTTTCTCAATTACACTTTTGCTCTCTCTCTTTCTCTCTCTTCTTTCTCTCTCTTTTGTTCTCTTTTCATTGCTCTATCACACACATTCTCTTATCATACATATATATATATATATATATATATATATATATATATATTACACTCCACTCCTATACTGGCCTTGTGCCGCAGTGTTGTCTGAGTGACAACAATAAATATCAAGACATGACCAACGAATTACTTTGAGTTCTTTTTTCTTCTTCTTACCAAGAATTTGGCACGCACCCTACACAATCGAATGAAGAACACAAATCCAGCAGCGAATATCCAAGACCTTTACCTATGGAGAAGGCAATATCCGATTCTCTGTTGGGAGATTGAGGATTGTCTTATTCTTCAGGCTTAACTGCCCGCTGGATCCTATTAAGAGGGAAAGAAAGCCCGCTTAGCAATAGAAATTGGTTGATATAAGAAGAGGAAGAGGATGAGGTTTTGCCCGCCCTACTGATTTTACTGACCAGCGAGGACAAGGTCAAATAGAAGAATGGAAAAAACGAGGGAGGAGGTTAAAGAAAGTACAATAAGAAAAGATAAGCAAGGAAGAGCGAAATATTAAAGACTTGTGTAACCCTTAGTAGTTCATCGGTTACTTTGTTTATATCACAAGCCGTTGAAAGTGCTCATTATCTTCAGCGAGCATCCAACTAAAGTCCGTCTAACCCAATCTGCTGGGGTAGTAGACTACGCTGACTTGATCTCAGAAGAGGGGTGAGGCTCCGCAACGAGTAATCGGGATATTACACTTAACCATCAGATGGTGAGACTCTAGTCCTGGAGATAGGGGAATGTGGTGTACTCCTTATTTATCATTACTCCCATGTTCACTATGACACTGTTAGACCCCATCAATGACTCAAAAAGAATTATTAAATTATTTACTCAACCTGAAACTATTTAACTAAATAGAACTATTAGTGTTAGGTCGCAATACTTGAAACCATTTAACTTTGTACAAAAAATAAAGTGCAATATTTAAATCCTATGGACTGTCTGCAAACGAATGATTAATATAAAATAGAATTATTTGTGTGGAAAAAGAAATATATGAAAAACTTTAAACCGGGTACAAAGAAATGAGCAGTGGCTCGTTTAAAAATAAACTTACTTTCAATATATTCGTTTACCAATCATATGTATAAATATTGACACGTGGCATGCATGAGAAATAAATAATTTTAGAAATTTAAACAGTCCAATTACAGAAAAAGATAGTAAACCATCTATGGACTGCAAAATAAAGAAAATGAATTGATTACTAAGTAATGACATACGTACACATTTCCTTTGTGACTTTTGTCACCTGATTGTTTTCTTATATATATATATATATATATATATATATATATATATATATATATATATATATATATATATAACCACAGAAGTGACCTCAGCAGTATGCTTAGATATTCTCTATGAATATCAAGGCATCCTTAAATATCAAGACGCGATCACTCTATTATTTAAGTTGTTCAGCTAATGAAATTTCTATTATTTTGCATTATAGTAACTAACCATTCAATCACGGTACTCTTTTTTTTTCATATATTTTTATCGTATCTTCCTAAATTTCTCAAATTCACAAATATGCATATGACATAGCAGAGGTTCAAGTTTACATTTTTAGGCGGATATCATCAAAATTTCAAAGTCAGGCCTCAAGCGTGGTGTTGTACCCGTTATACTGACATTATAAATATAAGTGAAGCCGCGCTAAAATATTTCTCAACATTCATCTCATTTGGCACGTAGTTTTAAAAAATCTTTATTCCTTCATATAAATTCAATATTTGAAAAAATCCATTTACTTATATTGCCATGTCGTCTGGGGATGTAGAATACACCAACTGCTTCTCCGCAGAGGGGTAAGACCCCCACCCAACGAGTGTCCTGCTTATGACACTAAACAATTTGATGGTGAGGTTTCAGTAATGCTGGAATAATGGAATATGCGGAGTAATCAGTCATTGCCATCGCTCACCGGTCGACCCTGGCCCGGAGTGGTAGCACCTAATAGGGTTCAATCTATGGGTCAAATAGAACTAAACTGTAAGTACGCAAAACGAATTGTTTAAAATTAACTGTTTTTCCATTTAATTGTGTGAAAAGGAAAAGCAGTACTTATACTTAACTGAATTGTTTGAAATAGAACTGGCATAACATTTTAATGCGTGTAAATAAAAAAACTAGACTTATAATAAACTGAATTGTTTGAATCTTTTATCAAAATGAATTATTTAAATGAACCGAAAAGTATGGATACGCTATAAAACAAAACAACCGACCAACCAATAATATATATATATATATATATATATATATGGACGTCCTATTACACACAGATTGATCGGCTAAATGGATTTCAGAAAAGTTGCAGCGCTTGATTTCTATATACGCCTGGCAAGACAGAATCTCGAACACTGACCTTTTACAGGAATAGCGACACCTCTCATACAACCATAACTGAAATGGGCTTGACATATCATTTGAATGAGAGACAACAGAATTCTAGCGACTCTCGTCAATAGCTAGCTTCTTGACAGAAAGAGAATTGTTAGATGACCATATCTCAGGTACAAGGACAAGCTAAAAAATAAAAACAATCCTATATTTCTTTGTATACCTGTTAATAAATTTGAGCGATTTTCTTTAAGAATTTAGGTTTTGAAGGCAAAATGCTACAAAACAATTTAGAACTTTGACAAAAAAACATCTCCAGCATATCAGATCATCGAGGAAGAAAGTTAAAGCTATATTTGTTATGTCAGCTAATTCTTGCAATAAATCTCCCTAATTCAATTCTGTGGCCTTGGATGCAAGTCTGAGGTTGGTTTTAGATGTCATATGAGACAAAAGCATAACTGATAAGAGATGTTTGAACCTTTTACGTCGAAAGCGATGGTAGCATCCATCATATATATATATATATATATATATATATATATATATATATATATATATATATAATTTTTACTATTTTCAGCATCCACCACTTTTTAAGAATTCTGTAAACGACAACTATTGACGGACCTACATTTTGAGGGCTCAAGGTATAAAACCACTTTGTGGAACCATTAACTTCTAAAGAATAACCAATTAAAAAGTTTGAATTTGGAGGGAGTAATGGCTAAAATGCTGGATTGCAACAAAGAATTTAACAAGTTCTAACTCGAGTCACGGTATTACATTCACTTTTGGACTAATACCACAAGGAAATATATGACCTCCCCTTATTCCCTAAACTATAGGCTAAACAGAATCAGTGCTTTTCTTCTACAAGGATGACCTTGGCATTAAGCCACCCATGGAGGTTCATATGCCATTATAGAAAGAAACAAAACCTTTTAGTTTTTACTGTATTACAATTATAGCAATGCAAATGTCTTGTTATCTATAGTTATTGTATATGTTTTTTACATCGCATAAATAAAAATATACTGAAATATTATAAGATAAGGGTTTTAAATGACATGGGGAATATTCTGAACAGCAAAAATCAATGTTTTGTTCATTGGCCATTTATACCTGGGAAAATTCTCTATCAGCCACCCCACTCTCGTTATACAATTGATTGTTTAAGTAATAGGTTGTTTCTGCTAGATTTTTCAGTATATGGTCCTATTGAATATAAATAATTTTTGAAAAAAATTTGTTTGACCTATGGATGGGGTCCTGATATGTATATCACTCCTAGGACGAGTAAATCTAGGAGTAATTGTAATTAACATATACTATACGTTTCTTAGATCTCCTGAATTGGGGCCTTACGATCAGATACAGTTTAGTGTTAGCTACAGGACGACCCATTTTAACAGGTGTCTTACCCTTCTGATGGGCATAGAGTTAACGAATTCTGAACCCACCATCTGGGCACCGTAATAAAAGAGGAGTTACACAATTGCTTCGACCAATCATTAAGTCATTGGAATAAGTATGGTGTACCACAAGGGAATTAAAAGAAAATGAATGAATATTTTATTCATTGCCCATTTTTCTCATGGTAAATGCGGCTTCAATTGCTTTTGAAGACACTCCGTATTCTTAAATAGAAACAGTTACAAAATTGAATTTATATACGAACTCATCTCATTATTGTTGCCTTTCGGACAAGTGCATACATCTTCGGATTAGATGGAAAGTGTTGTTGCTTTTGGCCATGTTTTTGTCTTCAGCTGGGACAAGCAATCCTAATATGAACCCTGTGATACACATTGGATTGTCCGAAGCTATTTTTGAATTTGCTCATGCGTACGAACATGGGCTGTCTTCTTAATTAAATCTAATTGTCCGTTTAAATTACTATGTGTCAAAAGTTGAATGAGTCAAAAGTTTTGCAACATTTTGGTAAGGTGAATCACAATTTAGTAGCTCCAGATGCTTTTACTGAGGTCGAGTGATGACGACTCACACTAGACTGTGAGAAGTTGATCTTTTCCGATCATCTCCGAGCGCTAATCGCCAGATTTGACACTCTGGCTCGAAGCGCGACTACGGAATTCTTAGTTTTAGGCTTACCTGACGTTGTTTGATCGACGAGGTTTTTTAACCCCTGCGAAATTTCTGAAACCATTTGGTTACTGTACTTCGATCAACGGCACCATCACCTTTTGCACAATAAATGTTTTTCTTTTCATTTGCAACAACGGCTTTATGTTCCCGAATTTGAATACGTTTCACGTTCATTTGTTCGGCTTTCAAATTACACTGGTGAGTAAAGAAATACACAACGTGTCAGCGCACCACTACCATAATGATATGACCCACAGAGTGTACCTTTCCAAGGCTTGAAAAGCCAAGTTCATGCTGTAAAATTTAATTTACTAAAATATTCCAAAACTTTGGATTCAACCCAATGCAAGCGTTGATATAAAGTAAAATACTGCCGTCCATTATAGTTGATACATTTGCGTATAAATTATATGGACTAAAATGTAACAACTATTATATGAAAGAATAGTAGCTTTTGTCTGTCGGTATGGTTTACTTTAATACTTTTGGCCATCTGTTTCTTTTAAATTATCGATGAACTGCAAGTAGACTGAATGCCGACACTTGCAAAATCCGACGCATATCCATCAGTTTTATTTACTGACAAAATATTGTCCAATTTAAGAAGTTTCCCGAGTATCTTACAATGTAGACCGCCTAAGTATTTATTCTTTTGGTGAGTTTTCTCCTTCTGAGTTTCGGTATTTTCGTCGCCAATCAAATTCGATCATGTTTAAGAAAATTACATGATAATTAATTCAATGCAAGTAAATAGAAATATTCAAAATTACTTTTTTATAGTCATCTTCCATGTGAAATTATAATATTTGGAGCGAGTTAAAGCACACGTCTCACATATTAACTTGCAAATTGGTAGGGAGTTGTTTATTCTTCTAGTTGAATAATTTTGTCGTTATGGCACCATCAAGGACTTTTCTACGATGGAAATTTACTAAGCTTTTTGCTTAGATGTGGCACAAGGCCATATAAAAGGGGCACCCAATAAGACTCGAACTCACTCGTGTAGGTTTGCTAGTCGAGCTTGCTAACCATTACACCACCAGAGGCGCCTTATTTCAAACTTTGTAGGTTATTTTATGCCAAAGGTATTCTCCAAGAAGAACAGTAGTGGTACTATTTAACCCCTAGCTGGGAGGATAAGGGGGTCCATACCTTTCCCAATGGTATTTGCCCGAAAATGAATGTAATAGAGCGACTGGAGTACGAACTCGCGTACTACGATTCTGCAGTCAAGGACTTTTCTACGATGTGCCATTTTTAAGTCTTATAATAGCATACATAAAATCAGATTCTTAATAGACAGTAATCATGTAATCATCAGGTGACATTTATGTTATAACAACGTCAAGAAGAATTCAAATTCTATCCATTTTGAGACCCAAATTTTAATTGGATATTACTGAGTTCAAGTGGAAAAGAATAAAAAAATATCTGTTAAAACTGCAGAAAACATGTTTAGATATATCAAATCAGTACACTTGTCTCTTGAAATAAAGCCCGAAAATTGATGACCGTCGACTAACAGCTATAATGTTTCAATGATGGCTGTCTAGATGTAATGATTATCGACATAAACATGGCAATCAGAGTTCAAATCGTTGACGAGGCTGCTTGCATTTCTCACAACACTTAGGAAATGTATACATCCCACTATGAGGAAATAAATATTTGCCAGGCTAGCTTTTTTTTAAATCTTAGTAGGAAACCTGTCTAGGGAAATAAAAACTCTGAATTCACACCCCTTAAACTCTGAATCAAAATTGATCATATGTCATATCCTTTGCTTGCAAAGGCTTTGGTTTGGTTTGAATGCTCATCACTCATTGTAGATTATTATATATCAAAACCATTTTTATGGATATAAACAGTTCTATTTAAAACAATTCAATTTAGCATAAGTACACAGTTTAAATATCAAAATTAGCTCTATGTCCAACAATTCAATTTAGCTTGGCATAATTACACAGGATAGTTATTGGTTATTTCATAATGAAGCTGTTTTTATAAAAATGTAGTAGTGGTACTAATTAACCAACATTATCAGTCAGAAAGTAAACGTAATTGCGCGACTGGAGTTTAAACTCACTTCGAGGCCGCAGACCAAAACTTAAGCCATTAAGCCACTGGGACTCCTTATAAAAGGTGATTACCTGAATATGATACTAAACTGCATTTGCTCGAGGTTTGAAGATCTGGGAAGTGTGGAGAACTCATTCTTTACCAGTACTCGTATGTCCTCTCTGACTCGGAGTGGTAATGCCTGATAGAATTCCATCTACAAGTCAAGTAGATCTGTTGTTCATTATTTGTATTAGTTAGGAATACTTGATAGTATACTTTGCCCAGTCGATTTGGGCTGTAGAATACACTGACTGCTTTTCTGCAGAGGGGTAAGACTCCCAAAGAGTACCCTAGACATAACTCTAAACAATCTGATGGTGAGGTTCCTGTAATGCAGGAACTTTGGGGAATACGAAGTGCACCTTCATTGCCATCGCTAAACTGAAATGTTTGAAATAGAACTGTTTGACTGAATTGAAAAGCTTGAAATAGAAATGTTTTTGAACTATAAACAGTGTACTAAACGGACTACTTTGAAATAGAACTATTTTTTAATAAAAATGGATTTGACATTAAATAGCCTACAAAGGTTTATATCCCATAAAACGCAAACAAACGAAACAGAATCTTGATAATATATAAACCTGTGCTAATGATTTAAGAAGGTACAAAAATTATTAATATACATATATAACATCTAGGAATAAAATAACCATTCACAGGTTGACATGCTGTTAAAATAACTTAAGCACTCTAGAAAATAACTGACTGGGAGAAAAAGAAATCAGATATACTTGAATCATCGAAAGATATGTAAAGTATACTGCATAAGCTGCAAAATAATTCAGAAGCTCTCAGTAAGGTTACTATGAAAATCACAATTGACCTAATAATAAGAAAAAAGAAAATATATCTGAAGCACCCAAATATGACTGCAATCTCTATTTTATTTTATCGCCTTCGTGAATTAATAAGATGATCATCACTATGATTTAACAGGTTTCCTTTCAAAATACAGTTACTTATCTTTGAAAAGAGTTATGTTTGTGGGAGTAAATTTCAAAGCTCTGTGTTTGCTTTTGTTTAAAATGAAATAGTGCCATGAAAAAGACGTATATGTAAACTTATATAAAATAAAATAAATATGAAAACTTAGAAACCGTTGATAATCATATTTCAAAGAGTACACATCCACCCCCACCTCCACCTATATATATATATATATATATATATATATATCAACCTCTCTGCACGAGCAGGATGCCACAAACACATATTCACACACATACACGCACACACACACACACACACACACACACACACACACACACACACACACATATATATATAATGATTGTTATTATTATTATTAAATTACTTTGAGCCCCATTCCTATGGCCTTGTGCCGCATATGTTCTCTGACGAAAGCAACAAGCTGGAAACATACACGTATGTAAGAAGGCAATAGATAATTCTTTAAAAAATACAAATCTCTTTGTGGACATATTCATTTTGAAATATATATACATATATATATATATACGAGGATCATTAGATAAGTTTCCAGACTTTTTTCATATGGGCACTTTTATTGATAGTAAACACATGAAACTCTAGTCCCCTTCGAGGTAATCTCATTCGGCTGCAATGCTCTTGTTGTACCGTTCCAACAACTTCTGGAAGTCCCCATGGAAGTCCTCTCGTGTGAACGTGTCAATGACCTTCGTCACAGCATCTTTCATATCATCATCATCATCATCATGTCGCGCCGTCTGCGCGGATATCCCTGACCGTCTCTCGCCATTTCTCCCTATCATTCATTGCCTCCGGCAGATCTTCAGGGTTACATCCCGTGTCCTCACATAGCTGCTGTATGTAAGTTCGTGCTGATCGTCCCACTCTTGTACATCCATGTGTGGGGGTCCACAGGAGTACATCGCTTATGAGCTCGTCCTTGCTTCTCCAGCAGTGTCCTGCGTGTCTGGTTCGTCGAACTTGTATAGTTTTTGTGATGGGGGGCAAGTGTCCGTATAGTTGGGGTCTCGTGGGGTGTTGTCGCCAGGACTTGTTTAATACTGCTCTCAACATTCTTGTATAATTTCCGTCCAGCCTCCTCTCCAGCCGCTTCGTAAGCGTCCATGTGGTGCATCCATATAGCAGTATCGACACAACCGCTGCCTGGAAGAAACTGTGTTTCATTTTATCAGTTAGGTCCGACTTCCATATGATCGAGAGCCTATCGATAGCTGTCCATGCCTTCGTCAGTCGTGTGTCGATGTCTTTCTCGGTTGATGAGACGCTGCTTCCTAGGTAGGTGAATTTGTCGACTAGTTTCAGAGGGGCTCCGTCTAGTGTGGCAATGTTGCCCGTTTGGTTGTAACACATATATTCGGTTTTGTTTGCATTGACATGGAGGCCAATGCCAGCTGCGGCTCGTTCCAGACTATGCAGTAGTGTCTCTGCTTGATTAGGCGTATTCGCTAGTAACGCCAAGTCATCAGCGTAGTCGGCGTCCGTGATTGTTTTTGCGGGGTACCTTTTGCTTCTTCTCTTAGTCAGCTGGAAGCCATTTTCTCTGATTTTGTCGATCGAAGTCCTAAGCACATAGTCTAGACAGGTGATAAAGAGGTACGGGGCTAGTGTGTCTCCTTGTAGTACTCCTGCAACAATGTCGAAATATTCCGTGTCTCCATCTGGTGAACGTACTTTCACTTTGGTGTTTCTCATAATGACAACATCTAAGTTTAGGGAATAAGCAAAAGTCACAAGGAGCAAGGTCTGGACTATAGGGAGGGTGAGGAACTGTCCTGATGCCCATCTTGGTCAAATAGTCAGTGACAAGGGTAGAGTTGTGGACTGGAGCATTGAGCTGGGGGAAATGCCACTGACCCGATTTGAAGAGTACTGGCCTCTTCCGACGGAATCTCTTCCTGAACTCCCTTAAAACCTCAACATCGTAACGCCTACCCTAACCCTTTGGCCAATCAACTGTAGAGTATTGACTTCCTTACTCCTCCCATACCTCTCATCATCGCTTACAGACTCCCTGATTTCCTTGAATCTCTTATGCCAGTCAAAAACTGACGCTCGATTCATGCAAGATGGTCGAAAAGCATTCTGAAGCATTCCATTCGTTTCTGTGGCATTTTTCCAAGTTTAAAACAGAATTTTATTGCATATCGTTCTTCTAAAATGTCCTCATGTCGAGATTGCATTTTTGAAATTAACCAGCTATCACAATCAGGCTTTTTTTGTAGGGTGTATTCTAATTGCTGCTGTAGCTGTTCGTTTGTACCTGAAATCATAAAAATTGGTCAGTCATCTCATAAGATGTATAGCAATAACATACTGACTTTTCAAGAGTCTACGACAAATCTAAATGTCTGTAAAAAACCCTGGAAACTTATTGAATTCACCACACACACACACACACACACACACACACACACACACACACACATATATATATATATATATATATATATATATACTTGCTTCATAAACGCAGAGAGATTAAAGGAAAATATTTACACTTTTAAGGGAGTACCTTCCTTGATATAATTTCAACCTTTCTCAATATGTTTGCCATCATTATCACTACATTCTTTGATTCCCCCTAATATGGTAACCAAAAATCTGAAGTTTCCCTTTAGAGAACCATAACTAATTTTGCAGAGAAAACTTGGCGAGGGTTCAAATTATGTGTCGCCAGCGATGGTGAATATTTGGAGATTTTAGAATCATAACATAATTATGGAACTTGTATCGAAATGTTTACATTTTCATGAACCACTCTGTATTACCAGTTATTTTGAGTCTTCAGTCGGTGGCAATTATCTATTTGAAACACAAGTGTCATCCAGGTCATTAATGAACGCGAGATTTACGTTTTTATTCTCGATCTGAATAATGAAAGTATTTCTCAACATGCTTGAACAGTTTCTTAATATGCTTGAAAAGTAGTTGTTTCACGTAAGAAATGCTGCGCCATATGCTTAGAATATATTCCAAATATTACACATTTTTAATATACACTTTTTATTTATGATGAGATGAATATGTGTATTGGAAAAGATTTCCATTTATTAATCGAGAAAAAAATTATAATTGCTTTCACCTTTAGAGAAAAATTAATTACTGTTGTCGAGGCAACGACACATGTGGAAATATACGGATGAGCAAGCAGTATATACCTGTCTATCTATGCTCAGTGCTGAGTAAAATAATTCTTTCTTTTACAAGAATATTTGCTATGTCATTAAATCATTTTCAGAACAAGAGATTTTAGAATTTGCTTTCACAGTTGTTCTCTTGCAGAAAACACACACACACACATATATATATATATATATATAATAAAGTTATCAACCGTAGTCGAGGGCGACCGGAAGGCTCCCTTGGTGTAGGGGGAGGGCACTACTCCTTTCCCTGGATTGCTCCACTTTACTCTTGAAACGAACCGTATAATACTGAGTGTTAAGCAAAGAGGTATCAAGTACCATTTTTAAAGTCTTTGGTATGACCCGACCAGGGTTGAACCCCTGTCTCCTGGACCATTGACGAACTCTCTACCCACCAGGCCAATGAGCCGGTTATATCATTGTGTAGGTGTTTTGTCATATCAGCCTTTTTTAACTCATAGGCCAAGGATAAGGGGATTATTATATCTACCAAGTATATCAATCCGAAATATGTCATTAATCAAAGAAACCAAAAAAGAAAAAAAAAAAAAACGGTACCAGCGCAATAACTAAGGCAACACTAACAGAAAGGGAACACACTATGGCTTGAACCGCCTCAATCACGTGATATACACACTGCAAACTACCAGGAATTAAACCATTGCAAAACCGTTGACTCACCTTTGGAGTAAATTCTAGGCCAATCTAAAATACAGTAATAGAAATAATAAAAAAAAGGCCAACCTGACCTTTGATTTAGAGCCAGACTTTTCGCTAGCCATGTCATTGATTTTACATGCCTTCCCCGAAGGAAAGATTAAATCCCCTCTTTGCTTCTGTTTTACATCTTATCTATTATTAGTTAAATAATGTTGTGTCTGTTTCTTGTACGTTTCAGAAATATTAAATTGTTCACCAGCATCTTAGAGAAAGTTTGTGGAAATTGATGTAAGGAAAATGTTCCAGGAACTTTTACACACATCTTACTAAATGTGACAGTTTCAACAAACTGTTCTATAGAAATAATCCAAAAAATAAGTTTTATGTTGCAGAAATACCGAAAAAGCAATCAACTGTCATTTAAAAGTTTTTATTTTAACAAAACAATAACGGGGAAACAAGACGTGATTATAGACAATTATAAGTTAATTTGGTATACCGTGTTACAGACAAAATGAAAAACCATGATGTGGAAGAAAGAATGATTTATATTGGAGCTATTGAAAACTCATGGAAAAGGTCTTAGAATAATCAGATTTGCTTTCACAAACGATGTTCATAGAATATCCTGGTACGTTTGGAGGTTGGTGAATGATACTTGTAGGTCTCTAATATAAAATGTAACATCGTAAAGAAAGATTTGGTATATATATGAGTTGAAAGTAGGTTTAGACTTTGTTTCCAGATAAAACCCTATATTTTGGAATTCACAGAAATCAACAAAATTGTTTGAGTTACTAATGAATTGATGCAACCAAAATAATATATTTTATTCCTAAAATTTAATTTAGAGCTTTTTAGTTGACATTTCCATATATTATATTATCAGAACCCGATTCTCTCTATTATATTTCGTCTGATGATAACCCACAAGTAATTGAGTGGAAAATTGAAATTTGATCGTTCTACCAATTGATATATGCACAAACCAGAACCCTTCCTGAAGAATGACATGCACAGAATTCTCTGGAATTTTGAGACATAAACATATTAGAAAATTCCAGCCAGAATACCAGACCTAGTGATAGGGTGTCTCAAAATAGATGTAACCGATTAACATGATTATGATTTATTACTGAGACAAGAGCAATCGTGGACATTTGGAACAGTTCCTGCAGAAATGGATCCTTTGAGCTAGAGACAGCAAATCAATGTTTTTAATTGGTATTATTTCAGCTTTCAGGTAATGCAATCTTTTTTTAACTTTCTGTCTCAGTAATAATCCATTATCGCATTAATGAGTTGCATCTATTTTGAGACTGTTTTGAATGATTTTGTCTCCAAACAAGTGGTGACACAATTTATTTTTCCTCTCTTTTCCAAGGCATTGTGATCAAGGATTAATAGTTGTTATATTAAACTATTTTCAAACCTGAAACAAAATAGACACAACATGATTATTAGTAGATCTACTAGCAATCACATGGGCCCCATGTATATTGTGACACCCTGTAAAAAAAAAGGGAACTACCGTATCGTGGACTTTGCTGTCCTGGTGGACCACATAGTGAAAATCAAAGAAAAATAAAACGGTGGCAAGTACATGGCAAGCATGTGAATAATGGTAACACCTACAGCAATTGATGCTCTCCGAACTGTTCCCAAAGGCTTGGAAAAAGGACTGGAAAATTGATGGATGGATAAAGACCATCCAGATTATAACATTGTTTAGATCGGCAAGAATACTTCGAAGAGTCCTGGAGACCACAGAAGACTTCCTATCATTCAGATTCCTGAGAAATATTACTATCTAACCCTGGTGTGAAGAACGTACAAGGAGCTAGGTAACAACAAGCCCATTATCTAGTGGGTAGAGTGTTCGCCAATGGCCCGAGAGACCGAGGTTCAATCCCAAGTCAAGTCATAACAAAGATTTTAAAAAAAATTATGCCTCCTTGCTTAACACTCAGCATTATATGGTACTGATCAAGAGTAATGGGAAACAATCCAAGAAAATGTGCAGCGACCGCCCCAACACTTCGGTGTAGTATGTTATGAAAAGAGAGCCTTCGGGTCGCCCACGACTACGGTCGCCAAATTTATTTAACCGGCCCTTTGGCATAATGGTTCACTAATGGTCAGAAAGGTCAGAGTTCCGTCCCAGTTTGAGTCATAGCAAACACTCAAAAAATGGTATTTGATGCTTCCTTGCCTTATATTTAGCATAATAATGTAAGGATGAATTGTAAGTTGGATGCTAACGAAATGGTTCAAGAAAAAACTAGATGGGGGCAACACAGCAATGTTACATGCTGTTTTGAATAATTCCTGGAAACAACACTGCACAAAAAACCTGCTGTACGATTACTTACGTCAAACTGCATTAATAATACAAGTAATACAAACAAGAAATATGAACGAACTCATAATCGCCGCTCTCTTATGGACACCTACAGATGGACGCGCCAGTATTAGCGACCGGCAATGATCTCCATACATCAGGTTTCTGAGGACACTGGATGAAGTTTAGAGGACCTTCCAAAAGAGATGGACGATAAGGATGAATCGTGAATGAGTATGTGTGTGCGCGTATGTGTGTGTGCGAGAGAGAAAAAAAGAGAGAGAGAGAGAGAGAGAGTGAGAGAGTCTGAGAATTCTGTGGAATCGACAGGACTTGATGGTATATATATATATATATATATATATTTTTTTTTCTTTTTTGGTGGTCCAAAAGGAGAAAAAGGAAATATTTCAAAATTAATTGGTTCACAAAGAGATTTGTATTTTTTAAAAGAATTATTCATTTCTTACTTACGTTTATATTTAGAGTTTGTTGCTTTCGTCAGAGAACGTTTTGTAATTTACTATTTTTTAGCTTTGATATGTATGCCACAAGACCACATAAATGAGGCACCCAATGAGACTCAATCTCACTCGTGTAGGTTTGTTTATCGAATGTTTTTTCAGGTTTTGTATTGATTTCTATAGCGGTCACTGATTTATGTCAGATTTCTTTTCCTCTTCCACTCTTTTCCTAATCCAGTCGGCGGGGGCTGCAGAATACCCAGACTGCACCTCCACAGAAGGTTAAGACCCCCCAACGAGTGTCCTTGATATTACACTAAGCAATCTGGTGGTTAGATTCTTGCGATGCTGGGGTTTTGAGGAATGTGGAGCACCCCTTTATTGCCATTAATCCCAGGTCCACTCTGTCCCGGAATGGTAGCACCTCATAGGGCTCTATCTATGGGTTAAATAGAACTAAACTGCATACTTATGCTAAACTAAATAGCGTGAAATAGAAATGTTTCTGACGATTAAACTATGAACTTACATCTAAACTGCGTACATATTCTAAAGTGAATTGCTTGAAATGGAACTGCTTTTTACATTGAAACTGTACTTAAGCTAAACGGAATTGTTTAATATGGAAAAGTTTTACCATTTGATTGTGTGTAAAAAGAATCTATACTTACACTAAACTGAATTGGCTGCATTAGAACTGTTTGAATAAACTGAATAGCTTGAAATAGAGATGTCTTTGACAAACTGTGTATTATGTTAAAGTGAATAGTTTGAAATAGAACTGATTTTTGTATAAAATGGATTTGGCATTAAATAACCTACAAAGATTAATATGCAATGAAATCCAAATAACCAAACAACTAAACCATCCACTCTTTCCCTTTCACAGAGTGTATCTTACGGTCTTTATTGTGAGTATATTTCCTCACATAGTCTTTTGTGTGTGTGTGTGTGTGTGTGTGTGTGTGTGTGTGTGTGTGTGTGTGTGTGTGTGTGTGTGTGTGGTATAGAAAAGACATATATACTGACATAGTCATATTTATTTATCTCATATAAAAAAAAAACGATAATTGTCTTTGGCGTGAATATCTTGAATAATATTTTCGACTTGATTTAGAAACTTTGGTCTCACTTAGCGACTTTGAAAAACTTGGTAATTAAACTTGTTTCAATTTCATTCTGATATAATAGTATCTTGTTGGTCTTCCTTGAGATCAAGAGAGAGCATACTTTTTTTTCTGTACTCAAGAATTCATCATTTTAGTATTGTCCATATTTGAATCCTTTGGCTTCTTCCGCGAAATTTTCAATTTTTTTCAGTCTCTTTGCAAGGTTCATCAGAACATCAATAGAGAGGGTCACAACTGTCAACTTCATATGACACAATCTTTTGAGGGGTCTTGGACTAAGTTCCGGCATTATTCTAGCTTCTCATTTACTTATATAGCCTTAGAATACTTGTATGTATGCACACATACATATATAACGCGTACATTATTACTTTTGCATATATATGTAGCAAATATACACATTATATATATATATATATATATATATATATATATATATATATATATATATATGAATATACGAACGACATACAGGATTTACATCTATATTCACATGAATAAAATTGGTAAATTTACTCGCTTATAATTTGCAAATACATACATAAAATCATATATACATACATACATACATACATACATACATACATCCCCCACTTATATATATATATATATATATATATATATATATATATATATATATATATACATACAAATGTGTGTAGGTGGGTATATATAAACCTATATAGATACGCATATAAAGAGAAGCCCCCCCCACACACACATATATATATATATGAATAAATTCACACACACACACACACACACATATATATATATATATATATATATATATATACATATATATAATATAAACATAAGGTTTACAAGGGTTACTGAATATCTACATATATAGAGACACACACTGCTGTATGCATAAATGTCTGTGCAAATGGAAAGTAGTTGATGTGACTAAATGTATAAACTACTTCTCATCAGCATTTTGATTGAGCAAAAAAAAAAAGCACATTTTATTCCAAATTGCTGGCAATGATGATGATCTTGAACAGGAGACGGTGGACTTGATGCATCTCTTTTTCAGTGAGAGATTCTAGTTTTTGCATACACCGTTTGTCAACAATGGTCAAATATGTGTCTTTAGCAATTTCCAGTTGAACCAGCAGAATCAAATTCTTTATTTTACATTTAGTCAAGCAAACAATAGTTCGCTTCTTCAATCTCATAGAGCGATTATTCATAACCAGGAACTACAGTTTTAAAATGCTATACTAGAAAAAAATATATAAGAAATTAATACACCGCTATAACCAAAAAAAAAAAAAGGACTGTACTGCTACAGATTTTTATGTTTGAATGCCGAATTTCAATGCTGTAAAGATTGCTCATAAGTAGTTCCAAACAATATCCGTTTTGATTGTACAAACTATTCTCTAAAAATATGATACTCTTATATTTGATTTATCTTTAGGTGATAAATACATGACGATTGTGCGAATATGAATCTATCTATAGCCTAATACCTATTTCGATTTTAAATCTCTCTCTCTCTCTCTATATATATATATATATATATATATGTATATATATGTATAGTAAAGTTGGCGATCGTAGTCAAGGGCGATCCGAAAGCACACTTTTCAATAGCTACAACAGTAAGGTAGCGGGAAGGGAGCTACTCCTTTCTTTGGGTTGCGCCTCTTAGTTCTTGATACGTACATTATAATGCTGAGTGTTAAGCCAGGGGATACCGAGTTCCGTTTTTTTTTTTGAGTCTTTAGTATGATTCGACTTGGTCTTGAACCCCGGTCTGCCGGGCCATTAGTGAACACTATCCATTAGGGCAATGGGCTGATCCTAATGCTGTGATAAAGAGCACATACACATATGAAAAATATTTATATTCCGTAGTTAACACACTTTTAAAAAAGAATTATCCCTAAAATCTAACTGAATTTTTTAGAAATATAATTAATATATATATATATTTCTTTTTAGAAATATATATATATATATATATATATATATATATATATATATATATATATATGAAGGTAGCAGGAAAAAATATAATCCAAATAGGTGAATATATCATGATGTGAAGTCGACGTTAACGTTTCGGTTATAATAACCATCGTCAGGACTTGGATATTTTATATTTTATATCCAAGTCCTGACGATGGTTATTATTACCGAAACGTTAACGTCGACTTCAAATCATGATATATTCGCCTATTTGGATTATATTTTTTCCTGCTACCTTCATACTGTCGGATTTTATCCATATTTACTTTCATATATATATATATATATATATATATATATATATATATATATGATATTTAGTAGTGTTGAACACTTTTAGGTCTTCACATGTTCAACACTACTAAATATCATATATATATATATATATATATATATATATATATATATATATATACATATATATATATATATATATATATATATATATATATATATATATATATATAATATTTAGTAATGTTGCACACTTCTAGGTCAAAGAAAGAAATTATATATCTAAAAAATTCGGGTTTCGATCCCGGCTAGGAGCGTCCTGCGTACTAGCCACACTGAAGAGTTCTGATAGAACGAAACAGTCGTCTGTGGATGACTATATATATTTATATATATATATATATATATATAAATTCAAGTAGAAATAAAGAAACATGCGATTCTATTTTTCTACAGATTATTTACTGGTCAATAAAGTTGATAAACGCAGAACTACATCTTAATACGCCCAAGGTAGAACTTGAGTAAAATGTATTAACTTATTAAATGTTCCTGTCCCAATGTTTTCAATGTTATCTCGTGTCCAATCTTCATTACGCTCTTCCCCAATTCAAGACAATTTGTTGATTCCAAGTTTCAAACATCAAATGAATGTTTTCATCCTCGTTCAACGTCAAAAGTGATCAATTACTTTTCAATGGAAGTTGCCAAACTGGAATTTTTTTTATAAAAAAAGATGAAATCAGAAACATCATTTCCTAAACTGAATAACGGACGAAAAGTACGTTATCGTCATTATAATGGAAACGTGGACTTACGCCCAGTTCCTGGACGAAGAAGTTTGTGTTAATGCCACTGTAGAAAGGCATGAACACATCATTCCCTGCAAGTACGAGTAAATAGTCGAACAAACTGGTATCCATAGTCTTGGTAGGGAATCGGTCTAAGAAAAGTGCAAACCTTGATTTTAAATCAGCAGTAATCTGCTGAAAAAATGGCATTGTGTCGAACTTTCCAATAGGAGATGTTTGGGTGTATACAGACATCAATTTCTTGACTGATTTCGGATTATTAAGGTAGATGTGAAACCATAAATACTGATGTATATTCGTAAATATATATATATATATATTTGGACTACATGTACTCATGCATATAAATCTGTATACAAATATATGAGCCAAAACACACATACACACACACACACACACACACGCGCGTGCGCATATATATATATAATATATATAGATGTATATATATATATATATATATATATATATATATAGTCAAACAAAACGAGAAGTATATAAATCATTATGCATAGATTTATAATATATATATATATATATATATATATATATATATATAAATATGAGCGAATATATGTATGTATGTGTACGTGTGATGTGTGTGTATGTTTCTGTGCGCACATACGCGTGTGTCTGTGTATTTCTTATATAACTATAAATAAGTCCATGTGCTTGTTGGCATTTCTGAATGAATCAATATTTACATACATATACATCAATATTTATATATACATAGGTAAATATGTGTGCGGGGGGTGATTTTCTCTGTTCTTTAGTCTGCTTTCCGTACGTAGACTAATAATTAAATCAATATTTTCATTGCAAAAATGTTTATTTGATAAATTCATGTCAAATATTTCCGAATGCGTCAAGCGCTTTTGTCGCTGTTCAATATGAGATATAAAAAAAATCAATTTGTGACAATCGTTCTTTCTTGGAAGATTAAATAAATTAAAACTTTTAGTCTTCCTTTGATTTGCCTCAAAGATGTCCATTTCTTTTTCGCACTTCTCCTCGTTCTACATTTCCGGTAATTTAGGAACGCCGTACGATGTAACAATTTCAGATGTCTAGCGTAATTGAGAGTATGTAACGGTGCTACAACGACGAAAGAGCTGAATGGCTATGTCTCACGTCTTCGCGTGTTTACTGTAGAGTAGCGTTGTGGCATTCTTAAGATTTTAATTTTCGTAAAGATACTTGCTAAAAAGACGCCCTAAGCGTTGGATTTTAAGCCTGTTCCAATGGAAGGATTAAGTCGGCCCTTTAGCCCTAAGATCATAAGTTTAATAATCATTTAAATCCTATCATACTGTGGAGGTTCTCATGCCGTAATAGTTATACCTATAAGAAGTGGACTTGGCAACCAAAGTTTAAAACCTGACCGAGACTATTTACATTACCATAGGGCTTATACTTAGATAAAAGGGATGAATCTAACGTTTCTCCTTTCACCTACAGGTAAATAGAAGAGCATAATGAGCTCTTTAACCTTGGTAGGGCAACTTATTTAGGAGAAGGAAAACTTTGAATTCAAAACAGTTGTAGACAAGCCGAGGGATAGACTCCATCGGGTTATTCCTGCCCAACACACACACACACACACACACACACACACACACACACACACACACACATATATATATATATATATATATATATATATTAAAAATTTACATATAATTTTGTTTCACACATACACGCTTTCTTCTGCTTCAATCCTCCCTTCTCTCATTATATATATATATATATATATATATATATATATATATATATATATATATATATATATATATATATTAATGCATACATTTATATATATAAGAGGTGAGGATATTTTGAACTTCTACATATCAATCTCCAAGTACATCCAATCCTATACTTGCCAGATCTATTTACTAGCATTTGTGTATGTTTCCTCAATTGAATATTATTCTCAAGTGTAAGAGTTCAGAACGAAAAGTCGAAAGAAATACGATGGTACAGTTTTACATGATACCAAAAGAGTAATGGAAAACCAATATAAAATAAGTTTGCTGAAGAGCAAAATATGGTTTCTTTGATTTACTGAGATATCAACTTGTTTGGGTTGTTTAATGATAAAGCAATCTAGGTAGAAAAACAAGATTGCTTTTTTTTTACCCATTGGCAAGAGTTCATACGTTTCCCTAGGTAAAGGCAAAGTGAACTTTTTGGGCCAGTGGAGGTCGAACTCATGTAGTACAATACTGCAGTCCAGCTCTGTAGCCACTACACTACAAATCTACCTTCGTATTCATAACAAACTATTGATATTTTATTTTTAGTAAAATAAAAATTGAATCCTTACAGCTAAAAGTAAAGAATGTAAAAATCTCCTAATTCACCAACGTGTTAAATGTGAATAATCACCCTTAACTAAAAGTAACCTACATATTTTAAAAATATTAATAACCAACTTCCAATCGATTTGTGATGTAGGCAAGTTCAGGTAATTCATTTGTAAAGGTTTTAATGCTGAAATCATTATAGAATATCTAGTTTAGGAATAAATGCAAATTAGTTAAAAAAATAATCATTAATAACCGGAAATTGATATTATTGTTAGTATTAGAATGAAGATGTAACATAGTTCCCATCGTAAATGACAGGTTATTTACTTCTGCATCATTACTCCTGTTGCCTCGTGGAATCTGTCATTTTAGCAAGCTGAAAATAACTCGACTGAAATCCATGTAAATCGCTCGAGTCAACAGAAGAAAAAAAACAAAGAAAGCAAGAAAGTAAGAAAGGTGGAAAAAAGAAAATGAAGAAGAAATATGTTGTAAAGAAAGAAAAATCTGAAAAAGGAAGATAACAGAAAGAATATTCAAGTATGAACCTTGGCAAAAATACAAAATTACTACACAAGTACGTTCGCCTTGTTAATATTTTTTCAAATTGTTTTGCTTTAAATAAACTAAAGTCAGACCAAAGCCGTTTTAATATAGCTATTTGAGCCAAAAACGAAGGTGAAATTTTTTCTACGCATTCTAGGTGTTTAACAATGGTCCGGGAGACCGGGGTTAATTCCCAGGTCGAGTCATACCAAAGTCTGAAGAAAGGGTGCTTGATGTCTCTTTGCTTAACACTCAGCCTGATAAGGTACGGATAAAGGGTAAAGTGGAGCAATCCAGGGAAAGGAGTAGTGACCTCCCTTACACCTCGATGTAGTAGCTATTGAAAAGGAAGCCTTCGGGTCGTCCTCGACTCTGGTCGCTTACTTTACTTTTACATTTTACAATGATTATCACCGTCACCTTCATGCTGCTTATCCTTTTCAGTTCTCTAGCATGGTCCAAGTATTTTTTTCAACATTTCGCTTGCTTTAATTTTCACTTTATGATCAGTAGGAATCGCAAAATCTTTTTAATAACCAGTTTTTGTTTATTGATTTGTATTTAAAAGACGCATAAAACGTTATGTATCTCTTTTTTCAAAGGTAAATTCTAGTTTTTGCATACTCCGTTTGTCAAACATTTGTCACTTTAACAATTCCCAGTTGAACACCTTTTTCACCAAGTCATACATTTGCTTGTATTTAGCTAAATTGTAATAACGAAAAAATGATTTAAATATACTTTTTATTGTGAAAACCATATTTTTATCAGTCTTGTTCAGACTTGTTGGATTATTTTATGCTGAATCCTTTTTTCTTAACCACTGAAACTAATTGTAGGGAATAATTTAGAGTTTTGAAAAAAAAATCACAACTACTACAAAAAATTTTAATCATTATGAGAAAATTTCTAATCGTTAAATTATTTTCTAATCGGAATGTTTTCTTCATTCACTATAAAAGAAAAAAAAAATTCATATCTTTGTGTAAATACATTCAGATATACTTTTATGTATCTGTTAGGTTAAAGTTTCGAATTCGCTTGCCAGTTTAACTATTAATATTTTCAACGCTATAGGATCTCTAAATAGATTTGGTTGATCCTAGGAAGTTGCACTAAGCTTAGGGAACCAACGGCCATAACCGTTACGCTATGTGTCCTGCTGGATAGTTTACAGTGAATATTTGGAACTTATAAACTACGTGTTCTTACATCACAATGAATTACTACAATTGTACATAATATTTTTAACTGAGACCTTATAAGGATTTTTTTATCTAACCTTTTTGATTATAGGTTACCATGAGGTATTCATCTCTATACTTCGTTAACTCAACAGATCACTCTAGCCGTGCTGATTCTTCTAAGATACAATCATCTTGAGAATGCAGGTTCAATCCTGACAGTAGGCAAGTAACAATACAGGAATACTTAACACTTAATACGGGTATGGTTAACGGAATAAAAATAATCGAACCCGTAGATTAAATAAAGGTCGTGGTTCAAACTTCCGTGTAGGTTCGATTAGAAATACCAGAAGAAAGTCGGAAGAAACATCAGCCGAAAAATTGTGAATATAAAGATTTAAACGATAGTCTGAAAACCGTGAATGATAAAAATCATCAAGCTTCGTCTCAGGCAATCTGTCTCAGACAATGACGTTTTAGTCGAGGCCTTGGAGAACAATGTTTCTTTTGTTTTGTTGGAGCTCTAGCATTTTTAGAGGAATAGTTGGTGTCTGAACGGTAGATTTTGTATGTTTCTTAAATTATTTTATTGAATTTTTGGTTTGTTTGTTGTAAGTTATTTTAGTTTAGTTTGTGCTTCTGTTTGGTTGATTTCGACTGAGTGCAAGTCTTAAGGTACTTTCTGAAAGTTTGGCCCAAACTTTGGTTCCAGCTGGCCTCTTTTTTTGGTGAGATCTCTTTAATTGTCTGGTTAGATGCTGGTGCTAATTGGATTTACCATAGGTGCTTTTTGGAATAAGTATTCACCCTCGTGCAGGATTATATTATATTTTAGCTAAAAAAATCTGGTTTTGTTGGAAAAATGCTCTTCCATGTAATCTGGGTCTCTTTCCACATGTCGGAGATCCTCAGCAGGTCTCCTTGTAATGTCTACATTAATTATATTTAAAGCGCCTAAAAAGTGAGGGTATGTACTGTCACACCCTTTCGTGGCAATATCTAATCTTAACTTTTTTTAGTAATTACTGGTTTATCAAATATTACAATGCAAGAGTGTATTTGTACTTCTTCACCATCCGATCTTACGGTTATCCTTTATAGTCCGTGACGCCTTGTTTTTATAGTCCATGACGTCTTTCTTCTTTAGTCTACGACCCCTTATTTTCCTAAGGCTGTTTTTATTTCCTCTAGTGTAGCTAAAGTCAGTTCTCTGCTTTTCATAACTCTCTTTGTATAGTGGGTCTATCTTGCGATTAAGCTTTACACTTTACATTATGTAAAGTTTTCCTTTTCATTGAGTTTTCACAATGTTTTGGGATGTCCACTTTCACGTGTAGTATTCAGTTTTTTTTTTAAATCTGTTTAAAAGTTTTTTTTCTTCTGAGAATTAGAAATGGAGACAATTTACTTAAAACGTTTCTTCCAATCATTCTAGTTGAATAAATCTTGGAAATTTAGTAGCTTCATTTTCTGAATCAGATTCAAAAATATTCCATTTTGTTATTCATGTTTGCTAAATGAATTGCCTGTTTCTGCTTTTTTGGTGGTCCTCCGTTCCACCAGCCATTACAGAGTCCTCCTGGAGGTGCCCGTGGTATAATTGTTATCGTCGTAGGAAATGAACACGGCGACACGAGTTCAAATCTTGGACGAGACTGATTGCATTTCAAATAGCAATAATACCCTTGGGAAAGGTATGAATCCAATTATTCTCCCTCCAGCTATGGGTAAATAGTAGGACAGACTAGGTTCTTCAGCCTTGGTTAGGCAACTAGTCTAGGAGAAGGAAAACACTGAATTCAAACCTGTTAAACTCCGGTTAAAAATAGACCTTGAGTCACATTCTGCCCGAGCGGAGGGGTTGGTAAATACGATTACAGAGTCCTGCTGTTATTAGGAATTCATCGAGGAGGCAACCCATTCACCTTAGATAAGACAGGGACTCATCGGCTAATATACTCGAGTCGGGAGTAAGGTTTTGAGCTCCTGCTATTTTCTAATGTTCAGAGACCAAAATCAAATGCTATAAAGTTAAACAAAGATCCAACTCAATGCAATTGACACTCAACTGCCTAATAGCACCTTTATGATAAAATAGGGTTTGCTGTGTTTTTTGTAGCAAGAGCAATTGAAGTTGTAACAATTATATTAGGAGCTCAGGCTTTATTGGATTGATTGGTTGGATCGGGCCTCTCCGATAGCCATTCGAGTATGTTGCAAGTCATTTGACAACTTGGTTGCCGAGTCAAGAACTGCTCAGCCACATAGATTCGATCTTCAAGCATTCGGGATCATTATCTACGGCCAACAAGTAGCCTTGTTAGAGGGGTCTTTCCTCTTTTTAGAAGTGAAATTGGTATATTTTACTGCCCCACTCGACAAGGTGGATGAAAAACTAAATTAACATTCAATTAATTATAAATTTTCACATCCAGCTTTAATTAATTATCAAATTATTTTCTCTATGAGCATGTGGTTATAGGGATAACTAACAAAGTCATTTTCAACCTCGGCAGTGTGTAAAAGTCTTCGGTGCGTATGTAGCATAATTAAACAAAGAAACAATTGCAATCTGAAATTGCAGCTGTTTGAGCGGTATAAGCAGGAAAAGGTGTGAATTGGCCACTCCTGATCCACCCTAAACCTCACAGAAACAATCCCCACCCAACCCTCTGATACTGGTTCACTTCGAAGAAATATGGTGACACGAGAAAGATCGTGCTTATTAGTGACCAGTCCGCATTTAGCCGCAGGATTCGAAACATTGCTTGGCCAGACCAGATTGAGCGCTGTAAAGCAGGGTTTTAGGGTTGGAAGAGAGTGAGGACTAAAAGTGATTAACTTCCTCTGCGTGTTTCCATTTGCTGCCACTATCACCACCAGCACCGCCGCCAATGCGGCCGAAAACGTATTTGGCGCGAAGTTTTGATGGTCGCCGACATGTTTATGAAGCCGCTTAAGCCATGGGGCGCGCAATTCAGACAGGGAACGTCTAGAAACGCAGCAGCTTGGAACATCTGTTCGATCAGGAATCAGGATTTAGTTTGATGATCAAGAATATGACGCGTGCTGCAAGAACAAAAATAATTATGATTATGAGATTGAATATTATACAGGAGGTTTTAAACACATACATAAACGAATGTATCTACTTATATCTCCATCTTATTAACCTAACCTCCTCTCACACTCTATCTAATCATTCGCTCTCTCTCTCGAACACAACACATACACATTCTCTGGATAAGTGTATATATATATATATATATATATATATATATATGTGTGTGTGTGTGTGTGTGTGTGTGTGTGTGTGTTAGTTGGTTAGCAGTTTTTCGTTAATGTATTTATCTACTTCTCAATCTCTCTCTGTCTGTCTCTCTCTCTCTCTCTTTCTCTCCTTCGCTCAAACTCAAACACAGGCACTCACTCTCTCACTCTTTCTATATATATATATATATATATATATATATATATATATATACATATTCGGTTAGTAGATTTTGGTTCAAGCATTTTTGAGTAAAATGAACAGAGAAGGAAGAATGCACCTATTTCTTAATCTACCTTTCTCTCTTACATCACACACACACACACACAGACACACACACACACATTTATATACATATATATATATATATATATATGAAAAGCATTTAAATGATCAATGCATGACTGCATATACCAAAACTACTTGGGCTGCTGAATACAACGACTGCATATCTGCAAAAGGGTAAGACTCTCTTAACGAGTGTCCTGATATGACACTAAATGATCTGATGATGCTGGCTCGGAGTGATGGCACCTGAAAGAGTTCCTTCTACGGCTCTAATAGACTAAACCATGTACTTATACTAAACTGAATTACTCAAAATAGAACTGTTTTTAATATTTAAAATGTGTACTCATGTTAAACTGAATTGTTTGTAATAGAACAGTTTACTGGTATAAAATGGAATTGGTATTAAATGGTTGATATGCCATAAAACAAAACCTAAACTAAAGTAAACCAAAACTACCGCCACGAACAAAATGTGACACAAGGCCATTTTATTAGATAGAGGACTGCTTGTTCTTATTCAGAGTATTCCTTCCAGATTAGTAGCCTGGAGAGAACAGATAGTTTCATGCCTTTCCTAAGGACATTAAATTGAAGTGTAACGCAGACAGTCTCATCCAAGATTTGAACTCGGCCCGCCAATTCCATTTCTACTGATTATAACCGTTACATTAAGCAGTTAATGTATGTGTAAGTAAAATGAAAAGACAAGGACGAATGTATGGATTTTTCAACAAAGTTCATCTTGTTTCCGAACAATGGAACGTAAATCCGGAGAAAATGTCCACAGAAATCATCTAAAAATTCTAAATTTGAAGCACTTTCGTCTGTGTCTCCAGTGATTTTCCAAAATGGGGTAATTCATTTTATTGGATTAATACAAGCTCAATCTTTATTGTCTGAAGCCAATTTTGCCCCTGTCGGGTGGGGCTGCAGAATACACTGACTGCATCTCTGGTAAGGGGTAGAACTCATTCAACGAGTGTCCAGGATATGAAACTAAACAATCTGATGGTGAGACTACTGTAATACTGGAGCTTTGGGAAATGTGGAGTACCCGTTCATTGACATTGCTCCAAGATTGATTATGTGAAATCGAACTGTTTGATCATTTAACTGAGTGTTAGCACCTGGAGGGTTCTATCGATGGGTCAAATAGAATTAAACTGTGTTTAAAATAAACTGAATTGCTTCAAAGTAACTGTTTTTATATTTAACAGTGTGTATACAAAAAACTGTACTTATGCTTAACTGAGTTTTTTTTTTTTTAGATAGAACTGTTTGATCACTTGACTCGGTGTGAACAAATGTCTGATGTATAATTGAATTGTTATTTATGCATAGCAATACTTGAAACCATTTAACTTTGTTGACATGTTAAACTGAATTGTTTGAAATAAAACTGTTTTATCGTTTAACTATGTGTGAATAAAAATGTGTATTTAAGGCAATCTGAATTGTTTGAAATTGAACTGTTTGCACATTTAACTGTATTTAAACCAATGACAAACAGTGTTTAAACAAAAGACTGTATTTATGCTAAACTGAATTGTTTGAAATTAAGTGAAACCATTTAACTGTGAGCAACAAAAAAACCTAGATCCGACTGGTTTAAACCTGTTGTCTTCAAAATGTGTTTATAAATGAAATATTTAACCAATGTATAAGACGAATTTGGCATCAAATGACCTACAATAGTTGATATGCCATAAAACCAGACCAAACCAAACGAAACTGAAACTAATTTGATTCATGGTTTGAACTGGATGTTTTGCAAATTTATTCTTTCGACCATTTAAAAGAAGTTGATATTGTGCTGCAATCATGATTCAAATGAAGACAGTATTGGGTATTGAAGTGTTATATAACGTTACACAAATGGTTGGAGAATCAGTCGAATTATAATTGTGAAATACATTAAATCATCTGTTCTTGTCCAAAAAGCTAACTGATATTTCGATTTTTGACTTTATAGGCAAATCATTTCCAGTGAATGTTATAATTTTTGAAACAAAAATGATCAGGCATAAATCAGGAACCACACATGATAGTGTAAGGAAAATTACATAAAGTTATAATGATACCATTTTAGAATGTGCAACCTTTTCGTCTCGAACATGAGCGCAAAATGTCAAGAGGAGCCCTAGAGTAAATGATTCAGATGCCTGTTGACCTGTTGAAGGTACTGTTGAATGCAGCGTGCAAAGTTACTGATAATGAGTGCGCATTTCTTCTGTGGGATCGGAGGGTTATCTGAGGCTCAGATAGAGAGAGACACGTTGCCCTATGATCTTCACAAATGCTAAGAGCTTCAAAGTTCTTGACCAACTTGAGAATCTGTCTTCTACGTGAAAATGTGTTGAAATTGAACGTCCGCCTCTATCTTGCTTGAACAATGCTGAAAGACTTAGTTTCATAACATTGCCTTCAATCAATAGATTCTCTGCTCCATTTTCCAAGAAATAGTTTCGTTACATTTGGTTAAAAATATTAAAATCTTAACTATTTCTCTGTAATAATATGAAAAAGAAAAAAGAAAAAAAGTTAATTGTAAAGATCTGAGACGTCGCTTCTTTTTTTCATCTGTTGTGAAACACCTTATATATATATATATATATATATATAGTGTTTGGATAGGCTATATGTGCGTCGGTCTAAAGTTAGATTTAGTGAAGTGCTTGAGCCATTCACTCATAAGTGCGCAGGTATATGAGTTGGGGTTTTCTCTCGCCTGAAATAATGTGTGCTCTGCCTCTCTCAACACGAGGTGATCATTTCCCTTCACAGAACTAACACCAACTAACTCGAGATGACAAACTCTGTCATTATATACACATCTCTTAATAATCCAAATCTATTTCTACGCTGAAAATCCATTCTTAATCAGTGATTGTTCGAATCAATTCCAAGGACCATTTCTTCTATACTTCCTAACTCAAGACAATATTCGAAACTTGTCAGCTTATAGCTGGTTGTTACCTCTAGCCAGCATCGACATCCACAAAATGGTTTCTCTTCTCATTATACGGGGTCACATCTGGTCTTCTCAACAATCAACCTGTTTAATGAGAAAACTACAAAAATCTGATTGTTCACATTATCCTTATACAGACGGCTGTGAAGAAAATCATATCTAGGATATTATCAAAAGCAGTTTAACTCTGTTGCATTACAATCAGTCAACTTTTTCACACTCTTGTAAAATAAAGAAATAAACCTGAAATTCAAAAGCCAGAGAAACATTTTTACAAATATTTCTGAAACACTCATTTACTGTAAGCGACTCCAACGCACGTAAAGGAAATGCGTGGTTTTGTTTATTGGGTTTTATGACATATCAACCTTTGCAGGTTATTTAACAAGAAATCCAGTTTTAGGTAAATAATCTGTTCTATTTAAAACAATTCAGTTTATCATAAGTACAATTTAATTGTCAAAACATTTCTATTTCAAACTATTCAAGCAGTTATATGTAACAATTCAGTTAACTGTAAATACAGTCTTAATGTCAAAAAACAGTTCTATTTCAAATAATTCAGTTAAACATAAGCACGCAGTTTAAATGTAAGCACGGTTTAATTGTCAAAAACATTTCTATTTCAAGCTATTCAGTTTACTCAAACAATTTATTTTAGCATAAGTATGCTGCTAGTTCTATTTAACCGATAGATAGGGCCCTATCAGGTGCTACCACTCCGGGCCAGAGTGGACCTGGGAGCGATGGCAATGAAGGGGTACTCTGCATTCCCTAAAGCTCCAGCATTGCTGGAACCTCACCAACAGGTTGTTTAGTGTCATACCTGGACACACGTTTGGTGGTGGTGGGGGTTCTTACCCCTCTGCAGAGAAGCAGTCGGTGTTTTCTACAGCCCCAGTCGACTGGGCAAGTAAAGGAAATGCATTAACTGCTATTGAGTTAAATATCAAATTGGGTTGATAATTATTTTGCATCAAGTGTAAGTTAGTATAAAACAATAGAGGAAAAAAGACCGTTGCATTTGAGAGACGACAAAATGAAATGAAAGTGTAGTTGTCATTGGTTGGGCGTAATCACATGATCCTGGATCGTTTAGAAGTTACATAGAAACTTCAGTTAAAGGGAAGCTGGAGAGGTTGAAAGTTCCGTCTCTGCTCTATAATTCCCGGTTGGTTGCAACGGGTAATGATGAAGTGAAACCGATAAAATAAAGTAAAATGTGTTCAGGAAATGTGTGTCTGAATTGTTTGTCATCTCAGCACCTAAAAATACAGGACATTCGCAGTTGCATCAGTGAACAGCCAGAGATACTCAGAGTTGTCATCATAGCGGATGACGAGAAAGTACCCGACGAAAGATGAAGGTGAAAATAAACAGATGCTGACTATCCAGATGATCGAAATTAAAAAAAAGGAAGAAGCAGAATAATACATATCATTTACCAAAAAACTGACAGAAATAAAAATGTACAGTCACTGATGAAATAAAACAGGAATTCTTCCATGATGTTGCCGTCAGTACTATTGTAAGGTTTCACCATCAGGTCTTTAGCAAAACTTTCAGAAAAAAAGGCGAGAGGGAAACTATACAAACATGCGTCGTACTGCTTTGAATAAATTCTGGAAAAAACACACTACAAAACAACAGCTGAACTATTACCTACCTCCTATCTCACAAATGATACCTGTAAAACGATCAAGACACGATGGGCACAGCAGTTACGAACTCCTAAGCAACGTTCTTCAATGGACTCCTACACATGGTCACTCTACTCTTAACCGCCCAGCAAAAAACTTAAATACATGAGAATGTGTGGACATTGGATGCCGTCTAGAGGAAATGCCAAGTGCAATTGACCATCGAGGCGGATGGCGAGAGAGGGTCATTGGGATCTGTGCTATCTTCATACCTTGATGATGATGATGATGATGATGATTCGTACTTATTCGTAAACTGGATCAAATCAAATTTTTTATGTTTTCCTTTTGAATCCGATCCTCTCTGGTTTTTCACACTATATCTTTCTTATCATTAACTAATCTGAGAAGAAATTCCATAAGTTGTATAAAATGGGCTAACGCACATTAATGGAGGGCATCTTAAATGATATTAACTAAACTATCATTTAAGGAGCTATCTATTTAGCTGCGATTGTAAATAAACTCTTAAATACGCCCTATTGAAAGTGTTGAGAATTAGGACCTTAATGTGATCAACAATACAGACCCCGTCTCAGTTCAAGGTATATTATTGAAGAACTTTTCTGACGTTTACAATTGTGCGATAGTTAAGATATATAATACCATTACTTCTATAACCAGTCTCCACACTCATCTGCCTGATTAAACAAATCTTTGTAATTAATTATAAAACGTGTTATGAAATGATAAATGGTAAACAGGATAATATCGTAATTTTTCCTCATAAATTAACGTATATTTTATCCTTGCTTTAGACAATGTAATAGTGTGTAAATAATGATGACGCTTACTCTGATGTAATTGATTTTAACTAGGTAGTATTGCAGATCAAATTGATAGTTTCGTAAACTTCTATTAACATAAAATATTCTCAGCATGTAACCTTGAATTAGACTAGCTAAAACATTGTATATAATTATAAAATAAATAGAAGCCGTTCATGCTCGTAGCTTTGCGCTAGACAAAACAAACCCATTTGCATGTTAGTCCTAAACTTATAAATATCTTTACCATACTACTCCCTTCCTTGTTACTCTCTGACCTAACGTCGCTAACAAGCATCCACTATTGCGACGGGTCCTTATCGTGTATAAAACATATTTAAAAGATAAATAGATACGTTTATTTTTATTCCCTTCTTATTCGATTCTCACTTTTGCATGTTTCTGTTGTTTTCGTCGTTGTTGTTGTTGTTCTTCTTCTTCATTCCCTCCTCACCTCTTAACAAAATCGTATCGCCGATCGTGTTTTCGATTTTCTTCAAATTACATATGGTTGTAGCCTTGTTGCTTCACGTTGCAATCCTTCGAAAATAATTATGGTCTGAATGATAATGAGTTATCTAGTCTCTTAAACCCGTCTATTTGCTAGGTTTTGGTGAGGATATCTGTTTTTATATCAATCTTTGATATCTATATATGCTATATCCTGTTTATACATATATATTATCATTTGGTTTTGCGAAGTTGTGATTTATGGCATATAGACCCTTGTAAGTTATTCACAGCTAGATCCTGATTATATATATATATGTTTTTTTTTAACGAATATCTTGTTTGGAAATATTTTTACACGAGTCACAGCTCATTTTTGAACACAAATGTTTTCAAGTATTAGTAATATTTGTTTGCACACTATTGAATAGTATCAAGTATATCAAATTCCAAAAACAATTCCATCTGATCAATAGATGGGACTATAACAGGTACTACCACTCCAAGGCAGAGTGGACCTGAGTGCAATGTAAATGAAGGGATACTATTTATTTCATTGACCGGCCCATTATTGTTCGCCAATGGTCCGAGAGACCGAGAGACCGGGGTTCAATCATAGGTCAAGTTTTACCAATCATTCAAAAACGGTTCATGATGCATCCTAGCTTAACACTCATCATTATAAGATACGGATCAAGGGTAACGGGCAAGTAATGGACTTGCTCCCTCCCCGACACCTCGGAGTACTAGCTATTGAAAAGGGAGCCTTCGGTTCGCACTCGACTACGATCGACTACTTTTTGCTCATTTCATAAAATTTTAGGACGTGAGCCTCACCATCAGATGGAGTTTAGTGTCATATCAGGACACTCATAAGTGAGGAGGTATCTTACTCCTCTGCAGAGATGCAGTAAGCGTATTCTTCTGTTTGTTAGCTAATCACAAAGTTCCACACTCTTGTTGTTTTGCAATAGTCGAAACCACGTTTACTTAATTACCCCTCCCAATAACCTAACCATCATCGTACATTTTCCTGTTTAACACTTGACTTTAACTATGTATCGATGGTTGTTTACCATTATTACAGCACCCGTAAATCTCTGATGATCTTTCTTGAACAACTATCTACTATCTCTCCATGGATCTTAGGTTAGTGTCAACGGACGTCAAAAAACTGAAAATGTCACCTGTTTGCTTAAAAGACCATAAAATATAACGAAACGAGTTTAAACATTGATTCGAGAATTTCGACTACAAAATTATATTACGGTTCGGGGCAAAAATGTTCCTACGATTTTCTTATTGTCCTTACTACATGTCATCGCAGAATACGAGGTTGACAACAAAGTGATATGTTGTACAATAGTCATTCGTACATATCTAAAAAGCCTGCTTTCATTCGTCGCTCTAAATATTTCTAATTCCACATCTTCGTCTCTCTTCCTCCACTGGTACCGTTCACCTGATTCTGTACTCTTTGACCTTTAACCACTTCCATCATATTATGAATGGTTTCGCTGCTACCATAGGCATCCATCTTTGTGATAGATACAACAACCTAGATCGGCCAACGTATCACATTTCTTCTTTTTCTTCTCTTCGTCATCATTTTACCTTTTCCTTAACGTATACTTTCTTCTTCTTCTTCTTCTTCTTCTTCTTCTTCTTCTTCTTCTTCTTCTTCAATTTTTACTCTCATATGATTTAACTTTGCATCTTCTTTCTCTTCTTTTGTCGATTGCCACTCCTAATACCACTTGTTGTTGTTGTTCTTCTTCTTCTTCTTGTACCACTTTCTCTTCTTTTAATTTTATTTTCCTTTTGATCTTCTTTCTGTACCACATGCTCTCCTCTCCCTTTGCTGTCACTTTAACTTCATCATTTTCCTCCTCCTCCTCCTCCTCCTCCTTCTTCTTCTTCTTCTTCTTGAGAGTTTCATTTTATAGCAGTTTTAATTGGAGATCTTTCACAGAAGGCCTGAGTAACAGCAAGTGCCCGCAGGTCCCCAGAACTGTTCTAAGTATTCTCGGGAATTTATAGTTTTCCTGTGAATTTATAAATTTATGCCCCCCTCTTTTGCATGTCCAAAGTATATTATGGAATGACATCATTACTATAACTTTGGATTTTCACCTCAGCCAAGATTTTTCCTCCAGCTGTTAATTCAACTATCTAGTTTTACATGAACTCTGTCGTTTAATGACTTTGTTCCTTTTTAGACATTTCATTTCCCATGACAGATTATATCAAAGGCCAATTTTTGTTAATCCATGTCATGACTACATTTGCCCGCCTTGTTTTAATACCCTTGAGGATATACTGATCAATAAATAGTTGGTCATCTGTCTCTCTTCTTACCTTGCGGAACTTTTCAGTTCATCTGGAAACGGCTCGCTGCATTCAAGTAAATAATGTATATCTTCTTTTTTCTGTGCGGTTAGAATTTTCTTCATCGGGTTAGAATTTTCTTCATCGTAGGTAAGTATGTTATCGGTCTACTCGAAGCGTTATTGTGTCATCTTGAATGTTCGAAATTCAAAAATAACAACACGTGACTCTGTCATTCAGATTGCGAAAAAGTTTATTCAGACTGTCTCCGATTCCAACTGTCCGACAACAAGCACAAAGAGAGAGGAAGGCATTCTATGAGCGAATCAAGCATCCAGCTCAAAGAGGCCCCTCCGACCCAACGTCTAACCCAACTTGTCTCTTTGGGTTTCAAAACTCAACTCTCTTCAACAGACATCTGCCTGAATTCAAAATTATTTTTTCTTATATAATCCGCTAATTATCTCTTCAAATCTTAAAGCTTTCCATACGATGATAAACTTGAATTTCTAACCTAGATGAGAAACATTTGATTTGTTTATGTTCAATATACTGTCAAAAACTATTTTGATATGGCTTCTCCGGTTCACGTCCAAGCCTATGACCTTTTGCACCTAAATACACTTACTCTCATAGAATTGTAACCAGTTCACAACTTCACGAAACTAAGTAATGAAGGAATTTGTATTATCAATTATCCATAAAATAATATAGTTAATTATTACTCTCTTTATTTTAGATATAGTTCCTTTTGGGGGTCTTTTAAGTTTTCACCTTTGTCATTCATTCGACTTTGTAGGTATTTAATTAGTTGCTTTGACAATCCGTTATGGTTAACAGTGAACTTTTAAAATCAGAATCCATCTATACCATGATAGTGTAGAGTTTTTCTTTTAGGTATTTTCCTGAAAGCTGGTCTAAGTGATTCCATATGTATACACTTGCAATTCTTTTTCTATATTATCTATCCATTCAGCCATTTTGTTATGTTATTTTTATTCCTATATCTTTCTTCAGAACTGTTTTGCTTCTTTTGATCCGGTTGTTCGTTTGGTCCTTATGCATTTTCCACACGCCAGTAGAATTTTAACTCGTTATTTTGGAAGTTCCTGTTTTACTTATATCATTCGATTATGTCCCTGCATCTTTTGAATCTCACTTCTTTTGCTAATCATTTTTGGTTTAATTCTTCCTGTTTAATTATTAGTTATACATTTTGTTGTTTTTTTCAGGTTTTTCATTCATTCTTTCCATTATCCTCGTGAATGTTTCCTTATTTGGTGTCTCCGCTTCCTTAATAAGTTTCTTGATTTATTCTTGTAGCCTCATTTCCCACCCACCTTTTGTATTTTTCGTGTTCCTTGGGGGAATTCCAACTTTATCATAGACTCATTTTGTTCCTAAAAAGGTTAGGTCGTTTTGAGTGATAATGTTATCCTCAGTGATATTCTTTTATAAATTTTTAACCTTTTAAGATTTCTACGTAGACTTTTTTCAGTCTTGAGTTCTTATAGACGTCAAATTCTCCTTCTTTACGGTCATAAGTTTTGAATTTCTTCTATATTGTTTTAGCTATTTGGTCTTAATACTGGTGAGAATTTTTTCCGTATTTTGTGTTTGAACTTTTTTGTTTACTCATGTTTATCATACTCCTCATGAATTACTGGTTTTCATTGTCCCATTATATCAAAATAAGAAATAACATGCTTTTTTAAAAATTATGCTTGCTTGCAATGAACGCCTTTGGTTTGTGTTGAAATTAACTGCTATGATCCTTTTTCTATAACTTCTTGGTGTTGGGTTACTTTTAAAAAAACACTATAATATTTTAACTACTACATCTTTCATGTATTTCTCTTATGTATCGTAACTTTTGACATTGTTTGTGTACCTAAGATTAGAATAGCCGATATTTGCAGCTTTCCTCGGGTCTCTATGGTGGCTATTAAAGGAGCATTTGTCTATCATTTCACTCAAGTCCGTCTGCAGAGACTCGCATTAGATTGTCATTTTTAATGAGTAGTGTATTACGGCTAAACTACCGTCAGGGAGTAAATAATATCTGTACTCCTGACACATATGTGACCAAGTATTCTTTCGTTAATATCATCGGTAGAAGTCGTAGTAATAGTTGGATTTTCTATGGTTTTATTCCTACATTTCTTATTCTCTATCTGTTTATTCCTTTATAATTATTGCAAACTTGTTACTTCCTCATTTTATTGTATTTTTTTTTTTACTATAATACTTCGATCAATAATTTTTACCCCATTGTCTATTTTACTATGATTTGCGCTTAATATCCCATGCCTTCTTCTTCTTCTTCTTCTTCTTCTTCTTCTTCTTCTTCTTCTTCTTCTTCTTCTTCTTCTTCTTCTTCTTCTATATGTCTATTTTGATTACCATTTCTCCTTTCTTTCCGAGTTTGCAATTCACAACACTCTTACTCTTCATTCTAAGCTTTATAATTAAATCATTTTTATTAACTTGTTCTTTCTGAGTGATGCAACCTGTTAGAGTCCCATCTGTGAGTTGAATAGAATTTATCGATCATTTAATATACTAGAAATCATTCAGTCAGTCATCTTATAATTCACTAGTTTCATTGAAATTCCATTATTCATTAAATTCTTTAATATTTCTTCCCTTCACTTCTGCCTCTCTTTCCTTTTCCTTCTTTTAACTTTCTTCACTTCGGCCTCTCTTTCCTTTTCCTTCTTTTAACTTTCTTCACTTCGGCCTCTCTTTCCTTTTCCTTCTTTTAACTTTCTTCACTTCTCCCTCTCTTTCATTTTCCTTCTTTTAACTTTCTTCACTTCGGCCTCTCTTTCCTTTTCCTTCTTTTAACTTTCTTCACTTCGGCTTCTCTTTCGTTTTCCTTCTTTTAACTTTCTTCCCTTCGGCCTCTCTTTTCTTTTCCTTCTTTTACCTTTCTTCACATCTGCCTGTCTTTCCTTTTCCTTATTTGAGATGTACCAATTACTTTAAAAGTCTTACTGTATTATTTGCTCATTATTCCATTCCCAATTTTTTATTCCTTAAAATACCTTAATGCTGTTGTTTTCTTCTTCCATTTTCTCTTGATTATGTATCCTTCACACTTTTCGATTTTCTTGTCCATACCATCGTCTCTTTCCGATTCCTTGCTTTCCTAGATCGTATTCTTCTTTTGTTTTTTCTTACCCCGTTTATTTAAATTCTTTTATCACCTCCCACTTAGAAATCATCCAGTTCTATCAACTGAAAGACTTGAAGAATCACACCAAAGCCAGAGAATTTTTTTCTCAATTCTTGATCAACATTGGCCATGCATGCCCCTTCGGTGTCCCGGCCTTTTCCTTGTAATTAAAAAATGTTTGCAGCTGAGTGATGGGCTCTGTGAGTAACGTTTAATCTCACTCCTTCACATCAATTTAACCACCAATACACGTTCACTTTTTATCCTAGTCTCTCTCGAATGAGCGTTTACCATTTCCATTCATCGTAATGCTGTCGCTAAGAATCACGTTGCTTCTTTGGTTTTCCTTGCATCAGGGTTGACCAGACATTTCTTCACAACATGAATTCAACACACACACACACACACACACACACACACACACACACACACACACACACACACACACACACACACACACACATATATATATATATATATATATATAGTGTTGGTGATTTAAATAAGTCAAAAGCCATGACTTTTGCACAAGTGTATATATAAATATACATCAGTGCATTTAAACACACACACACACACACGTGTGTGTATGTATGTAATGAATACATATCTGTGAATGCACATATGTACATGTATGTGCACATATGTGTATATATGAACGCACAAACACACACATACACGCATATATATATATGGAGAGAGATATGTATATACACATTCAAATATTTCTCTCTCTCTTTTTATATATATATATGTCTGTGTGTATATCTATTTATATGTGTGTATATCTCTCTTTCTCTCTCTCTGTTTATATATATATATATATATATATATATATATATATATAAACATATTGCATATATGTACGAATATGCACATGCATAGATGCATATACATGCTGATATATATCTGTACATGTATTTTATGTATGTATTAATATATATATATATATATACGTGCTTATATGTACATATGTACCTGCGTATATACAATCATATAAATGCATATACGTGTTAATATGCGCAAGCATACACATACAAATGTATATAATCATGCAAATATATAAATATATATTACTCTCTTGTTTCTATAAATGTATCATATTTAGCATCAACGTCCTATATATATATATATATATATATATATATATATATATATATATATATATATATATAAATCTGTGCTCGCTCGTGTTTGCATTTGTTTGTATTGAGAGTTAGTATATAGCTCTTGGCATTCCACTTGATTTAGATAACTGCCTGATGTTTAGAAACTTTTCCTGATATTTTCTCTTTCTTTTTCAGTCATTTCATAGAATTTAAAAGGAATATATGCGTATGTATGTGTGTGAATCTACAGGCATTTTTCAGTTAATTAACCGACTAAACTTAGCCAAAATGTTTACTTCTATTTACCCTTTGAATTTTTAAATAAATCCGTGCCTCCCATATAAAAGCATTACTAGATGTATAATTAGTGGACTAAAAATGTTTGTTAGATAATATAAATTGTTGAACTATGAAAGCTGATATCTGTTCAACCTGCTAATCCGACTAAGCTTCTAATTCGACCTGACTCTGAAAATACGGAGATTGAGGTATGAAACTTTGATCAGGACAGATTTTGTGTAGCCAATGAAGAAATGAAGGAAGGATGAGGCCATAACACATTTCCTCATAAAAATATAACTCTCTCTTCTTTCATGCTCAAAAGGTCCGAAATTGGCTGAAAGTGTGAGAGGGAGACAAAGACGAACCACTCGGACACAGATTGACGGAGGACTGCTATTATCATATTTACCCAACCCCCTCCGCTCGGGCAGGATATGACACAAGGTCAATTTTTAAACGGAGTTTTACAGGTTTAAATTCAGAGTTTTCCTTCTCCTAGACTAGTTGCCTCACCAAGGCCGAAGAACCTAGTCTGTCCAACTATTTACCCATAGATGGAGGGAGAGAATAATTGGATTCATACCTTTCCCAAGGGTATTAGTGCAATGTGAAATGCAATCAGTCAGGTCCAGGATTTGAACTCGTGTCATCGTGTCCTTATCCTGTGACGAAAACCACGGGCACCACTGCTGTTATTGACTATATTCCGAGCCCCACTTAATGCTTCTTCTGCTTCTGCGCCGGGGGCAACTGCCTCAGTGGTTGGCGCCCAAGGCGGCTTCTGCTCTGACTGCCCACTTTTTTTGACTGACCGAACCCCTTTTAACTGAACGTTTGTCTCTGATTATCTGTGTTTGTATAATATTCATAACGCTTACGCATTGCTTTCGGTTCTCCTTCCGGCTCTAAAATAACATGATTTACTTCCACTGTTCTTTAGTATACACAGCTAGAACATCCTATTTAGAAATCCCTACATGAGGACAATGTCAAAAGTCAATAAGCAACACAGACTAACAGTTATATATGTCCAAGCACCCATAAAGTCAAATATACACATGAACATTCTTTTTGAACACAAAGACTCACACACAAGCGGAAAAACATCGCTTATCAGCACTGTCTTAAACTCCTCTACCAGTGGAATTCAAAATATCCTATGTGTATCTGCTACAGATGGTTACTATCCCCCAAAATAGAAGAAGTGTTGTCAGAATAACATTAAAGTTCCGAAATATAGACTACCTGTAGAATTCATTGGCTGAAAATTTCATAGGCTGTAGAATTCATAGACTGAAAAGAACATACAATGATGTCATATCTGCTGTTTATGATTTTTGAACCACTGGGATCAAACACTGCAAAATCGGGGAAAGAGCTTTGCATACTACCAGAGAGACTATATTAAAAAAAAATCATTTCATCACATTCCATGAGAATGTCTTGGTCAAAAAATGACTTTGCAGCTTACCTTCATTGGTATTTAGATAGATAGATAGATAGATAGATATTCCAATCTATGCAAATGCATCTATAATTGTTTCTTTCATAGTCCGTTTTATTATTCTCTTTCATAATGTTCGGGAAATATATCATTTCTAATGTTGAATAAACTACTCTCATCAAAACCAATTACTTTGGATCACTAAGATTGATATTCATCAGATGCCCCCCATCAAATCGTAACCTTGTGCCCAATAGAATGGTCACCTATTTTTCGGCATTTTTTTGCGATGCAGTAGTGAATGAAAGTAGATCATTATCTGTGAATTCCATTGTTGCATATTGATCTTTGACAGAGCCGTCATTCAGGAGTTCCTGGGCGAGTGCAGACAGGAAGATAGCTCACGTGGGTTGACAAATAGAAGCAGTTCACACGGATAACGAGCCGGAAGAATGCATAGGCATTTTGAAATAATATGTACACGGGTATCCGCAGATACATAGTCAGTCATAGAGTCAGAGTCAGCCAGTTGGGGCCACACTGAGGACAGGGCAGAAGCCACCCTTAACCCTGCCCTTGGTACGAACAGTGGCCCATAGCGGACCCCGGTTGGGTGCCTCTCATCGAGGAAGCAAAGTCATTTAACCCTGAATATGGAATCAAAACTGGGTTAAGGAATGGTCAATATAGCAGTCCTCTGCAATGCTGTGTCCATATCCTCTGTCTCTCTGTCTCTTTCTCTCTCACACTTACTAAATTTTTGACCTTTCAAGAATTAATAATGAAGGGAGAGATATATTTTTGTAAAGAATGCGTTACGGTGTCATCATTCGTTCATTATGCCGCGCTATAACACCATTTTTACTCGTTACACTATTCTAACCATGTGCATACTAAGTGACATTTATTTTTCAATCTATCTATCTATCTATCTACCAATCTATTGAACCAGCATATATATATATATATATATATATATATATATATATATTGGTCTAATAAGTAGAGTATTCGCAAATAACCCGCGAAATAAGGGTTCAATGCCAGGTCGAGTCATACCAAAGACTCAAAAATAGTACTTGGTACCGTGTACATACTAAGTGACATTTATTTTTCAATCTATCTATTTATCTATCTACCAATCTATTGAACCTGCATATATATATATATATATATATATATATATATATATATATATATATTGGTCTAATAAGTAGAGTATTCGCAAATGGCCCGCGAAATAAGGGTTCAATCCCAGATCGAGCCATACCAAAGACTCAAAAATAGTACTTGGTACCTCCTTGCTTAACACTCAGCATTATAAGGTATGTATCAAGGTAAAGTGGAGGAATCCAGGGAAAGGAGTTCCGCCCTTCCGTACATCTAGGTGTAGTAGCTATTAAAAAGGAATCCTGGTGGTCGCCCTCGACTTTGGTCGCCAGACTTATTTCACTTTCATATATATACATATATTTGGTGAAACATAGATAATTTCCATTTTAGTAAGAATATAATTGACTAATGAATAATTCAACAATGAATTAATTTCAATCATCAGTACATTGGCTTTTCTTTTGAATCACTTCTTGCCAATCTATTTTTAAAAGTCCTGTAAGTATGAGGCATCCGATGCTGATGTTACATAGCCAGATATGAACACGTGAAATAGACATAATGTTCATAAAATGTTCATAAACTTTTATAGGAATCCGAAAACACGAAATTGGTTCAGGTACGAAACTTTTATATACCTTTTTAGGTTTAAGGTTTTTCGACATGAGGAGAGAGAGAGACACAATTTCTTTCAATGCTGACTTTTCCATTTGAACCCCACCACGCGCGGCACATTTGGTAGACACAAACTGACGTCATATTTCCTATCTGGGATTTTTATTGTGACATGTCTGATTGTCACATCCACCCAGCGCGCGCGTGAATACACGCACTCAACTTGCCCATGCACTAACTAACCCATGCACTAAGCGAAAGGTTCTCAGCCTAACTAAATCGAAAGGCAGGATATATAAAACGAAAAATGATAATATAAAAAAATATCCCGCCGCAATTATATTATACTGACTGCGCTCTCTTTAGTATAATGTTCAGTGAGGTTAGCTGGAAACTTTTAAATGAATTCTCATAAACTGAACACAATTTTTGGTGCTAAGGAGAAAATCACGGTTTTCAACTAATTTGATTGTGTTGGTTCCGAAAAATACCTTAAGTATTCTTGTGTTCCAATCGTATTTGCTGTTCTGTAATTGCCGATTTGGGGGGAAAAAAAGATCTGTTTACGATCTTGCCTGATTGCAAAATTTAGTTTATAAAGGACGCAAAAAAACATCAATTTTCAGGTTGGCTCAACAGTTTTTATCAGCCACCTGAAATTAACTATTTCTATTCGAAGGAAAAGTGTTTTTGAGTTTAAAAATTTAGAATAGAGGAACCGAATTTCTCCTGTTTATCGCCAAAATACAAATCATCTGATGAACTATTGTGTCCTTAAAAGGATACAATCAAACAAGGTTGTCCTCGAGTAGAAGGAACAGTCATCTTGATCGTAGATGAAAAAGAGTTTTTTTTTTTTTTGCGAGAGATACAATAAGACAAACAAGGAATAGTGAGGCTGGCTACTAACACCGAAGAAAGCGCAGATATTTGTCTCTGCTTCCCACCAGACAGGACATGACATGAAGTCAAATGACCCGAAGGTCAGATTATAGTGGGGGTTAGGGGAGAAAAAAATGGGAGCCGAGCCGAGGCTCAAGCCCTACTGGTCTATGCTGGTCATCGGCTCACTTACTGCAATTGTGGGCCTGATGAGCCTCGCTGGACATAGAATCAAACATGGGCCCAGAAACGGATGCTAGATTAGAGCTTAAACTTGACAACTGGGTCCAGTGCTAAGCAAAGGTGTCAAAAGTGTTAAAGGTGGCCCAGTTGAAGCTTGGAGCTTTTCGGCCTCAAGTCTGCCTAAGATTGGACAATGCAACGTCAGACAGGAATGCAAAAGAGTCCGACTCAAAAACAATCTTGGGACAAAGCCAACAGCAAATTATTGCCATCGATCTTATCCACTGGGTAAGGCCAGTTATTAGTCTCTGCCTACTACTAGACAGGACTGGACACATAGTTAAATGATCCGACGGTCTGATTTTAGAGAAGGTTTAGGTGAGGGAAAGGTCGGACCCGAGCCAAGTCATCGGCTCACTTAGCGCAATATCAGCCGATGAACCAAGCTGGACATGGACCCAAACATGGATCCAGGCAGGGATGACTGATTGTAGCTAAAGGTAAACAGCAAGGTCCAGTGCTATGCAAGGTGACAATGATGCAGCTTGTCCCCCCGAAGCCCAAGGCCTTTCGGTCTCAAGTCTGCCTTTCTTGGACAATGCCCCATCCTACACGAATGCCGGGCAGCCCGGTTAAAAAGCCGTCTGGGGACAAAGCCAACTGCAAATTAATACATGATTATAGATTTAACTGTCCATCAAGGTCCAGTGCTATACAAGAGTGACAAAGTTATTAATGATGAAGCTCAACTACCCAAGAGTGGACAAACGGGGGTCTTTTGACCTTGAGTCTGCCTTTGTCAGACAGTGCCCGCTAAGGTTAAAGCCAACAGCAAATTAATGGCGTAGGCCTCGTCCCCGGTGCGCGATATTTGTCTCTATCTTCCACCAGACGGGACTTGACACAACGTAAATTAAACGAAGGACGATTATAGTGGGGATTAGGGAAGAGGAAGGTCGGACACGTGTCGACGTTCGAGCACTGCTGTTCTATGCTGGTCGATATTAGTCTCAGCCTTCGACCAGACAGGAGTTGACGCAAGGTCAATGACCCGAATGTTGTTTATTACGGGCATTAGGGGAAGGAAAGGTCGGGCACGAGACGAGGCTTGAGCCCTGCTTGACCTTGCTGGTTATCGGCCCACTTAGTGCAATGTTGGCTTTATGAGCCTAGCAGGACGAAACCCAAATCTGGGTCCAGGAACAAATGTCTGATTATGGCTTAAACTGCACATCAAGGTCCAGTGCTATACAAAGGAGATAAATGTGTCAATAATGCAGCTCACCCACTCGAAGGTTGCCCTGCCAAACCCGGCCTCAAGTCTGCCTTTGCTGGACAATGCCTGCTAGGGTAAAAGAAAACAGCAAATTAATGCCTAGGCTGTAATGCCATGTTGTATTTGTCTGTGCCTCCCACCCGAGAGGACTTAACTCAAGGTCAATGATACGAAGGTCGATTAAAGTGGGGATTTAGGTGAGGGGAATTTTAGGCACAAGCCGAGGCTTAAGTCCTGGTTGACTATGCTGGTCATCGGCCCATTTTGTGCAATGTGTGCCTGAGGAACCTAGCTGGTCATGGAACCGGATCTGGGTCTAGCCACGGGTGCCTGATTATAACTTAAACCGGACAGCAAGGTCCAGTGATATACAAAGGGGACAAATGTGTCCATGTTGAAGCTCGCTCACCGGAAGGTGGCCCAGCCGAAGCCGGTGACCATAGGCCCTCATGTCTGTCTTTTTAGACTGCACACGCTAGCATCAAAGCCAACAGCAAATTATTGTCGTCAACTTCGATGCCGAGGTGCAGTCTGGTATAATGCCGTGCTAACTATACATATAATCTCTGATATAGTCAATCCACATCAGTGGAGAGAGTGTGGGATATTCCATCACAACAGAAACTTCATCCGTAATACACATTAGTTAATTTGATAATTAAGCTAAAATAAAAAAAATGTACACCGAAAATCATCTGTTTGATATTTATAAATGTATCTCATCATTTTTGTTCCTTCACTACGTTTTCTCCTGAACTAGAAATTTTATTCCCATTCAGAACATTTTGGAGAGAATGAAAAAGATGGAAATTACTTGGTCCAAACTCTATTGAATATGAATAAGTGGATAGAACAGACTAGCCAAAATCAAGAACTATTTCCTGTGTAATTCTTGTTGAATGTGACTATATTTTTTCTCGCAAAAGCAATATGCTTCTCTTACTAGCGACTTCATGACGTTTAATTAGAATATTTTCAGAAACAATTTGTGGCTGTTAAGTGTATAAGTCTGCATAAAGTGTCTGATGGCGGTTTTAAACTAAAAATGAATAATACCCCAGTGATTACACCATTCACACAGCATAACTTTTCTTCCATGAAGCTCCACCGTCGGGGTCGGCTGCAGTAATTCATTCTTTCAATTTACTGCCTTTTGTGTTTAAGATTTTCATATAAGACTCATTTTTTGGCACCAGTAATGATATTCATGAGAAATGGGTAATTTCTCAGCCTTAAAAAAAGACATGTCACTATGTATATGCTATCATCCTTAGTCTTCTCTCCAAGAGTATGAGGAACCCAAACGCCTAGCTTGTTTATTTTGCTATATTTTCAAGTGGCAGTATATTGTGGATTGAGATGTCTTAAATTCTAATGTTAATTCTTGAGCACTTTGGCATGGATTGCAGACCCAACAATTTTTTAAAGCATCTTCATTAACTTCTGATGAGAGTCCTGGTCTGGGTTCCACTTTCAGTGACGAAATTTTGAAAACCAGTTTTGAACTTGGCGGCCAGCAATGACACCTTGGACATAAACACTATAATTATTTCTGTTTCCCAAGTGTTTTTTTTTTTGGTTTTTTTTTGCTTAGACTTTCACATAATAACAGGTCGAACTTTCGGTTCCTCTAATATAAAAGTCTGATTTCAGAGATTATATTATAATGCACACTCTTTCACAATTGAATTAAGAATAACCAATAAATGCACTCATTTATCATGTGATTTCCGATTTCGATTAAAACATTGGAATTTTGAAATGTGTAGTAAAAACTTGCTTTTTAATTGCTTGGTTGTTTGTGTTTTATGGTATGTCAACCTTGGTAGGTTATTTAATGCCAAATCTATTTTTATTCAAATAATGAATTCTATTTCAAACAATTCAGTTTAGCATAAGTACGCAGTTTAAATGTAAGTCCACAGTTTAATTCAAAAAGATTTCTACTTCAAGCTATTCAGTTTTAGTCAAACAGTTATAATTCAAACAATTCAGTTTAGTATAAGTATACTTTTTTCCAAACACAGTTAAGTACTAAAACAGTTCTATTTCAAACAATTCAGTTTAGTATAAGTACAGTTACATTGTCAAAAACTGTACTATTTCAAGTAATTCAGTTAAGCATTTGTACGCAGTTTAGTTCTATTTTACCCATAGATAGGACCCTATCATGAGCTACCACTCCGGGCCAGAGTGAAACCGACAGTGATGACAATGATGGGTTACTCCGCATTCCTTAAAGCTCCAGTATTACGAGAACCTCACCATCAGATTGTTTAGTGTCATATACAGGACATTTGTTGGGGTGGGGGCTTACCCCTCGACAGAGATGTAATTGGTGTATTCTACCCCCCAGCCGGCCGGGGAACTTGCTTTTATTGATTCAAACCAACACACACACACATGAAGAAAGACACACACACACACACACGCATATATATATATATATATATATATATATATATATGTGTGTGTATGTGATTATTTGAATAAAAATAGATTTGGCATTAATAAACCTACAAAGGTTGACATACCATAAAACCCAAACAACCAATATATATATATATATATATATATATATATATATAGAGAGAGAGAGAGAGAGTATGAGAAAAAATAATTGGCAAAGTGAATTTTTGAACGAAGCAAGCAGGAATATGAGGAGGCTTTAAAGAATGACGGATATAGGATCAATTTAGAATATCGGGATAGGGAGGAAAGTAGCACGCAAAGAAGGAGAAATAGACCTAGGAAAATTTTATGGTTTAATCCCCCTTATAACATGGAGGTAGTCAATAACTTAGGGAAAGAATTCTTTAACTTATTAAAAAGAAATTTCCCTAGTGGGAGCCCGTTACATAAGATATTTAATAATAATTGTGTTAAATTAAGTTATAGTTGCATGCCAAACATCAATGGCATAATGAACAGGAGTAATATATCTAAATTAAGTAAGGAGAAAAATAAGGTGATTGCTAAATGTAACTGTAGGGATAAGGTTAGATGTCCCCTGGAAGGCAAATGTAAGCAAGAATGTGTAGTGTATAGAGTGGAAGTATATAGTGATTCCAATAATAAGAGAAACAAAAAGATATACTTTGGGTCGACGCAAGGGGATTTTAAGACTAGGTACTATAACCATAAAACAAGTTTCTCGCACGAGAAGTATAGGCATAGCACTACATTATCTAGTTATGTGTGGGAGCTCATGGATAACAAAGGGGTAGATCCTATAATGAAATGGGAAGTAATAAAAAAAATGCCGTAAATATAGGGCTGGGGATAGAATTTGTCGGCTTTGCATGGAGGAGAAACTACCAATAGCATCTTGTAAAAGTAGGAATATGTTAAACCAAATATCGGAAGTGTTAAATAGTTGTAGACACAAAAGGGCGTGGTTGCTCTATAATTAGGGATAGTTTTCAGAGATTTCTTTTATTAATAAAAGTAAGGATTTTTGTTTATTTATTTATTTTATTTATTTCTTTATTTTGTTATGCAAATTCTAAGCTAGGTGGGTTTTTAGTGAATAAAAGACGGCGATTTCTTCTTTAGAATTAGTCGAAGTTAGGCTTCCTGATGATCCGATAAGGTGAAACTTTTGTAGAATATTTTCGACTCGCGATTTAAGTTAATTTTATAATTGGCTCCACTTGTGTTGAGCACTTTTGTAATTGTAGCATTGCAGGATTCGCGGAAGGTTTTTAGTTTTCTTTTGACCACTGACTGCGTATCCCTTGATTTTTTTCAAGGGGTCGGACGAGGTTGGCCTTTTTATTTCTTTTTGACCTACAATTTTTTTTCTTTTTCCCCCGGGTGGTGATTCGAGATACTTTTATCTCTTGTTCCTGGACAGGTTTTTTTTTTCTGGTACCATGAATGCTGGTAGATATTAGATTAGTAAATATATATATATATATATAAGATAGCTGCAACAATGCTACCGCACACACGTACACGTGCACACAAATAGACACACAGGCATATATATATATATATATATATATATACAGTAGCGTCCAAAACTAAGGGACAAAATTTTAAAACCTAATATTTGTTAGACATAACAACTGTGAAAAGCTGAAATTTTGACAACTGGTAGTCGTTATCACCCATAATAACATACTAAAATTTGAATCATTTGCTAAGGATGGAAAAAGAAATATAACAATTATTTATTTATTTTCAAATTTGAAACGTCCAAAAGTAAGGGACAAAATTGAGAAAAACAATGTAAACAGCAAAAATCAATAAAAATACATGTTCAATCAATATTTAGTAAATGATCCCTTGCTCTCAATGACAGCTGCACATCTTCGACTACAAGAATGAATCAGTTCTTGACAATCCTCGATACTAATTTTAGACCATTCTTCTTGAAGCTTCACCCACAAATCCTCCGTGTTAGTGGGATTTCTTTCCATAACTTTCACTCCTAAGGTCTTCCAAAGATTTTCTATTGGATTTAAGTCAGGACTTTGCGGTGGCCAATCCATAATTTCGAAATCTTGCTCGCTAAGGTAACTCATTACCACCTTTGCCTTGTGACATGGGACATTATCTTGCATAAAGGTAGCCCTATCGAAATCTGAATTCTGTATGATTGGCACAACATGATCTTGAACAATGTTTTTATAGGTCTGCGCGTTTACACGAGTTTGTAACCGGACAAGAGGCATTGTACTTTGGCTAGAAAACATTCCAAATACCATGACGCTTCCGTCCCCAAAATTGACAGTTTTCTTAGTACACTTTGCTCTTAATCTTTCACCAATACGTCTCTTTACATTGTTTTTCCATCATTTCCAAATAAATTAAACTTGCTTTCATCACTGAAAAATACTTTTGCCCAATTTTCATATGTCCAAATTACATACCTGTTTGCAAACTCTAATCTCTTCTTCTTATTCTTCGAACTAACAAGTGGTTTCTTCCTTGGGGTTCGATTAAACAGCCCTATTTCTTGCAGTCGTCTAGAAAAAGTCTGTCTTTACACAATAACACATGAGGTACTATTCATAACCCTTTTAATTTCTGTGCAAGACTTAAAACGGTCCTTTAATGACATACGCTGCATTTCAACACCCCACAAGACACCAACTGTACGGCCACCTGCCTCCTATCTCGAAAAGTATTCAAGTTAGACGAACCAGACATGCAGGACACTGCTGGAGAAGCAGGGACGAACTCATAAGAGATGTACTCTTATGGACCCCCACTCATAGCCGTGCAAAAGCAGGACGACCAGCAGGAACATACATTCAGCAGATATGTGAGGATACGGGATGTTATCCTGAAGACCTGCCTAGGGCGATGAACGATAGGGAGGAGTGGTGAGAGAGGGCCAGGGATATCCGTGCTACCAGCGCGACATGATGATGATGAAGATGATGATGATGATGATTCGATCTTCTCTTGCCGAAGTTTTGCGGGGTCTGCCGGTTTTAAAAGCACTAACTATTTTTTCAGTATCATTGTAGGATTTAACAACCCTACCTACAACACTCTTGGAACGTTTCACTTTTTTTGAAATCTCTCTCATGGTGTGCTTTTCCTTGTGTAGCTTCACAATAGCTTGTCTCACAGAGTAATCAAGTTTTTGGTTTTTTCGCCATGGTGCTGGCTGATGCAACGTTTACAAATGACAAAGTAAGACTTATTCTTTAGAGGAAATAAAACAAATTTGAATATAGCATACTGTTTACATTGTTTTTCTCAATTTTGTCTCTTACTTTTGGACGATCCTATTTTGAAAATAAATAAATAATTGTTATCATTCTTTTTCTATCCTTTGCAAATGATTCAAATTTTAGTATGTTATTATGGATGATAACGACTACCAGTTGTCAAAAATTCTGCTTTTCACAGTTGTTATTTCTAACAAATATTAGGTTTTAAAATTTTAACCCTTAGTTTTGGACGCTACTGTATATATATATATATATATATATATATATATATAAATATATGCATTGTTGCAGCTAGACGCATTGACACGGAGCGAGGAGAAAGATCGTACTGGGGCAATCTTCATAATGGACTGCCTATCAGGAAATAGCTATTCACTGACCCTTGGTATGTGGGTGTAACTCAACCCTTTCAACTACTGCGTATGCCAAATGCTTTTTTTTTATGTCTCTCAGAACATTCTCGACTTCTATTAATTAATCACACACACACACACACACACACACACACACACACACACACACACACACACACACACATATCTATCTATCTATCTATGTGTGTGTGTGTGTGTGTGCAACTTATTTTACAAACATTCTATCCACTTTTTTTTCCTTCAGGTAGAAATTATTTGTAGTAATTTTTTTTTTATCTAACATTGTACAGTAACTTCAGTTTTGGCATCATAAGTAAAAATGTTAATGATTCCTCTTCGGTTACCAGTGTGCATTTGGGACGACGAGCACTAATTGCAAGTTCTTCACAATTTGCATGATATACTTCTCAGAATTGTAACTAAGGACTAGCTAATTCTGTTGTACAGCTGTTATAAAACAGCGGATTGACAATGAGCACTTGTGACTAGAATCTAATTTACAACTAAATGCATGGAAAACCTGTTTTATCCGGGTAATATAAGCTATGCTAACCGATAAGAGACTTTACTCATTAATCAATCTTTGGATAAATATATAAAGTTAAAAATAAATGGAGACATACACAAAAGTAATGAATGTTAAATGGACTAATTCAAATGTCAGTGCGAGAGACACTGTGTATGTATTTACCGACCAACAAGGTGAGACAAATGGTAAATCTTTTATACAGAGTCCAACAGGTTTGAATTTAGTTTTTTCTTTTCCTAACCAGGTTGCCTTACCAAGGTTAAAGAGACCATTATACCCTACCATTTTACCCAGAACTGGATGGCGAATAGTTGGATTCTTATGAGTACTGTTTGAAAAGCAGACAGTCTTGACCAGTATTTGAACGCCAGTTGCCAAGTTTATGTCCTATGATGATATCCATTACAACGCGACGGCCGCCACTCGAGGGTGACTATCCAAAAATTAGAGGTTAGAATCGCTCGACATGTGCTTTGCTCCATACGCAAACATACAGAAATACACTCATCCAGGTATTTACTGGCTCCTGATTCCAACAATTGCTGAGCATTTGACGAGTAACAGTACCTGTTCTTATCATTATTCGGATGAATATTTCTCTGACTAACATAAAGCTCGAAAAAAACAATATATATATATATATATATATACATCAACATTCGTAAAGCTGTCATAGTCACCATGCAGTTTCCATCATTTTTAAAATTAGTTTGCTCTTCTTTTTCTCATACTCCTCACTATTTCAATTTCCCATTTTATCATTACCGACGATCATTTTTTCCCTTGTCAAAAGTCGGACGGAAGGTACCCCAAATCTGTTTTAGTTGAAAAATAGTTGTTATTCAAATTATGTTTCCATTCATTTTTAACTTGATATTCCGTTTATATATATATATATATATATATATATATATATATATATATATATATATATATAAAACGTATGTGTGTTTGTTTATGCGTGTATTTTTGCGTGTGAGTGGCTTTAATATTAAACTCAACCATACTGAAAATACCCCTTGAAGTAAAGTCGACGGATATTGTTTGAGACATAAACAGCTAAATAAACAAATACCTAAGTAAAATATCTGATTATATAGTTAGTGACATGGAATTTACGATAGCAGAAAAGATAAAATGATCTGTTCCAGGGACTGGGAAACCAAAAATAATTTTCTTTCAACGAATGGATATGCTTCGATACCAGTTTATTTTCTGTCGCTATATTTGTTGCTTCTCAACTCTTAAAAAATTATTCTCATAAATTTAAAGAAAAAAACTTTTCTTTAAAAAAATCCTTTCTCCTGATGATAACGTGAGATCGAAACTAGTTGAGAAAAAATGTAAAAAAAAAGAAACTCCGAATAAATATTCTTGTCATATCAATATTGTTTTCTCTCTGTCTCTCTATCTCCTGTCTGTCTCTCCCCTTATATATATATATATATATATATATATATATATATATATATATATATATATATACGTATATGAAGAGTAAATAAAGGATTGAAATCCGACAATATGTAGAAAAACTGATAAAAACGATCCAAGTGGAAGGAATGATTTATTGAGAGGTCAACACTATAGCGTTTCGGTTCTGCTGAACCATCATCAGTACCATGAGGGGTGATATTAATAATTTTAAGTTAACGATAGATGCTTAGGGATATGAAATACAAAACAAACAAAAAAAAAACTAGAAGAAAATGTGTATAATAAGAAAAAGTTGGCCGTTTAACTGGCGAATCAAACATCAAACGCTGATTTGCCAGTTAAACGGCCAACTTTTTCTTATTATAACGCTATAGTTTGGACCTCTCAATGAATCATTCCTTCCACTTGGATCGTTGTTATCAGTTTATATATATATATATATATATATATATATATATATATATATATATATATATATATATATATATATATATATATATTCAAAATCGGCGCATGAGTAGGTTTTGACACAAGGTATATTTTTATCTAGACTTCATCTTTAACCAGAATTAAACCTTAACCAGAGTTTTCTTTCTGCTAGACTAGTTGCCATATCAAGGGCAAACAGACCAGTCTGATGTATTATCTACGAATATTGGAGAGAGAAAAGTTGAATGTGAATATTGTCGAATAGTATTAACGATCTGTGTAAATGCCGTCTCATCTAGAATTTGTTCTCTGGTCGCCATACTCATTTCCAACGACGAAAACCAAACACTATATATATATATATATATATATATATATATATATATATATATATATATGCAAACTATGTGAAATTTACCGAAGATTGTTTGATGTGAACGGAGAAGCGGGTTTTAAAAAAAATGCACACGAAAGGGTTTGCCATTATGATTTTTTGCCATAGACTTGAAAAAAATTGACTCTCCGTTAATGAAGACTACAGGTGGGGTTGTGGGTAACGAAGGTCATGCTGACAGTTTTGGGGACATGAAAGGATCCATGACTATTGATTTCTTTGAAAAATGTGCTGCTGTAATCAGTGCCTTCTATTGCCAATACCTAAGGCAATTTTTCCTTTATTCATTGAATGTCCCTCGGACAAGAAAAAAAAATATTATTAATGAATAGACATTTTTAAAAAATTTACTTAATCGAAAGTCAGCATTGGTCGACCTAAACATTTAAACTGTCTACATTATTTTGTTGTAATTTCTGTTGTTAAACTGACTTGAGCTGCTGTATGTCAGGTATGTTAGTGTCATTTCCCAGGTATTGGAGAGATAGTAATACAATTTACACCTTGTCATCAAACCTGTTGATCCCATGTGGCACCAAGTCATGAAATGTTCACACAGTCTATATATTCTCAGATAATCTGATATATATATATATATATATATATATATATATATATATATATATATATATATATATATATACACACACACACACACACACACACATATATATATATATATATATATATATATATATATATATATATATATATACAAGCAATCAATATATATAATCAACTACGAACACAACACAAAAACCACTGTTTTACAAAAATCCTCCCACTCCTAGTATCTTATTGTCTCTGAAGTATACGAGCGATTATTAATGATAATAATTACTTATTTAATCATATCAACAAATTGAAATTAGGTTTAAAAGCACAAACCTTCTAACGTATTTCTACTGAACATCTAATTTACAGACCTATGATCACCCTTTGAATTAATGCTCTAATATCAACATTAAAAGAAAAAAAAAACAAGCCGTATACCTTTGATAACAGCATTTGATAATAATCTTCGCTCATTGGCACAACTTAATTAGGGTTATATTTGGTCGGCTTTATAGCATATCAACCCTTGTAGCTTATTTAATGCCAAATTTTGTTTACACACACACACACACACACACACACACACACACACACACACAAACACACACACACACACATATATATATATATATATATATATATGATTGGTAAAGGAATAGTTTCAAGGTAATATTGTAAATAGAACAAAATTTATTTGTTGGCACATAGGTAAATGGTTTTAAGTATTCCTATCTACCATGAATAATTCTATTTAGTATTAAACGTTTGCTTGCACATAGTTGAATGCCTTGAATTATTGCTATTTGACACTAGCAATTTAAAATCAGCCATTTCTTTATATATATATATATATATATATATATATATATATATATATATATATATATATATATAAGTAAATAGTTTGTTGGTAATTCTATTTTTAAATGAGTTTGAGATAAGTTTTTCTGCGCAAAAGTAAGTAATGCTTTTGTTTGTACACGGTTAACTGTTTCCAAGTATTGCTACATAACATTGCCAATTGAATTTAAAAGCAGTCATTTGTTTGCACAGAGTAAAATTGTTAACCAGTTTAATTTGGTCCATAAATAGTAACCATAAATAGGAACTTACTTCTTTGCAGAGATGCAGTCGGCGTATTGTACAATCTCACCCGGCTGGACTGACATATTATAAAAATTGCTAGATAAAATTAGTCTCAAAAAGAGACCCAAGAGGTATTTTCTTAATCCAGGGTTGCATGCATATCGTAAATCTAAATATCTTTTTTATATGATGGGACATAATACAATTTCAAACAGAAATATTGTCCAACTCAAATCTACGAATAACTGTATGTAAACTAAAAAACACTGTACTTATGCTGGACTGAATTTTGCGAAATAGAACTGTTTATATGTAAAAAATGGATTCGGTATTAAATAATCTACAAAGATTGATATAATAAAATAGTACCAAAATATATATAAATGAAACATATTTTGCTGTAAACATATCCCCTATTCTAATTCATTTACATGTTCTTAAAAAATACGACTTTTGGAATCTACCACAGATCAAAATGCAATAGGAAAAAGAAAATTGTTTGCGTTTAAGAATGGTCCAAACAATATATGGGGAAATCAGGATAGTTTTTTAATTTTAGAGTAAATAGCTATAGGTTTTGTTTTAACGGCATATCAATCTTCGTGGTTTATTAAATCTAAATTCATTCATGTAGAAGAGAAGTAATGGTACAATTTAACCCATAGCTGGGGAGACAATAAGGTTCGTACCTTTCCCCAAGGATAATAGTCCTAAAGTCAACGTAATACCACGACAGGAAATCGAACTCTCAACGATTTTGCAATCCAGTATTTTAACTAGTACCCCCCACCACCGCCAGTTATAAATTGCTAGGTGTTTTGTCCATGAGTTCTAGAAGAATTTAAGTCAGTGCACTTTATTGAAAAATAGATTTATATATTTTTTCCTTTTGTTCAGATTATAATTAAGATCTTTTTTTCCTCCAGTCTCTTTTCCAGATTCTTTGACACTCTACGGATAAACTACTTTAAATACTGAGTGAAATACCTGATTCATTATAAACTTCTTCCAATAGAACAATATTTCCGCTTAACAGGCCATGACATTAACAAAGACGCTAAATTCCCTATTTGCCTGTTGGCAGGGTTTAGAATACGTTGATAACAGAGCTTGTTCTGGATATTACTCTAAATTGTATCCGATCGGGTTGTTTCAATTCTGAAACTTTGAAGAGTATTGAATATATCTTCGTTGCCATTAATCTAAGGTCAATGATGAACCACAGTGTGAGTATCTGTTAGGAGACTGTCTCTAGGTCTGCATTAATTTAATGTTGGCTTTGCCCCCAGCTTGCTTTTTAGACGGGCTGTTTGGCATTCGTGTCGGACCGCGTATTGACCATCAAAGTCAGACTCGAGGCCGGACGACTCCTGGCTTTGGCTGGGCCACTTTCGGATAGGCTAGCTGTATTATTGACGCCTTGGTATAGCACTAGACCCCTGTGGTCCAGTTTAATCTATAATATGTCAACCATACCTGAACTCATGTTCGGGTCCATGTCCAGGTAGGCTCATCGGCTCATTTGGTACAATGAGTGTCGATGACCAGCATAAACCAGCAGGACTTGAGCCTCTGGTCGGGTTCGACCTTCTCCTTCTCTAATCCTCACTATAATCTGACCTTCGGGTCATTTGACCTGATGTCAATTCCTATCTGTTAGGAGGCAGAGACAAGTATCCGTCTATAGGTCAAATGTATCAGTTTAAGATCATTAGCATTGTATATGAATACTATAAACAATCTTGCTGTAGTAAATATTCTTATTCAGAATTGTGACCTAAAACTATTATTGTTTACTAGGATCATTATTATTAGGTACTGGAAAGCATATAACTTCTTTAAAGTTATTAGTGTTAGACAAGAATACTTGAAATATCATTACTGTGCATTTATACAATTGTTATTTTATAGGAATAGTAACATAAAATCATATAATTAATTGTATCTGAATTATTAGTATCAGAACATTGAAAATATAGTTGTCATTAAAATCAAACGTTTAGAAATTATTCTAATTTTGGCATTAAATAACCGGTAAGGAACTGATATGCCGCTAAACAAATAAACACCTCATTTACGATAATAGAAATAAATTGAAAATGAATGATTAAATGCATCATTAATAACATGAAAACCGATGGATATCACGTAGAGAAACCCTTACACCAAAATGTCTTAGTTAACTAAGTTAGACGACCGTAGTCAGGGTAGACTCGAATGCTTCCTTTTAGATAGCTACTACACCATGATGTTGGAGAGAGTGCTACTCCTTTCCCTGGATTGCTTTACTTACCCTTGATCACTACCTTATAATGCTGCGTGTTATGCAGAGCGGCATCAAGTAAAGTTTTGTGGGTTTAGCAGGACTAGACCTGTGATTATACAACCGTCTCCTGGATTATTGCTGAACACTCTAACCATTTTGTCAATTGGCCAGTTAAGTAACTTGGCCGACCAGAGTCGAGGGCGATCCAAAAGGCTCCCTTTTCAATTGTTACTACGTCTAGGTGTAAGAGTGGGCGCTACTCTTTTCCCTGGATTGCTCCACTTACACTTGATTCTTATAAAGTTATGTAAGGTGGCATAAAGTACTATTATTTGAGTCTTTGGTATGACACCATTGAGGAATGAATACTGGTCTCCCGGGCCATTCGCGAACACTATATAGTAACACATTAATCCGCCACAAAATACTAAATTTCAATATGGAACACTCTCATTATTCATTTACATTCAAAATAGAAATATTAAAGTGTTGAAATTAATTATTTAGAATTTCATAGACATTTATTGTCTGATTTTTTTCTACTTTGCTTCGAGAAATAAAAAATTTCTCCTAATTTAAAAATAATTTAAACATCTGCGAATTGAATGATTGAGTCATTAATAAGTTCAATGTCTCTTCTCTCGGAAACGCAAATATGAAGACGTCCATAAGTCAATCAGACTTGAAATGTAAAAAGTCTTGAAATAAACATTCCCTGATGATTACGTAAGGATGGACTCGGTCGAGATAACCAAATTTGTATTTTATCAAAAAACAACGTTTATGTGTCCATTCTTGCGTTAATTATATATATATATATATATATATATGTAAACACAATAATACATATGCACACTCACATACAATTCCCATATATATATTTTTTAAATATATATATATATATATATTTATATATATATTGTCATGGTCATCTTTCGTCATGAATCATAGAAAAGTCTGATCTATCAGATAAAATAATTTTTCACAGCTGTCACAGTGTCAGTGCTACTGCACTGATGCACCACAAGATGATATCAAAACGCATGTACAAAAAGCTAGAATGGAATTACATAAGAATACAACGCACTGTTTTAAACAAATCCTGGAAGCAACACGCCACCCAACAGCAGCTGTATAGCCACTTACTTCCCATCTCAAAAACAATCCAACTAAGATGAACAAGACATGCGGGACACTGCTGACGTAAAGACCAATTTCTCTGTGATGTCTTTTCTGAACCCCTACACATTGAAACGCCAGTGCCTGTCGACCAGCAAGAACTTACTTGCATTAGCTTTGTGGGGACACTTGATGTAGTTCGGAGGACCTGTCGTGAGCAATGGATGATTGTGATGGATGAGGAGAGAGAGGGAGAGGGGGAGGAAATTCTAGCTGTCAGTCTGACTTGATTATATATATATATATATATATATATACCTCTCCGTGTTCTTATTCTTGTTTTCATCATAACTTATGAGATGACTGACCAATTTTATGATATCCATTCTTGTCACAGTCTATTTGACCAAGATGGGCATCAAGACAATTCCACAACCTCCTTATAGTCCAGACATTGCTCCCTGTAACTTTTGGTTTTTCCCTTAGCTCAGAAGCCATCGTTATGAGACAATTGAGGAGATGAAAGAGGCTGTGTCGAACGTCATTGACATGCTCAAAGATGAGGACTTCCATAGGGCCTTGCAGAAGTTGTTGGAACAGTACAACAAGTGCATTGCAGCTGGAGGAGATTTCTTCGTAGGGGACTAGAGTTTCATGTGTGTACTATCAATAAAAGTGCACATACGAAAAAAGTCTGAAAACTTATTTAATGATCCTCGTATGACATTATATATATATATATATATATATGTGTGTGTGTGTGTGTGTGTGTGTGTGTGGAAACGTCACCCAGTTTTTACATTTGTTACACACATCTCAACTTTGTATGTGCCTTAACAGCCCAGAAATTAAGACCGAAATCTAAATTATTTCTTTTTAGTTTTCTAAGAAAGGTTAGTGTGTTGTCCCAGCAAAAGTGTTCAATTAGAGCTCATCTTTTTGAGTGAGGCATAAAACATTTTTTAACAAACCACTTATTACTATATACTTTTGTGTGTGCTGGTTTTTTTCGTTTCGCATACTTTGCATAGGGTTTGCACTCATTATGTTGTACTCCTCAAGACATGAGATAGAACGTACGTAATATAAAAGTATTCAAACAGAAACCAACATTGACTGATAACAGTAACTTTTCTGTCTTCCCGTTATACTTGCTGACAAAGCCTTTTGACTGATTCGTCTAGGCTGTAATCTAGATATGCAGACATTATCACATTATTTTAAATATATTTCTCATGTGTATGAAATGTGATATATACAAACGAGGTGTTGACTTCTAGTATCAAGACTGCCATCTCGAGGTCATGATGTGTTCCAACCAATTTCAACCAGACTAATGTGCCAATTTGCAAAGCCACTCTGGATACTTTCTCAATATCGGTTTTTAACGAATAGCAGAATTACATTGGAGTAACCGCCTATATATACATCCTAGTCAGGTTCATGAAAAGTTATCTTGTATCCTAAACTAAAAAAATAGATACCTCGAGGTTATGATTTGAGGACGGAACTGACATTAGAAGATATACTCAACGATGCAGCTTCGCATTATATATATATATATATATATATATATATATATATATATATATAACGGAAATAGAAGAAAAAACGGCCAGTAATCGTGCTATTATAAATCTATTTGGTCAAATTTTTCTCTCGCCTTATCTGAGGACAGATACACTAACTAATATATATATATATATATATATATATATATATATATATATATATATATATATATTTAATTTAAATTCATTTTTTGAATGTATATATATACATTCAAAAAATGAATTTAAAAATGTTTTAACTAATAAAACTCACTGGAATAAGTGCTTTGAATTCCAAGAGTATTATTTGAAGAAAACATTTTATTCATTGTCTATTTCTGTCTTGGTAAATACATCTTTAAATTCGACACTTTTTAACACACCTCGTAGAGAGACAGATTATATAGAAAGATAGATTATACGTGACATTTTAATAGTTAATGTTTTTTCTCTGTGTAATTTTTTGTTCTGTTTAATAATAGATCATTTTTTCTTTAACTTTATTCTTCGCAGTACGTTCTCGTGTATCGTTGTTTGTTACCGTCTTTTGCTCTTAATAAATTATCCATTCAATTATTTTTTATGCTGATTATTTTCTGTTTCTCTCAAAATTTCTCTCTTCGGTTTCTTTTTTACTCTGATTTTTTTCTTTTTATACTCATTTTCCTCAACCGTAACATATGTTACCTTTTATGCTTCTTTCTTTCTTTCTTTCTTTCTTTCTTTCTTTTGATGATAGTAGTATATTTATTTATTCTTGATTCAATCTATTTATTTATTACAAATTCATTCATTCTTTCTTTCTTTCTTCTCCTCTTTCTATTTCCGAGGTCCTCAATTTCTTTGGTCAGAATTTACCTTATTACAGAAGATTTTTTTCTTTCTTTCTTGCTTTCTTTCTGAATTTGTTTTTATCACTGAATCATTCATTCATTCATTCATTTCTTTCTTTCTTTCTTTCTTTCTTTCTTAAAAGTAATTTCATTCTTTCTTTCTTTCTTTCTTTCTTTCTTTCTTTCTTTCTAATTCTTTTTTTTTATGTTCATCGTCCTTTCTTTCTTTATTACGAATATCAATCACTTTTCTTTCTTTCTTTCTTTCTTTCTTTCTTTCTTTCTTTCTTTTGTATTTCCTTTGTCTTTTCTTTGTAATAAATTTCAGTAAATTATTCGTTTATTTATCAATTTTTTTTGCTAGGAATTTGTTTTTTTTACTGGCTTATTCATTCATTTATTCATTTACTCTTCCTTTCTTTCTTTCTTTCTTTCTTTCTTTCTTTCTTTCTTTTTTCTTTCTTTGTTCAGTTTTTACCTTATTACTGATGCTTTCTTTCTTTCTTTCTTTCTTTCTTTCTTTCTTCAGAATCTTTTTTACTGATTTGTTTGTCTCTCTTTCTTTTGAGTGCTTCTGTTTCTGTTTTTCTTTTGAAATTTTTATCCTTTGTCCGTTAATCTTTTCTCTCAATATTTGTTTTGTTTCTGCATTTCTTTCTTTTTTCAGACTTGTTATTCTTTTTCATTTTCTTTTATTTTCTCTATACTTCATTTTACTTTTCCTTTCAAACTTAACATTTTTAGTCTTTTTTTTCTTTTTTACTTCGCTGCATTTCTCTAACAGTACTTTTCCTCTTCACTTTACAAACGTAGAACAATTCATTTCATGTAAACCTATCTCTTTCTATTCTTCTTTTACTCTCAATCTTTTTCTGATTTTACATACTCATTTAGACTCCCACTCCACACTAAACTTTTCTGTCCTATAAAGTCTGTAGCTTTTTCCTTAGTCTCTCCAAGTGTCTTCCTTCAATTCCATTTCTCGAAGGCAAATTGTTTGTCCCTTCATCTTTTTCTATCAGTCTCAGAACAATGCAAGTCTGTTCCTAATCTGTTTCGGGGCGATCAGTCATCTTGTCCGCCCATCCTTCTATTTGGCCTGATACAAAACTGACAATAGTAACGGTAGCAACACAGATTCACCAATTACTACTAATAAAACGAATGCTACCGAAAATACTGATATACTTTCAAAACAAGAGAAGGACAACATTAACACAACCACCACAACAACAATACTATTGATGAAGCTTACTCTATTACCGCACACGACCAAAATTACGAGACGCATAGAGAGTTTCTTATTAGCCACAGTATAATTAGTCACCTCGACTAAATAAGTTCAGATTAATTAGCACAAGACCAGGTTAGTGAGGCTATGGTTAAGAATAATTGGTTCTGTTTGGTTTATGTATTTAACCGCTTATCAAATACTAACCACTTATTTAATGCCGAAACTTGATTAATTTCTAAATATTCGGTAACAATCCAATCTATTTATACTTTCATCAATACATTGAAATCATTTTATTACGCCATTTTCTTTTAATTTGCATTTACGAATCATCAGGTAAGTTGGCTGCGGCTGTAGAGTATGCCAACTGCAACTTTTCAGAGGGATAAGACCTCTCCCCAATTAATGTTTTGGGTGGGACTATATACTATCTGAGTGGAAGACTCTGAAACTGAAGTATTTTGGGATGTGGAGTATCTCTTCATTGATGTTAATCCCTGATTCAATCTCGCTTAGAATGGTTGTACTGGTTAGAGTTCTGTCTATGCGCAAAATAGAACTATTTAACCATTTAACTGTGTGCAAACGAATGATTATTACTATTTAATAGCAATACCTGCGACCATTTAAATGTGCGCAAATGAAACTGTTCGATTAAAGAATGTTTATAACTATTCAAAAACGTGTGCAAACAAATCAGCTCTGGCTTGCTTAAAATGTTAAATACAAACTAGTCAATTACAAATCATGGATTCATTTAAGAATTATATATATATATATATATATATATATATATATATATATATATATTACAAAATAAGTTGGTCTGTAATTTTGTAATATTAACTTTTCTCTTATTGGATCAACAAAAAGATTTCTCTCTCTCTCTCTCTCTCTCACACACACACACACACACACACACACACACACACACACATATATATATATATATATATATATATATATATATATATATATATATATATATAATTTTTAGATGAATACATGATTTGTAAAAGAGTAGTTCGTAGGTAACATTTTAAGCAAACCATTCCTTGTTTGGTTTCAAGAATTCCTGTAAATTTTTTAGAGCATTGATTCATATCAATGCTTTTAACAGGGTGGAAGGAAATTCATTATCTTTATGAGACCGATTGTTTTTTTTTTAAGAGAAAGATGTATGAATATATATTCGTGTGAGCTTATAAATAAGAATGCTTTGGCATTAAATGACCTGCAAAGGCATATATGCTCAACCAACCAACCAACCAACCAACTAACCAGCCTATAACAATTATTTGCTTCCATAGTTATATCTATCTATCTATCTATCTATCTATATATATATATATATATATATATATATTCATATAAAATTCATATTTAATTATATGGTTTATAGTAACCACTTTTATATGTCATTCGTATGCACAAAAACATAAGGCTTCAAGTATTCTTATCTAACACCAATAATCTGTTAGTAATATTATGTTTTCAAGTAAGTAATGATAATACTCCTTAATTTATCATCAATAGTAATGCTAATAATACCACCATAGTAGCTTATTATACCCAATAATACTCCTTAGCTTATAATAGATAATTATTGCTTTAAGAAACCATTAAGAATAGAAATAATTTTCACTCAGTTATATGGTATCAAATATTCCAGCCTTAGACTAGTAATTTTTATGATATATATATATATATATATATATATATATATATATATATATATATCGGTGGGTTTTCATCACAGCTCTAGGTTTCAACCGTGTTTAGCTAGTCTGACGAGTTGTCATATATATATATATATATATATATATATATATATATATATATATATATAGGCTTATCAATGTTTGAAATAATTTAAACTCACTGCAAACATAGAATTTTGAAGATTAGAGAGCTAAATAAAATCATTAAGTGTTAGCATAACTTAAAATCATTTAACTGCGTGCTAAAAAATGGGCCAGTGGTTCGTTTAAAATAATGTTACCTAAAACCTATTTTTTCTTAATTACATGTACAATATACATGTTTAAACAGGAGTCGGAACTAAATAGCACACAAAGTTTCATATGCCATAGAGCACAACCAAACCAAACCAAACCAAAGGAAAGCGAGTACTGATAAAAATGTCGGTTCCCATTGGATCACAGAAGTTAAGCAGCAACGAACCTTCTTAGTACTAAAATGGGTAACCATAAAAGAACAGTAGGTAATATACGTAATTTGAGACCTGTTTTCCCGGCAAAGTAAAGTGTTGTAAATAAGAACTAGTCATTTAATTTAGAGTCTGTGAAATGAACTTTCAGGAGAGCCTATTTAAATAGGTCATTTTGGGTTCTTTAACCTTGGTATGGTAACCAGTCTAACAGAAGGAAAACTGATTGCATACTCGCCCATAAATCGATCTCGCGTATTGTTTGACTCTTAATTTATTGTTTTTTTTCTTTTATTTTGTTTTACGGCGTATCAACAATCCTTAATTCATGGAATTCATTTTGAAGTTAAACATTTTTCGTCCTTACCGTTATGTGTAAAGATTAATTGTACAAAACTATTTCCAATGTAGAGAGGTTGACACCGATTTTTTGCCTCAAATTTCGACTTCCAAAATATGATTAATTCATGAATATATTTGGTTAATATCATGCATGTAATGTTGGGTTTATCTTTAATATGACTGCTGCTTTCATTAATAAGCTTGACTGAGGTAAGAGCAAATCAAAAAATGAATATTTCGCCAAATATTCAAGTCAATTAGAGTTATTTACCAACTGTGAAACTCCGCATTTCAAATTTCACTTGAAACACTCGAGAAACAGCTATACAATAAATGTAAATAAGAACGTTCAATGAACGTAGTTTCCTAATATATATCCTTAAAATAGCCCTTAACGGGTTGACATGCCGTTAAATTAAATCGATCTATCTTCTTGATATAGCCGTCTCTAGATTTTCACATGTTCTTATGAATATTATTGGGGTTTCTTTTTTCTTCTTATAATATCCATTTTTGATTATTATTTTACCGTAATTGTTTGTGTATACGGCGCACTAGTTTTCCAGATTTTTGAGTCCAAAGTTAGGGGTGCGTATCATATATAGAAACTATATGATTTACATTTTTCTCCGGCCACATGCTTCATCGTATTCAAGACGGTAAAACAGAAAGGAAATCATATCTATATTCCAAACTAAAATGTTTAACTTCGGAACTTTGGAATGTAAGTTCGTTTATAATTTCGTTTCTCTTTATCAGAGATTATTTTCTCCGTAAACTTGCTGCATTTGTGTGTGAACATGCCAGTGAATTGGCTTTAAAGACTGTGAAAAATTTGCGTTTTAATACATTATGTCAATTATAGAAATAATCATTTTTAGTCGATACGAACCGATAAAAAGTTGAAAATATGCTGAATTTCGGATAGATTTAGCGGCTACTAATTCTAAAAGACCAGTGTACATTAAATACGATTTTCCCCCAACTTTGTTGTCACAGAGTTAGAGATGTGGATTATACATGAGTGCGTGTTACACACTAATAATTATTATTAATTATTAGTCAGTTTTACTTTTGTGTTTTTGGATTGAAAAAAATGTAATTTAATAATTCAAAGTATTTGTTTTTTTCATAGCATTTATGAGGAATCCTGTATGTTGATTATTAGCAGTATTAGTATTAGTATAAGTAGTAGTAGTAGCAGCAGCTGCAGTAGTAGTAGTAGTAGTAGTCGTAGAAGTAGTAGTAGTAGTTCTTTTTCTTTTACTTCTTCCTTTTGTTCTGTCTTATCGCAGTCTTGTCTTTCCCTTTCTTTTCCCATTGATCCAAAAGCAGTCTGTCCTTCCCTTTAAGGAAAAGTCTAACTGACTAATCGGGCAACTAAAAGGTCGACTGGACAGTAAATGGCATTCCTCGCCGGACATTTGGATTAAGAAAGAAAGATGAATAAATAAATAAATCAGAGGGGAGGAAAAAGGACAAAAAAGCAAAAAAGGAAAAGAAAGAAAGAAAGAAAGAAAGAAATAAAGAAAGAAAGAAAGAAAGAAAGAAAGGAAAAAAAGAAAAGAAATTACTCTTGAATGAAGGATAAAAGTAAAATTACAAAGAAAGAAAGAAAGAAAAAAGAAAGAAAGAAAGAATCAGTAATAAGGTCAATTCTGACCAAAGAAATGGAGGACCAAGTAAATAAAAAGAAAGAAAAAACGAAAGAATGGATGTATTTTTAATAAAGCAAATTCACAGCAAAGAAAAATAAATAAATAAATAAATAAATAAATAATCATACACAGATATTTATAACAAAGAAAGGAAGGACGAAGAAAATAAAAAAGAAAAGTAGAAAGCCTTGCAAGATGGTTACTAGCAAGGCAGCTTGTATCCTGACTAGCAATTTGTACTCCCAACCGAATGACAGGCGGACAGGCGGACACACAACCTCACCGTATGAAAGAGCCATCTCTAGTATCGGGTGAAAAAAAGACATAGATAAATTAATGGAAAATCTAATAGACGTGTCTATGACAGTATCGTTTCTTTGTTTAATGGCATACCAATCTTTTTGGATTATTTGATGCCAAAGTCATCCTTGTAAAAGCAAAGTATAGTACTTTTTAACCCATAGCAAGCGGAGATAATGTATTTTATACCTTTCCCAAAGGTATAAGTCCTAAAGTGAATGTAATCGGGAAACGGCAGTTTAAACTCCCTAATAGCGCACGAGCCACAACACCAAGGGGAGACATCCTGTGTTTACGCCAGGAAGAAATAAGTTGTTAATATGGGAATAGCAATGTTTTTTTAATTCGATATACTCTTGGCGAGAAAAAAAAGTTTTATATCCTTATAATCTCATCTCCATGGAGTAATATTCAAATTATTATAATATATTTTCTTTATAGTCTTTTAATAGTGTCATAATACATTTTGTATTGTCATTATTATCATCCTTGGGAGGGGCTAGTAGAGTAACGGTTACTGTCGTAAGAACTTGACATAGTGATTCGAATTCAAATCCTAAACGAGGCTGTTTTTATGAAACATAGGTGCTAATACTCTTGGGAAAGCTATGAATCCAACTATTCTCCCTCCAGCTGTCGGTAAATAGGAGAGACTAGGTTATTTAATCTTGGTACGGCAACCCTATATTCAAACCTGTTAAAAACCGCTTTAAATGGACCTTGTATTGCATCCTGGTCATGGTGAGGGGTTTTCTAAATGCATGCTATTATCATCATCTTTATACTAATTGATAGCTTTCACTGAAGTTTGAAAGACATCTAGTATCACCAGATCTCCATAGCTGTTTATCATATTTACCCAACCCCTCCGCTAGGGCCGGATATGACACAAGGTCAATTTTTAAGCGGAGTTTAACAGGTTTGAATTCAGAGTTTTCCTTCTCCTAGACTAGTTGCCTCACCAAGGCTGAAGAACCTAGTCTGCCCTACTATTTACCCATAGCTGGAGGGAGAATATTTGGATTCATACTTTTCCCAAGGGCATTAGTGATATGTGAAATGCAATCAATCAGGTCCAGGATTTGAATTCGTGTCGTCGTGTCCATATCCTGCGACGATAACCATTACACCACGGCCACCTCCAATAGCCGTTTATAGTATTCCAGTTTAACTTAATACTTGTATGGATCTCAAGTTTAACTTAATACTTCTATGGATCTCAAGTTTAACTTAATACTTCTATGGATCTCAATTTTTTTCGATGTTCTTTAGGATTTTTCAAAGGTTCCCTGCTATCGTTGATAAAACTTTCATCTTCATATTAATCCATTTTTGTTTTCTTGCAAGATATAGATATATATCTAGCTTTTCGCCTCCTTCGATTTTACTCGGTGCCCTACTGGAAAAACGATTATCTATAATGCACAGGCAGGCTTCCCACCTCCATCAGAGTCACGGGAGAGTTGGAGATACTTAAAAGAGTCTGCTAGTTGGTGAGTTAGTAGCAAGCTGAGGACAAGTAAAGAGCTTACGCTTCTGAGCTAGCTATACATAGAACAATATTTCCTTTGCCGACTCAAAAACAACTGGGGATCTCCTCGTGGTGTAATCGTTAAAGCGATGGACTGCGGAATCGAAGTACGCGAGTTCGTACTCCAGTCGCGCTAATACGTTCTCTTTTGGGCAAATACCCCTGGGAAAGGTACGAACCCCCTTATCCTCCCAGCTATGGGTTAAATACCTTTATTAAAGATTCTCGGAGGCTTTGGCATTAAATCACCTGCAAAGAAACCAATCAAAAACAACTCTTCACGTCTTCCTGATTTGATACTGGTCAAGAGGAAGGCGGAAATGCACCTCTAAAAGGAGTTGTATTTTTTCTTAGACCAGGTGTCAGTCTTTTTCCCTTTTCTATGAGCTCATTGTCACCTTTTCATCTCGTCTGTGTCTCCGGTAACTTTCCTCAAATTCCAGCAACCCGACATTTCCTCTAGTGAAGAATTTTTTTTTGTAACTGAAGCAAAATCTGTCCATCTGACCGAAATCGGGGGATCTGTTTATATTTTACTCTTTCGAGAGTTTTTCACACCAGCGTTTGCTGATGGCCATCCTCTTGAGCATGGATGACAGCAAGTCTCCTCAAGTCTCTAGGACTCTTCTCGTTATTCTGGTTCATCTAAATAATGCTGTCGTTTAGATGGTCTCCACTCTTCTTCTTATTTCCAAGTCCTTTACTCTCATTATCAATGCGTTAGTGACTGTAGCATCTTGCGTCTTGTCTATTTTTGCTTTGATATAGTTGTTTTATCATTATTATTATTATTTACTCATTAGAATTTTTCACATCAGCGTTAGCTGATTGTTTTTTACTGGAGATTGAGTGACAGCAGATCCCGTCAAGTCTCCAGGACTCTACTCAGTATTCTGGCCGTCTTCAATAATGCTGTCGTTTGGATGGTTTCCCCTCGGCCGCCACCTTCCAAATCCTCCCGACCGTTTAATAATCCTTTAGTTACCGTGCCAAAAGCTCCAATCACGATTGGTATAATCGTCACCTTCATATTCAATAGTTTTTTTCAATTCTCTAGCCAGGTCGAGGTACTTATCTCTCTTTTCACATTCTTTCAGTTTTATTCTGTGGTCAGCCGGCACAGCAAAGTCGACAATTTTGCGAGTTTCCTTTTTTCTTGTTGTTGATTATTTAAAGGTCTGGTCTCCTGGCCGATAATAGGTGATCCGTTTGTATGTTAAAGTCCCATAGGAGTTTGTGTGTGTCATTTTCTAGGACAGGTGCTGGCTTGTGCATATACCATTTGTTTGCATGGTCAAATTTAAATTTCCAGCACATTTCCCAGTAGATCACCTTGCCTACCCAGTCGTGTCGAACCTTGTACTCCTTTCGTGCTAATTTGCTACCTTCGCTTATAATATGATTGATGATTTGATCTCTGTCACCACATAGCCTGCATTTGCTATTTTGTTGAGTCTTATCTATTCTCGCTTTGATATGATTGGTTCTTATGGCGCTGTCTTGTACTGCCATTAGGAGAGATTCTGTTTCTCTTTTAAAGTTTCCTTTTCTTAGCTGTGTCCAAATTTTGTCGTGTGAGATATTGTTTATTAGTCGTTTAAACCGCCCATAGAATTGTTTTCCTTCCCATTTTTGTTTCCTAGTTATTGTCATTCTGTTGTTCATCGTGTTCTCAGTTTCGTGTCTGGTGGCTGTAATGAGTTCCCCTTCGTGTTTTTGTATATAGTCTTTGGGTCGTTGTATCGATACGTCAACGCTGTCTTCAATGCTGGCAAATCCTCTTCCTCCCTCTTTTCTTGAAGCATATAGTCTGTCCACGCCGTCTCAGGGATGTAATGCCTTATGCATTGTCATTAGTTTTCTTGTTCGTTGGTCCATTTGTTTAAGTTCGTCTCTGGTCTACTTAAGAAAGGGTCCGGAATATCAAACGATATAATTACCTGGGCTGTACCAGCCCAGGTAATTATTCATTTGATAAGATTTCTGCTATTGAGTTTTGTCTCGAGTAGTTTTCTAGTTCTCCTGAGGTATTCTTTCAGAATTTTTTTCTTTCATTTCCGCTTGTTTGATGGTGTCAGCCTCCAAGATGCCAAGTATTTGTAGGTTTCGTTTTCTGCGAGCGTCTTTATCTTATCCTTGTTTGGTAGTTCCATCCCGTCAGTTAGCTGTCGTTTGCCACTTTTCATTACAAGCATTGCACAATTTTCTATGCCAAATTCCATTCCTATGTCCCGGCTGTATATTCTAACTGTGTGTATTAGGGTTTCCAGTTCCTTTTTCATTTTTTTGCAAAAACTTTGATGTCGTCCATGTACATTAAATGATTAACTTTTTCCTGTGATCTGCTGAGTTTTATTATCATTATTATTATTGTGAGTCTTCACACCAGCTCTAGCTGATTGTTTTTGCAGGTCTACAAGTCTTCCCAGGTTTCCAAAGCTCTCCATAGTATCCAAGACAAATGCAATAGTGATGTGGTTGGATGATCTAGATCCTTCCTCCGATTACCATTTAATCTAGCTACTTTTCCAGATGCTTGGAAAATCAAGAGCTTCAATTACGAGGGTCAGCACCGTCACCTTCATAATCTACAAGAACTTCTGTAACATTGCCAGATATGAGTATGTGATACGGAAAACGTTCACAATGTTCTTACGCGTATACATAGGAATCCGAAAAACACTCGAAATTGGTTCAGGTACGAAACCTTTTATCACCTTTTTAAGTTTAAGGTTTTTTGACATGGGGAGAGAGAAACTCAATTTCTTTCTATGCTGACTTTTCCATCTGACCCCACCACGTGCAGCACATTTCGTAGAACCCAACTGGTCTCGCCTCGACAAAACCAAAAATCGACTACCTTCCTCCAGACTCGAATCTCAACACACTATTTTTTTCAAATTCCAAAATCCTCAGCGCTTTCAGGCATGACGTCATTCACATCCCCGGTCGTATTTTCTATCTGTGATTTTTATTGTGACATCTCTAATTGTCACATCCACCCCGCGCCCGGGTGAACACATGCACTCAATGTGTGCGCCAAACTAACTCATGCACTAAGCGAAAGGTTCTCAGCCTAACTAAACCAAAAGGCAAGATATATAAAACGAAATCCCTCAGCAATTATATTACATACCTATCCTCCCTACAAAATAAAATCATTTGCTATTGAAGATAACAAATGTTTTTCTTAAACTAATGTACCGTTCTTCCTCATGTCGAATTGGTTAACAAGATAACAGTAATAATATATAACAAGACAAAAAACATGTAACAGTCCTAAAACCCAAAAGTCAGTGAAAACAAAAACACCTGTTCGTATCGTCCTTCATTTTCTTCTTTTTCCATTTTTTTTCAGACACATTTTCTGGTTCTTCTTTTCTCTTTTTTCTTTTTTTTTCAAATTTTTTTCCAACACTCACTGGTTTGGCATGTATATTTTTTTTCAGTCTTTAATTTTTCTTTCTTTCTTCTACCAGGTCAATTGCTAATTATCTGTCTTTTACTCTTTTGCTTTCCTCCGACATCTGTACTCATTACTTCTAACTTTCAATAACGCACGCTGTCATTCTCCGTCCTTTACAACTAAGGATAGCTCATAATCAAACCAAGATAAATGTTTCCCCTTTTTCTTCAACTTTTCAACACCGTCAAACGATCTATCTCTCATCTGTTCAATAGATTAAGAGTACCTTTATTTCTTTTCTTGCTTTCAAATATCCCGGGTGTTCCTTTGTAAACCACCCAAGCTTTTATCAATTTCGCCAACCACATTTCCCAATTTAAAACAATTCCAAATCCGAGTCTGCGAATTTTCCGCACATACAATGAGATTGTCAAAATTTAGCACATATACTTAATTATCTAATCTCCCAACCTCTTGTTTCCGAATATCACTCAATAAAAACCTCAAAGCCACACTCCAGGGGGTACTTACAAAATATCTGTCTGCCTTGTCAGACACAAAAAAAAAAAAATCAGTCTCTTAGTTGCTCTGCCCCAATGGCGAGATTATTTGAGACAATTCCGGTTGATACGGGCCAGAAGAGTGCCCGAGACATCACCTGTGCCCCCAATAGTTGGTACCAACAAACTTCCACAAAAACCGGCATGCCCTCAATCAGCGCCGAAAATCGATTCCATAACACTTCCAATATCCACAACTTTTTCAAACATCGGAGCATCCCAGAGCCCTAACTACAGACATACAAAAGTTTATGCGTATTCTTGAGACAACATCTTTGATGCTCCAGAATCCCTGGATCCCGGATTAAAATCCTAATCTCCAATTTCTATCTGCTGGGATAACATCCACAAGTCACTACAAAATTTCATTCATAAAAACTTTGTTTACTATAAACGTCAATCATGTCCAGGCACTATCTCTATTCACAGGGGCCATCTTCTTCCCTTCCTTTTCACTGCCACCTGCTTGCATAATTCCCTCTTACTCTTTTTTTCTCTCTCCCTCACTACCATACAAAATTACTTATCGCAGTAATCGTCGTTTTTCTATGCTCCCCTCGATTTTTGTAAAAAAATACTTCCAATTTTATCTTTTGCAATAATAAGACATCAAGACTGATTTTACTAACCACTTGTATTCATTCTAACTTTTTTCCATTATTATAATCATTGTAAATTTTTTTTCTGGCAGACAGAGAAAACTTATTCGAATGAGCAAATACCTTCTTTTTCTTTTTTCTTTTTTTCTTTTTTTTTCATGCCTTTTTCTTTTCGTCTAGGGCCTTATGCGGAACGTTTTCTTTCTTCTTTTTCTCGCTCTTGGCGTGCCGCATGTTTTTTTTTTTTTTCTTGTTTTCGGAGTTGAGCTTTTTTTTCTTCTTTTTCTCGCTCTTGGGGTGCCGCTTTTTTTTTTTCTTGTTTTCGGAGTTGAGTTTTTTTCTTCTTTTCCTGGTGATTCTTTTGCCTTCTCTCTCTCTCTCACTCACTCACTCTCTCTCTCTCTCTCTCTCTTTCTCTCTCTCTCTCCTTCCATCACCTGAATTAGCCGTTCGAAATTGATTCTTATGGTTCTTGGCCGCTTCTTTGACCTGGTGGACCCAGATTCGAAATCATGCCCTGAACGGCATGCCTTGGCCTCCGGCACCAAATAATATATGTAATATAAAATGGGTCCACGAGATCGACCAAGATGTGAATACGTGAAATAGACATATTCATACGGATACGGAAAACGTTCACAAATGTTCATAAGCATATAGGAATCCGAAAAACACTCGAAATTGGCTCAGGTAAGAAAATTTTTATTACCTTTTTGAGTTTAAGGTTTTTTGACATGAGGAGAGAGAGACTCAATTTCTTTCTATGCTGACTTTTCCATCTGACCCCACCACGTGAAGCACATTTTGTAGACGTCAACTGGTCTCACCTTGGCTTGACCAAAAATCGACTACCTCCTCTTTGGGGTGTCCTCGTGGTGTAATGGTTAAAGCGATGAACTGCGGAATCGTAGTACGCGAGTTCGTACTCCAGTCGCGCTATTACGTTCACTTTCGGGCAAATACCCTTGGGAAAGGTATGAACCCCCTTATTCTCCCTCCAGCTATGGGTAAATAGTAGGACGGACTAGGTTCTTCAGCCTTGGTGAGGCAACTAGTCTAGGAGAAGGAAAACTCTGAATTCAAACCTGTTAAACTCCGCTTAAAAACTGACCTTGTGTCATATCCTGCCTGAGCGGAGGGGTTGGTAAATAGTACCTTCCTCTAGACTCGAATCTCAACTCACTGTTTTTTTTCTTCAAATTCCAAAATCCTCAGCACTTTCGAGCATGACGTTATTCACGTCCTTTGTCCTATTTCCTATCTGGGATTTTTATCATGACATCTCTGATTGTCACATCCACCCCGCGCCTGCGTGAACACCTGCACTCAATGTGGGCACCTAACTAACCCATGCACTAAGTGAAAGGTTCTCCGCCTAACTAAACCGAAAGGCAAGATATATAAAACGAAACCCCTCCGCAATTATATTACACTTCAACTCTCTAGGAAGGTGAAGATATTCACCTCTATTTTCACTTTCTTTTATTTTCACAGGACCGGTAAGAACCACGTAATGAGAAGTTAGTTTATTATTGGTATGAGAAGTTAGCTTTCTGGCCGGGATGTAGTGATCCGTTTAAATCTCAATGTCCCAGGGATTTTTTTAATGACAGATTCAGCTTTGTGCATAAAATATTTGTCCACATGTCCAAAAGACGGTTTATTGCACAATTCTCAGTGAATCACTCTTCCTACCCAATCTTGCTAATTCTTGTATTCATTTTGTATCATTCGCTTATAATATGAATAACAGTTTCATACATGTCATCATATAACCTACGCTTGCTATTCTTCAGTCTATTATCAATTTTTGCTCTGACATAATTTGTGCCAATGGCATTGATATTTGCTCCTCTTAGAGATTCCCTCACTTTCTTTACGTTTTACTTCATTATCAATACCAAAGTCATTTAGTTTGAAAGTATCAATTACCTTAGGTTTTTTCCTCCATGTTTTCTAATTTTTATAACCATTTGTCCGGTAGTCCTTTAGTTATTTTTGTTGACATTACGGTTACCGGCTGCTGTTGCTAGTCATTTTTACTCTTATCCGAGTCCTTGAATTGTAGCATGCACACAATCCTCAATGCTGGTGAATCATCTTCCTCTTTTTAATGCAACCCAGTGTCCGTGTGCGTTATCTCTCTGGTTTAAGGCCTTGTGCTTTGTCTTCAATTTCTTGTTCGATGGTTCATATGATTGAATTCTTCCCTGGCCCGTTTAAAGAAGAGTTCAGAGTATTTCATATAGGCCACTGTCCTTGTACTTATTCCACTAATATTTTTGTTGTAGATTCTGTTTTCGAGACGGTTTTATTTTTGTTCTTTTGAGGTACTTTTTTCTTACTTTTTCTTTTATCTGTTTGCTCAATGGTGTCCGCTTCTTATGTACCCAGGTTTTTGAAGTTTTCCATCACTCCTAGATCCACTTTGACCCGGATTGGTTGTATATTTTAGAGTTCAATCAACGATTTCAATAGAACGAGTGTCCTGGTTGTAACAGTAAATTCCGTTTGATGATGCGGCTAAAGCTCTTGAGCTTTAGGGAATGTAGAGTAGACTTTCATTGACATTACTCCCAGGTCCACTCTGATCTTGGTTGGTAGTGCCTATCATGGTCCTGCCAAGGAGTTTAATAGAACTGTTTAACACTTTAATTATGTGCCAACAAATGACTGGTAAATTGAATTGTTTGTGTTACATAGAATACTTGAAACTATTTAACAGAGCGCAAATAAAAGTACTAATGTTAGATCGCAATACTTGAAACCGTTTACTTTTATGTAAAGTAACAGAATTATACATAGTTGGCTGGAATACTTGAAACCATTTAAGTGTGTGAAAACAAATGAGAACTGGCAGGTTTAGAATATTACCTAAAAATTATTTCTCAACATATCAAATATAAATATATATATATAGAAACAGGTTTCTGCATTAAGTAGGCGACAAGTGTTGATATATCTCGGAAATATATTTACAAACGTGATTCGCCATTAGAAAACATACTAGGGTTGTTATGCCATAAAAATAACTAACCTACTTATCTATAATAATCATTTATTTTACAGCTATATATCAAGTATTCCTATAAAATATTAATAATCCATACATATTTGTATGGTTTAAAGCTGCATGTGGCTCGTTGCACTGTTCTGTGCGGTTCGTGGGGGACTCTAAAAAAAAACTTGCATCGAGACGAAAGTCATTTGATTTTAAAAGAGGAGCCTTTTGATAATTCATAACCCAATGATGTGGCCCACCCGCAATAAAGTTTGGCCACCCCTGGTTTAAAGTTAAAAGTGCCAGAAAATAATAACCATCCGTTTGCATACAGTTATATGGTTTCAAGAATTCCTGTCCATGCTCAAGACATATTTTTCATATTGTCACCTCAGTTGTTGAGCATTAATGCTCTTCATTCAAGTACACACGTTTGTAACAGGAAGTTTTATTATCATTAGTCCTATTAACCAGTTAACATCGCCATGAGGTAAGGGCAGAAAAAATCTAGCAGATAACTACTGTTGTATGAACCGCACATCTTACTTCATTTCGAGAAAAAGGAAACAGTATTTTCAACCTCTTATTAAGTCACTAAGTAAATAACTTATATCACTTTCAAGCAATTGTAAAAAAAAATATCCCTAATCAAGGACCGATAACCCAACCGTACAATATATCATAGCTGTTGGCTGTTTATCTGAGCAATTAACTTGCGGCAGTATTCAGAGCATGTGATACTAGCTTACTAATTGATACTTTTGTACTATAAATAATAATAATAATAATAATAATAATAATAATAATAATAATAGTAGTAGTAGTAGTAGTAGTATTAACAAATGGTATATGCACAACCCGGCGCCTGTCCTAGAAAATGACTCGCATAAACTCCTATGGGATTTTAACATACAAACGGATCACCTAATCCCAGCCAGAAGACCAGACCTCATAATGATTAACCAAAGAAAGAGAATCTGCAAAATTGTTGACTTTGCTGTCCAGGCGGACCACAGAATAAATCTGAAGGAAAGTGAAAAGAAGGATCAGGACCTCGACCTTGCTAGAGAATTGAAAAAACTGTGGAACATGAAAGTAACGATTGTGCCAATTGTGATTGGTGCGTTAGGCAGAGTAACTAAAGGATTATTAAAGGGCCTGGAGGACTTGGAAGTTGGCGGACGGGTAGAGACAATCCAACCGACAGCATTGCTGACGACGGCCAGAATATTGAGACTAGTCCGAGAAACTTGAGGAGTCTTGCTGTCACTAAAAATCCAGTGAAAACCATCAGCTAATACTGATGTGAAAAACTCTAGAGGAGTAAATAACAGTAGTACTAGTAGCTGTTTTGCTTTTTTGTTTAAAACATATTAATTCAGTATTATTTTTTACAGCAAATTTGATTAATCTACAAATTCTTGATTATGTTTATATTTTTATGTTCAATTACATTTTTTAGAGTGCGCTTTTTCTAATCATGTTTGCATACAGTAAAAGGATAAAGTATTTTCATCAAATTCAAATAATCTAAACACAGTTGTATGATTTAAAGTATTTCTATATAAAAATAATAATTCATTAGCATTCTATTGTTTCATTTAGATAATAATAACAGCTACAATAATAATAATAATAATAATAATAATAATAATAATAAACTGTTTTATTCTAAATGAAGACTTTTTAATTCCCAAAATTATTTTCAGCTAAACTATTTCGAAATCACGAAATAGATTTGTTTAAGTTTACCGCGGAAAACTCTATATGGCTCATGTATGACTTTTCTTAATCATTGAAAGAAATACGTACCTAATATAGTTGAAAGCGCTATGTAAGAACAGTTACCGCCCTCAATACAACGGGAAAGACATCAGGGGCCTCATCTTTATTTTCGCCGAGGCTGTTCATATCTTAATAAAGTCTCAAAATAGGGCAGTAGATATAAACCCTAGAGGTGATACAGGAAAACCTGAAACTAGTTCAGGTTAGTTCAAGAAATAAGGCAAAAATAGCAAGATAATGGACTTTTACTAAGTTACAAACTTAGTTTTTTTTTTGTTCTTTTCTGACCCGCTGTTCATGAACAATCACTGTGACTGTTCTCGGTCACATCTGTGTCGGGCGCGCAGGTAATTAACAACCCCTGTGTTTGGTATAGCCACAATATACACCGATGATAAAAATGTTGAATCAAAGTATGATACAACGTGGGACCCAAACAATAGGATTGGGTGTCATGGTCGGCAGGAGCACTTCTGATTGCCAACAAAATCGTCATCCTGCGAATGCCGGCTGTTCTTTTTTCAGGTACACGAATAACCATTTAATGAACCACACCAACTAGAGACATAAACGCAAAACATGGACTAGGGAAGACAACCAACTTGCACTACACTGCTATTTTTGGAGCATCCATTCACAAAGATGATATAGGAAAAGAATGATAGAGATCTGGGAATAATGTGCAAGTTTTCAGACAAATCAAAGACTTTCCGACCAAGCCAGAACAATAATAAAGAAAGGTTGGTTTTCTTACCTTGAAATACTAGAAAGACATAAGAAAATAGATAATGAACAAGATAGTAATACAGTACCAGACACATAAAGAATTAACAAAAACAACCTAACAGAAGTGAACTGCCAACTTCGGAAAATGGAAACACCACACGACCAAACAACCCTGGAATATGTAGGAACAAAAAGAAAAAGACAACACAAGAAAATTAACAGTTCAACTTGAGGAAAAAAATCAGAAAGTCCTGGTGACAGAAGGAAGATTAAAGAGATATCGACAACAGGTAAAAAAATATAGACAAAACGGGACATTCCAAAACAACCAAAGAAAATTCCATCCACAACTGGGAGGAAATGACACGAAAACATACCAACAACCAGATATAAGAAAAACCGATTTTGGACTGAAATATGGCAACCAAAAAACACAACGAAAAAGGCCGAATGGATAAAAAACATGAGAAGAGAATTAGAAGGGCTCGAAGAAGGCCCAAAATCGGAAATACTCATCGATTTACTGATAACGACACTAAAAAAATATCAAACTGGAATACGCCTGGCCATAATGGAATAAATGGTTTCTGGTTCAAGAAATTTACCTCCATTCACGACAGACTAGCGCTAGAAATGAACCGATGCCTACAAGGAGCACACGTACCTGACTGGATGACCAAAGAAAAAACCACTTTGATCCAAAAGGACCCAAGCAAAGGAGCCACCTCAAACAACTACCGACCCATAACCTGCCTACCGATGATGTGGAAAATATTAACAGCTCACATAAGGGAAGAGATTTACTACTAACTAACAAGCCACAGATTGTTCCCTGAGAAAGAGAAAAGATGCCGCAAAGGATCCAGAGGCACAGCAGAATTACTTTACATAGATCAGCACATCCTAAACGAGAGCAAAACCAAACAGAAAAATCTAGTTATGGCCTGGATTGATTACAAAAAGGCATACGATGTGTCCCGCAAACTGCCTTAAAATGTACAAAATATCTGGAAAAGTCATAAGCCTTATCGAGAAACCATGAAAACCTGGAGAGTGGAATTAACAGATGGGGGAAGAAGCTTAGCTGAAGCAAAGATCCAAAGAGGTATTTTTCAAGGAGATAGACTACTACAGTTACTATTCATAATTGCCATGATGCCGCTTAACCACATAATCAGAAAATGCGCTGATGGATAGAAACTTCGTTGATCGCAGAAAAAAATCAATCACCTAATGTACATGGATGACATTAAACTATTTGTAAAAAATGAAAAAGAACTGGAAACTCAAATACAAGCAGTTAAAATATACAGTCAAAAAATAGGAATGGATGTTGGCATAGAAAAATGTGCCATGCTTGTAAAGAGAAAAGGACACCTATAAATACTTAAGCTTCTTGGAGGGTGATACCATCAAACAAATAAAGATAAAAGAAAAAAATCAGAAAGAATATCTCAGGAGAATCAGAAAGCTACTCGAAACAAAACTATCTATCAGAAACCTTACCAAGGAAACCTTATCATACCTGGGCTTTATCCCTCGTTATATATATGGGATCTTTTTTGAAGTGGACCAGAAAAGAACTTAAGCTAATGGACCAAAGAACAAGAAAACTAATGACCATTCATAAGGTATTACATCCAAGAGACGACATTAATAGACTACGTCTCAAGAAAGGAGGGAGGAAGAGAACTTGCCAGCATTGAAGACAGTGTTGACGCATGGATACAACAACTTGCAGACTACATAGAAAAGCACGGAGGACTGATTAAAGCCACTAAAAATGATACTGACAACACATATCCAACAGAATGACCATAACTAGGAAACTAAGATGTGAAGAAAACAACTCTATGGGCGCTTTAAACGACTAATAAATAATATCTCACTTGAGAAAACCTGGACATTGCTAAGAAAAGGAAACTCTAAAAGAGAAACAGAATCTCTTCAAATAGTAGAACAAGCAAAACCATAAGAAACAACCAAATCAAAGCGAGAATAAATAAGACGCAACAAATTGCAAATGTAGGCTATATGGTGACAGAGACGAAACCATCAAAAAAAAGCGAATGCAGTAATGGGTGGGCAAGGTGGTCCACTGGGAAATATGCAAGAAATTTAAATCTAACTGTACAAACAAATAGTATATGCACAACCCAGCATCCTCCAACTAAAATTGTTTCAAGTTCTCAAATAATTCAATTAAACATCATTCATTCACACAGATTAATAATCAGTGTTTATTTTTAACAATTCAGTTTAGCATGAGTCATTTGTTTGCTGTTCGTTCAAATGTCTAACAGTTCTATTTGCCCCTTTCTGGTACTACCACTGCGAGCCAGAGTCACACAAACAGATTGTTTAATGTCATATCAGGGCACTCATAGGGGAGATCTTACCCTTCTGGAGAGATGCAGTCGTGTTCTATAGCCCCACCCGACTGGGGAAAGACAATTGAGTCTGGCTCGTTTAAAAATGTTTCAAACAAGCTATTCATTTACAAATCATGAATTTAAAAGAATATGTATAAACATAATTTTACATAAAAACAACATACATGGTTTAATATGTCATAAAACAAAACCAACCAACCACAAATGATTATCGCAGTCACATGGAAATAAAAGTAAAAAGTAAAGTTGGCAACCGTAGTCGAGGGCAATCCAAAGGCTCCCTTTTCAATAGGTACTACACCGAGGTGTAGGGGAGGGAGTTACTCCTTTCCGCCGATTTTTCCACTTACGTACTTATAATGCTGAGTGTTAAGCAAAGTAGTATCAAGTAAAAATTTCTAAGTCTTTAGGTATGACTCGAGCTGGGATTGAACCCACATCTCCCGGGCCATTGGCTAACAGTCTACCCACTTGACCAATTAGCCTGACTACATGGTAATAAGTATTCCTTTCTAATACCGATAATTTTCAAACGGATCTGTGTGACTAATAAGTGTTTTCGTTGGTTTTACTATATCAACCCTTCTGTATTTTTGTAGCAAGGGAATATTTTTCGCAATTATCCAGTTTTAAATTATTTCTATTTTATGAGAATCATTAGTTTGTATACAGTCATTTAGCTTAAAAGAATCCTGCCTGATATTAATAATTTTCAAACGAAACTATTTGAAACATTGGTAAGACACTAACAGAAACTACTACTTCGGGTAGGTCATCTCCGGTGGTGCAATGATTTGCAAGCTAGACTAGCAAACCTACACGAGTGAGTTCGAGTTTGATGAGGTGTCACATTCATATAGCCTTGCACCACATCTAAGCAAAAAGCTTAGTAAATTATTACTACCACTATCAGAGTGTACTACGGAGTAACGGGCTTCTCGATGGTTTGATTTATTGCTGAATCCTAACATTTGTCGAGGGCCCCACTTACGCGTGAGTATGGTACATAGCCATTTTTGAGGGAAACAGACACAGAACCGTAGCCGGCACATGCCCGGTGGTTCCAAAAATGCGTTGAGCCTTTTTTGGCATATTTCTAAAAAGGGACTCCTTAGGTGACAGGCAATAAACCTAGACTTCCGTAGAGGGTTAGAGCCCGGTTGGGCGACCCTCTGAGGCTCAAGGATCGTCAGACTCTGCTCGAGTGACATGAATGCTGGCCTCCCGGATTCCATGTCAGACGGCCTCAACCGATCACCACCGTAACCAAGACATACCCGACCTGATCTGCATAAAAGGCAACATGCCCGAGCAAAGTGTGTCTCAGCCCAGTGGACCAGGTTGTAACTTAATACAGAACTTGTTTCTGGCTGGTTTGATTTATTGTTGAATCCTTTTGGGGTAAGTCTCTCTAGACGTAATATCCATCAGCCTTCATGGGCGTGTTGTATTGATGTTGTATTTGATCATTATTTTTTACTTGTCGATTTTAAAAGGAATTAAGCTTTGATATGGTTCATTTGCTGAGCAGTATATCGGCATATATGACTATAGTTTTTTAGTTTAAAATATTCCTTTGAATACAATTCTTCCCTTCTAATATCAATATTTTGCATACAGTCTTATGGTTTAAAGTTTTCCTTTAAATACAGTTATTTCCATTTCATATCAATAATTTGTATTCTGTCATATGTTTAAAAAAATTCATTTGAATACAGTTATTTTTATCTGATATCAATAATTTGCATACTGTCATATGGTTTAAAACATTCTTTTGAATACTGTTATTTTTATCTAATATCAATAATTTACACACTGTCACACAGCTTAAAGTATTTCATTCAAATGAGTAAATAAATTGTTTGAGTCTGAGTGGATCTGCGTGTAATGGTAATGAAGGATTGATTTATTTTATTGTCATATCAACCAGTCTAAGGTTATTAAATACTTTGATATGGGAATCGCGTTCATTATACGTTCATACTTATATTATGTAGCTATTTCTTTTTTTTCTGCACACAATGACCGAATGTAAGTGATTTTTAAAAATATCTATTTGATTCATTAATGGGATACTAATAGGTACTACCACTCTGGGTCAGAGTGAATCTGGGAGTAATTTTAATAAAGGTTGATTGGCTTGGTTGGTTGTTTGTTTGGGTTTATGGCATATCAACCTTTGTAGGCTATTTAAAGCCAAATCCATTTTTATGCAAATAGTCAGTTCAATTTCAAACAATTCAGTTTACTATGAGAACACAGTTTAATCCTCATTTTTTTCTATTTCAAGCTATTCAGTTTAGTCAAACAGTTCTAATTCAAACAAGTCAGTTTAGCATAGGTATGCAGTTAATTCTATTTAACCCATAGATAGGGCTCTATCAGGTGCTATTACTTCGGGTCCGAGTGGACCTGGAAGCAACGGCAATGAAGGTGTTCTCTGCATTCCCCAAAGCTCCACAATCACTGGAACCTCACCATCAGACTGTTTAGTGTCATATCCAGGACTCTCATTGGGAGGTATTACCCCTCTGCAGAGGTGCAGTCGGTGTATTCTACAGCTCTAGCCTACTGGGCAAATTAATGAAGGGGTAATCCACACGCCTCACAAAAAACCTGAAGACCTATTCAAAGCCCAGCCGCGAGGGTGAGTTAATAAAGAGGTAATTTCACACTCTTGTGGGGCGTCCACACCGTATGCAGTTTATAATCATGTTGAGATCACAGTAGAGAATCATCATGGCTTAGTGGCTAACGTGTTGGACTTCGACGTCATAATTAGCGAGGTCGAACTCCAATCGTGTTATTATGTTCACTTTCAGACTAATGCCTTTGTGAAAAGTTGGAAATTCCCCTTTCCAGCTACGAGTTCAATACCGTTATTCTACACGATGGATTTAGTCTTAAATAACCTACAAAGGTTGATATATCATTAAACAAAGATTCAAAACAAACCTCTGTAGTAGTAGTAGTAGTAGTTGTAGTAATTGTAGTAGTAACACACTCAAAGAGTCTTTTGGGCTTGCTTTCGAAGTATCTAAAGACTATTTTGTATTAGTGAAGATACTTTGTGGATTTACTTTTGTTCTTATCTTTACAGGAAGCTCGAGGAATCGTCTGTAACATTCAATGAACAAAATGGAATATGCTTGACAAATTCATATTGGATAGTTTTTTTTTGTTGTTTTTTTTTATGTTGGTCTGCTGATGTCATTAAAAGATATGTGAGAACTTCATATCATTTTCTAGCTATATCTATCCCTGCTTTTCTTTTCTTTTCTTCTCTTTTCTTTTCTTTTTTTCGAGATGGGGTAGATTTTCTTCCATGACCACTTCTTACAGCTACATCTCTCATTTGACACACTCTTAAGATTATGTCTGTCTCCGACAGAATTTGATTGCTGCGAATTCTTGGTTTCTTTTTCTGTTTCCTGAGAAAGGTTTCTCGTTGTTTTTGTTTGGTATTTTTTTATGTTTATTGCTATTTTCATATATTCTCTTCCTTATCTAATTCAACACACGTACACACACTGCGTCCGTATATATATATATATATATATATATATATATATATATATGTGCGCGCGCGTGCGTGTGTGTATATATGTGTGTGAGTGTGTGTGTGTGTGTGAGAGAGTGTGTGTGTGTGTGTGTGTGTGTGTGTGTGTGTGTGTGTGTGTGTGCGCATTTGCGTGATGGTGTGTTTGTACATTTACGTATATATAGGTATTAATGTATATACAATGGTTTTCAATAAATGAGATGAATTTTGTCTCGAAAGTTGGCTATAGAAACCAGGGTTTACAGTTATGCCTTTTAAGAAAATCAGTAGCAGTGGGTTCTTTAATGCCCCCAGAAAACTGATATCATAATTTTCCTCACTGACCACTGAGCTGGCAGAGTGGCAAACCCATGTTTAGCCCATTGATAAACATTTATTTTGACTTAATCTTATTCTACGTACAAATCGCACATTCTTCGGTAAATTACACATGGTTTTCTTTTCTCAGCCATGAAAAATTTGATGACAAACCTCCATGCTTTTACCATGTTAGCCTTTCTTGGTTTATTTTATACCAAGGTGATATTTTTTTTTTCAATTATATGGTCACAAATTGTTTCTATTTTGTACGAATCATTTAATTGCACTCAGTCACCTGACTTGTAATATTCCGACCTAATATTAATCACCTTAAGACGGATCTATTTGAAACGTGCATAGGTTCTTAACTGGTACTAGTACTTCGCACTTCTTATTGTTTAATTTTCCACTATTTTGAATTGCCTAAAAAATATACTTTCGTAATAGAAAATAGGTTTTCCTTTAAACCAATTTTAAATAATGCAGTGTTTACATTGATGCAAAACATTCTAAAAACATTATCTGGGTTATTTAAAAAATCCCTTTAATGAATGACCTTATATATATATATATATATATATATATATTCGACAGACAATGCAATATTAAAAATAAGAGTAAATAAAGTGTGGTATTAATACTACTCTCATTATAGTCCAAGTAGTGCCACCATTCAGTTGTAGTAACACGGTTACAGCTAGGAAGGATTCTTGTTTTTCTTTTGTTGTTTTTTTTTTTCGTATCGGAAAGATCAGATTTTTACCAATGCATATGTTGACACTTACTTTGAGTTGCTAAATGGCAGCTGTTCAATCATTTACCTTACATCTCAAAAACCATTCTAGAACGGTGAGCAAGATATGCAGGATAATTCTGAGGAAGTAAGGATCAACTCATAACCGACGCTCTCCAAAATACTCCAACACATGGACACCCCAGTGTTGGCCGACCAACAAAAATGTACTTTCAACAGCTCTGTGCGGACGCCGACTACCGTCTAAATAACAAACCATGTGATATGGCCGATAGGAACATTTTGGGACAGATTGACAAACAGAAAAATAGAGAGAGTCGAAGGAATCCGTGCCGTCGGTACGCCTCGATGATGATGATGATGATGATTAAAAGCATGTGTTTGTAGAAGCAATAACAACAATAATAGCACTGACTGATCAGAAACAAACTAGAGGATAAGTTATTGGTAGGACTTTGGTTACTTAAGTATGAATTTCTTTCGTAGATTAGTTGTTAATGCAGTAGGTGCAGAAAACTAGACTTTCCAGATGCAAAAAAAAAAATGTAAGCGCTATTCGCATTGAGTGCTTATTCATTATTATTATCTCGAATAAGAACTGTTTTTCACTGTTGTTGAAATAGCAATCCAGATAAAATAAATAAATAAAAAGATGAAAAAAAAAAGAAATTCTAATTAATATCGCTTAAATGGATCCGTGTAAATTCCTGTTGGGTATCATCAACCTTTTCAGCATAATGAGCTATTCCATCTGCCATATATGGCAGTAGCGGAGATCAGTCTGAGAATAAGTCTACGAATCAGACCAGAAGAGCCGTTCCTATTGTTGAAGTATATCATTACTCTATCACTTATCATATATTCTTATTACTAACAGTCAATCTCTTGTAAATACTCTTTCCTGTAAATATAACTATTTTCCTCACATATCGTGGTTTGTTTTATTATTATTACTACATGTGTTCACAAACCAGAACACAACAATTCCCTTGAATGAAAAGATAAACATGAGCTATTTAAGCAAGGAAGGTTGATTTGCAAGAGAAAAAGCTTGATGGGAACAGCACAAGAATGTTACGAGCTATACTGAACAAATCCTGGAAGCAACACCCCACGAAATAACAGTTGTACGGCCATTTACTTCCCCTCTTGAAAACTATCCAAGTAAGACGAACGATATATGTGAAACACTACTGGAGACGTTCTTCGAGCAAGAAATTATTTACAACAGCTCTGTGTGGATTCAGGATGTAGTTTGGAAGACGAGCCGACAAAGGATGACAGGGACGGATGGATAGAGAGAGTCATGGAAATCAGTAATAGAAGCGTGACAAAGATTATGCATTAACCCTTTTCAATAAGTAATGCAACAACCTACAATAACAATCTTATAATTTCCTTGTATTCAATTCAACCAAAATTACTTGATCAATATTAAGTTGCATATTCTATTTTATGGACTACGCTATTGCTCGTGCTAAGAAATCATCGTTCTTTTTCTTTTTCCTTTTCAGTCTTTGACAGCAAGTTATCAGGATGTATAGAAAAAGAGTGAATCATTTCAATATTTCTTTCTTTCTTTGACCTTCAAAAGACCCTGCTAAAAAGTTTACTTAATTTTTATTTAAAAAAAATGTAACATCAATATCCCGAGAAAGTTCTATTAAACGAAAGAAAGCAGATTTGGTTTCGGTTTCTTTGTTTAATGGCATATCAACTTTAGCAGGATATTTAATGCCAAAGCCCTTCTCCGAGAAGAACAGTTGTGGTATTATTTAACCCATAGCTGGGAGGATAAGGAGGTTCATACATTTCCCAAAGGTATTTGTCCGAAAGTGAACGTAATAGCGATTTCACAGTCCATCGCTTTAACCATTACACCACTAGGACGCCCATTAAGAAATCAGGAAGAGCCACGGAAGTAAGAAAGCAGGATCTGCTATTTTGTTTTTCATAAATTGTATAGTTGCTTTTGCAGTCATCATCATCATCATCATCATCATCCTGTCGTGCAATCAGCATGGATATCCCTGACCCTCTCTCGCCACTCCTCTCTATCGTTCATCGCTTCCGGCTGGTCCTCAGGGCTACACCCCGTATCCACACAGAGCTGCTGTATGTAGGTTCGAGCTGGTCACCCTGCTTTTGCTTGGTCATGCAAAGGGGTCCATAAGAGTACATCACTTATGAGTTCGTCCCTAATTCTCCCGCAGTGTCCTGCATGTCTGGTTCGTCTAACTTTGATAGTTTTCGTGATGGGTGGTAGTTGGCCGTATAGCTGCTGTTTTGTGGGATGTTGCCTCCAGGACTTGTTCAGTGTTGCCCGCAGCATTCTTGTGTAGTTTTCCATCCATTTAGTTAGCGTCCATGTAGTGCATCCATATAGCAGTATCGACTTGATCGCTGCTTGGAAGAAACTGCGTAAACACTTTGCAATAAATAATAAACAAATATAGAATAACGATCTGTTTAATACAAAACTCACATATCAATTGTTAATATTCAATTCTACCAAAACCACATGGTTAATTCATAGTTATATATTCTATTTTGTGAATGACGGTATTGGAACTCTTTTTCTTTTAGCTTTTCAGACTTCAAAAGCATGTTGTTAGATATTATTAGAATTTCAGAGCTCATCGGAGCTTATTATATTTTCAGCAAACGTATATACAAAGTTTATGATTACCATGCTATTAAGTGGGGATAGATGGATTTAGCAGAGGGCAATTTCATTCAAATTGAACACTGAGTTAGAGCTCAAGAAGCAACGTCTGTGTGGAAGAATATCCTAATTGGTTGTATGAGAGACTTGAAGAATATCACACTTGGCTACAGGGGTGAGATGTTGAAGATTATCTCTGTTAGTTGAGAAGGAGGGTTAAAGAATATCCCATTTGGCGGCGGGGAGGGTATGTGGATAAATTTAACGTGCGAACAAACAGAGGAATAGACTGGATAATGATATAATGAATGAAGGGTTCTATCTATGTGTCAAATCGAAATGATTAACTATATAATTGTGTACAAACAAGAGATTGTTCCTTTTAATCGTTAGCGTTACATACGAATACTTGAAAGCATATAAGTGTTTGCAAAAAAGTTTGATATCAAATTGGATCATAAGTGTTAGATAGGAATACTAGAAACGATTCTAGTGTGTGTAAACAAATGAACTCTGGCTCGTTTGAAAACAATATTTTTAAACAATGCGTACCCAAATTATATATATATATATATATATAATAACTAAATATATATTGACTTTTATATATATATATAATAGCGGGGGTTTATGCTGTCTTTACACGGCACTGATTGCCGTGTAAAGGCGGCATGAAACCCGTGGTCGCAGATAAGTATCCAGGCTATTAAATATATATAAAGCTTAGTATATATTTAGTTACCATTATACTCTATTATAGCTCTATCCCAGATTTTGAGCTCTCTCCAAATCATATATATATATATATATAAACATGGTTTGGAGTTAAATAACCTTTAAGCGATGATACCCTATAAAACCAAACCAACCAACCAACTATTCCCCCGCCGTCTTTGAGTAAGATGAAGGACAGGCTGAGATCTTTAACCTTGGTATCGCAACCTGTATGGGAGAAGAAAAACTCTGAATTCAAACCAGGTGCAGACCTAGAGAGGGACTGGTTCAGCCAGACTATTCCTTCCTAATTTATGCTTCTCGGAAAGCACCTCCACTATTAAACCAGCCGATGGAACCAGTTAAACAGTGAGAAGGGAAAAGGGATTTACATTACCGTTGTAAAACTTGAAAATCTGTTTACTTCTAAATATTTTCTTATATTTATTTTAAATGCACGTAAATTTTGATTTATATATTGTTTTATATAACCCTCAGGTCAGCAATGATACGCAGATTTATCTACTTATCCATAGAAAATAAATTGATTTCTAAATTTCATCGTCCAGGAGTTAAAACAAAAGTTTGATGGAAATATTAGCTATACTTTTACACTTTTTATGAGGGTCGGCTGTAAAGTTCATATTATAACATCATATCTGCTGCTGAGGATTACTTTGGCCAAGGTGATCAAATCACGGCAAAACCAAAGGAAGAAGCGTGTGAATCACAAGATAGACTATATTGAAAAATAAGCCTCATTTGGTCACATTCCATGAAAGTATCTTAGTCAGACAATGAAATTTACAGCCAACACTCCTATATAATGTTTTCTACATTTTTCACGAAAATATTCCACGAATAAAAACGTTCAGCGCCTGATTAGTTTTGTTTTGTTTTGTTCTATTTTGTCTGTTTAATCTTTATCATGAAAGAGGGAATTCTAGTCTTGATTAACAATGTGAATCTGAATATTTCTTTTCCCGAACGTTTTTATTAGTCGATTAGTATTCTTTCAGTCATTGTTTTTATGCCATTTTAAAATTCAGTCCAACATTTCTTAGGGGAATGGCTTCTCAACTTCAAATCACAGAGGTATATTCCTTTAATGGCATGATAAACTCCTCAGTTTATTTAATGACCAAGCCATCCTTGTAGAAGAACAGTGGTAATACCATTTAACCCATAACTGGAGGAATAATAGGGACCATACTTTTCCAAAAGGGAATAGTCTGAAAAGCACGACTGAGGCAAGAACGTGCTTTCTTTAAGGCCGATGTCAAGCAAGTTAGCCATTACGCCAATTTCCTATTTAGAACAAATGTACATAAGCTTATCTTTGAATTAGTTCTACGGTGATAATTATTAAATATTTTAATCTACTAATGGATGGACACGTGGTTACTATGAATAATTATATACACTTACTTAGGTCGAAATTTAAAGACTTATCTTCTAGGCAAAAACTTGCGTCGACTAATATATCAGTAATAATTTTGTGAGGATAAAATGCAAATATAATGAGAAGAGACACAACCAACATTTAGCCTTGAATATTAATTCCAATTCCATAAATTAATGATTTTATGACATCTAAATCAAAGATCAACCTATATATGAGATTGAATTATATACAAATATCTATGTACACACACACACACACACACACACACATATATATATATATATATATATATATATATTGATCGATAGATTTGCGGTGGATCGTGTGTCTGTGTTTTGTACATGTGTGCCCCATGCATACTCGTACATATACGTATATATATATATATATATATATATATATATATTTAAAGAGAGAGATAGAGAGAGAGAGAGAGAAACAGAGAGAGAGGGAGAGGGAGAGAGAGAAAGCGAGAGAGAGATGGTTATATGTATATACATATATATATACATACATACGAACATACATACCTACACATAGATTGATAAATACTTTTATTGTTGGCCTGTGAACCCGTAAAGTTCCAGTTGTATGAACGGTCCCAAGTGACACTGATGTTTCTATTTAGAGAGGAATGGAGGATTCTAATTGGTATTCATAGTTATCTCTGATAGAACGGAGAAATTGATAATTAAAATATGACGTTCAGCGCTCGACAGACCCCAGAAAATTATCATGCAGGCACAAATTATTCAGTAAAAGTTTTTATATGTATTGCTTTAAAGTATATATATATATATATTGGGACAGGTAGAATGATCACTTGGTTTTGGAAACTTCATAAAAAGACAAGGTGGATGCTATACAAAATTTGATGTGAAAAAGTAGTATTTTCCTGTTTTTTCTTGTTTTTTTTTTGTTTTGTTTTTTTTTGTTATTGTCATCACTTTGTTTAAAAGATTCTGTCGTTTAAATGCTTGCTTTGTTCAAGGTTGTAGTTACTCTAATATGAGACCAACTTGTATGCTTGGCCCTGTGACACTCTTATTGTCATTATAGAAAAATATCAATTATTATTTCATATCCATTTTGCATTTGAAATATATATTCCTATAAAGAATGGGTGAATTTGAATTTAACTTTTTCTGTTAGAATATTTCTGCATTCTAAAATTTACGATCCTTGATTCATTTGCTACTTATCAACTCGCTGGAATGTTCGTATTAAAAATGTGGAGTCCCCTGGAACGTTATGGTTAAAGAGCTGGAGTACGGTCTCGAAATAAGTGGGGTCGAACTGCAGTTATGTTATTCCAGGAACGGTATGAACTTCCATATCCTCCAGGCTCTGTGTTAAATAGTATCACAGCTGTTTTTCTACAAGGATATCTTTGACATTGAATTGCCCAGGAAGGTTAATATGTCATTAAAGAAAGAAACCAAACGATATTAAAAAAGGGAAGAAAACAATTATCACTCTTTGCGAAGACACATAATATTGCCTATTTGGTTAATAATGAGAAGTACTGTTTGCAATTACAGCTTTTTCGATAGTGTTGTATAGCCGTGATACAACTATACGTATACATATATATGCGGAAACATAATCAACAATAATGACGAACGAACACGCTTCTTTAGAAAAATATACCTCTCACACTTTATTCGCGAAAGGGTTGCGAAAGGGTTGTGTATGAGAAGCGAGTTGGAGACGGAACAGACTGCAACATATTGACCCCAAGTTCCTCTGAATATAGCAGCACTTCTTTCTTATTCTGCTAGGCTGCTCAACTGGGGGTCACTGTGGGCCACAAGCCCTCTGTCTGGACCTGGTTCTCAGTGACTCGAACTGCAACTCAAACTCCAACTAACTCAAAACGTCTGTGGCACATGGTTATATAATTGTTTGACGTATATCTGCTTCTTGTGGGCGTCGCATCTGCACTGAATTCAACCCGTCCACAGGTCAAGGTGATATCCTCGAACAGATGCACCAGTTTCTTGATTGACGACTCTGTCGAAGGTCAGTATGTTACAATAGCAATGAATCCATTCATATCCCCTGATGATTCTAAATATAACTTTCTTTACTGACAGATACTTACGGAACTTTTATTTACCAGAGAGTCAGTGTGTTTCCACTCTATAGTCTGTATTCATGAATCAGGCTCCTTATGTTTAGCTCATTGATTTATTTTTTTAATAAAACATGATTTTACTTATACATTGCACATTGTTGTATAAATTTGGCAGAATTTACGCTTCATAGCCCCCATATATTTAATGACAAGTCTGGAGCACTCAATCTGATTTGTCGCCATTTTGAATTGATTAAAATGAAATATTTTCGCGAGGTCAAAATAATGTTTGCTATAAAGCAATTCCAAACAATGTAATCTATACGTTTATGGGAGACAAAAATCTGAACCCCACCCTACAAAAAACAGTGGGATTTTTTCTAAAAAAAAATGCAGATTTATTGAATGTGATCATAGGACCCAGTAATACACACGGAATGATTATCCTTTTACATACCGTTTTGTGAGGCATGATCGGAAGGGTGTTCTAGTGTGCGGAGCATGATGGGAAGGTTGTTTATTTTTATGCGTGGTTATCCACGTGGTTATATTGAATTGATTTTGTGGTTTGTTGATTTCCTTACCCTATTATGTTAATTTAAAAAGAAATCTATTGTTTTCACAAGATACTATTTCATTCTTTACTAGTTTTTCGCATCAGCCTCAACTGTTGGTAAAGTCTCCACAGGTCCTAAGGATTTTTCTGAGTCTTCTAGCTGCTGGCAAATATACCCGCCCGAGCCGAAACCCTGCTACATTGTGTGGAACGAGCAGCTGCTGGCAAGGGCCTCCATGTCAACGCAAACAAGACGGAATACACGTGCTTTAATCAAAGAGGCGACATCTCCAAACTAAACGGTAGTTCTCTGAAACTAGGAGAAAAGTTCACCTATCTAGGAAGCAGTGTCTCATCAACCGAGACAGACATCAGCGCGCGGCTTGCAAAGGCATCGACACCTATCGATAGGCTAGCAGACCGATAAAACGATAAAATGAAACAGTTTTTTCCAAGCAGTTGCCGCATCGATACTGCCGTATGGATGCACTTCATGGACACTAACTAAACGGATGGAGAAAAAGCTTGACGGCAATTATACAAGAATGCTGCGAGTAATATTGAACAAGTCCTGGCAGCAACCCACAAAGCAGCAGCCATATAGCCACTTACCGCTCATCGCGAAAACTATCGAAGTTAGACGAACCAGACAAGCGGGACACTGTTGGAGAAGAAGGGATGAACTCATTTGTGACATACTCTTGTGGACCCCTTCTCATGGACAAACAAAGGCAGGACGACCAGTTAGAAACTACACACAACAGCTCTGTACCGATACAGGATGTAGCCTTGAAGACCTACCCCAAGCGATGGACGATCGAGAAGAGTTGCGGGAAATAGTTAGGGAGGTCTACGCTGGCGGTGCGGCATGATGATGATGATGATGATGTGGTCTGTATGGTCTCTTTTTTTCATGATTTCCAATTCCGTCTGACGTTTTGACAAATTTTACGGACCGTTCCAAATGTAACTACGACTGGTATCACCGTCATCTTCATGTTTCATCACTTTTTCGGCTATCTGGCAAGATCTTAGAAGTTTTCTGGTTTTGGCTTCCTTTCATTTTCACTCTCGTCTTTTCTCAATGATTATAATTTTATCTTTTTATTCTTATCTATTTTTTGTTGATTTACTTATTTTAATTGTATATTCGTTTCATTAATTTTTCATCTTATTTCATTTTCTATTTATCTATTTATTTGTATTTAATCATTTTGATCTGTTATTCTTAAAACATTATTTTTTATCTATTTTTTTAAATTTGATTTACGTTTTTACTTTGTAATGTATTTATTTATTGCTATTATTTTTCTCTTTCGAGAGTTTTTCTCCACAACGTTCGTTGATGGACTTCCACTAAAGTTTAAGTGACAGCAAGTCTCTTCAAGTCATCTCAAGTCCCCAGGAGTCTGTTTAGTATTCTAGCCGATCTCTACAATCCTATTGTTTGGATGGTTTCCATTGTCCTCTTATTTCCAAGTCCTCAAGTCGCTGTACCAATCTTTAATGACTGTCAAGAGCGCCAATGACGTTATGTTCATGCTCCATAGTTTTTCATTTCTCTAGCAAGGTCTAAGTACTTAACTTTCTTTTTGCTTTCCTTCACTTTTACCCTGTGGTCAGCCGGAACGGCAAAGCCCCTTATTTGGCAGGTTCTCTTTCTTTGTTGACTAACACTGAGTTTAGTGGTCTTGCCGAGATGATGTGATCCGTTAGTATCTCATATTATTGATTTTATTATTATTATTATAATTATTATTTAGTTTTTGGAGTCGTTAGTATTTGATAGCTTAGAAGGGATCTGTTTTCATGCTCACATTACGATGTTATCTCTGATTCCCAGCGAATCTATATTCGTAATGCACACACACACACACACACACACACACACACACACAAACACACAAACGCACATATATATATATATATATATATATATATATATATATATATAGTTATCGTCGAGGAAAATGGACACAATGACGCGAGTTAAATTCTTGACGAGTCCGATTGCATTTCACATAGTACTAATATACTTGTGAAAGATATGAATCCAGTTATTTTCCCTACTGCTGTTAGTAAATAGTAAGGCAAACTAGGTTCTTTAGCATTGGTTAGGCAACCAGACAAGTCTAGAAGGAAAACTCTGGATTCAGAACAGTTAAACTGGGCTTAGATATTGACCTTCTGTCTCATCCTACTAGTGTGGAGGGCTAGGTATAGATATAAACACACACATACACACACATGTATTTGGAGAGAGAGAGAGAGAGAGAGAGAGAGAGAGAGAGAGAGAGAGAGAGAAATTTGTGTGTGTCTGTGTGTGTCTTATTCTTTCATTTAGTTATAATTTTCTTGGCTCCAGTGCCACCCTCCCACCTGCGCGCACTCAGTTCTCAGTTCTTAGCTCTAGCGGAAGAATTTCAGGACACAGGCCGTATGACACGGGACAGCAGCTGTCCGTTGTTCTTTATCATCCGTCTTTTCACTTTTTAGCAGGATAAAAGTCATTTGTTTCCCGTTGGTGCGTAAATAGTTCCGTTCCTTGAGATGTGTCAGGTGCGTGCGACGACGAGATCCCGTCAAATACAAAAATAAAACAAACAAAAAGACAAAAATAAAAAGAACTTAACAAAGCAAAAAAAAAAAAAAAAAAAAACAACAAAAAAACAAACAAAATAAAACAAAAGAAAACACCAAAAAACAGTGAAATACTTTTTTCCTGTTAAGTGTTATCTTTATTCTTTTCTCTTTTTTTACGCTTTTATTTTTTTTATCTTATATACTTTTTGGTGTTTATTGTTTCTTTTCTTTTTACTTCTTTTAAAAAATTATTATCAATAAGGAAACTGACTATAAGCTATTCCCACCCTGTCGAGGGTGATTTCGAATAAGCTGTTTCTATCCCTCTGCAGAAAGGTGAGACACACACCAAAGAAATCTTTTCTATGATATCTGATGGCGTGGCTTCAGTTCAAGAGATCTGCATAGTATGTAGTACCCCTTCATTGCTATTACTCCCAGGTTCACTTTGACCGGTGTGGTGTTATCAGTCAAGATCGCAAATATTTTTGCTTACATATGTTTAAAAATTATTTGTATTCAATGGGAATGTGTGCAAACAAAAACAGAAGAAATTTAAAGAAAGAACAATCAATATTTGTAAATGCTTACATATAATGAACACGATTCCCAAATCTTTGGGTATAAAATAACCCTAAACGGGTTGACATGCCGATAACATTAATCACCCGGTCTTTCAGTGTCATACGCTTATGTCCACTTTGATTTTATAACATTCCATATTGATTAATATTCTTCGAAGTTGTCGTGGTTTTCTTTTGAAACCTTCATTTTTCTTTTTCTTTTATTCTTTTGAATATTTCTTTTTCCGTCCTTTTTCGTGTTATTTCCTCCTTCTTTACATTATTTCTTCGTCTTGTTTTTTTTTCTTCGTTCTTTCAAATATTTTCTTTTCATTGTTTCTACATTCTATCTTTACCTAATTCCTCATTTTTCTTTTTTTTTTCTTTCCTTCGAATACTTGATACTTTTATCCTTCAACCGAAATTTTCCATCTTTCACAAAGTGAAGCCATACTCATTGTGTCAACACACCAGCTACCACTACCCTCCTAGAATATATATATATATATGTGGGTGTGTGTGTGTGTATGTGTGTGTGTGCATATATATATGTGTATATATATATATATACACATGCACACCTTTATATATATATATATATATATATATATATATATTCTTGGATGGTAGTGGTAGCTGGTGTGTTGACTCATTGAGTATTGCTTCATATATATATATATATATATATATATATATATATATATATATATATATATCATAAAAAATAGGTCCACTGAGAGATTTATATTTTTTAAAGAATTATTCATATCGTTCTTAAAAACGTGTATGTTTAAAACTTGTAGCTTCTGTCGTTTTGAAATATTCATTTTTTCTCTCTTCGTACCATAAAAAAAACAGAAAAAAAAACGTTATATATATATATATATATATATATATATATATATATATATATATATATATCCCCACACACGAGCAGGATGAGACAGAAGGTTAATATTTAAGCCCAGTTTAACCGTTCTAAATCCAGACTTTTCCTTCTAGACTGGTTGCATAACCTATGCAAAAGAAAATAGTCGGCCCTACTATTTACAAACAGCAGTAAGGAGATTAATTGGATTCATATCCGTCCAGGATTTGAACTCGCGTTGCTCTGTACATTTCCATCGACCATAACCATTATATATATATATATATATATATATATGCATGAGTGTGTGTGTTTGTGTGTATTGAGTGTATGTGTATGTTAATACATCGAGCATTGAGATGCTTCTTATACGCAGTCGGTTGCATTAGATTACCTCACAAAGATGTAGGATGTCAGGTTACCTCGGCTACTGTTTTACAGGGAGTTACAACTTCATAAACATCCGTGATATTTGTTGGATGTCGTCTAAAACAACCTTAGTTCATTTTGTGTATATTTTGGGGTTTGAAAGTGGAAAATCGATCACTTTGAAGAAAAAGTTATCTACGATGGCTTTAAAGCATTTGAAACACCGGGAAACAAATATGACATCTTGAAACGAGTATTTCGGAAACAGTACGAGACCTCTGTCCTATTTGAGCGTGTTTTTAACATTAGCAATAAGGTTTGCTTGCTTTCACTCAAACTTTCTTGTTATATGAAATCTTTTGAAAGAAGAACAGTCACTCGGTAATATTATACAGTTCATTTTACAGCAACTCAGTGGTAATTCGTATCAATTCTGTGTCAAAATATATAGGTCTGCTGCAAGCGGGAAAGGCCATATGAGAATGCACGGGATCAATTTCTATTCGCAAGACAGTTCTCAAGCTTTTAACATTTGTGTCTGGTCATTCAGGGAATGATTTTGACCTCAGGAGTCACAACTGCTTCAACAGTAAACAATTTTTAGAATTGAGGAGATGGTGGATGTCTGTATATAAGTAGCTATTTATAATGTGGAGAGTGTTCGCCAATGGTCCGGGAGACCAGAGTTCAGTCCCAGGTCGAGTCATACACAACAACAAAAAATGGTACTCGATGCCGCCTTGCTTAACACTCAGCATTATAAGGTAAGGACCAGTGGTAAAGTGGAGAAATCCAGGGAATAGAGTAGCGCCCTCCACTACACCTGTTTGTTGTAGCTATTGAAATGGGAGCCTTCAGGTCACCTTTGACTCAGGTCGCCAACTTTAATTACTTATTTACTCTCTCTCCACACACACACACATATATATATATATATATATATATATATATATATAGAACACACGTCAATCTCTTTGTTATATTTACATTTCATTATTTATGGAATAAAATGTTGTTCTCCTGCTGCTATTTCTATAACAAACAAAAACAAAATGGTTTTACTGTCCAACTTTATATATATATATATATATATATAAGTGGGTGAGATTCACCAAGGGTTGAACCATCTAAAATTGAAACGAGTTGCTATATTAATTTTCGAGAAGTGTCGTATTTGCTTACTTATTATACGTTAGTCAGCTGCAAAACCACAGTAATGAAGTACCATGTTAGGTTTATATATATATATATATAGTTCACAAGAATTAGCAATACGACTGAGAGAAGGGTAGGGAAGACAGTCTCACAGTTTTGACAGACATATGATGAGAGAATATGATGAAAACGCATGCGCTTGAAGAAATTGCATTTTTACTTTTAGGCAAATAAAGTTAATTATAAATGAACTTGTGAACTATTTCTGCAATAAATAAGAGGTAGGACTCTCGACGAGAGAATAGTGAATGGAATTCCCCGTTGGCTTCAGCAATTGTTTTGCTCCAAAAGGTTTTTTTTTTTTTTGCTAATTTTGACTTAAAGTTCCCCCCTGCGGGTGAAACATAAGACGAAGTAACAGCCTGAATATTTTTTTATTTATTTAAAGTGTTGTCTCTACACACATACACACACACACATACACCCAAATCTATATTTCAGTCTGTGTGTTTTCCGAAGTTTTACAGATCTAAATATATGCGTACACTAGAAGAAAACAAGTTAGAAGCGTATGTAAAATATAGATTTACACGTACGCACATACACTCACATAGATATTATTAATACTCTATCTGCCTACCTATTTAAAAGACGTTTAGCATGCGTCAAGCAATTAGGGAAGGGAGAGATAGAATAAACCAAGTGAAATATTTCTTTCCACACAGCACAGAAGAACACTGGTGAATAGAGCTCCACAATAAATGATTATTACTCCAGCAATAATAATTAATTAGCAGTTAGTTTTATGAACGTCTTTTCTTACAAATGCTTTAGAGCAAGTGCAATATTGTGTCCTGTATATGACAATAAACTGAATCTGATGGTGAGGCTTCAATTTTGGAGATTTGAGGAATGTGAAGTAACCCTTCATTGATGTTACTGCTCTGATCTGATGTGATAGAGTCTGTTAGGGCCCTATTTATGGGTCAAATCTGGGAGTGTTGGCGCGCTCCGGTAATTCAGCAACTTTGAAACTTTTTCGGGTGGACGGTTTGAGAGTGGGGTCCCTGGTCTTGCATTAAGCCTAGCATAAATATGGTTTGTTGGGTGGGGGGCTCTGGCTGACCAAGTTGACTAAGGAGGAGCTTTTGAATGTTTGATAATGGCCCGGGAGATCGGAGTTCAATCTCAGGTCGAGTCATACCAAAAACTCAAAAAAATGGTTCTTGATATCTCCTTGTTTAATACTCAGCATTATAAGGTACGTGTCAAGGATAAAGTGGAGTAATCCAAGGAAAGGAGTTGTGCCCTTCTCTCTGTTTCAGTGTTGTAGCTATCGAAAAGGGAACCTTCGGGTTGCCATCGACTACGGTCGTCAAACTATACTGGAAATAAGCTGACTGTATCCTGGCTATGACGCTAAACGGCATCCAGATTTTCTACAGCCTTAGCCGACTGCGCCATCAAACATATGGTAATTATCAAAAGAAACCAGAAAGTCATTAAAATTCCTTTTAAGCAAGTGGAAATAGCAGTCAAAAACTCTTAAAAAATGAAGAAGAATTAAAGAGTAGGACGTCCTTATCGGATACGAAAGACATCTGGTAGATAATGGTATACTTAAATCCATATAACGGAGTCCTAACAAATGATTATCATACAATAGAAACAACTTGTTGAAATTATAAAAATGTACACAAATTATTTTTATTGAATGGGCGTATTCGATGTAATGTAACTATGGGCAAAACCACAGAAACAACAACACAAAACAGTAAATATGATTGTACAATAAAGTGATATATTTTACCCAGCAGTTAAGGAACTGCGTTCATTTTACATTCATATTTAGAATTTTTGTGTAGCTATTTCTTAACATTTTTTTTTTTTTTGCACACGGTAATGTCGATACAAATAATTTTCAACCTGGTCTATGTGACTTGTAGATGTGACTCTATCTGGTATTATTACTCCTGGTCAGTCTGAACCTAGTAATAATAGAAATAAGAAGATACTTCACACTTCCCAGATTTCCAGAACTCGAAACTCTCCATAAGATACAATTCAATATTATACCCAAGACACTCCCTGTTGGGTTTGGGGATCTGTAGTGGATCGGTTACGCGAATTTATAAGCATCTTCCTTGTCAATTCTATCTTTTCCACCTGTGTTCATCGGTCCTGGAAAAGCATACATCTTCATGGGGAACGATATTTCTCTATATTTATTCTATATCCCACTTCCGTAATCACGTGATATACACCATAGCCCGATTACATAGTATTAGAAAATGTGTTTGTGTATGTGAATACCTATTTGGTATTCGCTTTGAACTTGTTTTTTTCAAATGCCTGCACCTATAATAATCAGTCCTAGGGCTGTAGAATATGCTGACTGCATATTTGCAGAGGGCTAAGACCTTTCCCAACCGAGTGTTCTGGATTTGACACAAAATCATTTGGTTGTAACACAACAATTCTGGAAATTTAGGGTATACAGAAAACCCCTTCATTGCCAATACAACCAGGTTTACTCGGGCTTGGAGTGGTAGTGCCTATAAGGGTCCCAACTACAGGTCAAATAGAACTGTTTAATCATTCATATACTGGAAGCCATTTAACTGTACTGAATAGAACTATTTGTTTTGTACAGCAATGCTTTGAAACCATTTAGCTGTGTGCAAGCTGTTACGATCCGGAGTCTCGTTGGAACTACGATAACCGAGACGTAACGAGAAATATAAGTAAAGCTATTAATTAGCAAGAATCCCAAGGTTCGATATGTAAAACGTAAAAGAACCATGGGGATGGGAATTCTCCAATTCGAGAGGCCGGTGAACACAGTGAATAAGTGACAATAAGCAGACACAGAATGACAGAAGACAAATTGAAAGTTTAACAAAACAACTTATTCGGGAATATACATGAAATAGCATGAAAAAAAAGAAACAAAAAGAATATTCTTATGAGGGATGGATAAGTAATAACTAGCAATGTAATTAATCCTTGAGACAAAGTATGAACATTTACAATATTAGCAATCTGTAAAATGACCAAGAAGTGAAACAGACCTTACAAGGTATAATATGGGTTAAAATCTACTTTCTGAATTAGTATTGTCTCTTGTTTATTTCTCTCTTATTTTTCGTTTCTTCTTTCGTAGTAGGTTGGGCTGACGTTACAAAGTCTTCGGATTGATTGGACGGGTGCACTCATTTGGTGATTTGTCAACATCATACTTCAAATCTCTTTCTTCTAATTCGGCAAGTGGGTTTTCTCTTTTTTCTTAAATCACGGAGAGTCTATGACCCTTGTTAACACGTTGAAATCAAAGCTGCTACTGACTTTTCTTCGTATAAATGCGCGAAAAACGAAAGTAGTCTCTGGGGTTCGATCACACGACAATGTCACGGTGGGTGGGTGTGTGTCGACAGTTGAAACTCTTGACGGGTCATCTAGACTTTAAGAGTGCAGCGTTTCCCTAACTCCTAATCTCAAACTCAGTCAGGGTGTATGGACGGGAAGGATATTTTAATATGGGCTGTTGTCTTCTTGGTAAAAATGAAGTGAATTTACAAATTGCGTTTTAGGAAAGAATACGATTCTTAGCTTTCTTTCTTTCTTCTTCACACTTCGTCTCAAATATTTAAGATGTTACATTTTTAAAAATCTATAAGGTTTTAATTTGTTTTTATTTAAAATAAATTCAGCATATGTAACAAAGCAAATGAAACTTGGCTCGTGTAAAAAATTTGCTAAACAGATGTTCGTTTTCAATTCATATCTGTTTAATATATATGAATAAACAGGTTTTGACCTTAAATAGCCTACAAGGGTTAATGTGCCGTAAAATCCAACAAAGGCCCCAATCTAAACTAATTCCTTAGCAAACACTCAACTTTAATAGAGTGAGTACAAACAGAAAAAACGCTAAAAAACTATTCCGGTAGTTTATTCGTCTTATGTTTCAGCCACAGGGGGATTCAAAATTAACAAAAACGAAACTGTTGGAACAAAATATTATTGCAGACAGCCGGGGAATCCTGTTCTGGACACACCTCAACTTAGTAAATATTTATTGGTATATAGTGGTTATTGGTATATAGTGGTTATTATCACAATTCTATCGTACAGAAACCAGTATTCTGATATAAGCATAATGTAAGCTCTGCTCCAGGGAATTATCTTTATAGCCCAAAAAATTTTAACACCCATACAGAAGTATGTATATTAAAGAATTATACGGGGTGTCACAAAAAAATCGATATCATTTTGTAATCTTGACCAATTCTCGGCCAAATGAGCTCAAGTTTTTACAGCCTGAGTATAAGTAACTCAACATTCTATGTGAACGTTTTATAGGGCTTGTTTTGTTCAGATTTTGAAATGCTATTCATTGGGAAAAAAGCAATTTCAACTGAAAAAAAACGTATTATAGAATTTTAAAAAAAAAGTAAATTAAATGAGCTAATTATTTTCTTTTTTTATAAGTTTAGTGTCAAATGATTTGTTGTTTAATGACATATCAACCTTCGAGGGTTATTTAATACTAAAGTCATCTTTGTAGAAGAACTATTTAACCCATAGTTGGTAGGATAAGGGGTTTCGTATCTTTCTCAATTGTATTAGCCTTAAAGAAAATGGAATTATGCGGTTGGAGTTGAAATTTACTTCCGCACGTTAGCCATTACGGGGAATCCTCCCGCCTCATGAATTTGTTCCTTTAATGTTAGACCACGAAATACACACAGCATATGTGCTGTTAGTATGTCGTTCACCCTCAAACTTCATTTTGTCACTCTTCCTTTCTGTAAGCTTCCCAACCACATGCTTTGTACAACGGTTTTCATTAATGGAGCCGGCGCTCAAGTTCAAATCCTTGAGATTATCTGCATTTCCCGACGCTAATGCTCTTGGGAAAGGTATGAGTCCATCTTTTCTCCTCTTAATAATGGGTAGATATTTGGGCAGTCTGGGTTTTCAATCTTTATAAGGCAACGGGTCTAGAACAGTGTCATCTCTGAATTCAAAACAACTGTACTCTGCTTAATTATTGATTTCATGTCGTATCATGTTTCCCACGTAGGAGTCGGCTAAATCACGGAGGTTTTCGGATTCTAATTGTTTAAAATAGTTTTTCCTTTCCTTCTTAAATGTTTTATGAGAACTTTTTTATTCATTCACTAACGTTTGCATCCTCCGACACATACAACTTCTGTCTTCTTTCGCCCGGTCGGCTCGAGCTGCAGAATACACCAACTGCATCTTTGCAGAGGGGTAAGACTCTTACAATGGGCGGCCTGGATATGACATTTTGCAATCTGATGGTGAGGCTCCAGTTATGCTGGAGTCTTGGGAAATGTGGAATACCCCTTTAATGCCACCTCTCCCAGGTCCACTCTGACTCGGAGTGGTAGCACCTGATAGTGTCCTATCCATGGGTTAAATAGAACGAAACCGTGTACTTATGTTAAATTGAATTGTTTAAAATAGAAGTGTTTGTGATATTTAAACTGTGTACTTATTTGGAGCAATCCAGGGAAAGGAATAGCGCTCTCTCCTACACCTCAGTGTAGTAGCTATTGAAAAGGGAGCCTTCAGGTCATCCTCGACTAAGGTTGCCAACTTACAACTTCTTATGGTAAACTGAATTGTTTTAAATAGAACTGTTTATATGCATAAAAAGGTATTTAGCATTAAATATCCAACAATGGTTGATAAGCCATAGAACCAAACCAAACAAATAAATCCGTCTTCTTACGATACTTGCTGTTACCAATTGGTCTTTTAACTTAGAACTAAACGAGCACATTGACGCTGCACAATCTTCCTAATTTCTCTTCCACTAATTAGATATTCTAACTAAATATGAATATCTTACATTTTTCAAAAAAAAAACAACAAAAAAAAAACATGGTCGATATATTCTTGTGTCGACAATATTCCGAAAAGTCCCGCTTCAACGTTTATCCTTTCTTTGATCAATACTTATTAGTTGCTTATTTATCCGCACATGAGGCGCACTTAGCGTAAAAGTTTCCGTCATAGGAAATGAAATTACCGAATCAAGTTCAACCCCTGGACCAGACTGTTTGTGTTTCACTTCACACCAATGCTCTGGGGAAAGCTATAAATCTACCATTTCTCCCTAACTCCCAGCTATGTGTAAATAGAAGGGCAGACTTATATCTTTAAATTTGGTGAGGTAACTAGTCTGCGAGTAAGAAAACACTGAACTCAAACCAGATTAAATCGACTTAAACTGCGACCTTGTTTCAAGTTGTATTCGTGGTGGAGGGGTTGGGTATCTATCTATCTGTGCATTTACTAACCCCTATCCATGAGCAGGATGTGACTCAAGGTCAATTTTTAAACCGAGTTTTTCTTTAACCAACGCTAAAGAACCCTGTCTGCCCTACTATATACCGATAACTGGAGGGAGAATAATTGGATTTACACCTTTCCCAGGGGTATTACCACTACATGAAATGCAATCAGCCTCGTCCAATATTTGAACACGTTTCACCGTGTCCATTTCCTATGACGATAATCTCTACACCACGGGCACATTCATTTAAAGAAAGATAGAAAAAAAGGGGAAAACGGGTAAAACTCTCATTATAAAATGAGATACTGTGAAATAAAAACAAAGAAATAGCAAAGGCGATAACAATAGTCGTAGATTTTGTCTGAAATTAAAGATAAAAGCATCTTAGACCATGCTGAAAACAAACAGCTGAACAAAAGGAGCGAACTGATATAAAATTGTTGAGATGTTGATAAATTTCTAATGAATCATTTAACATTTAATTCCATTTTTTTTTCGTGTGTATTGACTAAATTCTACACGCACACCGACGTATGACTTTTCATCATAATCGCTACCTTCTTCCTTTTTGACTTTGACCTTATATACCCAATTGTAAAAAAAAACCCAATTACCTTTTAAAGGACTTCTTATTCTATACAGGAAGTTGCATCCGTTATGTTGGTTATCATTATTTTCATTGGTTATTTTAAAATTGTGCCTACTATTAGTGTTTTATGTTGTTCATACATCAATAACTTATTATCATTTTGCTTTTGTTGAACAGCTACATAACATTTACACCCTCAGATTCACGCGAATTCACATAGTCGACTGAATCTTATTGAAAGGTTAAACTTTTGGAGTCTTAGAGTTTGAGAAATGTGGAATACTCTCAGGTCGACTCTGATCTGGAGTGATGCTACTTGTTTGGGTTCCATTTACGAGTCAAATAAAACTGTTCAATCCTTTATTGGGAATTATTAGTATTATTAGTTATTTAAAGCCATACAACTATGTGCAAGTTTATCGTATTGGATCGGATTACTTGATACAAAGAATTACTAATGTTGAATACCAATGCTTGAAACTATTTAACTGTGTGCAAAAATGACAACCCCCCCCCCAAAAAAAAAACAAAAACAATGATTAATGTTAAACAGAATTATTAGTATTAGATTGAAATACTTGAAAACATTTAATAAATAGAATTATATATGTTAAACAACAATACTTGTTTAGCATAGTGCCAAAATACAAATACATAAAATATACGATACATAAAATGTTCACATGCATAGAAATGCCGCAAAAACACTGACGACTCTCGGTAGTTCAGGTACGAAACGTTTATTAACGTTTTTTGACTTTTAGTTTTCGACACGAGGAGAGAGAAAGACACAATATTTACTAAGCTGAATGTTCCTACATCACCCACAGTCAACTCACCAGCTGAACTCTCGGTCCAGAGTCAGAATCTCAACTCACAGACCCAACAAACGTGCGGCGAATCCCGTAGACCACAACTGGACTGGCCTCGCCCAGGTACGAATCTCAACTAGCTTCGTCCAACGTCAAATCTCAACTAGCCTCGCCCAGAGTAAATCTCAACTAACTGCTTTTTTCAAAAATCACCAAAATTCTCAGCCCATCGCTTTCGGGCATGACGTCATTAACACCCCTGTCCGATTTTCTATCTTGGGTTTTTATTATGACTTTTGTGATTGTCACATCCTCCACGCGCGAGCGTGAACTATACTCAATGTGTGCACCTGCACCTGCACTAAGCCAAATAGTTCTTAGCCTAACCAAACCGAATGATAAGATATAATTAATGAAAATGATTAATATAAAAAAATCATTCCGCAATTATATAACACTTGAAATCAATCAACAGTGTGATAACAATTGATTATTATTTAATAGAATTATTAGTTAAAGCAATAAATGATACTATTCAACTGTCTGCAAACAAATGAGTCCTAACTCATTCAAAAATAAAAGTACCTCTAAATTATTCACTTACAAATTATTTATAAATATATATATATATATATATATATATATATATGTGTGTGTGTGTGTGTATATCTCTGTGTGTGATTAAGCATTCAATAACCCACAAGAGTTGATATGCCATCAAATAGAACAAAGCCAATCCACACACACGCAAATATACACACATACGCACGTACACCCCCCATATATATATATAACGAGGAGTTCCCATGATTTGATCGTTAGGCTTCAGCTTTAGAATGTTATGAACCCCTAATCCCACCCAGTTATGGGTTAACTTGTACCACTGCTGTTTTTATACACAAATGACTTTGGTAGAAAATAACCCATAAACGTTAATATGCTATTAATCAAATAAACCAAAAACAAAACCAATATATATATATATATATATATATATATATATATATATATATATATAAGAAAGACAGTTTGGAAAGCCACACTGAAATACTTTTTATAGGAAGAATGTCATCAAAATGACATTACAACAACTGTATTCGAAATTTTGGCTACCTTGTCTGGATTAGAAAAAGTGCCAGTGGGAATTACAGCTGAAAAGCAGACCTCATAAAACTGAAACTCTGAAAAACAATACATTTTCGTTACTAAAATCCCAAGTTGTGAAATAGCATGACTAAAATTATCTAATTTAAGGAAAAAAACAATTTCCAGTCAATTTCAACTCAATGATAATTTTGTGAAAGCAGTATTCACGCTGAATGCAGTTTTTTTAATCATCCAAATTCTTTATATAACAGAGACAGCGAATTAGAATCTTTGAATCATTTCTACATAGACGCATCAATATCCTCATCCGCCATTCTTAAAACTTAGCATATTTTTACGCTGGCATTCATGATCTTTTAAGACAGCTAGCATGGGAATTCTTTTATGTTTGATCCTTTCAGAGCTTTAAATTATACAGAAATGTGACAAGAAGTCAAAGTAAAATTCATGGTAGAGTGATTAAATTTCTGGTCTCAGAGGGCTCAGTAGATTCAGATGTGTCTCCAAGAGTTCAAATAGAATTTAGCCTCTAGGAAACATTTGCTAAGATTGACTAATATATATTACACGTAATTTCATTGAAAATTCTGTCGATCTCAAAAGAAATTAATTGTTATTTCAAGGCTCTCTTGTGTCATTTGTAGATTGTGTGATTACAAAGCTGATTTTCGTCTTTCGTCTCTGTAAATCAAACAGTTTCCACATACATTCGTTTTTATATGTGTAGTCAACCTATTCCAGTTCGACCTGTCTTCGGAGCCTAGAACACACCAACTATATTTACCAAAGATTAGTTGTGCCCTGGGTTCGACCCTAAACTGTATTCAGTTGTGACGCTTGAAGTATGGAGTATTCCGTCATTGTTATTACTCGCACGTCCACAGCGACCGGCAGTGATAGTAACTGTTAGCGTTCCATCAATCAGACAAATATATTTGTTTGAAAATTATAAGTATTAGGCAGGTATACGTGCAACTGTATACCTGTGAGCAAAGAAATAATAATTGTCAAACGAGAATTGTTACAAGAAACCATATAATCGTATTTAAACAATTAAAATTAAGAATACTTACTTAATTTAAGCGGCGTGTCAACCTTTATAGGCTTATTTTGAGCACAGGGGTTAGAGTATTAGAATTTAGAAGAGTTATTTGAATAAATGATTAAACGATTGATTTTAACAGCTTATAAATCCTTGTATTATTTCATGCCAAAAGGTTAGGGAATTGTGTTAATTCAACATTAAATTATTTCGTGTAGTTATTTAAGAGGTTGTTTTTTTTTCATAATTTTATATCCACACAAAACGGAATATATGTGCTATAATCAAACAGGCAACATCTCCACAATAGATGGAACATCTCTGAAACAGGTACACAAATTCACCTACCTAGGAAGCAGTGTCTCATCAACCGAAAAAGACATTGACACACGGCTAACGAAGGCATGGACAGCTATCGATAGTCTATCGATCATTTGGAAATCAGACCTGAACGATAAAATGAAACGCAGTTTCTTCCAGGTAGCGGTCGTATCGATACTGCTGTATGGATGCACTACTTGGACGCTAACTAAACGGCTGGAGAAGAAGCTAGACGGCAATTACACAAGAATGTTGCGAGCAATATTGAACAAGTCCTGGCGGCAACACCCAACAAGGTACCAACTGTACGGCCACCTGCCTCCCATCACGAAAACTAAGACGAACCAGACATGCAGGACACTGCTGGAGAAGCAAGGATGAGCTCATAAGTGATGTACTCCTATGGACCCCCACATATGGCCGGGCAAAAGCAGGACGACCAGCTCGAACATACATACAGCAGCTATGTGAGGATACGGGGTGTAGCCCTGAAGACCTGCCAGAGGTGATGAACGATAGGGAGAGGTAGCGAGAGAGGGTCAGGAATATCCGTGCTGATGGCACGACAAGATGATGATGATGATGATTCCTAATACAAATAATTGACACACTGGTATCAAATATTTCTACATAGTACTAATTAAAACACTATTATGTGGTTTCGAGAAGTTATTTCAGTTTAATAATAATCATTTTTATACAGTTACATGCTTTCAAGTAATAATAATATAGAAAATAATCAGAATAATAAAGGCATATGATATGGTCCTGAAAAGAGGAATAATAAACTGTCTCAAAATGTACAAGGTATCTGACGAAATCATAAACTTTATCGAGAAATACATGAAAACCTATAATGTTGAATTGACAGCGGGATGGAAAAGCTTAGCTAAACAACGATCCTGAGAGGTGTATTCTTGGGAGATGTACTACCACCGTTACTATTTCTATTAGGAATGATGCCACTCAAACTTATACTCTGGAAATTCACAGCTGGATACAATTGCAAGAAGAGATCAATCACCTGATGTACATGAAACATCAAACTGTTTGCAAAAAACGAGAAATAATTCGAAACCCTAATACAGACGGGGAGAATATGAGTCAGGATATAGGGATGGAATTTGGCATAGAAAAACGCGTCATGGTAATAATGAAAAGCGAAAAACAACACATGACGGAAAGAATAAAACTACTAAGTCAAGAAAAAATTAGAACGTTCGGAGAAACGGAAACCTAAAAATACTGAGGAATATTGGAAGGTGACACCATCAAAAAAATGAAGATGAAAAAAAAAAATCAAAAAAGAGTATCTCAGGAGAACAAGAAAGCTACTCGAAACCAAACTATATCCCAGGAAACTTACAAAAGGGATAAATACCTGAATAGTTGTAAGATACTCAGGACCATTCTTGAAGTGGACCATAGAAGAACTTAAACAAAGGAACCAGAGAACAAGAAAGCTAATGACAATGCGTAATGCCTTGCAGCCCAGAGACGACGTTGACAGTTTACATGTGGTAAGACTAGAAAAAGGAAGAGGACATACCAGAATTAAAAATAGCGTTAACGCATAGATACAACAACTGGAAGACTACATAAAAAAGCTCAAAGACAGATTACAGCCACCAGAAACAATACTGACACCACAAGAATCAAGAGAACGGAATTAACAAGAAAACAATAATAGTAAGAAAAACAACTCTATGGACGTTTTAAGTGACTTACAAGCAGCATCTCACACGAGAAAACGTGGACGTGGCTAAAAAAGGGAAACCTTAAGAAAGAAACTGAATCTCTTCTAATAGCAGTTTAAAAAAAACACCAAAAAGACCAATCATATCAAAGCAATAATAGATATGACAACAAAACAGCTGATGTAGGTTTTGTGGTGATAGAGATGAAACGATCAATCACATAATTAGTGAATGCAGTAAGCTAGCACAGAAAGAATATGAGATTAGACACGACTGGTTTGGCAAGTTGATCAACTGGCAATTGTGCGAGAAATTGAAGTTTAACCTTACGAAAAAAGCCCCCAGAATCTGTCCTGGAGAATGAGACGCGCGAACTTCTCTGGTATTTTGAGATCCAAACGGATCATTTAATCTCGGCCAGACGATCAGATCTAATAATTTAATCTACAAAAGAAGATATCTTGATGAATTGTAAACTTTGCTGTTCCAGCTGACCACATAGTGAAATTGAAGGAAATCAAAAGGAAAGATAAGTACCTGGAACTTGCGAGGGAATTGAAAAAAACTGGAACATGAAAATGACGGCGATAATTGTGATTGGTACTCTTGGTACAGTCAGGAAAGGGTTGATACAGGCACTGGATGACTTTGAAATTAGAGGTCGAGTGGAGACCATCCTGACGACAGCATTATTGAGAACGGACAGAATTCTGAGGAGAGTCCTGGAGACGTGAGGAGACTGGCTGTCACTCAAACTCAACAGAGAAACCATCGGCAAACACTGGTGAGAAAAAATCGAAAAGCAGTAAATAATAATAAAAGAGAACCCACCGGAAAGTGAACTTTACCGTTCCGGCTGGAGACTCTCTAAACAGCAGGATTTTTTTAGATCAGCCAGAATACTGAGAAGAGTCTTGGACACGTGAGGAGATTAGGTGTCACTCAAACTCCAGTGAAAATCCATCAGTTAACGCTGGTGATGAATTCTCTCAAATGAGTTAAATTATAATAATAATGATAATAGCTTCAAGAAACTAATCTAAACACAAATAATTTACACACAGTTATAGTGCATCAAGTATTTGTAACACTTACAAATAATGTTTATATAAATTCATTTGATCCATAGATAAGTTAGAATGGACCTGGAAATAATGGCAATGTAGGAGTAGCTGATCATCCCAAGAGCTCCAACACTGGGCCCTCTTTAAAAAATGCAGTTCAAAGATATAACCAGAACACACCGTTTTGGTGGTGGGGGTCTACCGCCTCTACGGTGCATATAATCGGCGATTCTTTAGCCCCATATGAAAATGCTGGATAATCAATTTTTAAATGCTTCAAATTATTATTTACTAGAAACAATAAAATTACTTAGAAATACCTCTTACGGTATTAAATATCCCAGCAATAATTGACATGCCGTAAAGCCAACCAAATTTTACGAGATTTTGGGTCACAATACCGAGCCATTCTCCTGCGTAATATCTCCCAGGGTAACCGAAAATTTAAGTGGGAATGCTCATCTATAGATTTTGAGTGTAAGGATTAGCCGTAATCAAGAGTGTTTCAAGCCCTTCAACAGTTTTGTGGTAAGTAAATCTAAAAGTATTTCTAAAACAGCCACTTAAATGTTGACTTTGGAATTGAAGATAAATCAGATGAGACTTCTCTTGTCTTTTTTGTCGTTTTGTTTCTGTTTTAGTTTTTAATCAAAATCTTTTTTAAGTCTACGTGCACCGTGGTTGCACTAAAACGAATTATATATCTTATCCAGCGTACTATTTTTCCACTGTGACTGTGTGAGTCGTGGTCAGAGGAGTTTGTGATAGATAGCCACGTTGAACTGCCATGTTGTATTTTTTTTTTTCGGAGAGTGACGAGTGTGACATTTTCCTGTCATTTCTTTGAAAAATGGTCAAATTCTTGTTTGTTCTTTAGGTTCCCCAGAAGCAAGCAAGTGTCCGACTTCTTTATCAATGAAAGATATTTCTTTTGTCATATTAATACTGATCGACATAAACGCAAGGGATTTCAGTTTTATTTTTATTACTTGTTCGTTGATAATTAGTCAAAATACGATTGATTTGTGATGCAAAAAGGAAATAAGAGAGGGAGTATGAGGGTGTCAAATAGACTTTTTTGTTAGTCACTACCCGATACCAAATATACTTCAATTAGGGATAAAAAATATTTTGGTTGTCGGCGTTGATGATCGGGTACATTTTCCTTCGCTCAAACACGCATTGCGCTTGGTCGCCTAACCTCGGTCAAATATCCCCTAAACTTTCTTAATCCTATTTACCAACCCCTCCGTTCGGGCAGGATATAACACAAGGTCAATTTTTAAGCGGAGTTTAACAGGTTTTAATTCAGAGTTTTCCTTCTCCTAGACTAGTTGCCTAACCAAGGCTGAAGAACCTAGTCTGTCCTACTATTTACCCATATCTGGAGGGAGAATAATTGGATTCATACATTTCCCAAGGCTATTAGTGCTATGTGAAATGCAATCAGTCTCGTCCAGGATTTGAACTCGTGTAGCCGTGTTCATTTCCTATGACGATAACAATTACACCACGGGCACCTCCTAAACTCACTTTCTAAACTAAACTTCTAAATTAAACTTTCTTAATAGAGGTATCGCCTTACTACTCAAATTTTTTTGCTAAAATTTTCAGACAGTCGAGACAGAGCTTAAAACGATGGCCACTAAACTGTCTGAGATTTGTCGTTTTTTTTTCTGTCTCTGTGTGTTGGCCTGCCGGAGATTTATTTTATTCTATTAATTCATTAGTTTTGGTTTGACCAGGTCATCTTTTCATTTATTTCTTCATCTGAAACAAATCTTATATAAAGCAGTACCATACATTCCTTGACATAATGTGTCAGACGAAGATAAATTCTTTTATTCTCCCGTAACCTGGTGCAGTGTTCTTGAGGTACAAGTGATAAGTTTTTTCCTTCTGTATCACGCTCCTGTATTCCTGATTCACTGCTTGTAGGATGGTTTTTGCAAGTCCATATGAACTGGTGACGAACCGATATAATTTCTGTTTCGGCTCCTTAGAGTTCACAATAGTAGAAACAGTAATTTTTAATCTGGACTGTGATAAGTTCAGTATAGTTTGAAAAAAGTTGATTTCATCATCAGTTTGTCAAGGGAGAGTTGTATATATTTGATAACACTCCGTATCAGCAAGAAGCGCCACAATATCATTTTTAAGGTGAGTTTAAAAGACTTGAACTGAGAAATATCATTCTTCTAGACCAGTTGCAATTCTAAAATTAAAGAGCTCAGTTTGCATTACTGTTCCCCACTGCGCGAGAGATTAGTTGTAAAATACCATTCCCAAATTTATCAACGCTATGGGAAATGCAAACAACCTCATCCAGGATTCGAACGCTGGTTGCCAATTCTATTTCTTTGACAATAACCGTTACGGCCTTCATGCCTTGAATTTGTATTGCCTTGGTGTTTGGCTTTTGTTCAGCTTATGTTCAGTTAAAGTGATTCCCTCATCACCAATTTTCCAGCATGCTGAGATAGTTGTTTTTGGTGTTGTGCTCGGAGCCAAACGTGAGAGATTTAGGATATGGATCAGAATCAATATTCCTGTCTACCATACAAATAAGATGCAGACAATAGAACACAGAAAAGCTACATATATGCAAAACTTCATATAATTTTAGAGATATCCTACTTACAGTGCTTTCTGGGTAGCCCGTCTAAGACTTTTTTTATTGTAAATATCTTCCTTACCAAAGAAAAAAAAACAAACTTTTCCCTATTTCTAAGGAAGATGCATATGTGCATAGTCTTCTGTAGTTGAAAGCATGGTTGAGACACCATTAACGAAAAATGACTTTGATATATATATATATTTTTAAGATTTGCGGCTAGCTTCGAGATGAGTCATGTCTCATGCGGTCTGTTCCGCAAAAAAAGTTTGCCTATGCCAGCAATAGGTACAGATGAAAGCATATGTGGGAAAGGAAGCCAAAGAAGAAGAGGTAAATTTAAGATTCAGTGGGATAATCCCCATGGAATAGTGGCTCACTTGCAACATCTTTGTAAGCAAATTTGAACTCCAGTCGCGCTATTATATGCACTTTCGGATTAAAACATAAAGAAAGGTAGGATCCCTCTTATACCCCCAAGCTATATCTTAAATAGCACCACTACGGTTCTTATACAAGGATTGTTTTGGCATTTACATAGGTAAATATACTTTTAAACAAAGAAAAATTCGAAACCAAATCAAAAATCCTGAGCAATTTCCTCGGTTAGATTTTATTTTTTCTATAAACGAGTAGTACTGACCTGTAAGCATCATTTGGATTTTGAACTTCCTTTATTTCCTTTTGAATCCTCTTACTCGATTTATCAAATTTCTTTTGATTTTCCTTGAAACTCGGTCCGGCTACAAACATTTTTACTTACTTAATTAGCGCCACAATTGTTTTCGTATCTATTTCTTTTCTTATTAAAAAGAATCTAATATTTTTTCAGTCATTTCTTTTCCAACAAACTTTTGTGTTCTTTATCTTTTGGCAGCTGCATTCAAATAGAGGAGAAACAAATAGAATTGATAGATAAAAACAGACTAGATAGACAGATAGATAGAGAGATAGATACAGACTAGGAGGATATATAGATATGAAAAAGTCTGAGAAGGTAGATAAGAACAGACGAGAAAGTATGCAAAAATATGAACAAACTAGATCGATCGATAGATAGATAGATAGATAGATAGATAGATAGATAGATGTTGTAATTGTCTTTCACATTTCAAAAAGTGTCTTCAGTTTTCCTGTATTCTAATTGATTTCCTATCCTTCTTTCCGTTTCTTTTTTTCGCAAATTATCTCATATTTTACAAGTTATTTTTCTTCTGTTTATCGGAGTTTTCCTGCATTTCTGTCACCATCATTCTTTCTTTGATTGCTTTTTTCCCCCTTAAATATCCCTTGTCTTTTTTTTTTCTGTCTCTGTGACTTTTACTTTCACTCTCTATTTTCTATCCTTCTCTCATATTTCCTGCTGCTGGCCACATATTCATGTGCAACGACACTCATGTTCCAAGTTGGACGCGTTATCCTCTTTACTGAATGGTGTAGTAATTACCGAACCGGTGATCAGGCGGAAGTTGAATGATATACAACAGGCTCTCGTGGCTGCCTTTGGCCTGATTACGGACTTGACGAAGCGCTCTTTCAGTTTGTGATATCGCCGAGGGGAAAACGAAGTTCCATAAAGAATCGGATCCTTTTCAATATGCTCGTTCAGATTCCACAGTTTTCGATATTTCATGACACACGGTCATCCAAGTGTTATCTTTTTGTCTCTGTTGCTACCAGACAAAAAAAAAAAAAAAAGGCATAGGATCTTTCGGAAGAAGGTTTCTCTATAGCAACCACTCTATCAGATTTGATATTTCAAAACCGATTTTTTTCTATTAGTATAAAATGTTCAAAAAATATATGGCCAAGTTTTCCTGAGCGTATTTGTATTTCTAGTGATTGAGCTCCGTGTTTGGGTGGGTGGGTGTAAGTGTGTATGTGAGGAATAGAAAATCGATACCATATCATCAAATTCCAAATTTACACACACACAGACACACACACACACACACACATATATATATATATATATATATATATATATATATGCAAAAATTATATATTTTTAAAACAAAATAGACAATATACCCTTACGATATACTGCTAAGTGACGGCCGTCCTCACAAAACTACTGAATTGAGAATAGAGTGCACTTACAAAAAAAAAAAAAAAAATAACTAACTATCTATCTATCGTCTCTTTCTATAGCAAATTTCATTTTCTTTCTTCCCTATTATCTTTTTGATTTAAGATTATTAGCAAAAATATCACCGTTTAATAAAGGATAACATTTTACTTAGGAATTAAAGTTGGTGACTTAAGTCGAGGGTGACCCGAAGGCTCCCTTTTCAATAGCTACGACATCGAGGTGTAGGAAAGGGCGCAACTCCATTCCCTGGATTGTTCCACTTTACCCTTGATCCTTATCTTATAATGCTATGTGTTAAGCAAGGCGGTGTCAGTTACCATTTTATGAATCCTTGGTAAGACTCGACCTGGGATTGAGCACTGGTCTCCCGGATCATTGGCGAACTCACGGAAATTAATCAACTGTAAGAAGAACTTTAGGTTCTAAAGTCGTTTTTTGCTATTTTGTCAGATTCTATATCCGATAAAATGATTACACAAACACAATTATATATATATATATATATATATATATATATATATATATAAGTTAAATAAGTTGGCCGACAGTTGTCAAGAGCGACCCAAAGACTCCCTTTTCAATAGCTATTACGCCCAAGTTTAGGAGAAGGCGCTGTACCTTTATCCGTGTTGCTCTACTTATCATTAATCGATACTTTATAATGCTGAGTGTTAAACAAGTTAGTATCAAGTACCATTTTTGAGACTTTAGTATGACTCGACCTGGAATTGAACCCCGGTCTTCCGAACTATTGGCAAATACTCTGACTGTTATACCAATACACACACACACACACACACACACACACACACATATATATATATATATATAATCCGCTTGAAAGTATGAGTCTTTCCGTCTCATAGACGGGTTGCCGAAGCTAGGCTAAATTATTCAATCCGTTCCTCCATTAATTCATAAATGGGGATAGGTTGAATAGATGCACTCATGCCTCTCGCAAAAACATTTACTCGAACTAAAACAGAAAAGACAATATTCAGGAACTGAATGCGGGTTGCCTATTTCATTTCTTATGAAGATAACCGTTGCGCAATGTACACGTCTTAATTTTCGTTTTTGTTTATCGTTAAGTTTTGTCGGTTCATTATAATTTGAGCTGATTTTTTTTTTGTGTGTGTGTATGTTTGTCAGTTGAGATTTCCTTGAGGAGTTTTGGTTGGTTATTTGGTTTAATTTAACGGTGTGTCAATCCGTCTTCGTTGGGAATTGTTCAAATCATACGTTTATATTTACATTCGTGTATTAGGTGCCCATGGAGTAATGGTTTTCGTCGTAGGAAATGGACGTGGTGACACGAGTTCAAATCCTGGACGCGGCTGATTGCATTTAACATCGCACTTTTGGAATAGTATGTATCCAGTTATTCTCCTTGGGTATATACTAGGGCAGACTAGGTTCTTTAGAGTTAGTTAGGTAAATAGTCTAGGAGAAAGAAAACTCTGAATTGAAACCAGTTAAACTCTGCTTAAAAATTGATATTGTCCGTGCTGAGGGGTTGGTAAATAAATACATTTGTGTAGTTAGCTTATTTATTTTGTATACGATTGTATGAGATCAAGAATTCTTATCTAATAAAGGTAATTTTTTACCATCAGATCTATTTGACTTACAACTGGGACCCTAATAGTTTCTAGCTCAGGGAAAAATGACCATGGTTTACTCCACACTCCCCAGAGGTACAGAACTGGATCCTCACCACCAGATGCTGTTTTTTGTAGGATATATAAGATATCCATATTTACCCAACCCCTCCGCCCAGCTAGGATATGACACAAGGCCGATTTTTAAGCGGAGTTTAACGGGTTTGAATTCAGAGTTTTCCTTCTCCTAGACTAGTTGTCTCACCAAGGCTGAAGAACTCAGTCTGCCCTACTAATTACTCATAACTGGAGGGAGAATAATTGGATTTATACCTTTCCCAAGGGTATTAGTGAAATATGTGAAATGAAATCAATCTCGTAGATAAATATATAAATATATGATATATCTAAAGATGTGATTTTCAAGAGAAAATTTGATAGTCATTTCCTTTTTTTTATTGGCAGTTCAACCTTCAAGGGTTATTGAATTTGAAAGCAATCCTTTTAGAAGAATGAGAGCGATACTTACATTCATCAGCTCTGTTCGAACATTTTGTACTGTCTAAAAGACATAGCAAGTATAATGACCGAGTGTGAAGGATGGCAAGAGAAATTCAAGAGAATCATTGTTGTCAGCATCTTTATGGAAATGTAATTAGGTTCTATGTCCAAGAGAATTCAATAATATTATCAAGGGGGATAACTTGTTTTGACTACATTTGAAATAAGAACTCTACGATAATTTCTTTTTTGTTTTTTTGTTTTTGGAAATCTTCAAAACAGTTTTTAAATGTCTATTTCTAATCTTGACAAAATTCTAATAAGTTTATATTATTCAAACTATTGCTTTATCTCCCTGGTCAAGTTTTCTTGTCCTTGCTTTGGATGGTATATTATTTCACTGATAAGAAACAGACGTACATATTAGAGAGTTCCTGTGGCGTAATGTTTAAAGTGCGGGAGTGAGGCATCGTTGTCAACAAGTTCGAACTCCAGTCATGCTATTAAGTTCACTTTCAGATTAAAGTCCTAAATAAGGTAATGACCCCCCCCCATTCACCCATAGTTCACGGGATACTTTTCTAAATGATATCAACACGAAAGTGGATGTAATAGCCCGCTTGGAATTTAAAATCGCTTATTACGATATCAGTATTCAACACATAAACCATTACACCACGAAGATTTCTCCCAATAAACGTCGTGCATCATGAAGCTGGTTAAAATTTCGTTGAGTTTTGTTTCACCGCTCAGGTATATAAAAAATATTTTATCGATATACCAAGCGTAAAATTGGTAATTTTTTAAGTTTCAGGACAAATTTACGTATTTATGTAAAACCTCCGCTACAAGCAGGATATGAGACAAGGTCAATTTTAAGTGAAGTACAGCTGGTTTAAATTCAAAATTTTCTTTCACCTAAATTGGTTGCCTAAACAAAGCAAAAGAATCAATTTGGACTAGTTCGCGGGAAAGAGAAATGCTTGACGCCTCATTCAGAATTTCAACTCAAACCAATGGTTCCATTTCCTTCGAAAATAACCGTTACCCTAAGAATTTAATTCCATCTGAAGTTGTTTAATGTTAATATATGGTTTATTTATTTGCTATTTCTTTACTGTCGAAGTTTATGTTGATATCTCTTTGTTGAAGTAATCCTTCAAGGCAGAGAAACCATCAAAATAATTTATATTCGAATACAGATGATTGAATGTGATTGGTTAATTTTGAATATAGATGATTGATTATGATTGGTTTATTTCAACGACATATTCACACATCCAGGACTATTTTTGGCAAAGACGGTATTGAGTCGATTTCATTGTAAATTATATATATATATATATATATATATATATATTGAGAGAGAGAGACAGAGAGAGACAGAGAGACAGGCAGACAAACAGAGAGATAAAAAGAGAGAAAGATAGGGAAAGATAGTTGGATAACTGGATAGATAGATAAATTTGAACAGACTGAGATAGATAAGTAAACAGATAAACGCAAAAGGGATGCACAGAAACAAACGCTCACTCACCGCCTCACACACACACACACACACACACATATATATATATATATATGTACGTGATTTGCGTGAGCTCATTCGTTTTTGCTTTTAATCATATTGTTATATTCGCTCGGAGACATTTTTTTTTTAATATGAGGCACTATTTTATCCGCTACTGATAATCCGACCATTTTAGTTTTAAACTAACATTTTTGTTTCGTAAACGAAAGTTATTTGTTTTAAAAATATAATGAAGATCACACAGACAGACACACACACACACACACACACACACACACACACACACACACACACACACACACACACACACACACACACAGAAAGACACACACACACACACACACACACACACACACACATATATATATATATATATATATATATATATATATATATATATACAAATATATATATATATATATATATATATATATATTGCTGTATAAATAAATCATTCTAAAAACGTTTTTCATAAATCAGAAACGTATTTAATACTGGCAAGTATAGCGGGATAAAACCAGATATAAATGAATGTTTATTCACCTCTTGGCGTGTAGTTTAATAGTTAAATGTCTTTTTTGACAGATAGATATGAATAGTGCGAGACAGGGAAAAGAACGAAAAAAAAAGAAAGATAACCTAAATAATATTTTCTTTCTGATTTCATGCATACATACCATTTTCTTTGATTTTCAATTAGCAGATGAATACATAGACTGATAAGAAATTGCCTAATCAACTAAACAACATGTTGACCAAGCGAAAGTTTTATCAGTACGGCAAAAGCAAAATCTGTCGACGTTCTGCTTTGCAGTTTTATAATCGATATTCATATGTACACTATATTTCCAGGATGAAAGAACAAACTTAGAATAAGATAGATAGACAGACAGACAGACAGACAGACTTACAAATACATATGTAAAGACAATGTGAGCTATATACATGAAATTCAGCAAATATAAACTGGTATACGCAGACATGATTCCTGATATGAAAAATATATTCGTGAAATCGGATTAAAAGCCTTATAACAAAAAAAAAAAAAAACAAAACAAAAATAAAACAAAAAAAACAAAAGACAAAAAGCAAAACAAAAACAAGCAAAAAACAAACCAAAAACGAAGGATTTGCTTTTGTTGTGCAAAGTGATAATCGGTTTAGCGTTGACTGGATCCTGACAAATATTTGACAACACATGTATTATTATTATTATTATTATTATTATTATTATTATATGTTATCAGAGCAGAAAAATTGAATTGTTGAGGCGAGTTCGAATTCAGGCCGAGGCTGCTTCCTTTCCTTTTCTTTTCCTTCCCATTCCTTTGAGAAGAAAAAAAAGATGAAACAATCTCCTCTTTCCACAGCAACAAATGACATAAAGCGGCAGGCGGATTTTTCTAGCCGTTTTAGGCAATCAGCCTAGGAGAAAGACAAGCCTGGATTCAATGGCAGGCTAGGTTGCTAGCTTTAGACAAAGATGAATATTTACTCATGAGATCCAGCGTTATTTAATAGATATCTATGTTCTGCAAGACAAATACATGATATTGATTTTAGAGGCGTTTGTTTTAACTGTTCAAAGACTCCCTCGTAGAATAATTCTTAATAGCCTATCTTGATTCAGTGACAATAGACGTTAAAATATCAACACAATGAATCAAGTTTCTTGCATGTTACTAAAATATCTACAAGCAAGTTTTTTGGTGAATAAAAGGGATGTGAGTTCAATACTTGCCATCAGCTTATTCTTTATTCTCAATACACACTGATTACTAATGCCCATAGACATTTGGGTAGTTGTAATGAAAACAACAAATTTAAGCCGAAAAAAAATTGTAACAGAAAATAATGGTTGACAATACTTCATCTAATTAAAATTAAAGATTACTTCTCCTGCTAATCTCATAAGTGTATGTACAAACAATAACATTAAACATATGAAGAAGAATAAAGAATATCTTTGTATACTGATATTTTATCTGTCAACCATAAAACCAATGAAGATCTTACCCAGTTGGCCGAGACTGTAGAATACACCGACTGCACATCTGTAGAGGGGTAAGACCCCTACCAACGAGTATCCTGGATATGACACTGATGATGAGGTTCCAGTAATGTTGGCGCTATGCAGAATGCGAAGGATCCCTTCATTGCCATCGCTCTCAGGGCCACTCTGGCCCGGAGTGGTAGCACATGATAGCGTCTTATCTATGGATAAATAAAACTAAACTGCTAAACCGAATTACTTGAAATAGAGCTGTTTTGGCATTTAACTGGGTGTGTACAAAAACTATTCTAGGAATTGTTAGATTAATGGGAATTGTTTGAAATAGAACTGTTTATTTGTATAAAATGGATTTTGCATTGAATAACCTACCAAAGTTGATATGCCATAAACCCAACCAACCAACCACTGAAGATCAATTGTTGGGCATCTATTATAGATAAAGGAGCTTCCCAACTAAAAGGGAATAAAAATAGGTGAGCACTATCCATTTGATAATGGATGAGTAAATAAAGAAATGATTGATAAATTACACCATTTCAACTCACCAAGGGTTTTTTTTATCCGTAAAAGTTAGAGAATCGTGTTCATAATTACATTTTTATGCAATTGTTTTTGAGAGTTTTTCTCAATACGGTCCTATCAAATACGAATGATTTTCAAACACATATATTTGATCCATAGATTGAATGCTAACGGAAGGCACGGAGTCTGTGAGGGATGATAAGAGGTGTGGGAGGAGTAAGGAAGTCAACAGACCAGAGTTGGCCAAAAGGTTAGGGTTAGGCTTAGGGTTACTATGTTGGGGTTTTAAGGGAGTTCAGGAAGAGATTCCGTCGGAAGAGGCCAGCACTCTTCAAATCAGGTTAATGGAATTTCCACTAGGACAATACACCAGTCCACAACTCCATCCTTGTCAAAGACTATGTGACCAAGATGGGCATCAAAACAGTTCTTCACCCTCCCTATAGTCGAGACCTTGCTCCCTGTGACTTTTGGTTATTCCCTTAGCTCAGAGGCTGTCGTTATGAGACAATTGAGGAGATGGAAGAGGCTGTGACGAAGGTCATTGACACGCTCACACAAGACGACTTCTATGGGGCCTTCCAGAAGGTGTTGGAACGGTACAACAAGTGCATTGCACCCGGAAGAGATTACTTCGAAGGGGACTAGAGTTTCATGTGTGTACTATCAATAAAAGTGCTCATACAAAAAAAGGCTGGAAACTTATTTAATGATACTCGTATATACATTCAACCAAAGATTTCTGAACGAATTCTTAGTAAGTAAAATTTTCTATGAGCAGGATTTCATTTGTTAGCACATTCTCATTTTCTTGTTTCAGTAATAAATCATTATCATATTAATGGGTTGCACCAATTTTGAGACATTTTTGAATAATTCTGTTCCCAAATAAGTAGTGACGCTAAATATTCGTCTTCTCTTGTCCAAGGCATTGTGCTCATGGATTAATAGTTGTTATAGTATACTATTTTCAAATTACAAACCAAAAAAGTACACAACATTATCCCTAGTAGAGTTATAAGCAGTCCCATGGGTCACATGTATATTGAAAAACGTTGTATGATAGAAAGTCGGTTGGATAAGTTAATTTTTTGTATAACTCTGTTCCACTTGTTTTCAACCAGAGTTAATGTGACCTTTGAATGTCACATATATATATATATATATATATATATATATATATATATATATATATATATGCAAAGCAGTAAATATTAGTGAATATGATTCTCATTCCCATTTGCTTCGTTTGAAAAAATGTGTCTTTTATAATATCAATGTGTGCATGTGAAATATTGCTATTAGTTGTTTGTTTGTCGGATGAATTCTATTATATTTGTGTCATAACGACTGGGCGTTACAACCTAGTATGAAATATTTGGCCCATTTAATACGAAGAAAAGATATGAGGGAATCGCGATAAGGGGATGATGCTACTTCAGTATTCAAAATATGGACGACCTGCCTACTTTAAATGTTAATTCGAAGTCATTAATTTAACCAAGGCCCCATGATTGACTAATTGATTTTAACGTCATGTCAACCCACAGGTTTTTATTCCTAGGAATCATGGAATTGCGAAAATTGTACGCTTATATATATATATATATATATATATATATATTTATATATATATATATATATATTTGCTTGCGATGTCAATCTGAAGAGTTGGTGTGGCTGGCAGAAATAAACTCAAAAAGCCCTTATTTGGCTATTATACTCCATTAGAGAAGCCAACCTTTTTTGATAACAAAAGAGAATGTATATCTACATAAATATATAATATTTTCTGTTTTTTCTACAGGTTTATTTTTGCACTCACTTATATGATATTGATTATTCCTTTCTAATACATATGATTTGAAAACAGAATAATTTGGCCATAGATGGGATACTGTTATATATTGACCCTCGACCGAGCCGTCAATCAAGAGGTACAACTGTGTAAATAAGCGGAAGAACAGCGGAAGCAGGTGGAAGTTAGAAAATAATATAACCAGGTGCCCGGGCGGTTCGGGTAAGTTAGAGACTGGATGCCGATGTGAGAACCAGCTGCAGACATAGAGCTTTGAGCCTCTAGTGACCCCAGATTGAACAACCCAAGCCAAGATGCTAAAAAAGTACTGCTATGGTCGAGAGAGAAGAACTTGGGTCAATATAGCTGTCCGTCCTTGTCTCCACTCATTTCTCACACACAACAGACATCACCTTTTCGAAAATAAAGTGTGAGAGATTTATATTTTTATAAAGAAGTGTATTCGTTCGTTGTAGAAGTCGTCATTACCGGTTAATGATGCTTCTGCATGTAAGTGTATATTTGTATATGTACACGTGTAGTTGTATTGTGACTATACAACATATTAAAATTTGGATGACGGAGGCCAGTTAACGCCCACATGGCGTGGTATTGAACCTGAATTGAAGTAGATGATCAAAGAAACGGCTGATAAAGATTTTGAACCTTGGAGAAAGAAGAGAAACCAAGAGAAACAGAATTCGATACATCGTGGCGAAACAGAACGAACGAGACACGAAAACAGAGAGAGATGAAAAAAACAAACAAAAGAAAACCATAACAGACCAACAGCGAAAAAATAAATGATTTAAAAAGGAAAAAAAAGAAAAGAGAAACACTTCAAAGACTGTAAGTAAATTGATCATTCGAATATTGTAATTTGTTTTCTCTGTCGTTCACATTAGGGTTTTGCGCTGAAAGAATTTGAAATGATTATAAAAAAATAATAATGACAAGTGAGAAGTAAAATGAGTATTGTAGGCTTATATATAAATGTTATTTAGCCTTTCAAAATGTTACATTGAAAATAATTTTTAAAAACAAATCTGATTGAGCCCTACATATAAAGCATTGAAGTTGATACAATTATTACTATGTGTAATGTAGAAAAGAAGTAAGGGAGAAGGAAAGGGAAGAAGAAATATGGCCTTTGAACATACTGTTCCTGTATTAAAATGATTGACAGGTCATAATGTAAACTTCCACTTGGGTTTTGAGTTCTAATTTTTATGAATGAATTTGATAGTAAACAAAATTTTTATGAATGAAATTTTGTATTAACCTGTGAATGCTGTCCTAACGCTTAGAAATTAGGATTTTAATCCGAGATCTGGGAGGATTTCGGGGCATCAATGATTTTGTCTGGAGAATGCTCATATACCTTTGGATCCATAGTTAAGGCTATGGGACGGATTCGAGTTTGGAAAAGTTGTGGAAATGGGAAGTGTTATGGGAAGTCTCCCAAGAATGGGATAGATATTTTGTGAATTCCCCTAAGAATGGATTTGAGATTTTATTGAAGTACTGACAGGTTAGTGGCCAGACTGATTTGTGAAGGTCCCCCTGCAATGGTGTCTAAAACTTTATTGAAGAGTATATATCAAGCGGGATAGGAGATTAGGGAGTATATGTACAAGATCTTGAGTATCTCGTTGTATGTGCCGGAAAATTTGTGGACTCGGTTTTGGGTTGTTCCTGAGGGGGAAATGAGGTTGGCCGAATGGATGAATAAATAAAGTGCTCCGTTACCTATTGAAAAAAGACAGTTTAAGGTTCGGGTTGCTTAGGAAAGACCCCGCGGTATATTTTAACTCATCTTTGGTAGTAGGCAAGAAACTAGCATTGTGTTGTCGTGTTCGGAACCAGTAAAAATGAAGAAATGATGGCCGGATAAGCAATTTATCAAAGGAAAAAAAGGACGACAGGACAATGGAAAAAGACAGAAAGAAAGAAAAGAAGAAAAGAAACTTGAACACGGTTGGACACAGCATAAAAAAAGAAAGAAAAAACGAACATTTTTTTTGAAAAATAGACAGTGCATAGATTGAATAAAAGAAAAACTGAACATGTGTTTAAACTTTGTGAACTTTAATTGTGGACATATAATTAATAGTGTTTTGACTCGTTCAGAATGGTTGAAAAATTAGTAAAAAAAAAAAAACAAACAAGAATTTGATTGAGTTTAAAGGAGACATTAGAAAAACTTTTTCTCTCTGTTTCATATTAAGAAATTTAACGAAAACCATTAACAGGGGGTTTGATATTAAGTTTATGAAGATTTTAAAATGATGTTGATTCTAAATTTTTTTTTGAATATTGGGTTTTCGTGGAATAGGAGATACTTTTTTTAGGTTTCTGTTTTCGAGCGAATCGTGGGCTGACTCGAGATTAGGACAGAGATTCATCCAAATTGTGTTACAGATTGTTTTGGGCATACGGTAAGAAATAATTCTATAGAGGAATTCACCGTCCCATGTATTTGCTGAAGGCTTGTGGTGGCCAGTATTTTCAGATTGGAGTTCCAAGTTGATGGAATAAAGGAAAGAAAGGCGTTGCCTGCTCCAATATTTTGTGGATGATGTCTGAATCTTTCAGTCCCGATGATGTTTTGGATTCGTGCGTGGTTTGGCGAAGTGAAATGAATCTTGAAAAGGCGAGGTACCTATATCTTAGTAGCCACGAGGGTTCCTGATTAAACTGAAACGCAACCCGGCGAGAGTGTGATCAGGTAAAGCATGTTCCTCAAGGGTTTACAGACCAATAGGCACGGTAACAGAAACTTAATAAAAAAAAATGAGCGACACATTGCTAATAAATATTTTGCAGGGTCTATTTTAGGTGGTTTTCTGCATGCGTGTCAGATTGTGATAGATTTTGAAGTATTGTTATTTTATGGAATTGCAATGCATTTTTTTGGAGACGTGATTTTTATGGATTTATAAGGAATGTTTTGGGCCTTGAAGATATTGTTTCTTAGTTGTTGAATTCTCCAGTTATTCCAGGTAGGAACCTGTTGAGCGAAGGACTAGAACGTGGTCATAAGGAATCCAGGCGAAATGTATTTCTGGAATGACCAGCATCACCAGGTTTGTGACCAGGATCTGGGACCAGAGTATGGTCCTTTTATAGTTTTGAGATTCTTCAAGGAATTGCTGAGGGCCCTATTGTGTTTGGGAGGATGAAAGATGCATCTGTTTTGTACTTTGATGCATGCATGACTGGATAGCCTACTGCGAAAAGAATATTATGAAATAAATTTAGATAATGATTAGACTGGGCAAGTGTTACATTGTGAGAAGGTCGCCTTCTAATTAAAATTTTTGTATTTTGCTGTTGTTCAAGTAATTTCTATTTGCATTTATGATGTTGTTGTCCTTGAGCATTATTTGTAAGATGTGCGTGTGAGGGGGATAGAGAGTGACGTGAAGAAAATGTCCACATGTGGAATTTAAAAAAATAGGATTGGGATGATTGTTATATATTGACCCTCGACCGAGCCGTTAATCAAGAGATGCTCCTGTGTAAATAAGCGGGAGAACAGCGGAAGCAGGTGTACGTTAGAAAATAATATAACCAGGTTCCTGGGCGGTTCGGGTCAGTTGGAGACAGGATGCCGAAGTGAGAACCAGCTGCAGACCGAGAGCTTTGGGCCTTTAGTGACCCCCGGTTGAACAACTCAAGCCAAGATGCGAAAGAAGTGTTGCTATGGTCGAGAGAGAAGAACTTGGGTGAATATAGCAGTCTGTCCTTGTCTCCACTCATTTCTCACACACAACAGACATCACCTTTTCGAAAATAAAGTGTGAGAGATTTATATTTTTATAAAGAAGTGTATTCGTTCGTTGTAGAAGTCGTCATTACCGGTTAATGATGCTTCTGCATGTAAGTGTATATTTGTATATGTACACGTGTAGTTGTATTGTGACTATACAACATATTAAAATTTGGATGACGGAGGCCAGTTAAAGCCCACATGGCGTGGTATTGAACCTGAATTGAAGTAGATGATCAAAGAAACGGCTGATAAAGATTTTGAACCTTGGAGAAAGAAGAGAAACCAAGAGAAACAGAATTCGATACATCATGGCGAAACAGAACGAACGAGACACGAAAACAGAGAGAGATGAAAAAAACAAACAAAAGAAAACCATAACAGACCAACAGCGAAAAAATAAATGATTTAAAAAGAAAAAAAAAGAAAAGAGAAACACTTCAAAGACTGTAAGTAAATCAGACATCACCTTTTCGAAAATAAAGTGTGAGAGATTTATATTTTTATAAAGAAGTGTATTCGTTCGTTGTAGAAGTCGTCATTACCTGTTAATGATGCTTCCGTATGTAAGTGTATATTTGTATATGTACACGAGTAGTTGTATTTTGGCTATACAACAATACCAACAAATAGTACCATTACGGCTTAGAGTGGACCTGGGGGTAATTACCATAAAGAATTACTCCATTCACTCCAAATATCCAGGAAAAGCTTAACTATTAGATGTAGTTTAGTGTTATACCAAAGAACCCCCTTTTCCTGGTGGGGGGTCTTACCCCTTTTGAGATGATATAATCAGCGTATTCTGCGCCTCACGGTCAGAGTGGTAAGACTCTGTGAGTGATCATGAACACCAGTGATATTTACGCTACTACCTTAGCCACCAAGAAAAATTCAGTTCAGTTAAGGATTCTGTGCTACGCCAGAATCTCATTGCGAGAATGGTTACCTGCTGTCTTTTTGTTTAGAAATAATAAGAAATGAAATCGTTGATACGTGTTCAAATCTTTTTCCCAAAGATTGTATTTGTCTCTGCCTCCCATCAGAGAGGAAGTGACTCAAGGTCAATGACCCGAAGGTCAGATTATTGTGGGGATTAAGGGAAAGGAAGGTCGGGCACTAGCCGAAGATCGAACTTGGCTTGACTATGCTTGTCATCGGCCCGCTTTGTGCAAGGTGGACCTGATGAGCTTAGCTGGACATGGACCAAATCTGGGTCCAGCACATATGCCTGATTTTAGCTTAAACTGGACATCAAGGTCGAGTGCTCTACAAGGGTGACAAAGGTGTCAATGATGCTGCTCGCCCAGTCGAAGGTGGCTCAGCCGAAGCCGGGGGCTTTTCGGCTTCAGATCTGCCTTTCCTGGACAGTGCCTGCTCGGATCAAAGCTAACAGCAAAATTTTGCCGTCGGCTTCGAAGCCGGGTCACGGTCAGGTGTAATTCTCAAGGGCATTAGTGTGAAGTGAAGAATAAATTGCCTCATTCAGAATTTGAACTTGGATCAACGATTTCATTTCTTACATTTCTGAACACGAAGAGCTTCTTCAATTAAAAAAAAAAATACTGCAGGTGTTGTTGCTTATTAAGTTTTGGTTTGTTGTGGCACAAGGCCGTAAGAACTGGGGACCCAGCGAGAATCTCTCTCTCTCTCTCTATATATATATATATATATATATATATCTTTTTTTATGCAAGTGTTTTGTTTATTAAGCGTTGCATAGTTATGGCACAAAACCGTAAGAACTGGGAACCCAGTGAGAATCTATTTCCTTCTTTCTCTCTCTCTCTCTCTCTTTCTATATATATATATTTAAATGCTATGTTTTGGTTTATTAAGCTTGACTGAGTTATGGCACAAGACCGTAAGAAGTGGGAACTCGGTGAAAATGTTTCTCTCTCTCTCTCTCTCTCTCTCTCTCAATATATATATATATATATATATATATATATGGGTAAATAATATAAAAGATTGGGTTCTGTAGCATCGTTTTAGTAACCAGTCAAGCAGAAGAAAAACTGAATTCGAACTAACAATGACCCACTGAAAAATTGACCCTGTCTCAAATTGGAATGTATCTGACTTCCCATAAAGCCAGAATGCGACACAAGACCCTTTTATAAGGCGGTGACACTCACGAATTAAGAAGGATTAGCAAAATAAAACTTGACCCTGTCGGCATTCCCCGAATGGGTCATCCCAGACGCTGGGCAATCGACTCCATTCTGTAAAACAGGTAAAGCCTGAGAGTAAATGTTCAAGATATAATTTACCACGTTCGCCAGGAGGCCGGTTTGAAGGTAAGTTGAACACCATATCTCACATCACGTCCGTGGTAAAAGTTTGTGAAAAAAACATACTTGCGAAGAAAATCCGCCTGCCAGACGCATTTTTGTTAATTGTTGTACTCGAACACTGATCACTGGTGTCAGGTGGCAAATTTTAATCTACGTCAGCCAAATAGCAAGCATATGATAATTGTATGTGAAATGAAACATGACAGGTCGGCGACGAAGTGCGCGGTATGATAGACGTCTGACGGCAAGGAAATTGAAGCCACAATGTAATGGAGCAAAATACGTACTGTTATAAGAAAAATCAAAACAATAGACGACGACTGTAACAACAAAAGAAGTTCAAAACAACTGTAATCAACCTTGCATAGATTGAAAACAAAGAATTGTAAAAAGTAAGTATTATTTTCTGGTGCGATCAAATCGATAAGACAAACATCATACAGTCTAACAAGAAAGACATAATCAAAAACTACAATAGAATTATTGATATCATCATTGCGAATAACAAGGAGCACCAATGATTTCTAATTAATATATATATATATATATATATATATATATGAAGAGAGAGAGAGAGAGAGAGAGAGAAAAGATAGAGCGCGTCATGTGTATGTTTGTTTGTAATATTACTTTATCAATACGTACATAAACGTGAATATATACAAAGACAGGAAGGCACAAAGACTTACAAAACAGAATAACGATAAATATGTGTATGCGTGTGCAGTTATATATCTATATGTGAATACATTTTGAACATGTATATATATATATATATATATATATATATATATATATATATATATATATATATATATATATTTCTGTGTTTTGGTGTGTGTGCTTGTGTGTGTGCATAACACACAGAATAATGATAAATATATATGAATTCACCAAAAATACACCAAATAATAATAAATATAGATTCGGAGTGTATACACACACACACACACACACACACATATATATATATATATATATATACACAAAATAATATAATTCTTCTCAGCACACACACACATACACAAACACACACGCATATATATATATATGTGTGTGTGTGTGTGGTTTTTATGTATGAAGGTACGCAAAATACCTAGAATACCAATATAATTTTTTTTGGCTCATAGAGTAATATCTGCACCCGTTTCCATGAAAATCTTATAATTATCTATATTTTAAGATATAGAAAATATGCAAGTGCATACAGTAATCTCTTCGAAGAATAGAAAGTTTAATACTTCTTCAAAAATAAATGCGAAATAATAAAATCCAGGTATATAATTATTAAGGTATTAATTTATGTTTTTAATTTTTTCAAACTTAAGTATTTAAAATATATTTGAATTCTGTTTCTACTTCCAGCACATAGCCCTAGGTGGGCTGAATTGCGAAATAATTATATGGAATCGTACGGGTGCATTAACCAAATTCCTCAGCCGCCCGCAGGATGTGACACAAGGTCAGACTTGTTACCAAGGTTAAAGTATTCAGCTTATCTAACAAGTTATTATTAGCTGGTGGGGAGAATAGTTGGATTTAGAAGAGTATTAACATGGTGTGCAATATAAAATGCCGCATCCCAGATTTGAACTCGGGTTTCCGATTCCATTTTCTTCTACGATAAATGTTGTGTATGTTACGTGGCTCGTAGACGATAAATGCTGTGTATATTACCTGGCTCTTAGACTTTTTCTTTGGCTCGATGACATTTCAGCATCTCCGTTCACAAACACACACACACACACACACACACACACATGGAATTTATCTGACTTCAAACAAAATCAGAATCGACACAAGGTCATTTTATTGTGGTGTTCATCTACGAAGTAAGTACTCATTATTGGCCATCACAAAAAATACAATATATATATATATATATATACGAGGTGCATAAGTTTCCAGAATTTTTTCGTATGGGCACTTTTATTGATAGTGGCCAAAAGATTTCGTTTTATGCCTTTGGGTTTAGTTACTCTGAGAACCTTTCGGCTCGGTGCATGCGTTACTTAGGTGTAACATTAACACAGGTGTTCACGCGCGCACGCGGAGTGAACGTGTCACTCAGAGATGTCACAATAGCCCAGATGGGAAACGGGGCTACACAGTGGGGGTAACGTCATGCACCGGAAGCGCACGGAGGATTTGGGGGATTTTGAAAAAGTCAGTTGAGTTGGGTCCTGCCTCGGGAGAAGACGGTTGACTTTCGCAGGTGCCGCACGAGATAGACGGCAGATGGAAAAGCCAGAATAGAAAGAATGTGTATCTCTCTCCTTATGTCGAAGAACCTTTAAACTCAAAGGTAATAAAAGGTTTCGTACCTGAACTAAGAAGTCGTAAGTGTTTTTCGTGTTTCGAGATACCTATGTTCTATGTTTATATATATGAACATTATATGTCCATTTCGCATATCCGTATCTGGCCCTGGTACAAAAGTACACACATGAAACTCTAGTCCCCTTCGAAGTAATCTCTTCCGGGTGCAATGCACTTGTTGTACCGTTCCAACACCTTCTGGAAGGCCCCATAGAAGTCCTTTTGAGTGAGCGTGTCAATGACCTTCGTCACAGCCTCTTCCGTCTCCTCAATTGTCTCATAACGACAGCCTCTGAGCTTAGGGAATAACCAAAAGTCACAGGGAGCAACGTCTCGACTATAGGGACGGTGAGGAACTGTTTTGATGCCAATTTTGGTCAAATAGTCTGTAACAAGGATGGAGTTGTGGACTGGTGTATTGTTCTGGTGGAAATGCCGCTGACCCGATTTGAAGAGTCCTCGCCTCTTCCGATGGAATCTCTTCCTGAACTCCCCTAAAACCTCAACATAATAATCCTAACCCGAACCCTTACTCTTTGGCCAATAAACTCTGATCTACTGACTTCCTTACTCCTCACACATCTCTTATCATCCCTCATAGACTCCCTGCCTTCTTTGAATCTCTTATGCCACTCAAAAACTGATGTTCGATTAATGCAAGATGGTCCGAAAGCAGTCTGAAGCATTCCATACTTTTCTGTAGTATCTTTTCCAAATTTAAAACAGAATTTTATTGCATATCATTCTTTTAAAATGTCAGATTGCATTTTTGAAATTCACCATCTATGACAATCAGGTTTAGTAGGGTGTATTCCAATTGCTGCTATAGGTGTAACTTTGAACCTGAAATCATAAAAATTGGTCAGTCATCTCATAAGATGTATAGCAATAACATAGTGAATTTTCAAGAGTCTATTACAATTTCAAATGCCCATACGAAAAATATCTGGAAACTTATCGTATGCACCTCGTATATATATATATATATATATATATATATATATATATATATATATATATATATGTGTGTGTGTGTGTGTGTGTGTGTGTGTGTACGCCAGCGAAAATATTTTTCGTCATAAGAAAATGGACTCAGCGGGCATACTTCAAACTCTGAATAAAGCTGTTGTTTGCATTTACAAATCCCTTTGGGAAAGGCACGAATCTGTTTTCTTAAGTGCCCCCTGGAAAAGTCCCCGTGGAGTAGTGGCAAACGTTCTGGACTTTGACACCGAAATCAGCATACTCTAATCCCCGCCGACGATGCTATGCCTATGATGGAGGAGTTGGCCAACTCCAAACGACCCTACTACAGGCGATTAATATTTTGCAATTGTAATTGTATTGTAATCTCATAAACCTATCTCAACAAAATGCTTAGATAAGAAATGAAACGCTTCAGAATTAACATTTTTTTTATACTGATTACTTTTTCTAACTAATGCTATGTTATTTTATACCTCCAGCTGGAACTGGGTGTACTCTTGGTGCAATGGCTAAAGTGCTAGACTTCGAGATCGTAGTAAGTGAATTAGAATTCCAATCGAGACGTTAAGCTCACTTAAGTGCCCGTGTTGTTGGTTATCATCGTTGGAACTGGACACGGCGACACGAGTTCAAATCCTGGACGAGACTGATTGCATTTCACATAGCAATAATACCCTTGGTAAAGGCATGAATCCAAGTATTCTCCCTCCAGCTATGGCTAAATAGTAGGGCAGAATGGGTTCTTCAGATTTGGTGAGGCAACTAGTCTAGGAGAAGGAAAACTCTGAATTCAAACCTGTTAAACTCCGCTTAAAAATTGACCTTGTGTCATATCCTGTCTGAGCGGGGGATGTTAAATATGGAGACGTTAAGTTCACTTTCGGACAAATACCCTTGGTGAAAGTTATAAACCTCCATGTTCCCACTAGTTATGGTTTAAATAGTAACACTGTTTATCGAAAAGGATAGCTTTTAACCCATGAAGAAAACAAACCAATTTTAAGAACTACCAATAAAACTGTCTTTTTTGGTGGGGCAGAGAATCCGCTAACTGCTTCCTCTACAAAAAAAAAAAAAAAAAAGAAATAAGACCCAGCCACCAAAAAAAGTGGGTGTCCCGGGTATAACAGTCAACAGCACCTGATGGAAAGACTCAAGTTCTGTAGATGTTGGGAGAGTGGAGTACCTTGCATTGTCATACTCCTACGTTAATTCTCACCCAGAGTAGTAGTATAAGTCTGGTTCCAACCTATAAGTCAACTTCTATCTTTATCATATCAACCTTTGTGGGTTATTTAAAGCCAAAACCATCATTGTAGTGGAAAAGCAGTGATGACATTTAACCAATAGCTGGGGAACAAAGGGTTCATACCCGTATGAATCAAATAGATCTGTTTAAAGTTTCGATCGGAATACCTGATACTGTATAACTGTAAATTATTTGTATTTAGAATAACTTCTTGAAATTGTAAATGTTTACTAAGGATTAAAATTAGTTACTTGAAACTATACAACTAGGAAAGTCCCCGAGGCGTATTAGCTAAAGTGCTACATTGCGAGATTGCAGTAAGTGATTTCGAACTCTACTCACGGTATTTCGTTCATATTCGGACACATACCATTGGTAACGGTATGTACCCGCATATCCCTCTTGCTGTGTGTTAAAAAGTACCACTTCTGTTAATATACAAGAATATTTTTGGCATTAGATAACAAAGGTTGATATGATGTTCCAAAAGAAGAAAGAAACCCCACGACTGTATGCAAATTATTTGCATTCGATGGGAATACGTTATATATAACATCGAATTATTTGTTTTGAAAATGATTACTTGGAGCTATTATTGTTTAAGAAACATTATTATAATTATTACCTACTTGAAACCTGAGACATGAAGGCAAAGAAATGATTATAATTAAATAGAAACCATTACTCGAAAACATAATTTATAGAATTACATAGGAATGCTAAAAATAGAACTGTGTGTAGATTATTTGAATTTGACTGAAATATATCATATAACTATGTTCCATAGACTTCTAAGAAACAACTATACAAAAAATAACGCAAATATAAATGTGCAATGGACGTAATTACGTAATCTCTTGGCATTAAGGTTTACATAACATCAAAATCCAATAATCACTATCGATAAAATTAGTTAATGATGTTTTACTAAATTTGAATAATTATTTTTGTAAGAAAAAGTCTCTATTTTTTTCTTTCAAATCTTGAAAATTTAAATTCAGTATGTCTTGAAGCAACATGGCTTTCCAGATGCTTATTGCTTATTATTGACGATCATCTTTCGATGAATGCTTAGTCTCTTTTGACCAAGGGAAACTTGGGTGTGGGGGTGTCCTCGTGGTGTAATGGTTAAAGCGATGGACTGCGGAATTGTAGTTAGCGAGTTCGAACTCCAGTCGCACTATTACGTTCACTTTCGGGCAAATACCCTTGGGAAAGGTATGAGCCCCCTTATCCTTCCAGCTATGGGTTAAATAGTACCACTACTGTTCTTGGAGAATAGCTTTGGCATTAAATAAACTACAAAGTTTGATATGCCATTAAACAAAGAAACCAAACTAACTTGGGTGTATCTTGTAAGATTTTTTCCCCAATGTAGCCAATAATAATGCAAATAAATTTAATGGTTCTGACGAGTATAGCAAACAGACAAACTTTACACAATTACCAGGGTGAGTTGAAAAGTTTAATAAGCAGGAAGGTTCATATCAGCTGTTGATGAATTTCTTTATAAATGGGATCTAAGAACTGCAACATAGTGGAATTATGTATAAAAATTAACATGATTTAATCACATTACATGAGAGTATCTTGTTCAGCCCCTGAACTTTTCAGCCGACCCTCTTAGTGTTGTAGATATCTTGTAACTATTCCTGACGTCATCGTTTTCTCCAATTGTGCAAGAATATCTCTGGGACAAAAATACTTGATAAGCAGCATTCCTTTGGACGTCTATCAGTACACATTCATTAAGTAGTTGTATGAGGTGCGTCTGCTTGTTTAAGTTGGATGCCAGCGTCAGAATCCGGAATTAGTCTCTCTACTCTTTCCATCTCAACCCAGCCAGCAGATTATCCGGCACGTCGTAGATTCGGAGCCAGAAATCGTGGATTAGATCCTTTATCCCGTACCCTGAACCTCTTAGATCCATAATCCTCCGATCGAGGAACGGCCAAATAGTTTGGCACTCTTTCCCTATCCTTTAGAGGAATCCTCTCAAACACCCAACTGGTTTTCGGTTCCCGTGCCAAGTATCTGTCAAAATCTAAGTGGCTCTGTTTGTTACGCAGCATTCCTCGCACCATAATGATTCCTTCAAGGACGAACCACCAACCACGTCATTCTTCGTGTTCTTGTAAAAGTATTCATTATCATTATTCTTGCTATTATCAAGATTTCAGAATATAAAGGGCGGAGCAGAATTTATATCCATTCTGAAAAATATGCTGTTTCTAAAACGTGAAAATTATGTTCGATATTAAAATGTATCTGATGGTGAGAATCCTGTTTTGGAGATCTTGGAAATGTAAAATACAGCTTCAGTGTCATAACTCTAAGGTCAACTGCGAACTGAAGTGGGAGTATTTGTTTGAATAACATCGATGGGTCAAATAGATACTCGGGTGACCTTAATGTTTCTAAGGGAAAAAAGTTCATATAATCAATTCATATCTGCAGTTAATAACTATTTTGACAAGTGGGATCCAAGAACTGCAGCACAGATGGAAGAAATGTGTGGAACGTATGTTTATTTTTTTGCTTTTGTTTTATAGCATATAAACCTTTGTAGCTTATGTAATGCTAGATCCAATTTCATACAAATATCAGTTCTATTTCAAACAACTCGGTTTAGCATGAGTACACAGTTTGTCAAAAGTATTTCTATTTCAAGCTATTCAGTTTAGTCATACAGTTCTAATTCAAACAATACACTTTAGCATAAGTACGCAGTTTAAATATCAAAACAGTTCTATTTCAAGTAATTTATTTTAGCGTAAGTACGCAGTTTAGTTCTATTTGACTCATAGATAAGGCCCTATCAGGTGTTACCACACCGAGACAGAGTGGACCTGGGAGCGATAGCAATAAAGGGGTGCTCCGCATTCCACAAAGCTCCACCATAATTGGAACCTCACCATCAGATTGTTTAGTATCATATCCGGGACACACGTTGACGGGAATTCTTACTCCTCTGCAGAGATGCACTCTGTGTATTCTATAGCCCCAGCCGACTGGACAAGTTTGGAACGTAAGGGGGGCTATTTTGAATTAGAGACGTCATTTGATCACATTCCATGAGAGTATCTTGGTCAGCCTATGAACTTTTCAGCTGACCCTCGTATGTTTAAAGATTATTTGTATTCAATAGGAATGCCATGCAATTATACATATTTAATATTAAAATAGTTTGATAGGATAGTCGCTATGCTGTCGTCTCATAACTTCTTAATTTGTATAATTAAGAAATGAAACGTTTAAGAATTTTTTTACTTGAAAGTTCTGAGTTCTATTATGTTATTTTTTATTTTGTTTCTATTAAAAAATTATATCAAAATGATTTTCATTTGCTCCTTTCATTTTTCTCTATTGTTTTTTTTTTCTGAATTATTCTTTTTAGTTTGTTTTGATTACCTTTTTTCTTTTCCTATTTCTTTCATATTGTCATTGTTTCCCCCATTTGATAGTTTCTTTCTTTCTTTCTTTCTTCTTTCTTTTTTTCTTTCTTTCTTTCTTTCTTTCAGTCATTATTTCTCTCACATTTGATTGTGCCTTTCTTTATTTAACTGATAGTCTCTTTCTTTCTTTCTTTCTTTCTTTCTTTCTTTCTTTCTTTCTTTCTTTCTTTCTTTCTATCTTTCTCATTTGACGTGCCTTTCTTTTTTAACAGATAGTTTTTTTTGTTTGGTTGATTCTTTCTTTCTTTCTTTCTCTCTTAATTGAACGTTTCTTTATTTCATTGAACATTTCTTCTTTATTTATCTTTCATTTTTTTCTTTTCTTTTTTTCTCTATTCATTAAAAAATGTTCCTGTCAATCACATCATTATTTTTATCTTTCCTTTGATTTTTCTCTATACTTTGCTTCGATTGCATTATTTCTTTCTTTCTTTCTTTGATCGTGTAAGTATTTTTCTGTTCTGTTTCCTGTGCGTTTATGAAAACCAGTTCCTCACATATCATGATTATATTTTTCAAAACGGTGATCTTTTTTGACATCCATTTTAGGAAATAGATATCTATATTAAATTTTCTAACTTGATTTCATTATTGTAAACCCTTGTTAAAACGTATCACGATTGATAGAATAGGTTAATTTGAAGAAATTCAATCAATTATGATTGCTTACGGATATAAGAGTTCCCCAATGCTTATCTGAACTGAATATAAAATGAATGGTCGGTTCGTTTGTTAGATGGATTTTATCGCATATCAAGCCTTATAGGTTATGTAATGCCAAATCCATTTTTTTATATAAATAATTACTTCTATTTCAAACAATTCAGCTTAACATGAGTACACAGTTTAACTACCTAAAACATCTCTATTTCAAGCTATTTAGTTTAGTCAAAGAGTTCTAATTCAACCAATTGATTTTAGTATAAGTATAGTTTTAGTTTACACACAGTTAAATGTCAAAACATGTCTTTATTAAACAATTCAGTTTAGTGTAAGTACAGTTTCAAAGTCAAAAACTGTTCCATTTCAAACAATTAGATTTAACATAGAAAAACAGTTCTATTTCTAATAATTCACTTTAGCATAAGTAGACAGTTTAGTTCTATTTAACCCATAGATAGGGCCCTATCACGTGCTACCTTTCCAGGACAGAGTGAACCCGGTAGCGATGGCAATGAACGTGTACTTCGCATTCCCCAAAGCTCCATCATCACTGTAACCTCACCATCAGATTGTTTAGTGTCATATCCAGGACACTCGTTGAGGGGCTCTTACCCCTGTGCAGAGAAGCAGTCGGCGTATTCTACAACCTCAGCCGACTGAGCAATATAAAGTGAATTTATTGTTGATTTATAAGCACGTATTTTTAGAGATATTAAGCCGAAATGTTAGATTTGTGTATTACGTTGGAGAACCTACAAATATTTTTTTTTTTGGTCTTGTGCTTTACTATATTCGGAACAGCTTGGCAGTAAGCTATATCCATGGTCCAAATTATCTAATGTGGAACAACCTCTTCTGTTTTGCGCCGTACGTAAAAATATGTATTTACCCCGCCTTTCTGCCACAGACTTGATGTGTTACAAGGTCAAATTTTAAGTGGAGTAAAGTTGGTTTGAATTCACTTTTTTTCTTTTCTAGACTTGTTGCCTAATCAATACTAACGAACCAAATCTGCCCTGAAATTTTCCCATAAATGTGCGAAAAAGAATGGTTTCAGGCTTTTCCGAATTGCATGGTCGCGAAGTGAAACCCAAACAGTCTCATACTGGATTCGATCTCAGAGCCCAGACGGCTGGGGCTGAAGAATAGATCGACAGCATCTTTGTAGAGGGGTAAGACTTATCGAATGGGGTCTCCTGGATATTACCCCAATCAATCTCATGGTTAGGTTCCAGGAATGCTGGAGCTTTGGAGAATGCGGAGTAATCCTTCATTGACATTCGACCCAGGTCCACACTGGCCCAGAGTGTTAGCAACTGATAGGGTCCTCTCTATGGGTCAAATAGAACTAAACTGTGCACTAGTGCTAAACTGAATTACTTGAAATAGAACTGTTTTGACATAAGAAGTTGATATGCCGTTAAACAAATGCCAAAATTATTTAATGCCAAATTCGGCTAAAACGTATATATTAGATATTTATGGTTTGTAAACAAGTCAACAATGCTAACTAGTTTCGAGTATTGCTATGTATCACTAATAATTCAATTAAACATTAATAATTTGTTTACACTGAGTTAAATGATAATAAAGTTCTATTTCAAGCAATGGTCAAGGGAGCGATGGCAATGAAAGGGTACTCCGCATTCCCCTAAGTTCCAGCATTACTGGTGCCTCACAATCAGATTATTAAATTTCATATCCAGGACACCCATTGGGTGATTCTTACCACTCTACAGAGATGTAGTCGGTCTGTTCTTCTGTCCCAGTCGTTTGGGCTCCGAGATCGAATCTAGGATGAGGCGATTTGTGATTCACTCCGCGTCTATGCAATTCTGGAAATCCAGAAACCATTCCTTCTCCTCCAGTTGTGGGTAAATTTTAGGACAGATTTGATTCGTTAACCGAACTTCATTCAATTGCAAAATCCTTGTTGTTATCCTTAATATATTTTTAATGCTCAATAGTCTTTTTTTAAAATTAAACTTTCTAGAATATAAGCATTTGTTTACATAGAGTTATAAAATCTAGGATTCCTATCTAATAGGAATACTTTTCAAAGATATGTTTGATCTATAGATAGGAAAATATACAAAGAAAGAAAGAAAGAAAAAAGGATATAGTCATTGAAATAAAGAAATGTTAAATAAATAAATAAATAAATAAATAAAGAAAGAAAGAAAGAAAGAAAGAAAGAAAATGAATAACATAAAACAAGAAAAGAAATCAAAAATAAAAGAAAAATCCGTTGGATTTGGGTCCTATACTTAATCGCTTACCCTGTTTCTTGGGTTAATTAATACCAGAGTTATCCCACCAGTAAAAACTGGGGGTACTTTTAAACCCAGAGTAGGAGGGATAAGATAGGCGTCATAGTTTCCGAAAAGCATTAGTCCAAAATTTAACGCAGTAGAATAATAAAAGTTTGAAATCGATTTCTACGATTTGTTGGTTGTTTGGATTTTATGGCAAACCAACTTTTGTAGGTTATCTAATTCCAAATCCATTTTTATTCAAATAATCCGTTCTATTTCAAACAATTCAGTTTAGGATGAGTACACAGTTTAGTTCTATTTAACCTATAGATAGGGCCCTATCAGGTGCTATCCCTCCGGGCCAGAGTTGACCTGGGAGCAATGGCAATGAATGGGTGCTCCACATTTTCCAAAGCTCCATCATCACTGGAACTTCACCATCAAATTGTTTAGTGTCATATCGGCAGACTCGTTGGGTATGGGTTTTTCCCCCTCTGCAGAAAAGATTTTGGTGTATTCTACAGTCCCAACCGACGGGGCCATCCAGGACACTCGTTGGTGGGGTTATTCCGCCACTGCAGAGGTGCAGTCGGTGTATTCTTCTGCCCTCCTTCAGCCGACTGGGCAACATTGCAAATGTCTAGCACGTTAACTTTTGTGCCCCTGAACACAGATCCCTCACAAAGGATCGAAAGAATAAAATGATAAAACGAAAATGAAAGTGAAATAAAAAATCTGGAACAATACGAGGAACGAATGAAAATAACGGTCAGAAGGAAACAGATTTTTAAAACAAGCAAAAAATGAAGAAGTACAGTAATCAAATGAACGAAGAAAAGTCAAATTACATATAAGAATGAATAGAAAAAATATTAAAGAATAAAAAGAGACGTCCAAGACACAGAGAGAGAGAGAGAGAGAGAGAGAGAGAGAGAGAGAGAGAGAGAGTCGAAGTAAATATAAGAATGAAAGGAAGAAATGTTAAAGAATAAAAAGAGACGTCCAAGAGAGAAAGAGACAGACAGACAGACAGACAGACAGACAGAGTCGAAGTAAATATAGCAATGAAAAGAAGATGTGTTAAATATTAAAAAGAGACGTCCAAGCGAGAGAGAGAGATAGAAAGAGAAAGAGTGAGAGAGAGAGAGAGAGAAACGTAGACAAAAGAAATAGTCAAAGAAGAACAAACAGTAAATAGAGAGAGTAAAAATGAAGTTAAACAAAAGTTTGGTTGGCTTCCTTATGACGTATTGGTAAAAGTGCTGGCCTCGAAGTGAGTTCGAACTCCAGTCACTCTATGACATTCATTTTCGGACGAAAAATCTTTATAAAATTATTAACCGTCTTATCCTTTCGCGTATTGGTTAAATAGTGTCACTTCTGTTCTTAAACAAGGATAGTTATGGAATTAAATAACCCGCGAAGGTTGATATACCATGAAAAAAACAACGTTTTATGAAAATTAATTGTAGGATAGAGAACGGACTATAAAGATCGAGATATCTTCTTAGCGTTTCATCAACTTGAAATAGATACAAGGCCATTTTAAATGTGGGACACCACGCAAGAAGCAAGCCTCCAGCAATGGTGGATTTAAAAATTGCTTAGATCACGTTGGTATTCTCCTTGAGGGTAGCCCCAGGCAACGGGAATAGAAAGCTACCCTTACTCAATTTAGGCGAAGGGGCAGGGGTTTCTTGCGGAGAGGACACTGGGAATCTAACTATTAACTTTTAGTGCTTCTTACCAAAAAGCCGGAAGAAACAATGTAGGCTGGGACAAGCAAAACTTTCTTTTTATCTTCTTCATTTTTTGTTCTCCGAGGAAGGCCGATCGTGACGCAAGTACATGAATCGTGACGTCTTGAAATTTTGTTGTTAAAGTTGGAAATGCATGTTGGAGGAAAAGGTTCACTTGTAAACCATAGGTTAATGACTCTTGGTATTGGCTTAAATTTTTCGTAAAGTTTGTAGGGTTTTATGGCATATCAACCCTTGTTGGTTATTTAATACCAAATCCTGCTCATATATATAAATATTTACATAGAGAGAGATACTACACACACACACACACACACACACACACACACATATATATATATATATATATATATATATATATATATGTATATATATGATTTACTTTATTTTCAAACGTGCAAGAGCTCATTTATTTGTACACAAATGAATTCAAGTATAGCTATTTATTGTTTTCATTGTTCATGGGTTGATTTTTAAGGCATATCAACAATTGAAGGTTATTTAATGCCAATTCATATTTATACATAAATATTACACACACACACTAGATTTGTATATAAATAGTTTATAGGTGACATTATTTTTAAACGAGCAAGAGCTTATCTATTTGTTCACAAACGATTTAGGATATTGATATTTATTGTTTGCACATAGTTAAATTGTTTATTGTTTTTGTTTTATGGCATATCAACCCTTGTAAATAATTTGATGCTAAATATACATTTATCGAAAATATGATTTTTAAACGAATGATATGCAGGATAACATTAAGACAAACCAGAGCTCATTTTCCTGCACACAGTTCAATTACCACTATTCAACGCTAGCAATTCAATTTACCCTCAGTTATTTGTTTGCACAGTTAAATGGTACTATTTACCAACCCCTCCGCTCGGGCAGGATATGACACGTGGTCAATTTTTAAGCGGAGTTTAACAGGTTTGAATTCAGAGTTTTCCTTCTCCTAGACTAGTTGCCTAACCAAGGCTGAAGAACATAGTCTGTCCTACTATTTACCCATAGCTGGAGGGAGAATAATTGGATTCATACCTTTCCCAAGGGTATTAATGCTATGTGAAATGCAATCAGTCTCATCCAGGATTTGAACTCTTGTCGCCGTGTCCATTTCTTACGACGATAACGACTACACCACGGGCACAGTTAAAGGGTTATCCGTATATAATTTCTAACTGAATTATTTGTTGGTAACTTTATTTTCAAATAAGTTATAGCTAATTTGTTTGTACACAATTAAATGGTTTCAAGCATTACAACTCATCACTGATAATTCTATTCAACATTACTCATTCGTTTTCGTTTTGTGGGGTTGGGTGTTCTCGTGGTGTAATGGTTAAAGCGCTGGACTGCAGAATCGTAGTAAGCGAGTTCGAACTCCAGTTGCGCTATTACTTTCACTTTCAGACAAATACCCTTGGGAATGTTATGAACCCCTTTATCCTCCGAACTATGGGTTCAATAACATCACTGCTGTTCTTCTGGAAGCATGGTTTTGGCATTAAATAGCCTAAGAAGGTTGATATGTCATTAAACAAAGAAACCAAACCAAACCAATTGATTTTAAATATTTCTATGAATCACTAACATTTCAATTCAACATCAACGATGTTTGCTTACAGATACGAGATCGTATATGATCAAAAGGATCAATTTGACTCATAGTGGGGACCCTAACAGGTACAACTACTTCGGGCAGAGTTGACCTTGAATTAATGGCAGTGAAGAGGTACTCCACAATCCTCAACTGCTCCAGAACTAGAGCCTCACCGTCAGATGGCTTGAAGTCATAAACAGGACATTCCGCGAGGGCGGATCTTATATTTCTGCAGAGATACGGTCGATGTTCCTTCAGGCCAAGCCGGCTGTGATTTGTTTGGTTTGGTTTCTTTGTTTATATCAACCTTCGTAGGTTATTTAATGCCAAAGCCATTCTCCTAGAAGAACAGTAGAGGTACTATTTAACCCATAGCGGGGAGGATAATGGGGTTCATACCTTTCCCTAGGGTATTTGCCCGAAAGTGAATGTGATACGAACTCGCTTACTACGATTCCGCAGTCCATCGATTTAACCATTACACCACGAGGACTTGGCAGAGAAAGAGCTCATTAATAAAAAAAAAACATAGAAGAATAACTCGGCGTTAACTTTAATATTTCTTAAAATCAACTACATCAAAGCAAAACTGATATAAAATAAACAATCAGAATAACAAACTATTGTAGCTGGGGAGACCTTGAAGCCAAATGTTTGTTACAGTCGATGTTTGCCACTCATTTCGTGGATAAGAAGTAACAAAAGTAGTTTGCCGCTTTTCACAATGCTAATAGCATTCTTTTTCTAGGAACTCTCTCTCTCTCTCTCTCTCTCTCTTTAAAATGACTGATACTCTAACTTTAAACCCAGAACTTTGATCTTTGTCTTTGATCTTTCACAACTTCATTCGTAAGTCATAAAATTTTACTACGTACCTTAGTTCTATTAGTTCACAAAGCGTTGGTGATGTAATGGATATCATTTTAGGAAACAGACACGACGACACGAGTTCAAATCCTAGTGGTCCAATTGACTGGGGCAGCAAATACACTGTTTGCAACTCTCTAGAGGAGTAAGACTCCCATAACGAATACTCTGGATATAACACTTAACAATCTTATTGTAAAGTTCCAGTAATGCCGGAGTTTGAGGGAACCCTTCATTGCCATCACTTACTTGGGCAATGGATAATCTAAAAAGTGTTAAGGTCTAAGGGTAATGCGTATAAGCAAGGAAAAACTACAATCCTTGAACACAGTTTCAATATGAAAAACAGTTATATTTCAAACTACCCAGTTTTGTTAAAAAAAAGAAAAGAAAGTTAAATGGTACCATGTATTGCTATGTATCGCGAACAATTCAATTAAATATCAGTCCTTTATCTACACACAATTCAAATGTAAAAATAGTTCCGTTTAACATAAGTAAGCAGTTTAAATGCCAAAAGAATTCTATTTCAAACAATCCAGTTCAGTATTAACACACAGTTTAGTTCTATTTGACCCAGATATTGGACCCTATCAGGTGCTACTACTCTGGGCTTGAAAGGATCGGGGAGCGATGGCAATAAAGGGGCATGTCTACCTTTGTAAGTTATTTAATACCAAAGTCCTTTATGCAGAAGAGCAGCAATGTTACTCTGGAACTTATAACTGGGGAAGTAAATGGTTCATACTTTTCCCAAAGGTATTAGTTCGAAAGTGAATGTAATACCGTGGCTAGAGTTCGAACTCACTTACTTCAAGCTCACAGTCCAGCATTTTAGAAGTTACGCCATGGAAACTCCCTACTCTTGAATTTTGCTTTCTCTTTTACAATTAAAATATGAGTGCATTACTTTTCAATAACAAGAAAAAAAAATTATCGTGCCCCTCTTTTGTAAAGATGGCGACTCGAAGAAAGTTCAGGAGACGAAGAAACAAGGCTGACACGAAGGAATGATATTGTTTATATCAGGAAAGAAAAGACTGATATGCGCTACCAAAAAATCCGTCTCTCGTTTATTTCTGAAGATCTGTTTCGACCTATTCTTTAAACAAACTACAAAGTAGTTTCTTGTTCAGTTGATTAAAGAAAAATGATTCATTATAAATCGTAGCAAAACTTTTATAGTGCGAACAGTTTCGTTTATCCCTGAAATTTAGGCTGAGATTTGTCGCTCTTACATTAACTAACTCTTATTTGAAATCTCCTTGTCTCGTCTCAAACTGCGTTTCCCACTATGGTTGACTTTTTGCATCGGTCACACGGTCGAGTACTAAGGGTTGCTTTATCAGACCTCACTTGTGGTAATACTGAATTAATTATCGTTGGGTGCTCGTTACTTATGGCTTTATTTGAAAACTATGAAACATAAACTTTGATATTTTACTTAGGAAACTTCCTTATGATTGGATGTGAAACACTTTCATATTTTTTGAATCTGCATTTTACATAATTTTCCTTTCCTCATTAGTTTTCTGTTGTGAGACCGAAACTTACCAGCATCATCAACTCTTCCAGCACTATATTACTAGCGTAGTAGTATCCTGATACGTGAGCCGTAGTACAAGAAGTACGACTACCAATATTGGACACTATCCTTTGTAATTTTTGTTAATATATCTTTCTTACCTCTAAGCCGTCTTTCGTGTTTTCCTTCTGTGTACTGACTTTGGGTCCACATCGGTGACGACGTACGGATCCGAGAAACGCACTCATGCCGAAAGCCTTACCAGTCCCTCATCAAAAGCGACAGAAAGATTCGTGAATTTCGTCCTCACCACATCAGAGGACCCATTCAATCACACAGCAGCGTTGAACAAGAAAAGTAAGCTGTCATCACTAATTCAGTGATACATATAAAATAATATCCCACTTACCAACATTAGTGACGAACTAGTGATTCGACACCTATTGAATATTCAAGATTATTAAAGACTGTCCAAATAATAAAACGGTCAACCAAGTATCGAGAACGATTACTAATACGAGAAAAAAAAGCCAGTTTGTTCAAAAAACAAATTGACAAATTCAAGCTTTTAGGAAAAAAAAAACTATTCACTAAATTCAACGAGGCAAGCTTTTATCTTTTCTAAAAGAAGAAAGCAAGTTCTCATACAAAAAAAAAAAAAAAAAAAAAATCTCAAGCATTCTTTTTACTTTGGTCTGAAGGATAATTTTTTTCTCTCCCCTCCCCACACTTCTAAAAAAGTTGTCTACAATTACAAAAATCCCCCTGCGAAGAACAGAAAAACAACCCTGCTTATTTGCAAACATTTATGCAAATGAACCTGTTGGGCGCCGACCAAGAAAACATTTTTCTTTATTTCATTCCTTTTTTCCTTTATTTCATTCATTTCATTCATTTATTTTCACTAGAATTTTTAACGAAACAACGGTATTTAGAAAGATCCTAAACCAGAAAGTAGTTCAATTCTTTTTTTCTGCAAAAAAAAAAGCTGTCTAGATTCTTGTGTCCACCACTTGGTACTCGGGTTTTCAAAGCAACAGTATTTGCTGTAGTTTTTTTGCCTAGTTCATCCCCTTTAGTCGTCTTATCATAAATTTTATCGAAATATGGAAGAATTCCAAAAAAACTATCATTCAATTACTAAAGGTTAACTTGGATCAGCAACAAAAATTCGAAGAAAGACAGGAAAATTGGTTATGGAGTTACATAAACAAAAATTTACACTGCAGAAAACTGAACCACAGCAAAAACACTTTGAAGAATTACTCGTAAATTCATTAAATGGTTTTAAAAAAAAAACTCTGAAAAGACACGATATTTCCCCAGAGTACAATCTATAACTCGATTGATACATTCGAATATGTACCAGAGAACGACAAAACGTTCGAGGCTTTTTACAGGCGCTGTGAAGATATTTTCAACGTAGACTGTCAACAATATTCCTACAGTTTTCTATTTCTGTTGATAGCGTTTCCTTTTTAAAATAGCGTTCTCTTTTTTAAATTCATC